>OU342989.1:7535000-8785000 GCA_910592155.1 Ypsolopha scabrella | reverse complement strand
TTTTTGTTCTTATTTTCACTTATTATTGTAGGACCTTATATGATGCGATACATTTCAGTAAACCTGGGATCAAAGGCGCAGGCGTCATTACCCTGACCATAGCCCCATGGTTCCATGCCATGGGTCTCTGGGGTGCGCTGTGGAGCCTCATCAACGGTGTCACCATGGTCTACATCACTAAGTTTGATGAAAAACTCTACTTGGAGACTATCCAGAGGTACAAGGTAAATAAAGCAAAGTGAGGCAAAGACCAATTTGCACCTTTTCGCTGGTTCAACAAACGGAATTGTAATGCAAATGTCTTAATTTAAAAAACATTCGCCTGTGTAATTATGTGTATCAAATTTTTTAGATTCTTATAATTTTTTCTCAATTGTATTGTATTTGCTACTTATTTATTTTAATGTATGATGTACGAATCTCTATTGCTAAAAAGCCATTTGGTACACATACTTGAGGTCCTGAGGATTATTTTGACCAGCAGTTCTAAAAGAAATCCCTAGGAGGTTATAACATGTACATGTACCGTTACAGTTTGAAAATTAACCCTCTAGCTTTATTGAACTCTATGAATCAGAATCACTAATAGAACACAAAACCGTAAAAAAAAGGTTTTTTTTTCTTTTTTTTTTGGTTTTTAAATTTCGAAAGAATGGCCAACCTACGCGCCGCGACATGTGACTGACAATAGACAACATATTCCCGGCGGTAAATAATGCACACGAGGCATTTTCAAATTTTTTGGGCCTTTGGGGAAAATGACATGTCCCCAAACTTTGAACAAGAATATTTATGAGCGTTAGTATCTCGTTTATTATTTCAAAATTCATTATTTTAAGAAGAAGTATAAAACTTCATGGATTTATTCAAAAAATACTTATTTCTTTTGAATTAATACCAATTTTTATTGTTTTTTGAATTCTTGACTCTTCATACAAAAATATCTGTCCGCCCATGCCTTCACAAGTTCAGACAGTATTTTCACAATTATTTCGAATATTTTAAATAATCATAGACCCCTAATATCTTTGTGACTAAGTAATATTTGTCATATATATAAATAAAATATGCATATCTTTCAAAATAAATAAAATAGCAGCGGTTCTATACTTGTCCTGCTAAATTAACAATTTGGTTACAAACAGTTTTATAACGTGATTTCAAGATGATCCCCTATAAATTTTGAACGCAGCTTAATGCTATAATGTTGGCAGAACTTACTCAATTCTGATTGGCTGATAGTAAACTGTCATTGTAGATGTCAGCCCGAATTGTCATCCAGTTTATTCGTGGTCCGTGTTTACAAGGCGTCACCAGTTTGTTAAGAAAAAAGAATATTGTGTTTTTTTTGGGAAACTTGTTATTTTTATGCAAGTGTGATTAAAGAGAGCTATTTATAAGACATTTTTCTTATAATATTACGCTGTTTCCTCCTTGTGCGTTCTGTTGTCGCCTGGAAAATCAGTTTTTATGTTACTTTTTACTTACAGTTTTGTAACGTTTCGTTACGTTATAAAACTGTTCTGTGTAAAGCTAGGTGCACATTTTGGATTTAACCGACTACCTCAATAAAGACAGGTTATGCTTTTCTTGGTTTATCTCAGCAGCTAGCAGTCAGTTATAATATAAGACACGTTAATACACGTGGGTACTCTCAACTACATTAATTTGTAGTAAAGCTAAATGACCGTAAGATCCAATTCTGAGGGCTTTAATTTTAGTTTTAGTGACGTCGAAATATAAAATTGTCTAAAGAATTTTAGCTTCTATTCCTTACTCTTAAATATTCATATTCATAAAATTGCAATTAAGAAAATTTCGTTTTGACGGTACTAAAATTGAAATAAAAGCCTTCATAATCTGCTTTCATGTTAGCGAAAATAAATTATTAAATAAAAATATGCCATTACAGAAAAAAAGCTAAATTAAACATTAAATTTAATATAAATTAATTAATAAAAAATAATAAGGTATATATTTATTCATAAATCGTGATACGAATATTGTACATAATAAGTTTTAATAAATCTATCGGAAAAAATGAAGCACTGAAGTTTACTACATCAAAACTTGAGGACGAGGACACTGTTACTTATAGACTAAGATTTGCTCCAAATAAATGAAAACCCAATCGAATATATGTTGATGAACGATGAAGATGACATTTATTTTGATTATGAAAACAATAATTGAGTAAATGTTTTGTCCTACCTATTTAAAGTTCCTATTAGATAGGTATAGCTTCAAAATTATTGTTGTAACTGATTTTATTCCAAACCAAAATACTTTGGGTTTACATTTATTTGGATTATTGCGGTAAACTTATCTTGTAGAAATTTTGATTGAGTCTTTCATTTTAATTTGAGCCTTTGAGGTTTGTATGCTCAGGGGCCGTTCAAGTATTACGTAAGCACTATGGGGGGGGGGGGGGGGTCTTTGTTTTGCTTATTTTCGTTGACATGGGGGGTAGGGGAGTCTAGATGATGATTACGTCATCGGTATATTTTTTCCCCTTACTCTATGTTGAATACTGTATCAGTAAAATCTAATCTCTATCCTAAATCTATTTTCTTATTTTTAAAATTATAATTATAACATTATAATATAAAAAAATATATTTATAATTGAAAACTGTTTACGTAAGCATGGGGGATGGGGGGGTAAATAATTGTAATAAATCTGCTTACGTAATACTTGAACGGCCCCTCAGTAAAGATATAAAACTCAATTTAATAAACATGGTGTTTGATTTTCAGGAGTTGTTTTATTTGTGATAAGATAAGATAAGTCATGTTTTAGAAATTTATAAAAAAATTCGGCGGCAAACCGCTATATTGTAAACTAAGCTTTATAATTACAATTTGGTTACTTTGGTCCAATAAACAACGATTTTGTTACAACAGTTTTGTAACGGCCCAAAAAAATTGAAAATGACTCACATAGGCTATGTACTCATAGGTTTTGTAGAGCGTCATCTCTTACTATGTCTCTGTCACCGGAGTATTAATGCATCTTTGACGGTCGATATCTTTTTTTTATTATGAATCGCGACAAAAGTAACAAAACATGTATTTATTATTTCGAACATAGAACAGTTTCCTTTGTTATAGCGAGAGGGCTCGTTTTCAACCAGTATATAAGTACTCTTAGGTTATGACCCCGTTAAGCTTTTGTATAGAAGTTATTTTTTTAATCTTTTCGCGTTGGTTATCAATACCTATCAATACTGCGAGGTGGGCGGATGGCGAGGGGAGGTGCTCCCGCCCTTCACCTCAGCACCCGATTGCATTAAACTCGTGCGCATATTGCTGGGAGGTCATGAAACATTTTCTGTTACAGACAACAGTAGCAGCGGTAGTGCCTCCGATTCTGGTGCTCCTAGCGAAGTCACAAATCCTGGATCAGTATGACGTCAGCTCCATCACAATGATGTACTGTGGAGCCGCCCCTCTAGACCTTGAGACTATTAATGAAGTAAAGAAGAGGTGATGCAAGACCCCAATTTCCAAATCCAAACCCAAACTAATATCATAAATGCAAAAGTAACTCTGCAGCTCTAGTCTGTCTGTTTGTCTGTTACCTTTTCACGGCTAAGTGACTATAAAGCTAATCTGACTATAAAAAAAAAGATAAACTATATGAGACAGGTAGATGATGTTTTGCTTACATAGTATTCTAACTTACTACCTCATTTAGACAGGTAGACTAAGATGTATTTTTTTTCCCTCATGACACAATTTCCTTCTGTCTTTTATATTTTTATCCTTTAGTATTAAAGTTTAATACATTGTTTTGTATAATTTTATGTAAGTTAAAAAGACTGTAATAGTATTAAGACATATTGAAAAAAAATTGATAAAAAAAAAGACATGATCTTGCTAAGTTTCTTGCCCTTCTTCTTAGCAAGATTAATGGAATGGGCGGATTTAGGCATTATATCTATTCATAGTTTATTTATCTATTAACTTATTTATTCATTGCATTATGTAGGTATATACAATATTTAATTTTTTGCTTATGTTAATATATATTTGGTTAGGCATTATATTTATTTATGGTCTATTCAGTTTATTTATCAACTTATTCATTGATTGCATTATGTATAATAATATTCTTATTCCAATAAGTCTTTATTTTATGCATGTGTATAACTTCAGTAGCCCAACTTAATTATAGTTTTTTTTTTATTTCCCGTAAGTATCATATTTGTTTCATTATAAAATATGATTTTTATACAGATTAGATTTGACATGTAAAACGTATACTTTATGTATCTATTTTACAATTTTAAGATTCAAATTCTTTGAATCTTAAGCCCCCGAAGTGATTTCGGTAAAATTTGGCAAGAAGATAGATTACATCCTAAGGAATATTAAATTTTGGCTTTAAAAAGTTGAAGGGGGTGAAATAGGGGATGAAAGATTGTATTGGGGATCCATTATTTCTCAAGTTAGGGATATATCATCTCTGAAGGATCATTCTTCCTTATATAAAGTGACTTTGGTTGATATAGCCAAATTCATACTGAAGACTTGGTAAGTGGTCGGAACCAAGGTTCAATGACACTTTTTATTATTTTTATTAGTGTCCCTACGTTTATGGACAACCCCGAGTAAATAAGTATAAGGAACCAAAACTTTATCTTGCTTTTTTCACAAAAAAGCTCAATGTAGCTTGTTAATGATCACTTAAATATAAGGTGACTTTTAATAATACAGCCAAACTCATACTGGAGGCTTGGTCAGTGAGTGATGATCAGTTACATTATTTGCTAATTTCGCGAAATAAAATCTTGACGTCCCATAGTAATTGACTCGGGGCTGGGCTTGCGTTTGTAAGGAACACGAAAAGAATAATTTACGAATTTCACAAAAAGGGTCATTGAACCTTGTTACTGAGCACTTACCGAGCTTTCAGCAAGAATTTGTTTGCATAAATAAAAGTCACCTTATATACAGGTTGTAAAAGCAAAGGCGATAGTTAAAGATTTATTTTCAAAGTCTGGGATCTCTAATTAAAGTACCAGTACCTCATAATAAGACGATTTTCTTTACTCAAAATACACTAATCGCGTGGAGATCCTCCCCTCGCTGGTCGCTGGCCACTGATAACATCGGTATTGAATGAAAGAGAATTTGCAACGGTGCGGTCTCAGATTGAGGCGCTGCACGATTTGGCAACAGGCGGCCACTGCATATACCGGCGCGGCGCGGGGCGCGGCGCGGTGCGGTGGTGGTCACGGATGAGGGGTGCGGGGTGCGACTAGATGTTCCAGATTTCGTTGATAAGAATGCGTATCCATAGCTTAGAAAAATGGTGGAATTTTTGGTGAAATTTCAAGGTATATTTTTTTCTCGTAATGACATGAGAATCGTGTATACTTTCATAAAGGATTCTTGAATTTGCATTTACACCCTGTAGGTATGTCTAGTCTCTTCTGTAGAGATAATGTCTGCTTCACCGTGTTCCAGGTTTCCGAACCTGGTAGCGATCCAGCAAGGGTATGGGCTGACGGAGGGCACCCTCGCCATCAGCTCTGATAGTGCAGACGGGCCAGCTGGCCTCAAGCCTGGCAGTGTCGGCCCTGTGGTCGCTGGAGCTGTTGTTAAGGTAACTTTGGGTATGAGAATAACTATGAAAGGAGACGTAATGTTTTATTTACACAAATAACGTACACAAGTAATATCTTGAAACCTACCGGGTGCGGCATCAGTTGAAACAATCACACTAATATTATAAATGCGAAAGTTTGTGTGTGAGTGTGTCTGTTACTCTTTCACGCTGAAACGGCTGGACGGATTTGGATGAAATTTAGAATGGATATAGCTTATACCTTAACTTAATACATAGGCTACTTTTTATCCCGGAAAAAAGCATGTCGTTAAACCTAATAACACGCGGGCGGAGCCGCGGGCAAAGCTAGTAATATACAGGATGTTAATGCAAAGTCAAGAATCCCTTTAGGGTATGAAAGTATACACGATTCTGATGTTGATCAGTATTTAAAATAATATCTTTACCGATCATACTAACACACCTTTAGAGGATTCTTGCCTTTGCTTTTAGGTACATCCGGTATAAGGTGACTTTTATTTATGCAGCCAAACTCATACTGTAGGCTTAGTAAGTGATCAGTAACACAGATTGATAACACTTTTTGCTAATTTCGCAAAATGAAATCTTGACGTCCCATAGACGTTTATACTCGGGGCTGGGCTTGCGTTTGTAGGGAACACGAAAAGAATAATTTGAGAATTTCACAAAAAGGGTCATCGAACCTTGTTACTGAGCACTTACCGAGTCTTTAGTAAGTTTTTGGCTGGATCAATTAAAGCCAATTTAAACACAAAAATTATTTTTGATTTTTTAAAGTTTAGTCTTATTTTTAACAATAATATTAAAAAAAAAGAACAAAGGTGTTGGTAAAATAAATTTATTTAATACACAAGTAATACTAGTCAAACTAAAAAACAAATTTTTACAATAAAAGCTTAACTTACTTTAAAACAAGTTACCAAATGATGAGAAAGAATAATTTATTTATGCAATATAACTATATACTCTTACATCACTTAAACTTATTACACGTAAACTTTAATTACACTAAAAACATAAATGTGAAAAAGGGGCCGGTTCAGTACAAAGGCAGTGCGGGATTTTTGGCTTCGCCAAAGAAGAATTGAGATCAAATTGGGTGTTGAGGCTTATGGAGGTTCCTTCAGTCATAACTGCAATAATGTACAACGTTCTTCACTTGTTTTAAAGCAGAGTTTGTAAGGGTTCTTGCTACTGAATATGTATAAATAATTGAGATCAAATTGGGTGTTGAGGCTTATGGAGGTTCCTTCAGTCATAACTGCAATAATGTACAACGTTCTTCACTTGTTTTAAAGCAGAGTTTGTAAGGGTTCTTGCTACTGAATATGTATAAGTAATTGAGATCAAATTGGGTGTTGAGGCTTATGGAGGTTCCTTCAGTCATAACTGCAATAATGAACAACGTTCTTCACTTGTTTTAAAGCAGAGTTTGTAAGGGTTCTTGCTACTGAATATGTATAAATAATTGAGATCAAATTGGGTGTTGAGGCTTATGGAGGTTCCTTCAGTCATAACTGCAATAATGTACAACGTTCTTCACTTGTTTTAAAGCAGAGTTTGTAAGGGTTCTTGCTACTGAATATGTATAAGTAATTGAGATCAAATTGGGTGTTGAGGCTTATGGAGGTTCCTTCAGTCATAACTGCAATAATGAACAACGTTCTTCACTTGTTTTAAAGCAGAGTTTGTAAGGGTTCTTGCTACTGAATATGTATAAATAATTGAGATCAAATTGGGTGTTGAGGCTTATGGAGGTTCCTTCAGTCATAACTGCAATAATGTACAACGTTCTTCACTTGTTTTAAAGCAGAGTTTGTAAGGGTTCTTGCTACTGAATATGTATAAGTAATTGAGATCAAATTGGGTGTTGAGGCTTATGGAGGTTCCTTCAGTCATAAGTGCAATAATGAACAACGTTCTTCACTTGTTTTAAAGCAGAGTTTGTAAGGGTTCTTGCTACTGAATATGTATAAATAATTGGGATCAAATTGGGTGTTGAGGCTTATGGAGGTTCCTTCAGTCATAACTGCAATAATGTACAACGTTCTTCACTTGTTTTAAAGCAGAGTTTGTAAGGGTTCTTGCTACTGAATATGTATAAATAATTGAGATTCAATTGGGTGTTGAGGCTTATGGAGGTTCCTTCAGTCATAACTGCAATAATGAACAACGTTCTTCACTTGTTTTAAAGCAGAGTTTGTAAGGGTTCTTGCTACTGAATATGTATAAATAATTGAGATCAAATTGGGTGTTGAGGCTTATGGAGGTTCCTTCAGTCATAACTGCAATAATGAACAACGTTCTTCACTTGTTTTAAAGCAGAGTTTGTAAGGGTTCTTGCTACTGCATATGTATAAATAATTGAGATCAAATTGGGTGTTGAAGCTTATGGAGGTTCCTTCAGTCATAACTGCAATAATGTACAACGTTCTTCACTTGTTTTAAAGCAGAGTTTGTAAGGGTTCTTGCTACTGAATATGTATAAGTAATTGAGATCAAATTGGGTGTTGAGGCTTATGGAGGTTCCTTCAGTCATAACTGCAATAATGAACAACGTTCTTCACTTGTTTTAAAGCAGAGTTTGTAAGGGTTCTTGCTACTGAATATGTATAAATAATTGAGATCAAATTGGGTGTTGAGGCTTATGGAGGTTCCTTCAGTCATAACTGCAATAATGTACAACGTTCTTCACTTGTTTTAAAGCAGAGTTTGAAAGGGTTCTTGCTACTGAATATGTATAAATAATTGAGATCAAATTGGGTGTTGAGGCTTATGGAGGTTCCTTCAGTCATAACTGCAATAATGAACAACGTTCTTCACTTGTTTTAAAGCAGAGTTTGTAAGGGTTCTTGCTACTGAATATGTATAAATAATTGAGATCAAATTGGGTGTTGAGGCTTATGGAGGTTCCTTCAGTTATAACTGCAATAATGTACAACGTTCTTCACTTGTTTTAAAGCAGAGTTTGTAAGGGTTCTTGCTACTGAATATGTATAAATAATTGAGATCAAATTGGGTGTTGAGGTTCCTTCAGTCATAACTGTAATAATGTAACGTTTTTCACTCATTTTAAAAGAAACGTCCTTGCTACTGAATATGTAAAACTACGTACAAAAGGTCGCTGGTTCTAACACAGACAGCTTTCTTGGACTGAGAGTCTCAGGACTAAGCCGCGGACAGACAGACAGACAGACGGACATGGCGAAACTATATTTTTTCCTTGTTGATTATGACTATTGGCCAAGTGCGAGTCGGACTCGTACCACCATATATTACGAATACGGAATCCTAAAAACATTATGTTACATAACAAATGACCGCCTTTAAGATCTTAGCGCCATCTATCATCTTACTAATGAACCCCGGTGCAAAACAAGACAGGCTACTCTTAGCGCCTTCTAGTATTACCTCGGTAAAAGATGTCACCCAATTCATCTCAGATTAACATGAGGTTTATTGGATTAAACTTTTTAAATTTTTATTATTTGTCGTGATAGAGGCTATAAGTAACACGTATTCTGTTAAAATTTAAATGTTCTACCTATTACAGTTGAAGCTGTGACAGACGGACAGAGAGACAGACAGTAGAGCCTAAAAAGCATGTATTTGTGCCTGAATTACGTACAAAAAGCGTGTATTTGTGCCTGTGCCTGTGGGTCGAACAAGTCTGGACGATTCACATTGACGGTCCACAGTCAGAAACATCTTGACGATGTTCTTCAAATTTCCAGGTCGTCGACGTAGAAACCCGCAAACCTTTAGGGCCCAATCAGGTCGGTGAGATCTGTACAAAAGGTTCCATGCTGATGAAAGGGTACCTCGGTAAGGACACGAAGGAAGACTACGATGATGAAGGGTTCTTCAAAACTGGCGACATCGGCTATTATGATGATGATGGGTATTTCTACATCGTCGACAGATTGAAAGAGCTGATCAAGTATAAGGGATATCAGGTTAGTATTTTGTGATTTGGTGACGTCCGGTGTATACTAATAATATTGTAGTAAAAAGGTTCCATGCTGATGAAAGGGTACCTCGGTAAGGACACGAAGGAAGACTACGATGATGAAGGGTTCTTCAAAACTGGCGACATCGGCTATTATGATGATGATGGGTATTTCTACATCGTCGACAGATTGAAAGAGCTGATCAAGTATAAGGGATATCAGGTTAGTATTTTGTGATTTGGTGACGTCCGGTTCATACTAATAATATTGTAGTAAAAAGGATCCATGCTGATGAAAGGGTACCTCGGTAAGGACACGAAGGAAGACTACGATGATGAAGGGTTCTTCAAAACTGGCGACATCGGCTATTATGATGATGATGGGTATTTCTACATCGTCGACAGATTGAAAGAGCTGATCAAGTATAAGGGATATCAGGTTAGTATTTTGTGATTTGGTGACGTCCGGTGTATACTAATAGGTATCTACAAAGTCTGTCTGTCTGTATGTTTTGTTTTTTTCTTTTACTTGTGATTAAGAACCACTTATAGAATTTGAGTGCGGTTTGTTTTTATATATTTACTATTGTATTGTTGAAATTGTTACAAAATCATTAATGTAGTAACGGAGGATCTCGGTGCCAAAAGCACATCATAATATTGTTTTCCTTACTTTTGAATAAAAAGTATGCAATAAATGCGTTTTATAGCAATTCGCGCAAACTGCTTAGTAATAGTTAGGTGATCACATGAAAATTATTCAATTTTATGCGTTAGCTGCATTATATTACAACTGTAAACACGCTTTTAAGTTTGTTAATGTAATGCAAACAAAATGTAATAAATTAAAATACGTATTTTTTTTGTTAAGACTTTATTATTAATAAACTATTTCCGCAAAATGATTTAAAACACATTTATTGCATACTTTATATTCAAAAGTAAGGAAAACAATATTATGATATGCATTTTGTACCGAGGTATAAAGTTACCCCTTTATTACCGTATTTGAATAGTAAATATTTTCAAAAGTAATTCGTCTTTTTTTCCTCGGCAGTTACAAACATCTAGTCTTTAAGATAGTTGGAAAAGCGTATAATATATATAAATACAAAGAGTCCTATTGAAAAAAAAACTTGACTCTGAAACTAAACGATTTTTTTGTTGATTTTGTTAGTATTTCCGCTGGGCTAATTAAAGCGTTTTGATCGATTCGTTTTGTTAACTCGGTGTAAGTTTTCGTTAACAATTAAAGAACAATAGATATGATATGAAGCATGACACGATCGCGCCTTGTGTATTTAGACGGAAAGTTTAAAAGGAGCCTCCTGCGCATACTGACAATCGTCCCACTCCCACCAAAAAACAATCGATTTTTGAAACATCCCGGAAAAAAGAATGTCGCGCGGGCGGAGCCGCGGGCTTTAGCTAGTATGAATATCGCGTCTATTGAATGACGACATTTAATTGAATGACTAAAGGACAACACGTCAAGGCGTTGAATGGAACGTTCAACATCTTGACTGAACGTCATTTAGCGAAGTCGTTGAATGGGATATAGCCGACTTTGTAATGTTTGGTTAGGGTGACCATGAGTTCGCAACTTAAAAGTTAACCTTACGATATTACTGTCGATTGCCGTAAGTTTCATCATTGGCCGCCAAAATTTTAGGGTCGTCCATAGTGGGGTCCCATGTAGGGTGACCATAAAGATTAGGTTTGCTTATTAGGTAGGATGCTCATGAGAATTTTGGGAGGATAAAAAAATTACTGATTTATAAACTGCTAAGCTTAAAAAAATAAAAGATTGTAGCATGATTTCCAATGCTCTACTTAATCTCATATTTTTGCTTCGTATAAAAAAGTGAAAAACATAGAAAAATTGATCATATTATTTCAAAAGTAATTTATTAAAATATGCGAGTCTCTGGGTCTCCAAAAAGTTGTTGAATTAAGTCATTGTCACGTAATGAGGGTTTGGATTTTAAAAAAAATACTTAAAATCACAGGATCAGTTTCATTTACAAATAACGCACTTTAAAGTAAATTTAATTGAAAAATATATAAACACAGTTCTATCTATGCGAGCTGTTTGACGCCATATTTGTTTTGGTGACTACTAGCACCGCAGTGGAAAAAAAAGAACTAAATTTGAATCACCTGACTGATTTTACGCCCGCTCTGTTCATAGGGCTGTGTTACAATCCGCTAACTAGTTGGACGTTGAGTGACGCTTGTTCAATCAACGTTCGGCCTAGTCATTCAATTGAATTTCGTCATTCAAGGAACGCACTAGTCATTCAATCGAATAGCAGATTCAACCAGATGACTGCGACATGAATATAATTTGAAATATTCCACTAAACAATCGTTGTCATGCTATTTAAAATGCAGACCTATGCACCGCCCGCCATCCCGCATAAAACATGCACAAGCAAGCAATACGAGCATAAAAGCAAAGCAATCTTAAATAACAAGCAAGAAAGCTTATCGACACGTGTTTCGCCTCTGAACGAGGCATCCTCGGGATGCGTTGGTAGCTCGGCTTCCCCGCAGCAACTGATGTGTTGCTCGCCCAGCCGCTCCACAGCAACTGATGTTGTTCGCCCGACAGCTCGCTCGGCAGCTAGCTTCATTGCAAATTATATTCATTATATCTATCCATAAGTCAGTGATGGATTTCCGTAAGGTAAAGCCTATATTTCAATCACTTAATATGTAGAGAATTTTTATGTTTTTTCAAAATTCCAGGTGGCACCAGCAGAAATCGAAGCTGAACTTTTGCAACACCCAGCTGTCAGAGACGCAGGGGTCATTGGTCTCCCAAACAAAGAAGCTGGAGAGCTTCCTATAGCATTCGTGGTCAAAATGCCGGGCCATGACGTCACCGAAGAGGAAATTAAGGCTTTTATAGCTTCTAAGGTGAATACATAAGAACATTCTAAAATTGAATGATGGATGGATGGACACAAACAAATTACACTCAAGAAATTGAATTAGAATCAACAGGGATTTTGAAACTTTCTGAATTTTTTACTACTAAAAACTTCATATTGACAGGAGACGGCTACTCACGATTTAAAAGTCAAATTTCGCCTCTTTAGTTTCATTGTACGTATACAGTGAAGAAACTGAAACTAGTCAGGCGAAATCTGTCGTTTAAATCGTGAGTATCAGTTTCCTATCAACACTTAATTGTAAGTTTGGCAAAACAATTTATATATTTACTATTGTATTGTTTTATTGTGCAAAACAAAAGCCTTCCTAGGAATTTTGAAATAACTTATGGCTTTTGTTTTGTCTTTGGTGTTATAAAAGTTATTAATGGCTTTTCGTATTTATTGCGTATAGGCCGTATAGGTTCTGAGGTTCTGTTAACACTTTCGTCAGGTTCCAACACTGACAGCAGGATAGCAGATTTCTAAAGCGTGCGACAGAGATGGCATTAGAACCCGTGTCGAGACCCCTAGTTTATGAACGCGCGCGGCCTTGAGGTGCAACTGTGTAAGACAATCGTCATCAAATTAGCCCGTTTGACAATTGAAATCGTACGTTTTTGGTTGTCAACAACAAAACAAAACAATTGTATTAATTTGACAGGCAAAAGCGTACGATTTTCATTGTCAAACGGGCTAATTTGCTTATCTGAATAGCCGGACAATCAATTTGAATACGATTGTCTTGCAAAATTGCACCTCTTTGTTTATTTTATATTCGTAATGGTCCAATTGAAGGAATCTTTGTAAGTGGACTGTAGGCTTGTTTGTAGATCACAATAAAAGACGATTTTATATAAATAAACTTGAGGAGCTTTAATGCGCATAGTGCACGGTTACAACGATGATAGCGAACAGGAACAGACAGTCTCTGTCTGTTAGAGAGAAAAAAAATATAAATCAGAAACAACAACTTAACAATAAATAAAAGGTATTTGTGTTGCCAGCAACACCAATATGGCTTTGAAATATGACATGTTATCTTTGTTTTCCAGTTATCAAACCAGAAACACCTAAGAGGAGGGGTCAAATTCATAGAAGAAATCCCCAAAAATCCAAGTGGTAAAATATTAAGAAGGGAACTTAAGAAAATGTTGAACTATAGGAAAAACAAACTATGATCAGAACATAAACTTACAAAAAAGGGCGGACCGAGTCGCCGCTAATAAACAACTGAAGCATAGCAATGGCGTCGATTTGAAAGCGTGTGCGTGAACTTACTATGGAAATAGGCTTACTATGAGTGCTTCAGTTTTTGGTTAGCGAAATTCCTTCCGGTTTTTTTTGTACTTCCATGGATCACAGTTTAACATGCGTTATGGTGCTGGATAATTTTGAAAGATTAAATTACTAAGGACATTAAAAGGATTTTTCTTTTAAACGTCGATAGGACTAGGTCTAAATAAATTGGGTGAAAACGGTTATTTAAGGAAGTTTTAAATACATAAAATATGTTTAAAATGAAGATTTAAAATATGATTTGCTGAGAGAATAGACATACTCTCTCTACTAACACACTTTAAGGGGAATCATCGGGTTTATCATATCTTCTAAAGTTACGGAAACCTATGTACAAATGGCCCATCTGGTTTCCTGTTCTGTAGGCCCTACCTTGAGTTTTGCTTGCTATACACGTTACCGTCTGCGTCAAATATTTTGTATGAGAAATGCTGGTTCCTGTAGTAAGCCGCTAGGGGCGCTGCACGATTCCACATATAAATATTTTAGAACAAAAACTCATGGAAGGCCTCAATGAACTCGATGACACCTAAAGTTCCGGATTTCAACCTCGTCGAGTTGACGTGGTTTCGCTGAGGGAACGCACAAGGCCTCGAATTAACCGTGCCGTTATACCATTCCGGATTCCGGAAATCACTGAAGTTCGTTGATTTTTAGGGTTCCGTACCAAAATTTATATTTTTACCATTTCTGTGTGTCCGCCCGTCTGTCACAGGGGTCTACAGCTTGAACCGTAATAGGTAGCCAGTTGAAATTTTCACATAATACGTGTTACTATGGCCTCTATCAAAACAAAAAAAACCCTCCCCCTAGACGCCATCTGAGATGACTACTCGTTTGTTGTTTGACAACCTTTTTATACCGAGGTTTATTGGTAAGATGATTGTCGCTAAGAGTGCTTGTCAATCTATTTGTAAAATATTGTTTTTAGAGCTCCTTACACAGATTATGTGCTAGTACGGGACCTTTTGTGCGCGAGTCCTACTCGCACTTCGCCAAATTATATAGGTACTATCACGTAGTGGTAAGTAAAACTACAGTGAACAGTAAAATAAGCTATAATGTAGTTAAGGTAAACAAATAGTACACAGGGCGTGAGCCGATTAGGTTCAAAGGTTACCAATCACACTTCACTTCACAAATACCGCACTCTCCTTGTCGTTGTGGCTCGCAATAGGGCAGACACTGCGCCGGGATTACGTGGTGGTCCTTTCTGGACGTCAGGAGTAAGTAGCGGCCAGGAGTATCGTCTGCTGGATGTTGGCAGGCGCAGCGAGTATTCAGTATTGCTAGATTGCTAGTTATAGTCTCACTCCGTAGGAAGGTTGCAGACAAAGAAAGCGTTACCACAGGTCAGGAAAAGCCGGAAACACCTACTAGCGAGCAAGAGGTGAGGAGATGAAGATGAGAGTTCGGTTTACAAAGAATTCTGAGCGGTAGTGGCTTTGTTTAATATAATAGTAATGAAGCACTCGGAAGCGGTTACAAGAGCTCTGCTAGTGGCGAAAATAAAATGAAAATGAAATCTAAAATCTATTACTTAAAGATGACACTTGCGAGTCAACGGTTACTAAAACACATTAAATAAAACACAAAGAAACAATGAGACAAGCACTAGTTACATTAAATAAACGTTATTATATTTGTATGCAAAACAATGAAACTTACCCACTTAGAGTCATATATCACTATGTAACAAGATTATAATTATTAAGTATTTAAGTGTTATCCAAAATGGATGCTGGTTTAATTAGTCCACCAAATACACAGGCTCTTGGACAATTCATTCGAGACGTGTGTCCACTTGTCCAGGTCACGAAACTCGATCCGCGCGAAGCTCAGACCGGCTGTCGCCGCATAGCAAGACGTTTAGTTACCTGATTGGTCGATTCGCAGAATTCTCAAGAATGCGGAAGATATGAAGTTGGTTAGTTAACTACTAATAAAGTCTGTTTGTTTGTATAATTATTTTATTATTGTTTCGTAACATAACTTCATGTTATTAGTAAGTTATGTTACAGTACATCGAGGTAACAACAACACTTATCACCAAGTCAGGCTGTGGGCACAAATCGAACCCAAAATGTTTTGAATCCACCCGCAATAGGGCACTTTCACTAATTACGTATATCGAATACGTACCTATGTAATTATCTCAAACACAGGTAAACCACAACACAAAGTAAATAACGTCTTTATTATTATGAGTGTATGTAAACAAGCATGAAATTACGTAAATAACTACATAGTAAAACACCTGAACAACTTAGTGATAAGAAATAATTTAGCGAATTATTTCTGCACATCAGAGTGCGAATAAGCGTAGAATAACGTATACAAGCTGTATACATATAGTTAGCAGTGGCGTGCATATAAATATTTGCTGGAACTGCAATGAGAAGAAAGTTTGACAATAAAAAATATGAAATAAATTGAAATGACACTTAAAAAAAATCATTATTTGTATGACGCCAGGGTAGGCACTGCCTACCCTAGAGGGGGCGTCCATAAATCACGTGACACTTTTTTTGTACATTTTTGACCCCCCCCCCACCTAGTGACAATTTGGTGACATACTTATCGAACCCCCCTACCCCTAAAGTCACGTGACATAGCTATCTTAATTGTTCAAACTGCTACCTACCTATGTATTTTTAAATCAATTTTATTTTCAGAACCAAATTAATTCAAATGATCTTAAAAAATATATATAATATGTTTTATTTCGTTTAAATAGGTTTAACTAACATAAATAGTGGCTTGTGTCTCCTTGTAAGCTTACATAGTTATATTATTGTGATTCATTTGAACTAACAACCTATGGACTCGTTTTATTGTTCAAAAAGTACTACTCGTATATTACCCAGTACCAGTTTGATGTGGATACGCCTGAAGCAGAAGCAACAGATGAAGAGACTCCATTATGTACCCAGGTAGTAACAGCCTCAATTACAATTTCTCCACAATCTCCATACACGGAGTACTAAGGCTCTCCTCAATTGTCATGACAGGCATCACTGGAGGCTAATTCCCTTCACCTATAGCTTCCAGCTCCAATGGATCCACCTCAGGCTCATCTTGATCAAGCCACTGGGCCTCAAACTCATTGTTAGCTAGCATATAAAACCTCACGTAGTCTGTGCTGTATGACACGATTTGGTTTGATTTTAGCGCTTGAATCTAGGCGCTGTTTACGGATGTTTGTCATGTGAGCCTTGACTGCCTTCTGCGAACAGAAGTACAGGCCATAATGTTTGAATCAAATTTCATTTTAATGAAATGTAAAATGTCACGTGATTTTTTATAAACCCCCCTCCCCTTCGTGTCATCTTAGTGACACTCAACGACTACTCCCCCCTCCCCCAATTCAAGTCACGTGATTTATGGACGTCCGCAGAGTACACGATATCAAACATCTTTTTTTTCAAATTGGGTTTTAATTTTTCCATGTTATTTTTATCTAGGTGGTAGAGCTGATGCCGGGCTCGACTGTGGAGGTACAACCATCTTACTCGCAAATCCTCCCGAAGTTATTCGAGGGAGAGTAAGAGAACAGATCAGAGGCAAAACCAGGCGGTCCATCATTGCCTGGGACCGATGGATGGCGGTATATCCATCCCCAATTGCAAGGCTTTATATAAAACAAACTGGCGACGGGCAGCGGCGTCACTGGTGCAAGGGTTTCGGCACCGCGCTCACCAACCCGCCTGCCCAACGTGTGTGAGTATGGGCACTTCTTACAGGAGGACCGCCAAGAGTGGTGAAATCCTGGAAAGGCCTATGTCCAGCAGAGGACGAAAACAGGCTGATGGATGGATGGATAGATTTTTATCGTTGAACATTTAGTTAGAGTAATGTATTTACTCTAAGGTTAAACATGATCTTCTCGTTGCTTTTCTAGCAAAAATTTCTATGCACGCCACTGATAGTTAGTTGAAATAAGAAAGCCATCAAAAACAAAACTTGTAAAAAAAACAAGTCTCGCAACTTAGTTCTTCTACCGTAAAAAGTTGTGAGATCCATGTAAGTCCAAGTCGGTTAATTTATTCAGTCCCTACTTAAGGGACCTTCTGTCTTAAGTTATTACATAATTAGCTTACCTATAACAACATCTTAAAATATTGAAAATCTTTTATGTTTTAAATAAATAGATTGACTTGGCAATCGCACTAAATAATCAAATTTAATATAATATGTATTACTTGTGAGATACATGTGTTTTCATGCGATGGCCATGTCAATCTATTTATTTAAAACATAAAAGATTTTGAATTACATGGTGTACCATGTTGATATTTATATGGGATTACAAAGTAATTTTTATGCAGTTGGTGTATCTAGAAAACTGGACCGAAATTACAAAAGTTTAGTTTTTTCTTGATTTATACACTAAACACTAATTGTATTCCAAATTTGAAGCTTCTATGTCTACCAGAAGTGCCTTAGAGTTTTGATGATCGGTCAGTCAGTCAGTGAGTGACAAAGTTGAGAAACTTTGACTAGTTATAATTCTTAAACTACTGGTTCAAACTGAATCAAATTTGAAATATGTATCGCTTGTTTATACAATGCTTACTTGGTTACTGAAAATTCAGGCTTCTAGTTTCATCCACAGCGAAGTTATAGGGGGATCTAAAATGGCCTGAACTGTTTCGAGAAAAGGATGGTACGGCCGTGCCGCTTTTTAGTTCGACTTGGCGGGGGCACTGCCGTGCCCCCAGATTTCAGTTTAAGGTTGATTTTACGAAGAATTTCAGTAGAATAGACTTGTATATCAGTTTCTTATTTTGTTAAGAAAATTCTTGTAAATAGTTAAATAAGCTAAGGAACCCCAAAATAAAGAGATTTAAATTTATTCAGATGGCCTAGTACATAGGAAAATGGAAAAATTTGTCAAAAGTCAATACGGCTATTTGACCCGCTTAGAGATGAAAAATTGATATAAATTAAGTAGAATGAGATTAGGGGAGTTAATCCTAGCTTAACTATGTAATAAAGTTACATATCTTTTCCGTGAAAAACCTGGAAAATACAGAGCCTTTTCTAGAAAGTTCTACAGAACTTTCCATTAGGTCTTTAAGTCTTTCTAGACATTGCAGAACGTTTTCAATAGGCTAGAAAGCATGAAAATAGAGTAGACTAGGTTTTCCAACCGTCTATGTTAACGTCGCGACGACGGTCGGACGCTGTCTGCAGGGTCTCCAGATAGAGTTTTTGAAATTTCCCCGAATGAGACAAAAAAAATCCCCAAAAAGATACAATTTCAGCAACTTTTCCCCAAATATCTTAAAACTATCTCCATCCTTTCTTCCATCAGCCTCCGTTCGTCCACTGCTAGACATAAGCCTGTTCCAAATTTCGCCACTCACGTCGGTCCTCCGTCCTCTTCATCGAGCCGCCACATGCAACATCCTGGAGACCGTCGGTCCAGCGGGCACGAGGTTGGCCTACGCTACGCTTTTGTATTCTAATTTTGTATTATGTATTCAAACGCCTTTCGGCCCCAACGGCTATCATGTCGGTGATAAATATGGCCTGCCGACTGCCACTTCACCATACTGATTCGACAGGCTATGATTCGACATCCGATCTACGTCATCAAAATATATTAATTACACAGTGTTTGCACATCTTAGCTTTTAAGCACTGCGGTATTGACGACGTAAATATGTGACGCAACTTTCTGAACGCTGACCAACCCAAGCATATTCTTCTGTCAGCCTCGGCGTCGAGGTTGTTTTTACATACATACATACATACATATACTCACGCCTGTCTCCCAGAGGGGTAGGCAGAGACTAGAGATTTCCATCTGCTACGATCCTGACACACCCTCTTTTGCTTCTTCTACATACATCAACCTAGTCATACAGGCTCTTCTATTCCGGGTACTTTTCTTTCTAGGGCGGCCCGGTCGAGCTTTACCTTCCACTTGTGCAGCATAAATTCCTTTCGTCACTCTACTTTCATTCATCCTCTCTATATGCCCAAACCACCGAAGCATTCCTTTTTCTATTCTAGTCACTACATCTTCTTTCAGGCCACAACGATCCCTTATGTCGCTATTTTTCACTCTATCATTCAATGTCAAGCCACACATACTCCGTAAGGAACGCATTTCCACTGCATTCACTCTACTGCGATGCTCATCTTGCCAGACCCAACATTCACTACCATACATAAGCGTAGGAGCCAACACTCCATTATGAACCGCCAATCGTGCCTTTGAAGTCACACTTTGGCTGCCCATAAAGGAGTGCAGGGCCCCGTTCACTTTGTTTCCCGCATTCACTCTTCTTTCAATGTCACCGTCACACTTTCCATCGGGTGTGAATAGACGAACCAGATAAACAAATTCTTTAACCTGTTCCACTACCTCGTCTTCAATCTTAACCTTACATTCAGTCACCGCCCAGCTGTATAACTTGACCCAGATAAACATATTTCTGAACAACTTCGATGCTGACATTGTCAACGGTTACTGGCCCTTGGATGATGTGACAGTTAGACATGACTTAGTCTTACTTATCCGAATTCATCCGCAAGCCCACTCGTCGGGAAGAATCTCTTGGTCTGCGCAGCATTTTCTCAGGTTCCTGCAGTTCAAGATGTCATGGGCAAAACGCAGATGTGAAATGTTCTCTCCGTTTACGTTTATGCCTCGTTTATTCCACTCTAGTGTTTTAAAGTCGTCCTCTAATGCAGTCCCGTGCATAGAACTTTTAGCTGGAAATGCAACAAGAAGGTCAAGTTTGACAATAAAACAAATATGAAAAAATTTAAATGTCACTATGAAAAATTATTACGTGGACGCACTATAAGTTTCCGGAATGAATATGAAAAAATACTATTAAAGGTACAAAATTAATTTATTGTTTTTCAAAATAATCTCCCTTGGCGTCTTTGCACTTTTTCATTCGATCAAACCAGTTTTGAAAACTTTTGTGCCACTCCCCTGTGGTGACCTCTGAAACGTGTTTTTCATACTCCTCGACAGCCTCTTCTGGTGATGAAAATCGTTGACCGCGTAATTGGTTCTTAATTTTTGGGAACAGAAAAAAGTCACAAGGTGCCAGGTCGGGACTGTATGCAGGATGACTCATGAGTTCTACATTTTTCGTCTTCAAAAAGTCGTTTGTCTGTCTGGCCGTGTGAGAACTAGCATTGTCGTGGTGCAGGATGATACGGCGTTTACGGTTATTTTTACGGAGTTCGTCAATAACTTCCGGCAAACAAATGGTCGTGTACCAGTCACTATTCACGGTACGACGATTCTCTAAAGCAACAGTAGCCACGTGTTCAGTTTTATTAAAAAAAGAAGCAATCATCCGCTTAGATGCACTTTTCACGCGCGCCACTTTGGTTGGTTTCGGCTCATCTTGAAAGACCCATACGCTCGATTGCTGCTTTGTTTTGGGATCGTAGCAATAAATCCATGTTTCGTCACCTGTTACTATGTCCCACACCAAATTTGACGCACCTTCGTTGAATCTGGTAAGCATGGCACTGCACCAAGTGACGCGGTCCGTTTTTTGAGCCTCGGTCAAGTTGTGTGGGATCCACCGCGAGCACAGCTTTCTCACACCCAAATGTTTGTGTAGGATTGATTGTATTTGACTCATGCCTATTTCTAAGGATGCGCGAATTTCATGGTAGGTCACATGCCTGTCTGTTTCAATCATACGGCGCACAGCATCGATGTTTTTGTTGGTCACAGCGGTGGACGGCCGACCATCGCGAGATTCGTCACTGAGATTGATACGACCACGCTTGAATTCTGCAAACCAGCTATAAACAGTCGTCTTGCATGGTGCTTCATTGCCAAAAGCTGTTTCAAGCCGAGCGATGCTCTGTTGAGCTGTCAAATTACACTTAAAATCGTAGAAAATCATACTACGAAAATTTTCCCGAGTTAAATCCATGTTCATGCAGACACACAATATTTTAAATGGCGCCACAAGGTAAAAACAAAAGACAGTCAGATGAAACAAACTGCATTCTACAGCCAAAGAGTTCTATTTTCAAATGTTGCAATAAATTTTTAAATATTGTTTATGTAAGTGGCCAGTTCCGGAAACTTTTAGTGTTACCTATGTATTTTTATGACGCCAGGGTAGGCGATTATGTATGATTTTATACAATTTATTTTTCAAATTGGTTTTTATTTTTTTTCGTGTTATTTTTATTGTCAAACTTGACCTTCTCAATGCTTTTCCAGAAAAAAGTTCAATGCACGCCACTGCTCTAATGTCTCCTTTAAAAGACCATAACATATTACTTAACCATATTTGTTAAAATTTTTAGGCACCACACTTTTAATAAAAATTTAATAAGTAAAAACCAATGAGGTAGTCGATTGCATTTCGAAATTTTGTTCCCCAAAAACTTCCCCTAGAGAGTAGTGTGGTTGGACATAGTGGAAATTATTGTATTATCCAGTGGCGTGCATTTTTGCTAGAAAAGCAATGAGAAGGCCATGTTTGACGATAAAAAAAACCGGTCATGTGCGAGTCAGACTCGCATACCTAGGGTTCCATAATTCGACAGTTTTGGGAACAGTCGGGAAGAAGGTATTTAAAATCTTATCCATAACTGTTTATGATAACATAACTAAAAAAAAATCGGTTGTACCACAAAAGAGAGACTCAAATATTTCTATACCGCACTCGAAATAAAATTCATGGAGAAAAAATTAATTTAGTCATTTTACGATCGTGAATTTCTCACCCGCAATATTTTTCCTGTAATCTTTACGTAATCCTAAATAACCGTCTTTTTTTTCATATTTTTCGGTTCATTAGCTTTGGAAATAAGAGGGGCCTCTCATAAACAACTAGACTCACAATCTCGCTCGAAACGTGTCCGCGATGCATTTTGTCACCGCTATGGGGCGTGACAAATTCGAATGACGATTTCGTACAACTGACATTGCATCTTATATTAACGACATAACGTCTTAATTTGGTTGAAGAATTTTGCTACTGTGCACGTCGCACGTTCGGACGCTTTCTGACAAACTTTTCTTAGAGACTGTGTCTAGTTGTTTATGAGAGGTCAATGGGTGAAAATGCATTTTATGTCTACCTATATATAATATAAAGTATTAAAGTTGTAGGAAAACAACGAATCACGACGTTTTGGTAAAAATGTTAGTCCGATTTTAAATTGTTCCTCGCCGCGGGCCGTATTAAAAACCGTTACGGGCCGGTCGGTGGTTGCCCAACTATACAGTGTGTCCCCCGTAAAAGTGCACACCCGAAAGGTAACTGAAAAATTCGAAACAAAACTTGATGTTTTTTTTACAAAAACCTGTTTTTTAATTAAACGTGTAAATGTATGGCTTTTTTAATTATTTGATCTTGTGTGTCTATTATTCCTAATCATTAATCATTTTGTTTCGGCGAGATACACTTGGTATTTCAAAAGATACGATTATTTTTTCAAACAGGGTCTACCACAAGTACTTCGAAAAAATAAATTAGTATAAAAAAAAACAAAAAATGCCAGACTAATTTTTTCCATTTTTTTGTCGATAAAATTGGGTCTAGTTTCACCCCCTTTCGGGTGTGCACTTTTACGGGGGACACTTTGTTATTGTATGTATGTTAGAGGTAATGGTTTTTGTGTACCGAACTTCTTTTCGACGACGCGGGAATCTACGTACAATACCTATTTACTTTTATTTAATTGAACCGCAAAAAAAAATTGAACCAAATCAGTTTGCAAATATCCAGTTAATTCTTATATGTACAGTACGTTAGTGCAAAGTACAAACACATACAAACAAACAAGTATCAGCATAACCAGCCAGTATAATTTATTAGGCCCCTTATCAATGATATCCCTCCCCCGCGGGGATCTGTATCAGTAACGTATGTACAGGGCAGGGTAGCCGTAAAGTGAAGGCGTTAGATAACCCACTGTTAGGGTTGCCAGTTTTGACAAAAAGTCAGCACCTGGGTTACTTAAGAGCATCTTTTGCCAATCTAAAATAAAATTTAAAAAAGTCAGGACGTCGTCGTCGTCAAAAGTAGGACGAAATTAAGATGCCCCCTTGGTCCAGTGATTCAGATGTTTTAACCACTGAATCAGGAGATAGCTGGTTCAATCGCTCATTTGTTTTCGGTCTGCGTGCTTCGCATTTGTGCCCATCATTCTAGAACTTTATAATCGTCTGTAATATGTGGGTGTACAAGTGTGGGCTGTTATTTCGTGCCAATGTATAAATTACAATACTAACAATGTTAACGAAAACTGGTGATAGTACTCGTCCATATGAACAACTTTTACTATGGAGCCAACCCTGAAATCGTGAAGGAAATATCAGATGTTTCATACATTTGGTCGAGTTTTTCTATGGAACAGCTGATATTTTTTTCACGATTTTAGGGTTGGGTCCATAGTAAAAGTTGTTCATATGGACGAATACTATCACCAGTTTTCGTTATCAAAATGACTAAAATTTCACGGTGTATATCGCCGCCGCCATCTGGTTAAATCAGCCGCCTGGTTTAAATAATTTTTTCGAAGTCCTGAAGCGCAGAAGAGAGGCGGTAGCTTAGGTTAGAAGGTTAGGTATGGCGAGTCAGTAGCGTGACCGCCATACGTTACCTTCGTGGTTATTCTTTTATGACCACCTAAAAGTAAAATTTAAATCAAACAGCTAGCCATTTAGAAGCGGCTGATTTAACCAGATGGCGGCGACATTTCTATACTTATAAGTTTAATTTGAGATTTCAAAAATGATAATGATAACAAATCAAGACAAATCCAAAGTTAATGTCACCTGTAATTAATGCAGCGAAATTCACACTGGAGGCTTAGTTAGTGATCAATATTACGGATCGGTGATATTCTTTAGAAATCTAAACAAGAAAATTTTGATTTTCCATAGTATTGATTCGAGGCTGGGTTTGTGTTTGAAGAAAAGGGGGAAAAAGATCGCATATTTCCTGAAAAAGATCATCAAACCTTGATACAGAGTCTCCTCTGTATTTATCTGGCAGCATAAAAGAATGTCACCTTAAATAATAACATGAGAACTTGTGAAATTTAAAAATTGGGTAAGTTGGATCACCAAAGACTGGCAACACCGCCTGCTATCTCAATGTTGTATGTACACAATATTATAGTTCCCGTGCGAGCGCAAGTAGCACGCATAGTGTATAGCAGCTAGTAAATAAATCTACACAAAAATGTTGCGAAATCCGAACTACAAATACGGCCCTAAGGACTTGAAAGTACCTATTTCGCTTAATTTAGGGGAATTCCTGTTGGAAACGATTGTGAAATATAAGGAAAGGACTGCGTTTGTAAGTACCTATTTGATAATACTGTTTACCAGCTAGATTACATTTTGGTGTGATTTTGAATGAAATGTAATTCGCCCGTATTTGTTTTGGAAACATTTTGTTAGAATACCTATGTTGCGCGATTTTATTATTGCCTTGATTAGCTCTGAGCCCTCATTTGTACTGTACTCGTGTATGGTAATATTTGCGTGTGTGTTTGTTTACTTGCATGTACAATTCAAGTACGCTTGCTTACTTGCATTTGTTTACTTGTATGCAGTAAGTTAAGTATAAAAGTAATTAGTTACTAATCATGAGGAATCATTTATTCGACCCGTTTTTTATGCTATCATGATGTTTGTCCGTATGTACACCCAATGACACAAGTCCGTACGGCCTATAACTCCAAAGTTAAGGGTCGGGGGGAGCGGGGAGTGGTATTTTTGAACTCAGGAGACACAGTTCTATCATGCAATGGTGCTAACTCCCAAGCCGTTATGCTCGACCTATTAGAGTGCAGTATCTGTTGCACAAGTTGCAGCGTGACGTCTATATCTGCACATCGGTCCGATGCACATTACATGTGCATGTAGCCTAGCAGCAATAGTTTGTTATTCACTCTTGACGTAATCTCAAAATAACGCAACGAACATTTTGGAATAGTAAACGTTATCTGGAGTCTTGTAATTATTAAATCCAAATTGATCAAAATCGCGTTTTATTTTTGATTCATTTCCCCAGAGATAACACGTGAGAATTGTTACTGCTGACGACGCTATGAGGCGTTTACGCGGCGGATTTATATAGTGTTCGGATTTAGTATGGTCGATATGCTCGAAGGAATCTTCGGTCGAGCTGCCCGTAGCGTTTATTCGATACGCTCGCTTTTCTGAGCTCTAAACATTATTTTCTTCAAGTTCTATACATAATCTTAAAAGACTTCGTGTCGGAGTCGTCGCACCATCGAGCTACCGATAAAACCGCGGTGCACGTGACTCTCCAACGCTGCATGGAGCTCGCGGTCACACAATGGAATGAGGTGCAGCGACTGTGCTATCTTTGAAGAAAAAACCATGTATTTTATTCAGGCTTATCGACAGCGGCTTGGCGCCCATCAGCGAACACGTCGCAACATACAAAAGTCCTGCCGTGATTTTGTTTTCAAAGGTGCGCATATAGCAACGGGGCGCGGCGAGAATGTTTAATTAACTACACACATGACGCAAACTTGGCTGAAATTCAGGTGAATTCCCAATGACATCATTCGGCCTTGCCACACATGGTCATGCCTAGCGACATACCTTTTAGTGATCGTTATCCTCATTACAACGGGTCGATAAGTCAAATAATTATTTGACCTATACCTATGGGTTTAATCGTTTGGCTAACAAGGAAAAATACTTCGGGAATCACGAAATGACGTAGCAACGAACCCGTGCTAGTTTTTATAAAACCGAAGATAAGGTATTTGGGATTATTTGGTTGCTACACAAAAGTAAAGTTTGACAACGCTTCAACATTACACCATCGATGTGTCTCGAGCGTTGCGGCGCATTGATACAGAGTGCATATATCAGACGTTCGTACTTGCGCTTGCTGCTTCGGCACCCTAACGTTATACTATCATTGCTGACATGCTGACTGCTACATGACGACGGTCGTAGTAAACGTAGTAAAGACATGTTCACGTCATACTATCTTACCTATGCAACATACGTGTACGTGTACGATAACTATATACATACACACACATATACACATACAAACGTGGTATGATCTCTACATTCGTCACGAACGTTTCAAGATTAAGGAATGTCTGTAGCAAAGGTCTACGAGCAGGTGAGCTTACGAACGACGTTACGTTACATATAATCTTAAAAGACTTCGTGTCGGAGTCGTCGCACCATCGAGCTACCGATAAAACCGCGGTGCAGGTGACTCTCCAACGCTGCATGGAGCTCCCGGTCACACAATGGAATCAGGTGCGGCGACTGTGCTATCTTTGAAGAAAAAATCATGTATTTTACTCAGGCTTATCGACAGCGGCTTGGAGCCCATCAGCGAATACGTCGCAACATACGAAAGTGCAGTCGAACGTTACACAGCGGGTGCTCGCCTGCGAGGCGCCCGTAAACTCGCCTACGGGCGCCGCAGTGTCGCAGTCATAATTTCTAATTATATCATTACACGCCCACATTCCGCTGAAATTTACTGGGGTTTCCTATTAAGACACTTAGCGTAGCGACACTTCGGGCGCGCCGCACATAATTTTTGTTTATGTGATTCCACGCCCAAGGTACTTGCCGCAACCTTGGCTGAAATTCACTGGAATTCCCCGTTACGACATTGCATGTATTTGCCACATATATTCAGGCGACTTTTATCGATCGTTTCATTTTACGACGGGTCGTTTATAACGAGGAAAAGCACTTTGTGAATCGATAAATGAGGTGCTAACACACCCGTGGAGTTATTATGAAAAACCCAAGATAAAGTATTTGGGTTAATTTCGTTGCTACGGCCACAAAACAAAACTAAAGTATGAAAACGCTTTTCGCTAACATATTTGCTGCTGCTTTCGCCGTCTGAGAGTCCGGCGGGCAAGACGGTGACGGATGACACACAGCTTTATAATGTAAATAAATAAAATGTTCATAAAATGTTCGTACACTAACTAGACACACACACACACACACACACACACACACACACACACACACACACACATATACACATACAAAAAAAAACGTGACATGATCTCTACATTCGTCACGAACGTTTCTAGATTAAGAAAGCCTAGCTAGCCTAGGATCGACGTTACGTTACTAGAAGTCTAAGTTTTGCGCCGTGGGCTTCATGGGCTATGCAGCTGTGATTTTCTTACTTTTGTGCAACACCTGCAAGTCTTTTGCAGAGATTTATGTCTAGAACTTATCCAGGAGCAAGCCCGGAGGCTCGCAACCACCGTTTGTAGTGAAAAAATTCAAGTGCATTTTGAGTGAAATGCATCCTAGTGCATCGGGTTAAGATTGCAATGGCAAGATTCTTAGTCACACCTGAAACTGCATTCAGGCATTATAGACCGGACGGATCTGTGTTCCTGGCTGTACCTATTGTCTGTTTGTATTTGTTCAGAACAAATTAACTAATGGACCGAATTTTATGGGATTTGCACTATAAGAACGATTTGAATTTAAAAAAGAACGGAGAAAGGGGCTGAGTTTCTTAAAGTTAAACTACCTAAGTTCTCACTTAACCGAGGACAAAAGATGAATGGGACAATAATTCTGCCGTCATAAGAAAGAGTAAGTCGGTGCAGTAATTCGACGAAATCAAGTTTCGAGAAAAACTTTGCATGCTGACTGAAAAGTAGCACTCTCACATGAACAGTTAAAACTTCCCGAAAAAGCTGGTTAAAATTCCTACTAATCTCAATACTCCTGTAGCCAAAAAAGTAATTCCATCTCGTAAAAACTAACTTATACGTTAAAACTAACATATAACTTGCCCAATATTTGTTATCCAACCTTGTTTTTTAATTCCACCAACAAACTTTTGCCCTCGTGTTAAAGTAATCGGCTCCATAACATTTTCTTTCTTGTTTTATCTCTGATGATTCCACCCTCCTTAATTTATAGGTACTATTTCTTATTTCTAGTTAAATACGAGTACCTACATTTAACACTTATTTAGTCACCGTTCAACTGTTGTTGAATTATTATTATTTATTTATTTGTTTGTTTGTGTACACGTTTCCGCAACTGCGAGTCACTCACACACGCTCGGCTGCAACAGAATACCAGCGTTGTGTCGAGATGATTACCTACTTTGTAGGTATACCATGTCAACACAGCATCATGCTGAGTTGCGCCCATTTTGGTAGCACCAAACACTTTTATTTAGATTTAGTTTTTAGTAGTCTTAAGTTTATTTTATGTAACTCTTCTTTTTTAATTTTTGTTTTTTTCATTTTGTGTGTTACCGAATAAATTTATTTTCTTTCTTCTTTCTTTCTTTCTTTCTAAAAAATCGAAAAATGTGTTCTTTCTTTGTACAACGACCTAGGATTTGGCATCAACAATAGGTAAAAATACAGTAAATGGGCTACCTACTTTTTTTAAACTAGTGAAACTGTCTTGATTCAGGTTGTTTAAACATAAATCCAGTTCATGCCTACGCATAACGACGTTATTTTACTTGGTATGTGAGAAATAAAAGTATTGAAACAGTAAGAAGTACTCACATACGTATAAATTTATGGTTTCAATAGGAATGATGATTAAAACAAATTTATTAGTCCGTCGGTTAGATTATCAGAAAATATTGGACACGTATTTTTTCTTTTTTCAATTAAACAAACAATGATGAAGATATAGCCCGCTGAAGTTCCGCGTGACGTCACATCTAAGTACAATTTTACTTAGAAGTGACGTCATTTTCCCCCACTCCCAAACTTTGACGCGCTTTATCTCTGTTATTGACAAAAGAAAAAAATACGTGTCCAATATTTTTTGATAATCTAAATGACGGACTAAATAGAATAATATTTTGTTTACCCTGTCTACAAGCCTATTGAAAAAAATAAAAGATATTTAAATTCAGAATTATAATATCTATTCGAGAAATAAATGCATTGCATTTAAGTAATTGGCACTTCTAAACAAGATCTTAAAATTAGACTTCATGTCTTATAGAATTATCCAATGAATATAACGTTTTTACGTTACATAATGGAACTTATATAAAATAAACGTTTAATAAAACTTATCAAAAAACGGACTCAGTATGATAATATCACATTTATCAGAAGAAAAATACCCACCATCGACATATACAAGTTAACATTGATATAACAAAAGGTAGTAGATACGGTATGTTCTTATGTCGTCAACTGAAAAATTTACCTCTTTTTTAAACTAGCGCCACTGAACGACAGAGATAGAGCGACAAGCTACGACAGTGGTGCGAGCGAGAAAAGCTAGGTACACAAGACAGGCCCATGGGGCCTATATTTGCAGGGCCACACGTGAGAAGCGGGATACCGCATCTTCCTTTTATTTTATCTACGCAAGTTCACGCTTGATTTTATCGAATAATGTGATGGTCTAGCTGATTGCTGTGGCAACTTGATGAATGCTTGATTGAAGCCCGACTGACTTGACGTGGGTTGATTTAATCGTATAATGTGTGTCTAGCTGATTGCTGTGGCAACTTGATGAATGCTTGATTGAAGCCCGACTGACTTGACGTAGCCTACTTTAATTTAATGATATTTAGATAGTATTGCTGACTGCTGCGGCTACCTGATAAATCTTGAGTGAAGGCCGTCTGACTTGGTGTGGCTTGATTTCATCTAATGATGTGATAAGTCTTGCTGATTTTTGAGGCTTCCTGAAGAATATTTGAGTGAAGCGCAACTGAATCGACGTGGTTTGCCTTGACTGAATGATGTTTCGATAGTCTAGCTGACTGCTGCGGCTACTTGATCTAAACTTGAGTTAAGCCCGACTGACTTTACGTCGCTTGCTTTCATTGAGCGATGTGGTAGTCTAGCTGACTGCTGCGGCTACTTGATCTAAACTTGACTTAAGCCCGACTGACTTTACGTCGCTTGCTTTCATTGAGCGATGTGGTAGTCTAGCTGACTGCTGCGGCTACTTGATCTAAACTTGACTTAAGCCCGACTGACTTTACGTCGCTTGCTTTGATTGAGCGATGTGGTAGTCTAGCTGACTGCTGCGGCTACTTGATCTAAACTTGACTTAAGCCCGACTGACTTTACGTCGCTTGCTTTGATTGAGCGATGTGGTAGTCTAGCTGACTGCTGCGGCTACTTGATCTAAACTTGACTTAAGCCCGACTGACTTTACGTCGCTTGCTTTGATTGAGCAATGTGGTAGTCTAGCTGACTGCTGCGGCTACTTGATCTAAACTTGAGTTAAGCCCGACTGACTTTACGCCGCTTGCTTTGATTGAGCGATGTGGTAGTCTAGCTGACTGCTGCGGCTACTTGATCTAAACTTGACTTAAGCCCGACTGACTTTACGTCGCTTGCTTTCATTGAGCGATGTGGTAGTCTAGCTGACTGCTGCAGCTACTTGATCTAAACTTGAGTTAAGCCCGACTGACTTTACGTCGCTTGCTTTGATTGAGCGATGTGGTAGTCTAGCTGACTGCTGCGGCTACTTGATCTAAACTTGACTTAAGCCCGACTGACTTTACGTCGCTTGCTTTGATTGAGCGATGTGGTAGTCTAGCTGACTGCTGCGGCTACTTGATCTAAACTTGAGTTAAACCCGACTGACTTTACGTCGCTTGCTTTGATTGAGCGATGTGGTAGTCTAGCTGACTGCTGCGGCTACTTGATCTAAACTTGACTTAAGCCCGACTGACTTTACGTCGCTTGCTTTGATTGAGCGATGTGGTAGTCTAGCTGACTGCTGCGGCTACTTGATCTAAACTTGACTTAAGCCCGACTGACTTTACGTCGCTTGCTTTGATTGAGCGATGTGGTAGTCTAGCTGACTGCTGCGGCTACTTGATCTAAACTTGACTTAAGCCCGACTGACTTTACGTCGCTTGCTTTGATTGAGCGATGTGGTAGTCTAGCTGACTGCTGCAGCTACTTGATCGAAACTTGACTTAAGCCCGACTGACTTTACGTCGCTTGCTTTGATTGAGCGATGTGGTAGTCTAGCTGACTGCTGCGGCTACTTGATCTAAACTTGACTTAAGCCCGACTGACTTTACGTCACTTGCTTTGATTGAGCGATGTGGTAGTCTAGCTGACTGCTGCAGCTACTTGATCTAAACTTGACTTAAGCCCGACTGACTTTACGTCGCTTGCTTTGATTGAGCGATGTGGTAGTCTAGCTGATTGCTGTGGCTACCTGATGAACGCTTGAGTAAAGCCCGAATGATTTGACGTGGCTTGCTTTGATTGAGCGATGTGATAGTCTAGCTGACTGCTGCGGTTACACGATGAATGCTTGAAACGTAAAATAACGCTCCCTCCGACCCGCGCGATCTCACATCATGGTAACGAAAACTACAGTAAGTCACTAGTACGCCTAAATGTCTGACGTCAAAGAGCATTGTTACTAGTCAAAATAACTGTAAGTTAAACACATACTGCAAAAACGATTCCTGAAATGAAGCACTTAATGAACGAAAAATACAGTAAATGCTATTTGCTGTATTTTTAACTAGTGTGTTCATTAATCAACATTTAAATACTTGAACCAAAATAGCAGTAAGTAGGTTTACTGTATTCTTCCGTAGTAAAGTTTTACAAAGTTTTTACGTATTTGGAACAAAGAGTACCGTAACTATGTAACACACTATAATCTTTCCTAGCAAAAGTGAAATACTAATAAAGAATGCAGTAACTATCTTTGTTTTTTGTGATTTACTGTATTTTTTCTTAGTATTAAACAGGTATTTTATCGACTTACTTTACTCTTGCTTAATCGTAAATAAGAAAGGGAAAACGATACAGAAACCAGTGTTAGATAGGATTACGCGCCTTTTTACGCTGATTCACAATATATATCTAACCCAATTTCGTCAAAACCTCGACTTACTGCATTCTTTCTTATGACGGCAGAATTCCAAGAGGACACTGAGAAAAATGTCTTTTGGCTTCATTATAAAATAGCATTACATAAGTTTAAAATACGGTGAATTGTTTTTAAATTTGGTGATAGTTGGAAAATATAATGCAATTAAAACGTTTGAGGAAATAATCGAGTTTTTAAGGTAAGTAACGCAATATTACGATGACAGATCACAGAAAAAAAGATTTTCATTTTCGTATTACATCATGTCTTCCCCATAAAAGACGTCCATCACACTACGGTATTCTTACTGTCACCATAAAAGCGGTGACGGAGCGCATAATTCTCAAGCGGTCATCTGAGAAGACAGCAAAAATTCTAACATCGTATGTTGGTTAATTGGTTCATAATTGCAAACTAACATTATTTGCAGTTTTATTTGCGGCTATTTTCGGAGATATTTGCAAAATTCTGAACTTTCGGTCATTTCGTTCAATGGTTGACTGCAAGCAATGGAACCATAGAGTAACTTGAAAACTAATGGAACCTTTGCAACGATAAAAATAATAATCGTTCATTCAAACCAGATCGAATGCTTAAAGGCCGTTCAAAAATTAACCCGTCTCGGTCTAAATAGTTCTAGCATGTTACTCGGTACAAATGCACGTAAATTTTTTAAAAGCCCACAAAGCTGAAGGGTTTCTGTGCTAAAAATATAAATACTATAATAAGGCATAATAATACAAGGCCGTTAAAAAAACTCATATTAATAATCATACCGGGACTTGACTTGACATATTTGACAGAGTTAAGTATTGAATTGAATAATTGAATAATAATCAAATACTCTTTGACAAATGTCATGTTTGACAGGTGACTTTTTTATTAATGCAAACTTCTCTATTGGGCAAAGGTCTCAGTCACGTAGAGCCAACCATTTGCACCTAAGACCTTTTAGCATGAAAAGTTTTTTAAATGGGAATAAGTAATGGAATACTAAACCAATCGAGATTATTCTTTCTTCATATTTTTACGTTTGAAATATACTTTTAGATAATACTATTTAATGTCTTAGCAAACAATTTGATATGTTGTCAATTCGATCTGCTTCCTACAAAGTCATGGTGACAGTGCGTCATATTATAACGCTAGCAGCAGCAACAGTAGTTTCATCGTATTTTGTTGTGATGTCCGTATGCTCCCTACTTGAATTATCATAATTTTAGCTGAATTCACTTTATTTTATGATGAACAGTTTTCTTAGTGGATCGTAACGATCTAAGTAATAACGAAGTGTTCTTAATGAACCAGTTGGTAGAGCTGATGCCGGGCTCGACTGTGGAGGTACCACCATCTTACTCGCACATCCTCCCGAAGTTATTCGGGGGAGAGTAAGAGAACAGCTCTCAGGCAAAACCATGCGGCCCACCATTGCCTGGGACCGATTGATGATGGTACATCCATACCAAATGCTTATACATCCATACCATAAACTTATATAAAACAGACTAGTGACGGGCAGAGGCGTCACTGTGCGAGGGTTTCGGCACCGCGCTCACCAACCCAGCGTGTGTGAGTAAAGTGGCGAAATCTTGGAAAGGCCTATGTCCAGGGACGAAACAGGCTGATGGATGGATGGTTCTTAATGAAATGTTTGTAAGTATTTTTTGAAGTTATTGTGTTTCGTAACCATTACTTGAACGATATTGATAATTCTGATAAGGACTGTTGTTATTAAATGAGCAATAAACGAGTAGATAAGGTAGATATCTTCTTATCTTGTTTCTCATAATGACGCTGGTACAATCACACTCATCAAATAAATAAATGACAAGGTGTTATGTATGAAGTCGCAAAATGTTTATCGTTTTTAGGGTTCTGTACCCAAAGGTTAGCCAACGGGACCCTATTATATTGCTCGCCATGTTAAAAGAGCGCTGGAACCGATTGGTTTCCACATGGGTATACTCGCGCACGAAATTACTAGTGCTAATTACGAGTGCTTTTAACTTTACATTATCGCACTAGTGTTTTTCACATTACAGTTTTTTTAAATCTTGGCAAAGAGTTTTGATGTCTTGAGAAATAGTAAAGTTTTTGCGAATAAATAGACTGTCTCAGTTAAAATATAATAAATAATCATTTAATTTTGTCAAATTATTTGTTTTTTTAACAAATTAACTAAATTTTTTGTTGTAAATACAAAAACATTCATTTTGTTAATATTTGGCTGTTTGGCGAATGCGTCAGTGCCTTTATTTCCATCTGCGCAAAAAACAAAAACTCCGCCGCAATTTTTCAAAGAAAATTCGAATGGTCCAGAATACCATAACAGTAACTAATTGTCGATTTTTTTGAAAGGAATAGACTTTTTTAACGTCACATAAAAGCATAAACTTTTTTTCTCCTTGAAATACAAAAGATATACATGCAAATATTCAGGAACTGAATAAATAGCTTTGATGACGTAATATGTCATCACAGGAAATTATAGAATATATATAATATGTAGGCCATTGCCCACAAGATAAAAAAGTAATGTCAAAACCGACGTCTGTTTTTTTTATTTTCAGTAATCCCGTCTTCAGGTTTTATCCCCAAATTTTTTTTTTCATTCTTTATGTACGTCAAGGAACTCTCGCTATTGAGCCTAAACGGTATGACTAATACGTCACATTTCCATTTCTCCAAACTGATTTTCAAAAAATAATTTCGTTATAAAAAATACCACCTGAAAGTTAAAGAACAGTATGTATCTTCATGATTTAGCCTATACTTTCAGAAAAAATGTACAAAAAGGCCTGTTCCAATTTATGGTTTGTTCGAATTGTCAGTTCAGTTCAGTCAGCTGTGGTTTCGAATATGTGGAAAAAGACAGTGAAATTTCATTATTTTTCCTCGCAAGTGTGTTGAAAAACGTCGTATATGAAACGCGTGAGCATTAGACATTATACTCTCGGATCCATTACGCCCTCGCCCTCGGCTCGGCCTGCAATCCCGCCTCGACTGTAAACTCCAACGCAGCTCACTTGTATCATCATAATGTACTATTATTCACATACATTTTTTACATTATTCAAATTATTGTAGAATTTCGTATGTAGTTATTATAAGAAGGAAAAAATCGCTGGTTCCCATGGTAGGGTTCTCTGTCATCATCATCGTATGGCCTTGTTATCCTGCTTTATCTTAGTATTTTCTATTTTATATATACAGCTACAATTCTAAATCCAGGTTTGATAGCCATACTTTTGCCTGAGGTGTTAACTTATGTAGCTGCTCCAGCCCACCAGAAAACCTTCTGCACTCTTCCACGATGTGACGGATAGTTTGTTCCGAGGCTCCACAGTCACAACGAGGTGAGTCAGCTATATCCCACTGATGCATGTTGTAGTTGCACCTTGCCACGCCAGTACGAATTCTATTCAGCGTAGTCCATAGCTTACGGTGTTCTCTAAAACCTGGTTGTGTGGCAGACGGGTCGGATATGATGTCCGCCTCTGAACATTTTTCTTCTCGCCATTTTGCCCGCCACTCAGTCTGGTGTTTGATTTTAGCATCAATCCAGATTGGTTCGCGGGAAGGAAGTCGCTGAGGTGGTATCTGGTCTAGTGTTTTCCTTATAGGCATTTTGTGTGGGGCCTCGTTGAATTCAGCTTTTGGGCGACGTTCTCCAGGTGATCACGGAAGGTCAGAGATCTGTCTAGGATAACACCTAGGTATTTTGGGGAAAAATTATGACGTAATATTTTTCCACAGAATGTCACCCGAAGTTCACATCGAGCCAGACTGTTTGAGAGACGAAAGGCACTTACTTTAGTTTTTGTAGGGTTTGGTTGAAGTCGCCACTGCGTATAATATTTGTTCAGCTCACGAAGATCTTCACATAGCACAGCTTCTGCATCTTCAAACTTTTTTCCTTGGAAAGCCAGGGCCAGGTCATCAGCGTATATGAATTTTTCCGATCGGATGCTGGGCATGTCACTAGTGTACACATTGAACAAAAGCGGGGCCAAAACAGAACCTTGAGGGAGACCGTTCTTCAGCAGCTTACAAGTACTTTCTTCGGCGCCGAGCATCACTTTGATGTTGCGTGGCCCCAGCATGCGTTTTAGCAGGAAGAAGATTTTCTTACATGGTACTATGCTGCTGAGCTTGTGTAGCAGGCCGTTGATCCAGACAGTATCGTAGGCTGCTTTTAAATCGACGAACGCTACAAACGTCTTTTCTCCTCACTGAAAACAAGCCTCTATGAATGATGTAAGGGCCAAGACTTGATCAGCGCAGCTACGGTTTGCTCTAAATCCGGCTTGTTCCGTCGGTATCATTGGGTTCACTGCTGGGGAGATGCGATTGTATATTAGGCGTTCCAGCAACTTATAAGTGACGCTCAGCAGGGTTATTGGCCTGTAACTCGCTGGATCGTCCTCTGGTTTCCCGGGCTTGAGAATGGCTACTACTTTAGCTTCGAGAAATATTTTTGGTAGCGTACTTGTTTCCAGAATGTTATTAAAGAAACCTAGTAACCATCGTCTACCTTTGTTGCCTAGGTAGGTTAGGAATTCCGGGTAGATATGATCAAAACCCGCCGCTTTGCCACATCTTACGTTACTGAGTGCCACTGTCAGCTCACGGCCCGTGAAGGGAGAACTGAACTCATCTCTGGGTTTGAGACGTCTGACGTAGTTGACATGTTTTATTCTGATCTGTTTGGCAAATGACTTTTCTAACTTCGCACAGTTTGTTAGGTTTTGAAGGTTCCGGGCAACCTCATTCGGATGTATTGGAGACTCCTTTGCATCAGGTGCTGGTGCTCCTCCCAATTTACGCAGCAGGGTCCAGCTCTCTTTGCTGGAGTGGGTGAAATCCATGCCTTCTACACTTTTAGTCCATATTTTGCGCCGGGATTCGTCAAGTGCATTCATGAGTTTATGCGCCGCCTGAGGGTCACTTGTGGACTGAAATTCCTGATAGGCTTCTTCCGCTTCTACTGTCCAGCCAGGTATGTATTCCTTGCGAAAACCTTGCGGGATATGCCGTTTGGCCCCACTTAAAACGATCTTGCAGAAACGCCCATAATTTTCGGCGGAAGGTTTGAGCCAGCGTAGGGTGGAGTCCACCTGGTGACTGTAAGCATCCCAATCAGCCTTAGTAAAGTTCCATCGGGATTTGGGAACCGACATAACAAGGGGTACTTCAAGTCCGATTTTTATTAGAGCCGGGCGGTGTTGGCTACGCGGGAAATTAGTCAGAATTTTTCGCGTGGTTGGAAGAATGTTGCCGCAGTGGTCCTGCGACATGAAACAGAGATCGGGGTTTGTGTCACTTTTCCAGCGAGCCAATCGGAATAAGCCAATCGGAATGATCTTTAGGATCGGAAATCAGATGGATATTCTCTTTTTCAGCCCAGTCAGATAGGATCTCGCCACACGGATTGTTTGAGGAATATCCCCATGATGTGTGGTGGCTGTTGAAGTCGCCAAGGTAAATTGTAGGGTGGGGGAGCTTAGGCAAAGGTGGCTTAGGAAAGACACTGTTTGGAGGCTTATATACGGCTATCACTGTTATATTGGAAATTTGAACTTTAATTATTTCTAAATTATTTTCGCTTGAAATTTCTAACACTTTTGACTGATTTAAATAAGACTTCACATATACTGCCGATCCATAAATAGGTGAAAGTGTATAAGCTAAGAGACTGAAACCAGGGATATAGCCTAGTCTATCAAAATTATTAAAATCTGCAATGTGGTGTTCTTGAACAACTATAATATCCACGTCGTTGTCGTTAGCTAGTCTAGATAAATATTCGCACTTAGATTGCGATGATCCTTCGATATTTATTTGGAGGAGTAGGGCTGAAGGCCCAATCCTTTTTGTCAGAGGGCTCTTAGAAGAACCTTTATCTGTTTGACACATTGGTAAAGCAGGAGAACGCTGAAAGGCTCTTAAGGAACAGGTTCAGCGGGCCAGGGAAAAATTTTGTTGAAGCCGTTGCCCGGGGTGGACCACTAGGAGGTAAATTCTGACAAAGTACCACCCCACAGGGTTCTCTGTGTTGGGGAACTATACTATTTTGTAGAAGAATAAAAACTGGTTTTATGAAAACCATTCAAAATTATATTCACATTTTGTTTCAAGTTAGTCTTTTGAATATTATCGTAAAATCCAAAGAGATTATGGTCCCCTGAAGCACAGCCTTCGCCACCTTAAGGTCAATAAATGAGCTTGATGTTTTATGTGTGCCATTATTGAGTTATTTCTTATTTAAAACTATTATTTATTCAGTTTTAGCACTAAATAATAACGGTTTAGCTTTAATTATTATTATCAGTGCCTTCAATTAGGTGGGCTCTATGAAAGATCGGTTCCCTTTTAGCGAAAATGTGACGTTGCCAATTCTAATAGCACGGCTTGAGACTAGAGAACGGCTTGTGCCTGAAGAGATTAGATAATTAGATCGCGCGAAGTTATTTTTATTATTGATCCCACTATTTTGGAAAATTTTAAATTTGTCCCATATTATATGGGAATGGCTAGGATAACCATACATTTTATTTTCAAGTAACATTTTTTCACAAATAATTCGACTGCTAATTTTAATTGTTTTTACATTTAAAATGTGTTTTACTAACAGGACAGATAGCAAAGCGACATTAATAGGGCTCCGTTTTGCCCTTTGGGCGCGTAACCTTAAAAAGTATCTCCAGGTTTGAATAACCAAATTGATGTTAATTTGTAGGTATCTAAAATAAAACATGGATTATCAACATTATCTTGTTTTATTCCCTTGAATAAAAATTTTATCCTCAGAATAGTAGATGTGTAATCGTAGAAATTAAATAAATAATTTTAATAAATATAGGTGCGACGACGAGGGGAGCAGGGTGGAACGAGGCGAACCCCCCCTACTTGTTAATTCCTATGTGAAGATCCATCCATCAGCCCGTGTTCGTCCACTGCTGGACATAGGCCTTTCCCAAATTTCGCCACTCATGTCGGTCCTCCGTCCTCCTCATCCAGCCGCCCCCCGCAACGTCCTTCAGGTCGTCGGTCCAGCGGGCACGAGGTCGGCCTACACTACGCTTTGCTGTACGTGGTCTCCATTCTAAAGCCTTTCGGCCCCAACGGCCATCATGTCGGCGACAAATATGGCCTGCCCACTGCCACTTCAACTTACTGATTCTGCAGGCTATGTCGGTTCCTTTCGATCTCCGACGGATCTTCTCGTTTCGGATTCTGTCCATCAGAGATTCCCCAAGCATAGCCCGCTCCATAGCTCGCTGAGCGACCTTAAACCGGTGGATCAGGCCCTTTGTAAGAGACCACGTCTCAGCGCCATACGTCATCACAGGAAGATGTTCCTGATGATCATGTGGAGATGATAGCTTTCAATTTTTTTTCTTGCCCCTGTGAGGAATCATTGTCTAAAACTCATGCAGAGTAGAAGCATTTTTTATTTTTTTTTTATCTTCAAAAAATAAAGAAAAGTGGGGTCATCAAAGTTGTCGGTTTTAGACAATTTTTGTTACGGGGACTGACTCAAAAAACTAAACGAGTTAGGGATTTGGAATTTTCTTTATATCATGTGCCATATTATACTGTATTTAAACAACAAATACTGAAAAAAAATTAGTCTATATTATTTAATTCTACGAGTATTGAGTAACTGAAGCCGACCACATCAAGTGGTCGAAATCCCATTGATTTCTGTGTTTCCTTATTTATATAATATAAATACTAAAAGACAAGCAGTCAATTATATTTCTATGTTAGTTTTATATATTGGTATTTTATTCAAATCATAGTATAGGTAGCATTATTGTATAAAAGTATATACGTATATAGCTATTATTGTTATTATTTATTTACTTATTCTCTCATTTACCGCGCCGTGCTTCACCTCGTACGCTCATGAGCCATTAATATGGCACTGACTGAAAATCAGAGTTGAGGGCTCACATTTTTAGCACAACGCTGAGTCAGTTGCCTTTTTTATCAACAGACACATCCTTACGAAAATTCTGTGCATGTATTTACACTTCTATTGTATTAATTATTTTTGTGTTGTTATTTCTTCTGCTGTAATGTTATGTTTTGTTATTGTATGTGTAGTATTGTATCTGTGTAAGTGTGTGTGTCTGTTGCGTCAATAAATGTCTTTCTTTCAAAATGCCAATTTTTAGGGTTCCGTATTCTACAAGGAACCCTTATAATTTCACCACGTTCGTCCGTCTGTGTCTGTTCGCAGCTTAGCTCAGATACTCTTAATACTAGAAAGCTGTAATTTAGCATAGGTATAGATATATTATGAATTACGCCAACAAAAAGAAAAAAAAATCTAGAAAAATAATAATTTAATGTTACGGAAATCTGAAGCCGCACTCGCCTTTGACCGGTTTATCATGCTATTTGACCCATGTTCTAAAATGTCTCGTTCGCAGTGTAAATATCAAAGATTAAATATCAGCAAAATAATTACTAATTTTTTTGAAAAAATCACAAAAGTGTTTCTACAGACCTTATGTGGGACATACGGTCCGATGCACAGTGCCAAAGACCCTAAGAGATGCTAATCTGCTACCAAATAAGAAAAATAAACAATTTTCAAAACAAATGTGCTCGATTAATTGCCTAGAAATAACAAAAGTTTCTATAGACGTCTTCGACGAGTTAAAAATTTAACTTTTGCTAAAAGTTTTCTGCTATTAATAAATAGACAGTTGTTTATGATAACTTTACTATTTAAAAATAGTACTACATTTCTCTTTGAAAACTGATCTATAGAGTAATATACTATTTAAGACTAAGATATCTATGATTTCGGGGCACTTCGTTATTTTTTATGAAGTGGCATCATAACAAACAAAAAACCAACTATGATGGAAAGACTCTATCGATAACGCGTGCTAATAGTACTAATATAAAAAATTACACAATTTTCAGATAGACGCAATTACACATGAAAAAGTCACCTATGGAGAGATATTACAAAACTCCACGAGTCTAGCCGTCTCCCTCAGACGGCTAGGAATCAGAAAGGGAGAGGTAATAGCAATCTGTTCAGAAAACCGAGCAGAGTTTTGGCCTGCAGTGGTTGGAACTATCTGTGTCGGTGCTATAATCACACCTGTCAGTATTGGGTTCACTAAAGGTACGTGTTCGGATTTTTTTTTTTGTAATATGTTTTACGGCCCTGGATTCAACTCCTTTTGAGCCTAGTCGAAGATTTCAAAATTTAAAAATTTCCGACAAAACGCCAGACCTAATAAAATCTGGTCAAGTGCGAGTAGGTCTCGTGCCCTGAAGGTTCCGTACGTACTGTAGTACCGGGATACTTAAAAAAAAACAATTTCTTCAAATTTTTACTATACAGGTGACTTTCAAACAAACCCAGATAATTTTAGATGTTATTAAGAAACGTCGGTAAAATATATTTTAAATTTTATTTCTTATTTATTTATTTTTAATCAAACATAACATGACATGCAATTTTACACGAAGGTGTATCAGAAACCTTTTGGGGTTTTTATGTACACCCAGTTCCAAGTCTCGTCTGAAAACATTATTCAACTATTCTCCTAGCTTTTTGAGTAACATAGTAGAAGTAGGTAGTTATGGTTATCCTAGCCATTCTCATACGGAAAAAGTTGAAAATAGTCCAAAATAGTGGGATCAATAAGAAAAATAACTTCGCACCGTGTAATTAGGTATCTAATCTCTTCGGGTGACCATGATTTCTTTGGATTTTACGAAAATCTTCAAAGGGCTCCAACTTTAAAAATAATTATGAATATAATTTTGAATGGTTTTAGTTGGTATTCTTCTACAAAATACTAAATTACATAAACATAAACATAAAATTTATTTATTGAGCAAAAAACATTTATAACAAAGTTTGAGCAACTGGCTTCCAAAGTAGTTTCAACTGTGATCCATCGGGGTTAGGGGTTATATGTAATTATCGGGGTTAGGTTAGAAGTCATCCTGTAAATTCAGAAATCCTACACTTTTACAGATCACTCATTACATTGAAGGGGACACTCTCGAACCTGCTCGTTCTTTGTCTTTTATATATTTTTTAGAATATTTAAAAAAGTCTATCAATACGACGTTTAAATATTCATAAAGATTACCGATTGCCAACTATTAATGAGCCCAAAAAGTTCTTCAATCTAATTATAACCCCTAACTCTTTGCATATCTAAATTACAGTACCGTTCTTAAACACCTGTTGTTTGATTAATCCTCTCTTTGGTTTCAGATGAAATGAAACATGTCCTGAGTATATCCAAACCCAAGTTCATATTCTGTTCACCGCGAGCCTACGAAACGCACAGAATGAGCTTCAAATCTTTGAATTTCATAGAGAAAATCATCCTGTTCGGGGACGAAAAGACATCAGAAGTACACTACAGGGATCTTATATCAGATGTTGTGAAATATGAAGATTTTATTACGGTAGGCGTTCAGGGACAGACTGATGTCGCAGCCATATTGTACTCATCAGGGACGACGGGGTTGCCCAAAGGCGTTATGATCACTCATCTGAATGCTTTGGGAACTTGTGGTAATTTCAAGTAAGTAACATTTATATGAGTAGTAGTTAGTAGTAGGAAGACTACTACTAAAGTAAGTTTTAAAATATCCATCCATCCATCAGCCTGTTTCGTCCACTGCTGGACATAGCCCTTTCCAGGAGGAATGACCATACTCACTCACGCTGGGCAGGCCGAAACCCTTGCACCAGTGATGCCGCTGCCCGTCACCAGTCTGTTTTATATAGGGCCTGGCAATTGGGGATGGATATACCACCATCCATCGGTCCCAGGCAATGGTGGGCCGCCTGATTGTGCCTGGTTGAATAACTTCGGGAGGATTTGCGAGTAAGATGGTGGTACCTCCACAGTCGAGCCCGGCATCAGCTCTACCACCTATTTAAAATAATAAGATTTAAAAAAATAATTCGGAGTTTGTATTTTGTTTCATTTTATACTTTACTTGATCACCTAATTGTCACCGTAAGATTGTATAATCCGATACTTCATAATTTCACTAGTGAGATTATAATTTATCGGTAGCTTTTGTTAGGTTATTTATAAACTAATAACCTAACCTGTTAAAGTTATAAATTATCGGATTTTACAATCTCAGGGTGTCATATATAATTTATCGGTATTGCATACGTTACGGGTGATACTAGAAGATAGGATAAACCTAGGTTTACCCGGGTAATGTTATACAAAACTTCGGGGGTCGCCACGCTCCGCTCCGCTCTGCTCGGCACCTAACAGGCTCCTCCTCGCTTCGCTCGTCGTTGCAGCTATTTTTGTCTTTTTTCGGACTTTACCCGTAACACATACATTACCTAAGTGAAGTATACTTAACATAATGAATGACACAGAAATGATTCTACAAGGGTTTCGTTTTTCGATGATGCGGTACGGTGTCCTTAAGACGGCATAGGTATTAAAATATGAGATTTTAAAAGAGTAGAACTCTCATACTACAATAGATAGGATACTGAAAAAAATAATCTTTTTATTAAATAAGCCTTTTCCAAGACGATAGCGTAGCCCAAAAACGTGATAGAGAAAACTTCGCAGCATCGAAATATAGGTAAATTGCAAAGTGAAGGCTCTTTCTTCAGTTCGAAACAGCAGTTCGTCCAAACTAATAAAGTAAAAATAACAATAATAACTGTTGTAAACATATAACCTATTATCTAAAACACGGGGTTGCGTTTTTAGGGTTCCGTAGTCCGACAAGGAACCCTTATAGTTTCGCCATGTCCGCGGCTTAGCACAGAGACTATTAATACTAGAAAGCTGTAATTTGGCATGAATATAAATATTTATCACGTCAACAAAATGGTGAAATAAAATCTCGCAAAAAAAAAATTTTTAAGGGTACCTCTCATACACGTAAACTGGGAATGATTTTTTTTTCTCGTCTATCCCATAGTGTGGGGTATTGTTGGATAGGCCGTTTATTAGAGTGGAGCCCCCCCCCCTGCTGGCTAAACGGTTGTTTATAGAAATATGAAAAAGTTGACAGAAGTAGTATATATAATGAATTTAAAAGGAAAACTATCACAGCTAATTAGGCTTTACAGGTTTACGAGTACAGGTCGCGCCAAACTTTTGGTCCCCTATAATGTATGGGACCAGAAGTTTGGCGCGGTCTGTATTAGTAGACCAACTTATATGTACCGGGCAAATACGGAACCCTACATTGTGCGTGGCCCGACACGCACTTGGCCGTTCTTTGCTAAACGCTATTGTATTAATTTGTATTAAATTTTATTCACTAAAAAAACAGCACTATCCAACCTTTTCTTGAGACGATACATTACTCGGCACGCTTTAGTTCGGTCCGCGACGACGACAACTTTGATAATAAATATTTTTCTGGCCTTTATCGCTATGTTTTTGGAAAAACTAGGGACATACACCACTTCATATAGGCCGTCTAAATAAAAGCCTAGAATTCATTTGATTGAATTGTTTCTCTTTTGCGAGTTATTTTATTACTTACGAACCCGCTCCGATATTCATAATATCTAAGTACCAAAATAACATGCAAAGGAGAAACAATTGAATCAAATAAATTTTAGGTCTTCATTTAGATGGCCAATGTGAACTATAGATAAACCATACAATTGGCGGATCGCCCGCGGTACGAGGGGAGCGTCGGGCGACGTGGAGTTGGAAGCGGCCCTGTCCCGCGCCCGCACCACCCCATCCCGCTCGACTCTTACCTCCGCGCCGCCCGACGCTCCCCTCCTGCCGCGGGCGATCCGCCAATTGTATGGTTTATCTATAGTCCCTGATTATTACAAAAACATCGCGGCAAAGACAATAAAAATAATTAAAATAATGCTTCGCATCAAACAGACGAAAAATACGGAGCGGGTTCTTAAGTATGTACCTATTTATCTCTTTCTTTGTGCGATAAACATATTGCGCCTTAAAAAGATAAATAATACTTTCGTTTCGATTCCAGGAAAGGCGATGAGGTCCCAGAGATGTTGACTATGTCGATAGCTCCGTGGTACCACGCGTACGGGCTCTGGGGTCACATAGGGTCCATGTGCAACGGGAGGACCATGATCCACATCAGCAAGTTCGATGAGAAGCGGTACTTAGAGGCCATTCACAGATATAAGGTCAGTCAGTCCACTGCATGATGATGATGTTAATGATGATGATGATGATAACGATGACGATGTCGATGACGATGATGATAATGATAATGATGATGATGATGATGATGATGATGATGATGATGATGATGATGATGATGATATTAAATACTTTGTAAATTATAGGTATGACTAGCTTAACAAATGACTTTTTTTGTCAGAAGCAAACATTATACGCCCTCTCACTCCCTATCAATTGAATATACAAACTGACAATATCCCAAGCAAAGCAATAAGGATGAAGTCCGTTAAACTAATCTAATCCAACTCAAAGCGTGTGTGACAAGATCTAATTAGGACAGGTGCTAGAACCACCAGGCTGCTCCTAGTGTATTTAACTTTATTTAATACAGAAACAAATGCGTTTTTTTACATTAACTAACTTATAACTTGCAAATATTAGTTCATAGTAATATTACTCTTCCTGGGAACAATCCTACCTACTTTCAAATAGTGTGTACCAAAATGAATAAAAAGTTTTACAGAAAATATAACCCCCCATTTTACCCTCTTAGGGGTAGAATTTCGAAAAACCCTTTCTTAGTGGATACCTACTCTTCACAAAGAACACACACTCCAAAATCAAAATCAATATCAAAAATCAAAATATTTATTTTTGCAAAATAGATACATAAAGTATACTTTCTACAAGTCAAAGTTAATTTTAACAATATAATATATCGTTAGAATATAAAAAAATATGTAATAATACGGGAAATAAAATATACACCTGCATAAAATAGAGGAATCTAGGAATAAAAATATTATATGTACATAATGCAATGAAGAAATAAGTTATTAATAAAAACGGGAAATACATACAAATTTCATGGTCTCTAGGACCAGCGGTTTAGGATGTGCGTTGATATCTCAGTTAGTCAGGACTTTGAATTTGAATCTGTTACAATAATCACTAACCATCATTATATTTCAGCCTGAAATCATCTCTGTGGTGCCGCCGATCTTGGTGCTACTGTCAAAGTCACAGATCTTGGAGCAATATGACGTCAGTTCAGTCCAGTACATGCTGTGCGGGGCAGCACCCTTGGATTTGGAGACAATTAATGATGTTAAGAAAAGGTCTCTTTATTTTTTTATTTTCTTTTTATTGGAAACGGCGGAAGCTCAGTAGGTACGACGCTAGACTTTCAGTCTTTAGACCCAGGTCGGATGTTCGACTATGTACTTATCAGTTTTTCGGAATCTACGGAATGTACCGCATAATATTTGTAAACTTACTTACCAACGCTAGCCGTAAAGGAAACCCCTGTGATGTTAACTTTTCTTGAAAAGTTGTGTTATTTTATGCATTTCTTTGCACAACAAATATAAACATGCTTAAAAGGTGTTGTGCAGGATCGATTAAGAAGTAATGCATAAAATAACGCAACTTTGCTACAAAAGCCCAATTGACATCTTCGCGTAGTGCCATATAATTTTATTTAAATAATATATAAAGTTAATATTAATGAATATTTTGTTACATACAAAACGAATTATTTTTTAAATGATCATTTAAATTCAATACTTATTTTTATACAAAAATTGATAAAGTTTTGATGCATTATATTATAGTTGTAATACTTTATTTTAATTAAGTAATTGTTATTTTAATTTAATTATTTCAATGTATGTTTCTCGTATATTTTCCATTTAATTTATATAATGCTACGGGTAATGTACGGTGAATGGATAAAAAGTTTCTGTTTTTGTTACTTATTACAATAAGTTTAGGCTAGGATCTTAGCTTCCAGCTAAATTGTCAGTAATTTACGGGCCATGTAAATTGTATTTTTGTCACTCTCGCTCCAAGCGAAAAAACGCGCAACATTTATAAAAAAATCTAAAATACCTAGCAGAATTTTCTATAAAATATATTGTTAAAACCTATCTAATAAAACAATGTTTGAGTTCTGTACATGATCTTTATCCGTCAAACGAGGAGAAAATGTGTGTTTGAAGACCTCATTTCATTAATTATTTCTATCGAGGAAAATTTATCCAAACATGTTTTTCAAAAACAAAACCCTAGATTATATAGTCAAAATGCATATACCGAAAATTCATTAGAATTTTCCGTTTATTTCATGAAATACACAGAAACAAAGCATCCGTATATTATTTACATAGCGCCTGTCCTATAGGGTTATTCGAGGCTGCATGGCAGAAGCGGGCTGTATTTTTTGCTCAGCCCAAAGCAAATTAAGAAATATTAGTCGCTGATCTGAGCGATGTTATAATAAACTGGGTGAATCACAGTGCAGAAACGCGATGTTATAATATTTATTTAATTGTTTTACTACTAAAAGATTCGTGGTTTATATTCATAATGCTATTGAAACGGCTACTCACGATGTATTAGTCAGATTTCGCCTGACTAGTTTCACTGTATTCGTACAGTTTCTTCGGAGGCAAACATGGTTACGCGGCGGTTCCCCGTTTGACTGTAAGTAATTTAAATTTGAATAAATAAATAATAAATTTATCCAAAACATTTGGATAATAGGTGGATAGTGACCAAGTGTGATAATTTTATGGTAAATTTCGAACTTTATTCAAAGGCTTTGGATAGTGTTGTATTTTTTTGAATAATCTTTGATTTATCTATCCACCGGGCATTAACTGTAAAATATTTTCACGTATTTCACCGTGTTAATTATTCATTTTATTACTATTTTTATGATTTTAAACACGTACTAGAATTATTGTTTTTAGGGTTCAAAGGGGGCCCCTATTACTAAGACTCGGTCCATCTGTCACCAGGCTGTATCTCATGAACCGTGATAGTTAGACAGTTGAAATTTTCACAGATGATATATTTCTGTTGCCGCTTTAACAACAAACACAAAAAAATATAATAAAATATATATTAAAGGGGGCTCCCATACAACAAACGTGACGTTTTTGCTCGTTTTTTCTCAATATTGATAACAGCAACAGGTAGACGCTTGAAATATTCACAAAATATTTAGTTATATATTCACTTTAAAAAAAAAAAAAAGTTTAATAAAAAATATATATAAGTGGGGGCTCCCATACAACAGACATGATTTATTTGCCGTTTTCATAGATAATGGTAGGAGCCCTTCGTGCGCGAGCCCGACTCGCATTTGACCGTTTTTTTAGGGTTCCGTAGTCCGACAAGGAACCCTTATAGTTTCGCCATGTCCGTCTGTCCGTCTATCCATCTGTCCGCGGCTTAGCTCAGAGTATATTAGTACTAGAAAGCTGTAATTTGGCATGGATATAAATATTAATCACGTCAACAAAATGTTAAAATAAAATCTTGAAAAAAAATTTTTTTTACTGTTTTCTCTTGTACACGTAAACTGGGGATGAATTATTTTTTTCTCGTCTTTCCCATAGTGTGGGGTATCGATGGATAGGTCGTTCAAAATCATTTTGGGTGTGTAGAAACCATTTTTGATTTAGGGATCCGTTGGCGAAATATTAAGCTTTAAAGTGAAAAAATTAGTTAAAGTGGAGCGTCCCCCCTGCCGGCTAAACGGTTGTTTATAGAAATGTGAAAAAATTCACAGAAGTAGTATATGTAATGAATTTAAAAGGAACACTATCACAGCTAAGTAGCCTTTACAGGTTTACGAGTACAGGTCGCGTCAAACTTTTGGTCCCCTCTAATGTATGGGACTAGAAGTTTGGCGCGGTCTGTATTAGTAGACCAACTTATAAAATGTACCAGGCAACTACGGAATCCCACATTGCGCGTGGCCCGACACGCACTGGGCCAGTTTATTAATTTTTCCATTATAGTTATTCAGAAAAGCTATTCAGTACAATTAATAGAGTAATAATTGGTTTCACTATTGTCTATTCACACTCGATATGGCCTAGCATATCCCTCAATCTTTCCCCTAAAGATTTATCCCTAAAACTAATTTCGTGTCTAAACGTTTCAGGTTTCCGAATCTTCAAGACGTGCTGCAGGGTTACGGCATGACGGAGTCGACCCTGGCGATCAGCAGAGACGATGTTGACTCGCCATTCGGTACAAAGACTGGCAGTGTCGGTCCAGTGAACCCTGGCTCGGTTATCAAGGTAATTTCAGACTTCTTGCAGTTTGCACAATAACACTAGGCTACATTCTTGGACGAATAAACCACTACATTCTATGAAAGCACAAAATTTACTATAATACATATACAACGTGAAATTTAAGTCATTTTGTTAACGAAAACTGGTGATAGTACTCATCCATATGATATGAACAACTTTTACTATGGAGCCAACCCTGAAATCGTGAAAAAAATATCAGCTGTTTAATATAATTGGGTCGAGTAGGTATTTAACTTTTCTATGGAACAGCTGATATTTTTTTTCACGATTTCAGGGTTGTCTTCATAGTAAAAGTTGTTCATATGGACGAGTACTATCACTAGTTTTCGTTAACAAGATGACTTAAATGTCAAGTTGTATACTAGGTGAAATTAAATCAACCGACCAAATTCATACCGGAGACTCGCTTAGTTATCACTCATCAGGAACAAGGTTTTATGACAATCCAGGTGAAATTCGAAAAAAAAAAACTTTTTTTCCTTTAGTGCCTGCAGTAAGGGGGCAAAAAAAATATTTTTTGAAATTGGCCAAAAGGATTACGGATTAATTTCACCCTATATAATATAACTTTAAATATTTTAAATACACAGGCGACTGCGATCAGCAGGCCAAATATGAGTGCCACTTTAACACAATTTTAAACACCATCTGACAGTAAATACAGTAGAATCCGGATATAACGACGTTCAAGGGACTGGCGATATTACGTCGTACTAACCGGACGATGACGCACCAAACGAACAATAATTTAAGCTTTTTTATGTAAGAATTTAGATTAATTTCTATTTAAATAAAACAAATATGTATTAGAATTAACAAAAAGTAACGTTGATACAACGTTGCACGTTTTACCTTTTTCCTCAATAGACTTTGGATGAAATTACATAAAATATGTACGTACATAATGTCGTATGTATTTACTAACGTACGAAGTCTGTAATTTTAGTTTGTTTGTCACCGATTTTTGTTCGTAGTAAGAACTTCGTACAGGAGGTGGGGGGCGAATGGGAATCGGGGCGGGGAGGTATTGCTTGTGCATAGGTATTGTAAACAAAACACTGCACGTCGGTCGTAAAAATAGGTCGCTATATGCAGTTGCTTGCTTAAGAGGATAGGTTCCGAAAAACCATAATTTATTCTTCCTTGTTTGAAGAATCTAGCAATACTAGATATTTGAAAAAAATTTGGACTTCCGTCAAGAATATAATGCACACTCTTATCGAAACAGAATCTTCAGAAGTCATTGCAACATTGAGCCATAAAAAATCAAAGATGACTCCAAAAAATGTTTTCATGTCGAGTTTTAACATTATTTGAGCAAAATCATATTATATTATTTATTAATTACAATGTGTATAAACTTTATTATACTGTTATCCGAACAGATATTTGATACAAACTTTAGTTTTTTTTTAAATAATAAAATTCGTGATAAAAGTCATCATTTTGATAATTTTCCAGAATTCGTCCCTCTCGCACTGCAGGTTTTTCGGCGTGGAGTAACAGCGATCAATGCAATCGGAACCTATTCTCTTAAACCACTGAGCATATAAAAGCTTAAACCGGAGTCGTACTATACGGATATGTTTTCATAGTAAGTCTATATGAAACCAACCTTGAGCTTGCGTTCTCGTCGCTAAAAACGGATAGACGTTATAAACAAAGTCGTTATATTCGGATTCTACTGTATATGGAATTTACTATCAAATCCTGTTTAAAATTCTGTTAAAGTGGCACCATGTTTGGCCTGCAGCTGAAGCTAGGCTGGGATAGCAGTGATTAAAAAGTGAACTATTAAAATAAATCGGACAAGTTCGAGTCTGACTCGCCCACCGAGGATTCCGTACAAATAAGTAAAAGTTTTAAAAAATCTACAAAACGATTTGGTCACCCGTACAATAAAATTATGACCGTTGCTTAACTTCGATGATTTTTTTATGATTTGATTACAAATGTATGACGGTATTGCTTGCAAAATTTCATAGTTCTAGGTCAACGGGAAATACCCTATAAATTTTGATTCCCTTGAGAGTGTCGAAATATATGTTTTTTGCCGCATAAACGGCCGTATCCTTTTTTATGTTAACTTAGAAGTTTGATTTTTTCACAGCTTAAAGAAACTGTACATTTGAGTGTATGGTTTTAATTTCAACTATAGACCTCCACGCGTTCCCGAGTTAAAGGGTCTTGATAGACAGATGGACGGACAGACAACAAAGTGATCCTATAAGGGTTCCGTTTTTTCTTTTTGAGGTACGGAACCTTAAAAACGGACCAAGCGTTTCATTCTGACCTTAAATCTTGACCATTACTAAAATTTTATTGTGGTATACGTATATGAACTTGTTTTATTAGCTACTTAGATACTAACATAATTCTGTTTATCTATTGTGAACCTACTTTTGCAGTAATTAGGGTAAGAAGCCCAAAAAATACAGTCTTCCATGCATGAGTGAGCCAATATCCTGTTTAGACTCAAAAAGATATACGTTAACGTTAGATATAACGCTTATAGCATGATATAAGCTCATTTACCAGTACTGCGGCTGGGTGATTCTGGCTTAGCAATATCATAGGACTGCGATTTAAACAAACGGAAGGACAACGGAGTCTTACCATAACGGTTCCTTTTCTCTTCGGAAAATCAAACAAGTGCAAGGTTTTCCCTGACTTCTAAAATATTATAGAATGTTAAACTCTCGCGTTTTGTTAACATTATAATATTTATTTAGATGGGTGTTTCCGGTAGACCACAAGGCATGCAACTGTCTCGAAACGTCGGGTGCCTTTTCTCAAACAAAAGCTAATAAAATACATGATGTTATACCCGTCTAAATAAATGTTATAATGTCCTAAAATATTATTTAAAAGGGAATATTATTAGCGACTTCAATTGTGCGACTAAAAATACTGAGTGTGCGACTAAAATACTGAGTGGGAATCTTTCATAAAAAGTCAAAAAATAGGTGTGACGACGAGCAAAGCGGGGAGGAGCGTGTTAGGTTGACATCCTATCCTACTTCCTACTAATATTATAAATGCAAAAGTTTGTGCGTGTGTGTGTGTGTGTATATGTTTGTTACTCTTTCACGCTGAAACGGCTGGACGGATTTGGATTAAATTCAGAATGAATATAGCTTATACCCTAACTTAACACATAGGTTACTTTTTATCCCGGAAAAAAGCATGTCGTTAAACCGAATAACACGCGGGCGGAGCTGCGGGAAAAAGCTAGTGTAAGATAAAATAAGGAGCCGAGCGAAGCGGAGCGGAGCGAGGCGACGCTGCTAGTTTTAACAGGGGTATAAAAGCAAAATCAGCAATCTCCTCTTTTTATTAAATTAGAGAAAATTGCTCTTTTCTATATTTTTTTTAGTTTCCTCTAATTATGATATAAGATTATGCGTAAATACTACAGACACGACTAAGTGTCGTCAGAAGTAACTTTAACTTATGTTGGAGAATGCTGACTTTGCTTTGAAAACCGCTTCTTGGTGCTTATTTTACTAGGGATATAGCTAACTTTGCAATGACTTAAGATTATGAGTAAACTGATCATCATTTTCTCGTGTCTGTGCTATACCCAGCTTAAAAAGTGGAGATTGCTGGGTTTGCTTTTATACGCCTCTGTTTACACTAATTTGTATTTTCAAGTCGCTCACTCAAAATTTAAGTCGCTCATTGCATATTTATTTTGGCTCGTTTAAATACAACCCTTAAAAGTACATAACATTTCGATTTTGTGTTCCAGGTAGTTGATCTAAAAACAAGAGTACCTTTAGGGCCAAACCAAAAAGGCGAGATATGCGTCGGTGGCGCTATGATCATGAAGGGGTATGTCGGAAAGGACAGGAAAGAGGATTTCGATGAAGAAGGCTTCTTCAAGACTGGGGATATTGGCTATTACGACGAAGACGGATTCTTCTACATCGTCGATCGGTTAAAGGAGCTGATTAAATATAAAGGATTTCAGGTAAAGGAGATAAATTAGATCTTTACTGATATCACTACTTATATTTGTAAGAAAATTGTAAAGAAAACTGACTCGCGAAAGGCAAAGTAAAAGAGGGGTTTGAGACCTTATGAGATTCTATTGACTTTTTCCGAGTGTTGATATTTTTGAGTTTCTCGACGGATGGATTTCGCTATTAATCATTCAGAGAATACTGTCAATATATTCCAGGTGCCACCAGCAGAAATCGAAGCAGAACTTTTGCAGCATCCGGCAGTAAAAGACGCAGCTGTCATCGGCATCCCCAACAAGGCTTCCGGGGAAGTACCACTGGCCTTCGTAGTGAAGCAACCAGGGCATGACGTCACTGAAAAGGAGATTCGAGAATATATCGCTTCTAAGGTAGATATTACTGACCATGCCAAAACTGAAGAATTATTTTTCTTCTTGAAGTGCCCATTCATCACAATTACTTCATCAAAATTATAAAATAAATAAATAGTCTGAGAAAAACTTCCGCGTTTTTGTAAAAACCATGGTAGAAAACCAAATTTGTTCGTTTATACGTAGTTTTTAGGTTGGGCAAACCTGAATTCGATCAAGTATCAAGTATTTTATTGCAATCATTATATAAACAAACAAACTTGGTTCTCTGCCGTGGTTTTAACAAAATCCTAAAAACTTTTGTGGACTAAGTACAGAGCCTTGACGAACCCTTCATGTTTCAACTCAATAAAAGCATATTAAGACGAGCAGAACTTTTGCGCTAGAACAACCGAAGTACTTATGATAAAAACGATTTACATTTATCATTTATTTTCAGTTATCCAACCCAAAACACTTACGAGGGGGAGTCAGATTCTTGGAAGTAATCCCAAAGAACCCAAGCGGGAAGATCCTGCGTCGTCTGCTGAGAGACATGGTCAAATCTGGGAAGAGCAAACTATGATTCAAGTTCTTCGTTTAGTGAAAATGTTAATACAAGGTGGCTTTGACTGAGAAAACCAAATTCAATTCGACCCTATAACCCATCAGAACAGAGGTTCATTGACCATTTTTGGCAAACACTAGCTAATTCGAAACACTAACTAATTCGAAGTTCGATTTGAACAACTATTGGGACAGGAGTACGTGGGACGCACTATAAGTTTCCGGAATGAATATGAAAAAATACTATTAAAGGTACAAAATTAATTTATTGTTTTTCAAAATAATCTCCCTTGGCGTCTATGCACTTTTTCATTCAATCAAACCAGTTTTGAAAACTTTTGTGCCACTCCCCTGTGGTGACCTCTGAAACGTGTTTTTCATACTCCTCGACAGCCTCTTCTGGTGATGAAAATCGTTGACCGCGTAATTGGTTCTTAATTTTTGGGAACAGAAAAAAGTCACAAGGTGCCAGGTCGGGACTGTATGCAGGATGACTCATGAGTTCTACATTTTTCGTCTTCAAAAAGTCGTTTGTCTGTCTGGCCGTGTGAGAACTAGCATTGTCGTGGTGCAGGATGATACGGCGTTTACGGTTATTTTTACGGAGTTCGTCAATAACTTCCGGCAAACAAATGGTCGTGTACCAGTCACTATTCACGGTACGACGATTCTCTAAAGCAACAGTAGCCACGTGTCCAGTTTTATTAAAAAAAGAAGCAATCATCCGCTTAGATGCACTTTTCACGCGCGCCACTTTGGTTGGTTTCGGCTCATCTTGAAAGACCCATACGCTCGATTGCTGCTTTGTTTTGGGATCGTAGCAATAAATCCATGTTTCGTCACCTGTTACTATGTCCCACACCAAATTTGACGCACCTTCGTTGAATCTGGTAAGCGTGGCACTGCACCAAGTGACGCGGTCCGTTTTTTGAGCCTCGGTCAAGTTGTGTGGGATCCACCGTGAGCACAGCTTTCTCACACCCAAATGTTTGTGTAGGATTGATTGTATTTGACTCATGCCTATTTCTAAGGATGCGCGAATTTCATGGTAGGTCACATGCCTGTCTGTTTCAATCATACGGCGCACAGCATCGATGTTTTTGTTGGTCACAGCGGTGGACGGCCGACCATCGCGAGATTCGTCACTGAGATTGATACGACCACGCTTGAATTCTGCAAACCAGCTATAAACAGTCGTCTTGCATGGTGCTTCATTGCCAAAAGCTGTTTCAAGCCGAGCGATGCTCTGTTGAGCTGTCAAATTACACTTAAAATCGTAGAAAATCATACTACGAAAATTTTCCCGAGTTAAATCCATGTTGATGCAGACACACAATTTTTTAAATGGCGCCACAAGGTAAAAACAAAAGACAGTCAGATGAAACAAACTGCATTCTACAGCCAAAGAGTTCTATTTTCAAATGTTGCAATAAATTTTTAAATATTGTTTATGTAAGTGGCCAGTTCCGGAAACTTTTAGTATTACCTATGTATTTCCTTTTCAGATTTTATGGTTCTTGTGCCTTAGTTATGAACACTTCGCAAGCCTACAGTATGTATTTATTTGGTTTTATCAGTCAAACTCACTTTAATTTTTCTGTTGATTTGTTCTCTAGTTTTATTTTATTATTGCTATGATCGTTTTAACGTGTAAAAAGATGGAAATGCTGTATTTGGCTAAATTTTGATTTCAGGAGCCATTTATATTTTAAATAATTCATGAAACGAATGTCAATTTCTCAATGTCAAGATATCTTAGAAAAGGTGACATTAAAGCCGATTCTGAAGGTTTTAATTTTAGATTTAGTGCTGTCAAAACAAAATTTCCTTCATTGTAAAATAGTCCTTAAATGTTAGGAAGAGAAGCTAAATTACTTTGGAAAAATCTAGGTTTTGACAGCACTAAAACTAAAATTAAGCCTTCCGAGTTAGCTATATTGTCAGATATGGAACTGAACTTTTTGTAGTTTTGCGGATGTTTTTGGCGCTCACGCACTTTTTGATTTGCCAGTAAAGAAGACCGTTTTTTTTAAATACTATCGTTGAACTCTTTAAAGAAAACTTCTTGCCACTGACATCAGTAAACAATTATTGTTTGTAGTTTTTTTTCAATTTATGTATATCATTTGTTTGTTAAGTCCTTCCCAAATAATATAAAAATGCCCAGTAAAATTCTTAAAATGCCTGATATTACAAATGTAAAAAAAAAGTGTTCATTACTCAAACCCCCCGAATTTGAAGTTCAAGTGAAGCAGCCATACTACAAATGCTGACAAAATTGTTCATATTGTAAGATATACGAGATTTGTTTGAATTACATAAAGTTTGGACCATTCTTAATAATTATTTATTCCGATTTTAATATGAATATTTCCGTTTAATGAAAATCTAGGTATTGTGTTAATCCGTTTACTTACAGTAGTCACAAATCTAACAAAGATGTATCCTAGTCACGATCGGACTACGATATACCGGGTGTAAAAGCAAAGTCAAGAATCTTTTAAGGTTGTGTTAGTATGATCGGTAAAGATATTATTTTAAATACTGGGATCTCTAAATAAAGTACCAGTACCTCATAATAAAACGATTTTCTTTACTCAAAATACACTAATCGCGTGGACACCCTCACTGGTCGCTGGCCACTCGGATGAGGGGTGCGGGTTGCGGGGTGCAATTAGGTGTGTGGGGAGGCCGGTGAGCTGCGTAGCCATAGCTTAGAAAAATGATGGGTATGTATTTTTTTCTCGTAATGACATCAGAATTGTGTATACTTACTTTCATACCCAAAAGGGATTCTTGACTTTAATTTATGCAGTGAAACTCACACTGGAGGCTTGGTAAGTGATCAGTAACACGGAACGATAATACTTTTTGCTAATTTCGCAAAATAAAATGTTGACGTCCCATAGTAATTGACTCGGCGCTGGGCTAGCGTTTGTAAGGAACACGAAAAGAATAATTTACGAATTTCACAAAAAGGGTCATCGAACCTTGTTACTGTGCACTTACCGAGTCCTCAGTAAGATTTTGGCTGTATAAATTAAAATCACCTTATATTGTTTTACTAAATGAGAACTATGAGGGTTAATTGTGGCCATTGCAATTATAATTATATCAATCACTAGTATTTCGCGTTTATTCAATCTCTGTCCGTTTTTCGGCTTAGGCGTTATTTTATCAACACCCCTTATGGCCTGTATGTTGACCAGAGTCACTACGACGATAATAAAGAAAGTCGCATCCAAAACCGTTGGTTATCCAGTTAAAACAGAACATATTTACAGAAAGACATACAAAAATTCAAAAAAAATTTTGGTATTAATAAATACCAATAATAATAACCGATCTCATGTAAAATTAAAAAAATATTTCTTGTACAGATTCGACTCTTTCATTACTTTATTATTAGTATATTATAATATTATTTATAAGTATAGTATACATAATTTAAGCCAAAATAAATATGAACAGACTCCTGCAGTTCAAGCTATCTGTTTTCTATTTAAAAAACTGTCAATAAAGTCATGCATGACCCTCAGTTAAGGAACAAATATGCCACAGACCAAATAAAAAGTCAAGACGTAGTTTACTCTATGTAACGGGCGATGCAGGCCAAAAGTGAGACAGTTTCGTGTTCGTACACGGATTGCAACTCACACATGCGCAATCTGTCTCAGTTTTCACTTGGCGGCAACACTCACTAAGTGCACACATGTTTACGAAACTGGCTTCACGTCAATGTTGCATCGCTACATATAGAATTTTTATATGGTCTAAAATAAAAGCCTGTCATAAATGTCTTAAAAGCCTGTCCTGCTGAAGTTCGTAGCTGCATACTTGTAAAAACAGAATAGATTTTTTTTGTGATAAATAAATTAATTTGACCATATCCATACAATAAATAAAATTGAAGCGAAATTAATGTTTTTTCTTTTACAAGCATATCCAGCAATAAAGATCGATTTGATTTATTTCGCCTGGCAGAAAAATGTACTTTTAGTCATCCATCAGAACATTACATTGCTACATCTCTGTGCAAGGCGCTTAGATGAAACAGCTGACGTAAAAAAAGAAACTGCTGTAATGTTTTTCCAGAGTGTTATTTGCCCTTTCACCATCCATAATTTGGAGTTTATATTCATAAACAATTTTTTTAATTTTTCATCTAGTTGTTGCATGAAATCCATTTCTATGTGTATTGTCAGTCGGTAGTAGGTGGTAGAGCTGATGCCGGGCTCGACTGTGGAGGTACCACCATCTTACTCGCAAATCCTCCCGAAGTTATTCGGGGGAGAGTAAGAGAACAGCTCTCAGGCAAAACCAGGCGGATGGATGGATGGCGGTATATCGGGCCTTATATAAAACAGACTAGTGACGGGCAGCGGCGTCACTGGTGCAAGGGTTTCGGCACCGCGCTCACCAACCAGCCTGCCCAGAGTGTGTGAGTATGGGCATTTCTTCCAGGAGGACCGCCAAGAGTGGCGAAATCCTGGAAAGGCCTATGTCCAGCAGGGGACAAAACAGGCTGATGGATGGATGGATTTTCAGTCACATGTCTCGTCGCATAGGTTGGTCATTCATTCGAAATTTGGGAGCCAACAAAAAAATTAAGAAAACATTTTAATTACAATTCTGTTTTCTTTATGTGATTCTGATTCATGCCATAAAGCTAAGGGGTTCATTTTCAACCTGTATAATAATACTAGTGCGGGATAAATTTGAATCCACGAAAAGTGGGAGCACCTGGGATGCTCTTCGTGGACCAGGCTAGGTGCTATTCGCGCAGGTGCTATTCGACCGGGTACTCTAAGTGGGCTACCTCACGAAGAGCACCCAGATGCTCCCAGGTGCTTTTCGTGGATTAAAATTTATTTTTACATTTCTGTCCACGAAGAGCACCTATGACTCAGCAGCCTACTGCTGGATGTATTTGTTTTACAGGACGTTATTAAATTAAAGATATCGATAAAAATCACTAGAATGTTTATTTATTCATTATATACACGTACTTACGCATCCATGCCTTGTTAGTAGATAGAAAAGTATATAAAATATTATCGAATTCTAAGTGTATCTTCAGATGTCGCTCTGAGTCCAAAATCTTTGCAAAATGTATAAAAGAAAAAAAAAAACTTTTCGTGTTTTATATTTTTGGTATTTTTACTTAAAACCCTACGTACGAGTATATCATTAGAAATGTATAATAAGAAATGACTAAAATTAAATTAAAACTGTTTAAATTCACAAAATTTCTTATTCAAGGCATTTTTATCAGTTTTAGTTTAAGACTGGGACATAGCATGGTTGCACTTTAACACAATTTTAAACACCATTTGACAGTAAAGCCCATACCTTTTCTGTCAAATGGTGTTAGAGTAGGAACCATGCTAACGGCCAGCTGGAAACGTAACAGAACTATCATAAATTATTTGAAAAAAAATCGTATGTACGTATATGTAATTAATAAACGTTCTAGTGATTTTTATCGATATCTTTGATTTAATAACGTCCTGTAAAACAAATACATCCAGCAGTAAGCTGCTGAGTCATAGGTGCTCTTCGTGGACAGAAATGTAAAATAAATTTGAATCCACGAAAAGCACCTGGGAGCAACTTCGAGGACTAGGCTAGGTGCTATTCACACAGGTGCTCTAAGTGAACTACCCCAATTTGACGAGCAATAAATTATATAAACATACAATAATACATAGACACCTTATGTGCAATAACAGCGAAACCGGTTGTGCAAAATATAAGGTGACTTTTATGTATACAGCCAAACTCATACTGGGGGCTTTGTAACTGATCAGTAACAAGGATCGATAACACTTTTTGCTAATTTCCCATAATAAAATCTTGACGTCCCATAGTATATGACTCGGGGCTGGGCTTGCGTTTGTAAGGAACACGAAAAGAACAATTTACGAATTTCACAAAAAGGGTCATAGAACTTTGTTACTGAGCACTTACCGAGTCTTCAGTAAGAATTTGGCTGTATAAATTAAAGTCACCATATATAGGTACAACGTGAAATTTAAGTCATTTTGTTAACGAAAACTGGTGATAGTACTCGTCTATATGAACAACTTTTACTATGAAGCCAACCCTGAAATCGTAAAAAAAACAGCTGTTTCATACATTTGGGTGGAGTAGGTATTTAACTTTCCTATGGAACAGCAGGTATTTTTTTCACGATTTCAGGGTTGGCTCCATAGTAAAAGTTGTTCATATGGACGAGTACAGTATAGTAACTATCACCAGTTTTCGTTAACAAAATGACTTAAATTTCACGTTGTATATAACATTAAATAATTTGTGGAAAAGCCCAAGTGTTTTCTCCATAACAATGATAAATTACAACGTAAAACGAAGTCAAATTCCTATAACATAAACGGGACCCTAGAAATGTTAACTGGGGCCCGTCGCTGGCTCAATTTGAGCAGTTATGTAAACATCCATTTCTCCGAACGTGTTCTTAAACAGATTGATTTTTGTCACTGTCCACCAGACCTGTCTCAAACATCGGCGCGAGCGCACTTTCGCTTTCAAATTAGGAACGCACCAAATTGCAGATCGATCGCCAATTGTTGAGCGCGCGAGTAATTTTAAATTGGAACGGGCCGAAGTTTTTAAATCGTGAACAATGTTTTTATAAACGAAAGTGACAGTTAAGGTAGAGGCAGTTGTAGCCAGTAAAACAATGAATTCGAAAGTATTTTATTCGGTTAAACTTATAGTTTTAATACATTTTATTAATAGTGCACAATGTGATGATATGGACGAAGAAGAAGCGGTCAACGACAATTTATATGATACAAAAAACTTTGTGAACAACAATGCTAATTTAGTGATAACAAAACTTTTAAGTGAAAGTAGGTTTAATTCAGAAATACTCAGAAGTATAGGAACAGATTCAGATGTAGTGAATCATTATGAAGATATTACTATATTAGACGACGACGGACATTTAAAAAACTTAAAATTCAAGTCAGCTGCAAATAATAACTACAATGTTCCAAAAATACCAGAAAATCTAGACAATTCAGTAAACGGTAACATACAAATGGCAAATAATGAACTAACTGTCGATGATAAAGTGATAAATGAAGTGAATGACACAGAAAGTGGTAAAGTTAAAGTGACACTCATTGAAAGTGATAAGGAAAAAGTCAAATTTGGTCTAAATGGAAACAAGTCGAAGTTTATTGATGACCTGGGATGTAAGTACAATATTTTACAATGTTTTCACAGCATATTCCATAAAACAAAAGAAGGGACTCACGAACATTTAAAAATAATGAAAATTACAATTCGCTAGTAAATAAACTAAACTTCTAACTAATTAGTTATTATATTTGTTAAAATAATAACCGCGTACCTATAAGGTTTTTATTTTGTTGCAAAGCTCAAAAGCTCCGAAAACTAAATTAAAAATGGGGATGTTCTATTTATGGCTTTAAATACTAAGTTACCGAAAACTTCTGTGTTAATAAATAAACTACCAACTACCGAAAACTACCGAATGAAATACTGAAAATTCCGAAAACTTAATACATCAAAAAGCTGACATAATACTATTTCACCAGCTGAAAATACATTTCAGCGAAAACTATTGTCAGCTTTTTTTGTCGTAGATCTCCGAATAAAAATTCAAAGTTGACTGATCATTTATCATGAATTCTGTTAAATCTTAAGGGGTCGCATCGCTCCGCTCCGCATCGCTCGACTCACAATCTGGGGTGACATGGCAGTGCCCCCGCCAAGTCGAGCTAAAAGGCGGCACGGCCGTACCATCCTTTTCTCGAAGCAGTTCAGGCCATTTCGACCACCCTATAACTTCGTTATGGATAAGACTAGAAGCCTGAATTTTCAGTGACCAAGAAGGCATTATATAAACACGGTATATTTCAAATTTCATTCAATTTGAACCAGTAGTTTAAGAATTATAACCAGTCAATGTTTCTCAATTTTGTCACTCACTCACTGACTGACTGAGCGATCATCAAAACTCTAAGGCACTTCTAGCAGACATAGAAGCTTCAAATTTGGAATGCAATTAGTGTTTAGTGTATAAATCAAGGAAAAACTTAAATATTTTTCAATTTCGGTCCAGTGCTCTAGATACACGAACTGTATAAATACCTTTGTAAACCTATATAAATATAAGGGATTACAAAGTTACATTTTCAGTTGTAAGTAGAAGGTACCAGAAAGGAAAAAAAGGAGGACTATCTACAAAAAGAAATGAGATGCCATCAAAAACAAAACTTGTAAAAACAACAAGTCTCGCAACTTAGTTCTTCTACCGTAAAAAATTGTGAGATCCAAAAAGGAGCCTTTATGGTGAGACTCCGTTGCACGTCCGTCCGTCCGTCCGTATGTCACAGCCTCATAACTTTGGCACCGTTAAAGGTAAAGATTTGAAATTACCTACAAAAATAGCATTCACTTGCATACACAATATGGTGTAAAAAAATGAAAATTTTTGAATTGTTAAAAATATTTCCAATGCAAAAGTGAGAAAAATAAAAAATAATATCCTAAAAATACAATATGGGTATCGAATTGTAGATATTAAAGAGCTAATTATAAAAATATATACTTTTAATATATTTACTGTCACCAATTTCGAGAAATCTTTGAAAAATGACAAAAAAATGCATGTCCTCCCCCCTTATTTCCGAAACTGGTGGAGCGAAAAAAATTAAAATAATCCTGATTATAGGCCATAACTGGCCAATTACAGGAAAACTATAGCGATTAAAAAAAAGTTGATAACAAATGAGAAATATAAAAAAAAAATTAAATAAATAAAAATATATATTTTATAAAACTATAATATGGGTATCAAATTGTAGATATTAAAGAGCTGATTATAAAAATATATACTTTTGCTACATTAACTGGCACCAATTTCGAGAAATCTTTGAAAAACCTTTATCTCCGAAAATGGAGGATCGAAAAAAAAAATCATGATGATTAGGGATTATATAAAAATTACAGGAAAAATATAACGGTTGAGAAATTCACGTGATAAAATGACAAAATGTGAAGATGAGATACCTGCGTAAATAGGGGATGATTTTTAGGTATTAGGATTAGTAGGCTTTACAGGTTTACGAGTACAGGTCGCGCCAAACTTTTAGTCCCCTCTAAACACGACACGTATGGGCCGTTCTTCTAAATGTATGGGACTAGAAGTTTGGCGCGATCTGTATTAGTAGACCAACTTATAAAATGTACCGTGCAACTACGGAATCCTACACTGCGTATGACCCGACACGCACTTGGCCGGTTTTTAATATTTTGTATTACAAATTCTGGTTCTCTCATAAGCCGCTAGGGGCGCTGCACAATTTCTTTGACGCATTCGCTAGCGAGTATCGAGGCTCATGCTAGGCCTACAGCAATAATACAAGCCGGAAGGAAACAGTAAATAAATAACGTAATACAATGTTACGTTTTATTAGCTTTGTGTAACACAACGCTCGATTACGTTTCAGTCATTAATGTTTCAAATTTCATGATCCATTACGTATTTTTACGTGGTAAACAAGTGAAACTTCGAACTAATTGTAAGGAAATCTCCAATGGGTACCAAACAAACTAAAAATCCCAATATCAGATTAATATAATAAAAGTGAAAGAAAACATCGTGATACCTAAAGTATGGAATTCTAACTTTTGACTTTGCCTTACTACCTATATTCTGTAAACTTTACTGTTACCGTTTTAGAATAATGCATTTCTAATAATTAAATTAGTGGTAGAGCAGAGTAGAGCTGATGCTAAGCTCGACTGTGGAGAAGTTATTCGGGGGGGAGTAAGAGAATAGCTCACAGGCAAAACCAGGCGGCCCACCATTGCCTGGGACCGATGGATGGCGGTATATTCATCCCCAATTGCCGGGCTTTGTATAAAACAGACTGGTGACGGGCAGCGGCGTCACTGGTGCAAATGTTTCGGCACCGCGCTCACCAACCCGCCTGCCCAGCCATTTCTTCCAGGAGGACCGCCAAGAGTGGCGAAAAATGAAATATAAATTTTTGCCGAATTCCTTAAAATAAATTTCCTTTAAAAAAATTTTGTTAAACCAATTAATATACTAATTTTATCATTGAAAAAGATATATATCTTCTGAGAAAAATTTAATTCGTTTTATTATTTTAGTTTTAATATTTGTTTTATCAATCCAGCAGTTGACGAAACAGGCTGATGGATGGATGGATGGTGGACAAAATAACCAAGACCACGCTCGTGGTTAAATAAATACAGGACAAAAAAAGGCAACAATTCTGTAAAGCGTGAAATTTGCCTTTGCCTGCGGCTCCGCCCACGTTCATTCAATCTTGCCCCGTTTTTAGCTTGAGCGTTATTTTATGAACACCCCTTATAGCTATGTGGTGGCCATGGTCACTACGGTCCCTGATATCAAAGAAAACGGATCATACATACATACAGACAGACAAAATTTCTAAAAACGGTACTTTAGGCTTCAGTTCTAATTCGGTACTAATCTAATAACTCATACCACTAAAATTTTTTAAATAATATTCAATGAACAGACACGATTTTCTTTTTACTTTATTATTAGTAGATAGACGTATAGAAGAAATAAACAGAAAATAAATACCAGATAGAGCTTTATAGTGACATGATTGGTGGAATTCGTCGTGAAAGTAAAAGAAATTAAAATTAAATAAATACAAAGCAATCTATAAGTTATTAATTATTATATTTGTATTTGACATAAACTTAGTATGTGAATGTGAGTAACGTTTGAATGCAATAACGATAACGTTTTTGGGGTTCCGTAGATACCTGAAGGGTGCCAAACGGGACCCTTACTGAGCCTCCGCTGTCTGTCTGTCTGTCCATCTATCACAGGGGTCTACAGCTTCAACCGTAATAGGAAGACAGTTGAAATTTTCACAGAATACTTATTACTATGGCCTCTATCACGATGAACAATAAAATATTCAAAACCTAAATAAGGAACCACGAAATTGAATTTTTAACTTTATTTGTTTCGGCTCTTACTTAAAGAAGGAAATACATATAAGTTTAGAATTTTCTCATATTGTAGTACATACTCCAAAGTTTAATAAGAAATAATAAAAATTAGGGTTCCGTACTCAGGGGATGCCAAAATTTCTGTCAGGTGCTACTGGACTTTATTAACTTCGTATTTGGGGTCTTACTCGCGATAACTAACAACCCAATACAAAGTAAATGATGTGTGAAAATCGCGAAAGTTTAAAGTTTGCTACTAAACTTGTTTTTTGTAGCACTATGGCATCTATATTGTTGTTATCGAACTATAGTTATATTTATATATACTATATTTTGTAATTTGTTTAGTTATGGTGCACAATAAAGAGTATTTATGTTATGTTAGTATTATACATGCAAAAGTTTGTGTGTTTATGTGTGAGAGAGGGTGTGTGTGTGTGTGTGTGTGTGTGTGTATGTTTGTTACTCTTTTACGCTGAAACGGCTGAACGGATTTGGATGAAATTTTGAATGGATATACCTTATACCCTAACTTAACACATAGGCTACTTTTTATCCCGGAAAAAAGTATGTATAGGTAAACCGAATAAAAAGCCGACGGAGCCGCGGGCTAAAGCTAGTTTACCATAATGTTTTAATGGTTCCGTACCCGTACTGTACGGTAGTACGGAACCCTTTATGCGCGAGTTCGATTCGCACTTGGCCAAATTATTTTAAATCGCTCTTTCAAGAATAGTCATACACATACAGTACCTGGTAGAGGTACCGAGAGTAAATAGATAATCGGCTAGCTGCGCCACAGTTTAAGCATAGTAAAAACAGACTAGTAAGCTATCTTCACAGAGATGTCGCCCGCGCGGCTTATGTGTGCGAGCTTGCACGTACGAACCACAGCACGCACAGAACGACAATATCTCAGGCGGTTTCTGGCGGTGTGACTAGGGTCGGCAGCGCTCCACAGTACGCCCCGCGCGCCGCGCCGTTCGTCGCATCGCCGCAAAATAAATTGACAACCTTGCAGCAGTAGGCATTTAGGCCTCGCACGGCGCGGGAGTTGTTCTACTATTCTATTTTTACTATGGTATAGGTAACAACAGTAGTTTAACTATGTGGTGTCCTTGAAATCAAAACCTACGGCCGCTCGGCGCAGCCCTAGGGCTGCCAACTGACTATTTACGTATTTGATAATGCTATGTTATTATTATAAAAGTTGTATTTAAGCAACCATACAATGCCCAACATACTCTCTAATTTCGTGCCATAATTTACGAAAATGCGCGGGAGCGTCACAGTGACAACGTGCGTATATAACAAAGTACTCTGTGGGTGCGACCGGGACTGTCGTAAACCGAGTTGAACTGAGTTTCGGGGGGGTTCGTTTTGGCCCGTTTGTATGGTATGGATGTATGTCACCTCACTCTGCTCCACTTCGCTCGGCTCCAAGGCTATGTGAATTTTACTTTTGTCACTCTCACTCCAAGCAAAAAAATGCGCAGTGCGAGAGGAGCGGATTCACCGCAAAAGAGAAAAAGGTATATCTTTCAAATTTATTTAAAAAAACTAAAACAGCTCACAAAACTTCCAAAATCAAATATCTAGATATCGTTAAAACCCATCCAATAAAATATGTTTGAGTTCTGTATTATTATTATTATGTAGGTACACTTTTCAGTCACGGGCCCATAGGGACCCGGTCATTTGAAAGGCATTCATGGGGCCGAAGCCAACATTGAAGAGGCCTTAGTACCATTTAATCTAAATGTAAGATGGCCGCATTCATAGAGGCCTCTCCCTCAATGTACCATTGGGATACAATAACGGACAGTCCTCCATAGTTGCCAAACTATTGCCAGGAAGGAAGACTTGGAGTGGGCTATGGGGATGGGATGCTAGATGGACCGGATAGCAGGGCTATGGAGTGAGATAACGGACATCCGCCTCAAAAATCTCTCACAAATTTAAGTCTGGCAGATGGTGACTTGCTGCTTGATGACTACCCAGAAGGATAGCCGTTGTGGGCCCCCTATCTAGCCACCATGGGGCGGCCAAGGGGCAACACTATGTAAGCAGCTAAGGTTGTCGAGAGGTGAGTCTGCGGGGCGCAAGATCCTTATACAGTCAAGTGCCCCCGCCGTTATGATATTTTACACTTCCAACCTGGAGCATAGGTTCCGCTCTTGCGACTCCACTCTGGTCAGCTGGTTAAGGCAAGCGCAGAGGCGGGGAGGTGTGTCGCTGTGTGTATGTGTGTGTAAGTGCATGTGTATGTGTTTCCCCTGGAGGTAAGGTCCGTGGTGTCTTCACTCACCATCGGCTCGCCACAAGACGCCCTGCGGTGACTGCTTGCACTGTACGTACCAGAGGGCGAAGGGGTCGTCACACCCCGACGACATCTGGACGCACCAGTGGGCGGTGGGGTCGTCACTTCCTTACGCCTTATTATTATTATTATTCTATTCGTCAAACGAGGAGAAAAAGTGTGTTTGAAGATCTCATTTCAATAATTATTTCTATCGAGGAAAATTTATCCAAACGTGTTTCCCAAAAATGAAACCTTACTACCTATAAATAGTCAAAATGCATAATAATGATGCATAATTTTTAACTAAATGTATTACATTAAAGTACGTAAATTTTTTATGAAGACTTTATTATTGATAAACTATTTCCGCAAGTTGCTTCAAAACACATTTATTGCATACGAATTATTCAAAAGTAAGGAAAAGAATATTATGATGTGCATTTTGTACCGAGGTAAAAAGTTACCCCCATAATAGGGTCACTTGGTTGTCCGTCCATCCGTCTGTCTGTCAAGACCCTTTATCTCGGGAACGCGTGAGGATATAGAGTTGAAATTAAAACCATATACTCAAATCTGCAGTCCATTTAAGCTGTGAAAAAGTCAAACTTCTAAGTTAACGTTAAAAAAAGATACGGCCGTTTATTCCGCAAAAACGTATATGTCGTCTCAAGGGAATCAAAATTTATAATTTATTCCCGTTGACCTAGAACTATGAAATTTGGCAAGTAATACCGTCTTATACTATGAGTATAGGAGAAAATCTGAAAACTATACATTTACAGTTAAATCATAAAAAATATAGTCTTTAACGGAACCCTCGGTGGGCAAGTACGACTCGCACTTGTCCGGTTTCTTAATCCAAGTTACATCTGAATCAAACTCGCTCGTCGTCGCACTTATTTTTGACTTTCGTAAATTTCTTATTTCATATACCTACGTTACGATAAATCAATTCTACGATATAGCCATCACAATATGCTTCTCCTGCGACAAAGATGGCACTCTATAAAGCCGAAGCTACCCGACTATCTCTTTCTAAAGGTCGATGTGTAATATTTACTGGCGGATACTGTAATACATGGAGGCTTCACAATAAGAGTTTCTGTTACATTAATGAACCCCAAAAGTAATAAATCAAAGCTATTGTTTCGGAAGGTAATCGAAACCAGTAGTTTGGTAACATAACGACATAACCGTTAGGAGGGGGGCACACGTGGAGAAAGTGGTCGAATCCGGGTGCGGTCGGTTTTATTATTTTATTATTGCACTGCCACATTGTTGCGGCTTAAAGAGAAGTCTAAAAAGATAAGTTGGGACTTTCGCAACAACAAAGTTCATGCTTTAAATTTAATTTAGAAGATGATTCATGGCCTCCCAGTAAATTAGATTCAAGATTCAAAATGTTTATTTGTAATATAGATACATAAAGTAAACGTTTTACATGTCAAATCTAATCTGTATAAAAATAATATTTTATAATGAAACAAATATGATACTTACGGGAAATATATTAAAAAAAACTATATTTAACTTGGGCTACTAAAGTTATACACATGCATAAAATAAAGACTTATTGGAATAAGAATATTATTATACATTATGCAATTAATAAATAAGTTGATAAATAAACTGAATAGACCATAAATAAATATAATGCCTAACCAAATATATACTAACATAAGTAAAAAATTAAAATATTATGTATACCTACATAATGCAATGAATAAATAAGTTAATAAATAAATAAAATATAAATAGATGTAATGCCTAAATCCGCCCATTCGATTAATCTTGCTAAGAAGAAGGGCAAGAAACTTAGCAAGATCATGTCTTTTTAGCAGGTTTTTTTTTTCAATGGCAATTTAATATGGCTTAATACTATTACAGTCTTTTTAACTGCATAAAATTATACAAAACAATCTATTAAACTTTAATAACTAAAAGATAAAAATATAAAAGACAGAAGGAAATTATTATTACATATTATAAATATAATTGTGTTCTAAGATTTTGATAAAGAACAAACCTTTAGTTTTCATCTTAATATAACAACCTTTTCTTAAGGCGTAGTAAGTCGATCGCACAACGAAAGAGATAAGCATATCTGTAAAAGCGCGCGTCTGAGCAGAGCGGTAAATCAACAAGAGAGTGGATAATGCTGTTTTTCAATGAATAAAATTTAATATAAACTCACACAAGTGCGTTTTAATAAAAATCGCTGTGCCATCGTTTTGAGAATAGGTTTATATGTTTAAAACAGTAATCATTGTTATTTTTACTTTATTAGTTTCGATAGACTGCTTGTTTGAAATGAAAAAATAGCCTTCACTTTGAATTTTTTTTCGATTGAGCCAATTTTTCTCTATCTCGTTTTGGGCTGTTACATCGCCTTGGAAAAGGCTTTGCTTATAACATGTATTTATTTCAGAACCATATCTTTTGTAGTTTGGGAGTACTACTTGTTCAAAAACTCAGTTTTTACTACCTACGCTACGTCGTCTTAAAAATACAAGTATGACTTGCTTCACCCGTGTGATTCAATAAATCTGTTAATATTTTTTGAACCAAGAAATATTTATTAATTTAAAAAGTCTATTAAAGCCTAAGACATTAAACATTTTCTTTCTGACCAATTTTGGTAATACAAACTGGTTATACTCTAGACTTATACTTTTATTTTTATGACTCACCACTGAATTATTGTAATTTTTTTTTGTATTTTTAATTTGCAATTTCCGATGCGTTAAATTGTATTTGACAATCTTATTTCTAGGTAGAGCTAAGCTGAAGCACGTAGCAACATTATAACACTTAGTACCTTGGTTCAACAAATAAAATATACTTTGAATTTTAAACATAAATTTTACAGCACATATTTGACCCGACTCTTCCAACGAAGTTATTTCTTTTGATTACTAATTTCATCCCCTAGTAAAATACTTTCGAAACCTTTTCTTGTACTCTGAATTGAAACTCTGTTAAAGTTTTTTTGGCGAAGCTGAAGTCCAGTTTCAAACTCAAACAAAGCGTTTTACAACTATAATATTTACAAGAAATTAAGACTTCAACAAAAATTAAAATCAACTTAAATTTTAGTACCTACCTATTTCCGCAGTTTTTTTGTGCAACTATGAAATGTTTAACTTTATGAAAATTAAGGCATCATTAAAGCCGATTCTGAAGTATTTAATTTTGGTTTTAGTCCTGTCAAAACGAAATTTTCTTCATTCCAAAATAGTTCTTTAGTGTTAACAATAGAATCTATATTACTTTGGAAAAATTTAAGTTTTGACAGGACTAAAACTAAAATTAAAGCCTTTGGTATAGATAGAAAGGAAAGTGAAACTAAGAAATCGAAAACAACACCCAAAAAATCATGCGAGAAATTGGCATTTACTTAGAAGGGTTTGTCAGTAAAAATAAGTGTAAAACGTTTTTAAAGCTCATTTGGGTTCCGTACCCAAATGACAAAATGGAGATCACTCTGGTGTCTGTCGGTCCGTATGTAACGAGTCTCTAGCCCGTTGTGAGTTACATAACTGAAATTTGGATATGCTTTGTAGAGCTATTGCTTACTGTCTCATTTTTCCCGAAACATACCGTATTTTTGCCGCATTTTCAAATGTCAAAATGTTCAAAATGACAAGCCCAATCTCATATTCTATACACACAAAACACTAATGACGAAAACGTAAGATAAGTGGATGAAATTACAATTTCAAATTACTTTCATTTTTGATATAAGTGGAAAAAGTATTTTTAAATATGATTGACAAATTTATGAAACAGATGTTCTGTACCCAATTAATGTAATGATTAAAGCTGAGCTTCTGACAATTTTAATTACGATTTTGAATGTGTTAGCTTTTACGAAATTAGTTTAAGAATTAACAAATGAAAGTATTACAATAATTTAGAGCAAAAATTTTCTCTTACTCTCCCCCGAATAACTTCGGGAGGATTTGCGAGTAAGATGGTGGTACCTCCACAGTCGAGCCCGGCATCAGCTCTACCACCTAAAAAGAGTAAGAGAACAGCTCTCAGGCAAAAAAAAAAAAACAGTCGGCCCACCATTGCCTGGGACCGATGGATGGCGGTATATCCATCCCCAATTGCCGAGCCTTATATAAAATAGACTAGTGACGGGCAGCGGCGTCACTGGTGCAAGGGTTTCGGCACCGCGCTCACCAACCCGCGTGCCCAGCGTGTGTGAGTATGGGCATTTCTTCCAGGAGGCCGCCAAGAGTGGCGAAATCCTGGAAAGGCCTATGTCCAGCAGTGGACGAAACAGGCTGATGGATGGATGGATGGAAAAATTTTCAATTTATTTTATCTTAGTCCCGTAATACCCGAAAAAAAGTTGGCCGCCGTAACCAAAACCGAATCTAGAATTAGAAATTCAATCAAATTATTTTAGATCTCTTACGAAATTCTTACCTTAAAATATGGGGTGTTATTGTTTAGACTCTATCTAGACTCTAAAACGCATTAAGTAGAATTAAAACAAAAATAAAAAAACTTTTATCAACAAAAGTTGTCAGTCTTAGGTCATTTTTGTTGCGAGGTCTAAGAACTAAAGAAAAAACTAAATTAGTTAAGAATTTGTAATTTCTGTATACAGGGTTTAAATGCAAAGTCAAGAATCCCTTTAGGGTATGATGTCATTACGAGAAAAAAATATATACCTTGAATTTGCACCAAAAATTCCATCATTTTTCTAAGCTATGGCTACGCAGCTCACCGGCTTCCCCGCACACCTAATTGCACCCCGCAACCCGCACCCCTCATCCGAGTGGCCAGCGACCAGTGAGGGTGTCCACGCGATTAGTGTATTTTGAGTAAAGAAAATCGTCTTATTATGAGGTACTGGTACTTTATTTAGAGATCCCAGTATTTAAAATAATATCTTTACCAATCATACTAACACACTCTTAAAGGATTCTTGACTTTGCTTTTACACCCGGTATATTATAAACCATAATTGTACTTAAAACATACTTACTGAAAACTCCGATTCATAACGTCGTTTATAAGAGAATAGGTTCCGATTGCATTGATCGCTGTTACTCCATGCGGAAAGACCCGCAGTGCGAGAGGGACAAATTCTGGAAAAAAAAACAAAATTACGTCATTAATGACGAATTTTATTATTTAAAAAAAACTGAAGTTTGTATGAAATATCTGTTCATTCAAAGTTTAATAAAGTTTATACACATTTTAATTGATAAATAATACACGTATCATATGATTTTGCTCAAACAATGTTAAAACTCGACATGAAAACTTTTTTTGGAGTCATCTTTGATTTTTTATGATTCAATGTTGGAATGACGTTTGAAGATTCTGTTTTGATAGGAGTGTGCATTATATTCTTGACAGAATTCCAATTTTGCTAGTATTGCTAGATTCTTCAAACACGGAAGAATAAATTATGGTTTTTCAGAGCCTATCCTCTTAAGCTGAGATTAAAACAAACAAAAATGATATAATTATAATGTACGGAGCCATGGAGTGAGGCCCGACTTGCACTTGGCCAGTTTTTAACATAATAATAAATTATGCCTGCGTTACCTGACACACGTTGTACAAAATACACTTGATAGTGTTTGTCTACGGCTGTACATCTCTTGTCACTGGTTTATGTTGTATACTATACAGTGACAAAGAGATGCGCTTTCTCCGAGAACTGGTAACCTTCGTACCCGTTACTATTGACATAATCTGACGTAACTTTACATTTACATAATGTCGAAACCTTGAATAGGAAACGGTTCTTTCTTCAACATGTGGCTGGCGGTCTGGCGATGTGATTAGCGTAACGTGATAATTGTTACGGCTAAGGTATAAAGTGCGGCTGTATCTAGTTCTAGTCCAGATCTACCTAGACCTATAGGATTCTATTCGAACTTGATTTCACATTTGAACCGTATGATGTTAAGGCTGTCGAACCAAATCTCGGTGCAAAATGCACATCATAATATTGTTTTCCTTACTTTCCAATAAAAAGTATGAAAAAATTGCGTTTTAAAGCAATTGGCGGAATTTTATTAGCAATAATTAAGTTTCCACATTAAATTCTATCATTTTATGATTTACATTTTGGTTGCATTCGGATAACAAACTTAAAGGCGTATTTATCGTTGTAATCAAATGTAATCAAAATGTAAGGCATAAAATAACATAATTTTAATGCGAAAACTCTATTATTAGTAATCAATTTCCGCCAATTGCTTTAAAATGCAATTTTTGCATACTTTTTATTCAAAAGTAAGGAAAACAATGTTATGATGTGCATTTTCAACCGAGATTTGATTCGGCCCACGCCAAATTAGCAACTCGATATGTGTCAGTACAAAAATCTACGGAAACGACATTGTAATAACATTCATATCAGCGCGTATTGCATAGTGACTGCTACGATGATCGCTGCGTCAAGAAAAGCAACAGAGAACACAGCATTAAAAAAACCGGACTAGTGCGAGTCGGACTCGCCCCCGTTCCGTTAAAGACTGTATTTTTTATGATTTATAAGTATAGTTTTCAGATTTTTCTCTATACTTGCAATATAAGACGGTATTACTTGCCAAATTTCATAGTTATAGGTTACCGGGAAATACCCTATAAATTTTGATTCCCTTGAGAGTATCAAAAAAACGTTTTTTGCGGCATAAACGACCGTATATGTTTTACGTTAATTTAGAAGTTTGATTTTTTGACAGCTTCAAGGGATTGTAGACTTGAATAAATGGTTTTAATTTTAATTAATTTTCATGCGTTCCCGAGATAAAGGTCTTGACAGACAGACGGAGGCACGGACGGACGGACGGACAACAAAGTGATCCTATAAGTGTTCCGTTTTTTCGTTTTGCGGTATGGAGCCCTAAAACATTACAAAACATCATTTAATCTGGAAAGCTGTCCATCCACTTTTAATGTTTAGAAGAAACCGTTCTATAAGAATCAACTTATGTAGGAAAAAGCATTGCATAACATCAACAAACCAGATTCTCTACGTATTTTTAGCCTCGTATTTGAGGCGGTAAACGCTTATCTATAAAAGTAAGCAATGCATTGATGTTCTAAATATAAAAATTAAAAAGTAAAAACCGGGGCCAGCTTTCCACCAGCTCTCGCTGACACCTCTCTCCATTGACGCAGGCAGGGCTGCTGAACATTTCCATTCATTTGTAAAAACTTACACATTTTACGTGATTTGAGTTCGAACAATTTTATTGATTAATGTTATAAATATAAATAAATATGTTAACATTAAAAATGATATAAATATAAATAAAATGATTTAGGTAATCGGTATGGCGGTATATAAAGTCGAAGTTTTTAAATTTATGTTTTTGAATTTAAAACATTATTTATTCAGAGTATAAAAAGCGATGGATTATGCTATAAATAATATAAAATTGAAATTTTTATTTTGTTAAATTTTTGTATTTGGATTTAGATTACACTTAAACGTATTAGCTGAAAATGAAATTAAGATGTGAGAGTTGCGATGCTTAATATTTCAAATACTTTAAAAACAATTAAGTATTATTGCTAAAAGATTAATCTTAACACAAAACATTAAAAACAAACAAATTTATAAAATACTCACTAAGCAGCTTCTTACATTAAAGTATTACTACTTTCGTTGTAATTAAGTACCACACGGCCACTCATTACGGTATAACATTTTGTACGATTATAACCTTTACGAAGGCGTCATATGAACTGTCATGTCATGACTGTGACGATACAGACTGTTCATGTTCAACTTCATCTAATGTAAAAGTTATGTACACGCTTGGCACGAAAACCAAGTAGCTAGTGACAGTTTTTCTTAATTGTACAAATTGCTAAAAAGCAAAGAGAAGAAAAAAAAATATTTTTACCTTGGATTCTTAAAGGGAATTGGTAATTTATACGTTTACTGGATAATCTAGATTTATAAGGCGACATTCGTTTATATAGCCAAATTCATACTGGAGACTCGGCAACTGGGTAGGACTAGGATTATGACCCTTTCTGTGAAATACGAAAACTATTTTTAATAACCTCGACTAAACTAGCACAGGAAGTCTTAATTTTATTTTGCGTAATTCACTTAAAAGGATCACTGGCCCTAACTACTTATACTTATCGAGTCTCCAGTGTAAATTTGGCTATATAGGTATTCGAAAGTTACCTCATATTGATAAACCATTTCCTTGAAAAATTATAATATTTATTCAGACGGGTCTGCCGCGATGTATTTTATTACCCTTTGTTTTAGAAAAGGCGCCTGAAACTCCCGTAGTAGTTTCCCGTAGACCACGAGGCATGCAACTGTCTCCAAACGTCGGGTGCCTTTTCTAAAACATAAGGTAATAAAATACATCGCGGTAGACCCACCAAAATAAATATTATAAACGTTTACAAAACCCAAGACTTTATTAAAGTTCCTTGAAAAATCGAAGGAAAGTCAAAGGTTTGCAACCGCTTACCGAGAAGGTGCAACTGACAACATTGTGATATGGAAACCATCAGTGCCGCGTCGCTGCTTTGATATTAAGCACGTTTTAATTAATAAAAACTCAATTGTCAACTTAAAAAAAGTCTAAACATGATTTAAACTGCCAGAGTAAAAAATAAGTACGATTTAGTGATAAAAAATTACCATTTTGATTTAGTCTGCATAAATTTCAATCGTATTTTATATTTTGTTGTGCTTAAAAAGAACATATAGGTGCAAAGATGTTGTATAAAATCAATTTTACTTACAAGGAAAAATACAGTGCACATTAAGAATATTTCTTACCTTTTTTTAATACTATTTAGGCCATTACAGTGAAAATTCCATTGTGATAAAGTTACTTTTTTATTTATCGAATTATCATATAACAAGCACCGTACATTATTCTCCGTTTAAAACTTCCTGTTAGATGTCTTTGCAAAAACATAACGCATCCGCTTTTCACAGACATGCAATTTCCATAGACAAAAGACGTTACGAAACACCCTTACGAGATGCTCACGCGCATTCATATTGCGCATAACCATAGGTTCCGTTCTGTTTAACATGCAAATCTTCGTGACAAAAGAAGCCTACAAACACAGCCTCAATTTTAACAGGACACAGTGACCGAAACTTTTGACCCTAATTCCTTACTCATGTATGGACTAGTTTTTTTTACTTTGTAAGGTGTTTGCTTTCCTTTCATTTGATCTAGTTGTGTGAAGTATTGACAGAATGGTGACGGACGGACAAGACAACTAAATATTTTACATTTGGCAGCCTTATCGCATGAAGCGATTTATTCCAGACAACCTTTGGGTGGAAATGAAGTCAAGGAGAGAAATCGTAAGTCATCGTTGTTAGCTCCATGCCGAAAACGATACTCGCCCTGAAAATGCCCAAATTGAATGGGCGAAACTGTTGGTACGTAGCCAACACAATACTACGGGTTATCCGTTCTTACAAGATCTTAAAAATAAGATTATTTTGGTACGCTAGAATTTATATACCACTAAAGGGATTGGAAAATAATTGGTGAAAGATAATAGTTTTTAATTAAAAGAATCGGAAAAGTTAGTATCTATAAATATATCGCTCTTGAAACCGTCACGTCGTCGTCATGCATGAATTAACCCATGTATGTTGTTACAAGTAATTCAGTAGTCAATTTATATAATGGTATGTATGTACCTATATATATTAATATAGTTATTACTAGCTTTTGGTCGCGGATTCGCTCGCGTGGTAGTGGCTTTCAATCTATGAATCTTTTAAAATAATTATCGACAGTTTTCGGCTTGTAGTTTACCATCAACTCCCCTTATAGCTTAACAAACCGTATCCTATTCCGTTGAGTGGTTCTCGAGTTAAATCGGAACATACAGGAAGGCAGATAGACAAAAATGCTAAAAATGTTACTTTTGGTCTCAATACAACATTAATATCATAGCCCATGTCATTTATTTTGCTAATTAAATACCTATACTGACATGAATTGTTTACGACTTTATTATTAGTATAGTTCATAAATGAGAATAAATTTTAGTTTAGAAGATTGTGAAGGTTTTGATTATTTCATTCAGAGTTCAGTTCACATCCATCCATCCATTCATCCATCAGCCTGTTTCGTCCACTGCTGGACATAGGCCTTTCCAGGATTTCGCCACTCTTGGCGGCCCTCCTGGAAGAAATGCCCATACTCACACACGCTGGGCAGGCGGGTTGGTGAGCGTGGTGCCGAAACCCTTGCACCAGTGACGCCGCTGCCCGTCACCAGTCTGTTTTATATAAGGCCCGGCAATTAGGGATGGATATACCGCCATCCGTCGGTCCCAGGCAATGGTGGGCCGCCTGGTTTTGCCTGAGAGCTGTTCTCTTACCCTCCCCCGAATATCTTCGGGAGGATTTGCGAGTAAGATGGTGGTACCTCCACAGTCGAGCTCGGCATCAGCTCTACCACCTACAGTTCACATATTTCTGAACAACTTGGTAAAATTACCGTATAAGAAACATAGGTACCTAGGTATATATCAAAACAAACAATGCCAATCAAATATGGCGTCGTATTCGCGGCAAACAAAGCGAAAGTGAAAAGGCGCGAAAAGATGAGCTGTCAAACAGCTACGTTCCGATTCGAGCAATGCGAATCACTTTCGTTTTCGGGCGAACACAATTTTAATTGGATTTTTATGTAATAGGTTTGTTATTAGCACACATTGCTTGTTCTGAGAAACATATCAGATTGTTCATAAATCAAAGAAGAATGACTTCTGTTTGACAGTTGAATTATATAATTACATTTTTTTTGCGTAATGTGCTAAATACATCGTTCATTCATCCAAAAACCAATCATTATGCCTCTGTCTTAGAGATTAGATTAGATTAGAGTTAGCTTGAACTGCATACTACTAAACCTGCTTATTTCATATTATTTCAAATCTTTGCGCATCAGTTGACTCTAAAAATAAATAAAATAATACATTCGTAATAAGATAATGCACATTCTTAAAAGAGAAGGCAATTTTAGATAATGAATTAGTTGATACTACATTTTGAAAAATTACAAAATATCTTGCGAAATAGTAAAAAAATGCTAAATTGTTTTTCGTTACGCATCACGTCGCCAGTTTTTTTACTGCAATAAGAAAATAAAACTATTTGTGAAATCAGCGTTTCACCTGTGAAATCCGGGCGCCCTAAAATGTTTTTACTTTTTATTTTACTGCTACTGCCTTTTCATAAAGCGCCATTTTTAGGGTTCCGTAGTCTGACAAGGAACCCTTATATATTAGTTTCGCCATGTCCGTCTGTCCGTCTGTCCGCGGCTTAGCGCAGAGACAAACTATTTCGAAAGATATTAGAAAGCTGTAATTTGGCATGAATATAAATATTTATTAAGCCGACAAAATGGTAAAATAAAAACTCGAAAAATTTTTTTTTTAATGTTACCTCTCGTACACGTAATCTGGGGATGACTTTTTTTCTCGTCTATCCCATAGTGTGGAGTATCGTTGGATAGGCCGTTTAAAAACATTGTGGGTGTGTGAAAACCATTTTTCGATTTAGAGATCCGTTGGCGAAATATTAAGCTTTAAAGTAAAAATTTTTGTTAGAGTGGAGCGTCCCTCCCCCCTGCTGGCCAAATGATTGTTTATAGAAATGTGAAAAAATTCACAGAAGTAGGATATATTAATGAATTTAAAAGACTATCACAGCTAAGTAGGCTTTACAGGTTTACGAGTACAGGTCGCGCCGAACTTTTGGTCCCCTATAATGTATGGGACCAGAAGTTAGGCGCTGTCTGTATTAGTAGACCAACTTATATGTACCGGGCAAGTACAGAACCCTACATTGCGCGTGGCCCGACACGCACTTGGCTGGTTTTTTTATTCTAGTAACAATTAGGACTCTGTCACAAGCAAGTATTTAATTCATCACGCAGTTAACAATTGAGGCGATGAGAGCCAGAGCGGTCTATTTTTCAATTAATAATCAATTGTGCCATAAAAATGGGTCGCTCTGGCTCTCATCGCCTCAATTATGAATTTATAAGTAATAATTCTTAAAATAATATAGATAAATATGATAACATTCAAACGTAATTCAACTAGTACGAATTTTGGAAATTGTAAATGACAGAGTTATATATAACGTCAGATACTCAAGGTCAGACACAAAAAAAAATATACATACCCATTATTTAAGACCCCATATCAATCTAAAAACAACTTTACAATTGTCACATAAAGCAATATTTTGAACTGCATAAAAAATGACTTAGTACGTTTGGAAATGTAGTGATGTACCATCTAATACGTCATTAAAAATTCACCCTTAAAAATGGGAAGCTAAGGAAAAAAATCCTTTGAAAGTAGAGAGTCGTTTAGGTTCTTCAAGGTTGTCGCGCGACAGTTTTGGAAAGCTACACGGGGAAAGTTGGCGCCTTGAAAGACTTGTAGTATATACCAACTAGGATCAAAGTGTCTTGAGTGTTTTTGCTTCATTATAGTTATAGTCGTAGTGGAAAGGATTTATAAAGTACATAACGTTTTTGCTCTACTTTACAGAAAGCTGACTTGATTTTATAATTTTATTTTCACTTTCACGAAGCTTTCTCAGCTGCTTATAAAAGTAACTCTACATATCTGCGTTATAATTTCCAAGACATAAATTATTTACGTACTGTACAATTTTGCATTAAAATGCAGGTAATTTTTAGTGATGTTTATGAAAGTTTCAAAAATTAAGCTAGACATAGAGCACCAAATATATTTATATCAAAATTGTGAGGCTGCGCTACAAAATTAATAGACAAATGTCAAACAATCTGTCAATCTATTTAGCTAATTGAAGTCACATGCTCGACATTACACATAAACACACTCAATGGGTAATTTAATTGTTTTACACACGCACACTAAGATAAACTTAACTTACAAACTTACAGAAGGTCCGGCTATTGTTAATGAAAATTGAGTAAAATAAATTTTTCCACTCGCTGAGGTTCCGTAGGAAAATATCAAAAAAGTTTTATGAGCTAGTTATAGAAAATAAAGACGCAAACAAAAAACATAATGCTAAGGTATCTGTGTGATAAAGTTTTATATGTTAAATGTGTAAATATATTAAGCAATATAATAAAACATGGAACACGTAGACTCAAAAATTTAAACAACATTCCAGTTAAACGGAGGCAGTAAATAAGGTGTAAGAAATGTAAAACACAGTATGCAAATCCATATCACATCCTGCAGAAAAAAACCGTTGTTATCCAACAAAATGGGTGGTGGCTTACACCTAAGGAACCCTGATAAAAAGTGAAAAGGAACGAAGCACTACGGTCGTCGTTTACTTCCGATATTTCGTTTCCCGCGGCCAGACGTGCCAAAGTGAATGTAGAATAAAAAAAAAAACGAAAAAAATGTGCATCAAAAAGTGTTAGTGCAATGACTGGTGCTCAAACAGCCGTAAAAAACAAAACTAATGGATTGGCGGGCGAAATTAAAAATAAAAATTTCAAAATCAGAAGAAGAAGTGGACGTGCCAGCATGGGTTTTGGAATTGGAACTTTATTCTTGATTGTTTTTTGTTTTAATTGTGTGCTGTGTTCCGAAATTGAAAACGATGTGTTCACGTTACAAGATGATTTGGATTTGAAAGATGAAGGCGAAGAAGAAGCATCGGATAGAAGGAGGCCTGCAAATGAACAGGAGAAAGATATTCTTTTGTTAGGCGCTTTGGGGAGAAGGAAAGGATCGCAACATTCCGGTTCTTATAGTTCTTCACAGGAGGATGACTCCATTATGGATTTATTGGGAAAAAGTAAGTAAATTTTGTGCTAATTTTAAAAAATATCCCATCGTTTTTATTTCGGTAACTGTAAATATTAATATTGAAAATAATTTACTTCAAACTAAAAAGGTAGATATTTTATTTCACCAAATAAAAAAGAAAACGATATATGAAAAAGAAAAAGAGTTATTAAAAAAACTCATTTAACCAACAAACAAATTAAAGGACGCTCGGTAGTTTTTAAATGCCCAAGAAAAACTTACTACAGACACATACAGAGACGATAGATCTAAGCCACGATTTAGACTATGATTTGTTGTTTTACCGATAACGAAAATTAAAAGAGTTAAAGATTTATTCGGAACTGTGCAAACAACACGTTAAACATATTATTATCTTATTTATCAGTTATCACATGATATCCCATGTGTGTGCACTCTCACTAGAACAGAGAACACTCGTACCCACTTTTCACCGACGATTTTTATAACAGAGGATGAGCTTGTGCTACTTTGGACACAGATATATGCTTTTTATGGAATGCTGGTTTACCTCAAAATTATTTCATTTACCGTTCATCCATCCATCCATCAGCCTGTTGGACATAGGCCTTTTCAAGATTTCGCTATACTTAGCGGTCCTCCAGGAAGAAATGCCCATACTCAGACACGCTGGGATGGGTTGGTGAGCGCGGTGCCGAAAACCCCTTGCACCAGTGACGCTGCTGCCCGTCACCAGTCTGTTTTATATAAGGTCCGTTCAGCAAGTACTAATGAAGTATACAAATACTATGCAAATAAATTCCAAAAAACTCATCGGCGCTTGCTCGACGAGCAAGGATTCAAACCTGGGTCTTAAATGAAGAGTCCGGTGTTCTACTGACTGAACTATAGCATAGACTAATTAATACAAATGTATTTATTTAATTACAAATTAATTAGTTTATGACTAATAGTTAGGTACCAGTGGCGAAGGGTCCGTATAACACGATTCCCATCGGCTTGTTCAGGAAATGGCATCCATACTACATTTCTTTATTCCGTGCTTTTCGCTTTGTCCAACATTTCTATTTAAATACGACAAACAACACTTGGCTGGCAGAGAGTTGCAAAGTACAAACAAATATGGTTGGTTTCTTTTCTCAGTAAGGCGATTTTTTTGTCCGGCTTCCCTTTTAAAAATGTTTACCTTTTGCCACTGGTAGGTACTTTTCAAAAAACGTGGAATTTTATAATTTTTTCTTTGTTGCTAAATTAGAGCGCTACATAACGCAATTACGTCAAACGACTTCCAAATACGGCATTAGTCATAGAGAAAGTGATCATTAACGGATATTCTGTCCGATAGTCAGACAAAACTGTCACTGCTAATGATTGAGAACGGAAAAAAGTCTAATTAGAAAACCATTTGGGATAATTTATGATGGCTGTTAGAATTTAAAGTTCCGCGAAACGATTTTCTTTCACTCGTAGTCCGCAGTCCTTAAAACGACATAGGTATTATTGTTCCACGATTGGATTGGGATTCAAAAGTACCGTTTGCATAATAGTACAAATGAATTGATTACTTAGGTACTTAAGCAGATAAAGTAAAATAATAATCAAATTTTTGCGTTTTATGTACTTATTGATGTTAATAAAAGTTTTAATTGATCAGTAATATTAATATTCTCCAAAATATGAAATGATCGCTGATTTAGTTATCTGAACTGTTTGCTGAATCTATTTGCAACTGTTTTATAAATGAAATCATGAAATTTTATTTGAAATTTGTCACTATTTGGCATTGATGATGAAGTTGATGAACCCATGAGTGATTGATCATCAAAACAAATGGTGAGCTGACAATTTTTCTAAAGAATATAATTTTATTTTATATCCACGAAATATTATTTTGGTTAAATGTTTCATTTTCTCCACATAATATTTTCGCAGTACTGAAAAAGATTTTACGTATTTTTGCACATGCTACCTTTGATAACTGTCATTTCATATATGTATTTGCGTAAAGTTGACGTTAGCACCCTATTCCCAATCCAATCGTGAAACAATAATAGTAAAAATGAGATTTTAAAACAGTAGAACTCATATACTAAAATAGATAGGGTTCTGAAAAAAAAGCATGTTATAAATAAGGCCTTTTCCAAGACGATAACAAAGCCCAAAACGTGACAGAGAAAAATTCGCTGCATCGGTAAAAATTGCAAAGCTGTTATTTCAGTAGTAGTACGTCCAAACTAATAAAGTAAAAATAACAATAATGACTGTTGTAAGCATATAAACCTATTATCTAAGACATAAAAACGCGTTTTTTTTAAACGATCTCGTATGAATTTATATTAAATGTTGTTTACTAAAAACAGCAGCATCTTCACCGCAATACTCGGACGCGCGCTTTTTCAAATATGTTTACTTATGTTTTTCATTGTACAATGGACATATTGCGCCTAAAAGAAGTTTGTCAAGTTACAATGTTTGTTTCAGTTAATAATATAAATGGAATTCCCATGTACCATCGAAGAAATTGCTTCTGATCCAGTTTTCACTTATAGAACCCGCTCCGTATTTTCCATCTGTTTGATGCAAAGCAATATTATAATTATTTTTCTTGTCACTGCCGCGATGATTTTGTAAAAATCAGCAACATACACCAGTCCATATTGGCCATCTAAATGAGTACCTAGAATTTATTTGATTCAATTGTTTCTCCTTTGCGCGTTATTTTGATACTTAGATATTATGAAGAACGATTCGGAGCGGGCTCGTAAGTAATAAAATAACTCGCAAAAGAGAAACAATTCAATCAAATAAATTCGAGGCCTTTTGTCTAACAGGCAATATGAAGTGGCGTATGTCCCTAGTTTTTCCAAAAACATCGCGATAAAGGCCAGTAAAATATTTAACATATTGTTTTTCATCAAAGTTGTCGTCCTCGCGGCGGACCGGGCTCTTAATACGATTTGGGTGAAAAATGGCCCTGCAGATTCTAGATAACCTCGATTCTAGGGTTCCGCACCCAAAGGGCAAAACGGAGTCACATTAATATCGTTCTGCTGTCTGTCCATCTGTCCTTCCGTATGTCAAGGGTCTCTAGTTTGCAGACGGAATGAAGTACAGATCTGAAATATGCTATGTAAATTGTTAACCCTGAAGTGAATATTGAATTAAAATTTAAATAAATAAATTTGCAGGGGATGTCCCATACTTACAGGAAAAAGGAGAAGAAAAATTTTTTTTTCTTACCCCTGCATTCGGAGTGTAGAACTTATTAAGTAAATTAAATAAATGGCTCTAAATTATTCTAAAAGTAGAGTTTAATACATTAAAATTATGTTTTTATTACGAAATCCATCGCTTTGGAATACTCTAAATATTATTATTAGGGTGCATTACAATCTAGAAAAGAAAAATTAGAAACAAATGTAAAGACAAGAATTTGACAAAACCAACGACCTTAATGTACTCGTACAATTCGAACCTGCGACCTCTTGTTTCCCAGACAAGTGCGCTACCAATTTGTCTTTACATTTGTTTCTATTTATCTTTTCTGGTTTGTAATGCACTCTAATAATAATATTTAAGTATTTTTTTTTAATCTTCAAAAATAATTCATTATTTTGTAAATGATCCCGTACAACAAGCACGCTTTTAAGTTGTCGTGGAGGATCATTTACGAAGTAATGTATAAAATAACACAACTTTGCTAGACAAGCCTAGATATCATTAAACTATTGTCGGGTAGTTCCATCAATTACATTAATTAAATACTTTTTGTTCAAAAATAAGAAAAACTACCAAACATTTTCGGTTTAGGAACGAAATACGGAGCAACCATCTTAACTGAACGAGCGAGCGAAGCAAGCGAATTCTTCAAGTCTACTTGAACAATCCAGCGTTTGTATGTGTGTATGAATGTTTGTTCGACGATAACTCGAGTATCGTTGATCAGAATGTCATGAAATTTGGCAGGCAAGTAAATAAAACAAAAATAATTTATAAATTCAAATATGAGCCAAATCGGTCAAGCGCAAATTGCCCGAGCGCGAGTTCACAGTTCGGGGCGAACTACTAGTAGTTTACGTTTTGTCATCCGATTACATGCATGACATTTTATGACATTTAGTGTGTCAAAGTGGTTGACTCTGTGGAGTGTGGTCAGGTCAATCGAACGTAACTGACACAATTTTTTAAAATTCTCTTTTTCGGTAATTTTTGCTCGACATTCATTAGGTTTTAGGTTTAGTAGGTTTTCCGTTACGACGACATAAATTTTTGAATGGAAATATTTTCTTCTGGATACTGTAAGCGAAGTATTTAATAAGAAAACTACATGAGTGGTCTCTGAAAATGTAATTTATTTTTATTTTATCTTTGATAGCAAAATCACATTACATTTGGTCTACTTAGGCACGATTTTAATAAAGGCTTTGTAACTTTAGGAAATCTCAAACTTTTATCTGTCATGAGGCGAGGTAATTTGTGTTTTACCTAAAAATGCTTGCTTTTAAATAAATTTTTGGGTCATTAGAACATGGATTTAAAAAAAACAAAATAAAATATGTGTTTCTCTGTTTTTTTTTTTTTTTAATTATTATGGGAATTTTCAAGCAGTTTATTTAACTTCACTGTATTGAAATTTTAATTAAAGGAGTAGATAGTTTACAGCTAAAAACAGTTTTATTTATTGTTTATAATATAAAGAAATTAATATATTAAGCGAAAGGATTTAGTATTGTTAAGTTATTTACAGAACAACATTTTCAACAAAAAAAAACTCTTCAAAATCATGAGTTTTCTCAGCAGGCCGTTTCCACTGAGTAGGATAGACAAGTAAAAATGAAAGCGTTGGAGCAGGACAGATTTCTCTGATTACTCTCGCCTTAAGGACGGATACAAAAAAATACTCAAGCATTTAAATTTTAATTTGTGTACAGCGATGAGCTTGTCTCTGTAAGAGATTTCTTATAGCAAACCGATTGAGTATGGAAGTGCTGTAAAGATTTTTTTTTTACATACTCAAAGTCAAAAATACCTACTTACTTACTAGAACTTATGTATATAGATAATAATATAATCTATATTCCTCAAAATTTGTATAAGGTGACTATAATTTATGCAGTCAAATTCATACTGAAGACTCGGTAAGAGTTCAATATCAAGATTAGATGACCATTTTTGTGAAAGTCGTAAATTATACTTTTTACAAACGCAAGCCCAGCCCCGAGTCAATTACTATGGGACGTCGTCATTTAATTTTGCAAAATTAGCAAATAATGTTATCGATCCGTGATACTGAACACTTACCTAGCCTCCAGTATGAAGTTGACTGCATAAATAAATTTCACCTTATCTATTTTACAACTATACACTGTTGTTCTTTTTTTCCAGTGCCGTAATAGTACATTATGATACAAGTGAGCTGCGTTGGACATTACAGTCGAGGCGGGATTGCAGCCCGATTGTCTAATGCTCACGCGTTTCATAAAACGTTATTCAACGCACTTGCGAGGAAAAATAATAAAATTTCACTGCTTATTTTTCCACATAATCGAAACCACAGCTATGAATTGACAATTTTCTTTGAAAAATGGCGGCGGAGATTTTGTCTATGCGCGCGCAGATAGATGGAAATTGAGGCACTGACGCATCCGCCAAACAGCCAAATATTGCCAAACAGCCAAATATTGCCAAAAAGCCAAATATTGCCAAACAGCCAAATATTGCCAAACAGCCAAATATGAAATATTAACAAACTGAATATTATTTGTATTTACAACAAAAAATCGAGTTAATTTGTTGATAAAAAGAAATAATTTGATAAAATTAAATGATTATTTATTATATTTTAACTGAGACAGCTTATTTATTTGCAAAAACTTTACTATTTCTCAAGACATCAAAACTATTGCTTTATAGGCAAGTGTGTTGCAAATGTTATTAACTTCTTTTATGTATCCTTTTTAAGTATCCGGAATCTTAGAAATGAACGGCAGAGGGTAATTGTAATGTTAGTAATTTTCATTTCTAATCGTAATTAGTCCATCCATCCATCCATCAGCCCGTGTTCGTCCACTGCTGGACATAGGCCTTTTCCAAATTTCGCCACTCATGTCGGTCCTCCGTCCTCCTCATCCAGCCGCCCCCCGCAACGTCCTTCAGGTCGTCGGTCCAGCGGGCACGAGGTCGGCCTACACTACACTTCGCTGTACGTGGTCTCCATTCTAGAGCCTTTCGGCCCCAACGGCCATCATGTCGGCGACAAATATGGCCTGCCCACTGCCACTTCAACTTACTGATTCTGCAGGCTATGTCGGTTACTTTTGATCTCCGTAATTCGAATCGTAATTAGTATATTACTAAATTTTCCACTTAATATCTAGGATCCAAGTCATCATATTTTACTTTTGCTTAAGCTATTATAAGAATGAAGAGTGTTAAAACAAAACCACATAAGATCAACGCTCTACCGACGCGACGGAGAGTAAAAGCGTGATCACGCGCACGATAGTGAAAATGATCAATGATCTATACGGCCGTTCACCGCCATCTTGATCTATAGATCTATAAAACTCGCGTGATGGTATAACGTGTTGAATTGGTAATTTTACGATATGTTATGTTGGTTTAGGTAATCGCGGCAGCGGTAGACAACTGGAAATGATTTAATTTTTGTAATGCAATTTGTAATTTACTTAAGTACTATCTTATTAGTTACTCTGATAGGAATTCTGTTATTTTGACATTCGTGATTGTTATTGATGAGTTTGCGTGTTTTAGGTAATAAACAAAGTCAAGATAATTATGATTTACATCGTTGATGCAAAGGTGATATTTAAAAAAAAAACATGATTTGTTTTGATTCTATCGCTACGTTTATTTTGATTTAAACGCATTTAAAAGATCTTTTATTAATGGTTTTGTATTGATATTTGTTTATATACTTACTAAGATTTGCCTAAAAGATGGGTAGAAGAATACAGTTTTGTACCTGCTTTCAAGCTGCATTGAAGCTTTTGCAAAAACAGACAGTCAAAGAAATAAAATAATTTTAAAAAGTATTAAATTTATACTAAAACGGAAAAGAGTTTCACTTTAGAGCTGACATGATGACGCGACCAACTTAGTTGTGATAGTGGCTAAATTTATTCTGATTTCCGAAATTTTCCATTTCATTTCGCTATTACGTGCTCGCTCCACGAAACTTGCGAAGACAATACAATCGTGCTGATTTCGTCGCGAGCGCAAAATTTTAAACTTGTGTCAGGAGAAACATGATTTTGGGAAGATTGTAAACGTTTTCAAACATATTTTTGCTTATCTAGATAACATTTTTGATGCGCAACTTTAAATTATATCCCATCCCATCCCATCCCACTATCTCACTAATACTAAATGCGAAAAAATGGATGTATGGATGGATGGATGGATGTTTGTTACTCTTTCACGCCGTAACTACTCAACCCATTGGGCTGAAATTTTACATGAATGTAGTTCTAGACCTTGAATAGGACATAGGCTACTTTTTATCCCATAAATCAGTTCCCATGGGATGAAAATGAGCTTTCAAATTTCTATAGAAAAGTGATGTGCCATGCTTACGAAACCGATTAGGCTGAAATTTTGCCTAGACTTTGGATTGGACAAAAACTACTTTTTCCCTTTGTTCCCATGAACAAACTATAAAAGAGACACACAAAATTGGAAACAGAGGCGCATAACACACTCATTTCACCAGCTGTGTTTACTGTAATGTAATGCAACTAAAATGTAACGCATAAAATTGAATAATTTTCATGTGATCACCTAACTATTAACAAGCAGTTTGCACGAATTGCTATAAAACGGATTTATTGCCAACTTTTTATTCAAAAGTAAGGTAAACAATATTATGATGTGAATTTTGCACCGAGATCCTCCGTTACCACCTTTGGTTCAAATCTGAGAAAAGGATTTAAGTTCGATTAATGCTGGTATCACTCAGGTTTTTGTAATAAATATGCAACAATACGCATAGTAATTGTTAAACGGTAAATTAAATAAATATAATAAAACCTGCATCCCTAATGCAGTATACATTGCAGTGTGACAAGTTTCTTTTGGTGGTTAGATGGCATTGAAAGAAGGGCGAAGCTTTGGAACAAGAGTTGCGTAATTGCGTTTTATCGGATGGTGGCGTTAGTTTAGCACTGCATGACTCCAATCTACCGCGATACGCCAACAGTTGGATCAGAATAATCATAGTACTAGAAACACCATAAAAGCAGGAAAATACGCTTCGACACGTTTCTCAGTCAGGTTCTAGCACAGATCTGCTAAAGTAATACGCATGCACCTCGGACTAACAAACCAACTGGACGGGCCACCAACAGGCAAACTCCTCTGCCAAAGGTATGAGCCCGGCGGTCATACCGGTTACATAAAAACGATAGATGTCCCTGTGTGTGAATGTGATTGTGTGCGTATAGTTTAAGCTAGTGTTTGAGTATTTTGTAGTGTGCGTGCATCGCGACGCTGCCTCGTCCCCCACCGAAAATGACAGACTTTTTTGCATAGAAATTAGTGCGCGGCTTCACTCCAGTTGGTTTTCTCCTCCAAGGCATGCACAGACATACAGACCAAACCTAAGGATTAAATAGCGTTGGCAAGTTTCCATACTAAAACTAAGCGACATTTAAGCTGCATGGTACGAAGGAACGTACAAAAATGAGTTGTTTTTCCTGGCTTATGCTTGAAACATATTTTTAATACTTAAATTTTATTGGGAAATTTTGTTGGGAAACAAGTAATATTTATCTTTAAAAGAGCCCGTAACTCACTGAGCTAAAATTGTTTCACGTCGACTCTATGCGTTTATTATTAATGGTAGTTCTGCTAGTATTTATAAGTCTGTGCGCATGTAAATCTTCGCCAGTCTTCATATTCTCGAAAATTGCAGAAACATAGATTGTAATAGCCCTGAACATTGCACTAGCATTTTAAAATTGAAAAAGAGTCAGAACTGAAGCTATGTTGATTTTATTTTTGCCACTCTCACTCCAAGCTGAAAAACGCGGTGCGAGAGGGGCGAATTCAGCGCAAAAGAGAAAAAAGTGCGCTTTTTTATTTTATTGAAAAAACTAAAATAGCTAGCAAATTTTCCAAAATTTGATATCTAGATATTGTTAAAAACCATCTAATAAAGTATGTTTCAGTTTTGTACATAATCCCTATTCGTCAAACGAGGAGAAAAAGTGCGTTTGAAGACCTCATTTCAATAATTTCTATCGAGAAAAATTTATTCAAACATGTTTTCCAAAAATAAAACCCTAGACTATATAGTCAAAATGCATATACCAAAAAAGTTATTACAATTTTTCGTGTACTTCATGAAATACACAGAAACAAAGTATAAAATCAAAATATTTTATATAGCCTCTTAAGAGCACTCTATTCGCCCAAACTCCCATACTAGCGCAGTTCGCTGATAGTATCCTTATTTGTAGGTTATATTATTTCATTATTTTTTCTTTTTTAACATATCCCATGTATATTCAGGGTGCCTTTATCAATTTTTCTATAAATAAAATAGTGTAAGATGATTTCCCATGTGCAAGTCCTAAAAGCGTGTATTTGTGCAAGAAATACGGCAATTTGGGAAGTTAAAATCAAGAGTGTATTTTATTCAAGGCAGAAAACAGATGCATAAATGCGCAGGTCGTGTTGAGAACTGGATAGCTCAGTGGGTAGAGCAATAGCCCTGCAAGTGAGAGGTCCGGGTTCGAGTCCCAGTTCAGAGCTCCTCACGTCCAGATTTACTTTTCTGATTTTCTATACCGTAATGATATAAATTTAAATTGTATTTTTTGGTGACTATTCCATTAACAGCCATAGTTCTACTCCCACAAAAACCTGTGATATACCCAAGAGAATGACACCTATTCTCGTGTAGCAAATATTAGATTTAGAGCTGCCATAACCTAAACGCTTTTCATTGCAAAATAGGCTTTAACGCATATGGATAAAAGTTAGGTTTTTCAACTTTAAATTTAAGGTTTGCTGCACGAGAATAGGTCACAATATGTGTCGATTTTACCTTATATTAGCGCACTCTAAATTCCCGTTCCTTCGTCACCTTTGTGGCAATTCGCAGGTTACTGGTTAAATAATTTATTGCCTTATTGACAAACAAACATCTCACGCCTCTCATTCAGAAAGGTAAGCACATACTACAGATTTAAATCTGCTATGGTTCTGATACCTCCTTTACCTCATCCAAATCCATCAATCGTATCATATTTCATATAATCTCATCTATTCCGGGTACTTTTGACTTTGCTTTTCTCCAGTATGTGGTAAATTTGTCAACTTTTCTTTTTTCCTTGAAATAATGTAATTTTGTTTTTTTTTTCAATTATTATGCAAGTAACCACATTTAAGGTTAGTTGTGTCTTATCTACAGCGTAAAACAAATTTTAAAGTGCAGAAAGTGCGTTGAACACGACAAATTGCATCGTACCCAAGATCGTGACGTAGCGCTTGCCGCGCACGTTGATGTCTTTTGTATGCAGATGCGAGAGACGCGTACCCGTAGCGTAAGAGAAATTACAGCTCATGTCAAGTCTACGAGGTACAAATGTACGTGTTCTGTACATTTAGGTTGAATCTGTTTGGAAACTTGCTTTAACTGACACCGACATAAACTTGAAAATTTTAACGTTTTCAAGAATTTTCCTTATACGAGTCTTCGGTATGAATTTGCCAATATAAACGAAAGTCACTTTATATTCTTTTACGTAACGCTTATGAATACGTGTGTTTGGTAAACATTGATGTTCTTAAAATTGAAAGCTTTTGCCGGTTACTGTTGTTTCCGTTTGGTAGTTTACTCTGTGACATAAATAAAACATTTTAAAAGGTATTCTGTAGGTATGTTTTCTTATCAAGGTTTTCCAAGTAATAAATATACCACTAAGTTACTCCCAGGGTTTTGTCTTGTATGATCGCCGGACGACGCTTGTCTAACATTGATAGTTTGTGCGTGTTTACGTGTTTGCCTACACGTAAAGAACACGTATATTGCACGGCGTACACTGTTTGACTTGACATGAGTTGTATTTTCTATTACGGTACGCGTCTCTTAAAACTATGTACATACAAAAGACAACAACGTGTGCGGCAAGCGCTACGTCCCTATCTTGGATGCGATACAATTTGTCGTGTTCAACGCACTTTCTGCACTTTGAGCGCTGTAGATAAGACACAACCACCCTTAAATTTAATTAATACTATAGTGGGAAGAAAGACTTATGTATGCTACCCTACTATCAATGTTAGCCAAGCGTCGTCTGGCGATCATTCTAAACGAAACCCTGGGAGTAACTTATTGGTATATTTTTTATTTGGAAAACCTTGATAAAAATTTACAGGTTTCTACTTAGCTATAGTTATAACTATATATAGCTAAGTGGAAACCGGTAAATTTTTAAACTAAACCTAGACCTGTCAATGGTCTTCTGCAAATAATACTTTAAGTTTTTGTTTTCCTTGTGCTGTATAGGTTTTCAAATAAATAAAAGAAATGGTCGCGCTTTAGCTTATTTCTATAAAAGTTATAAGATCTATCCTCTAATGACAATTGACTAACAGTAGACCATACAATTAGAAGATGATATTTCGGTTATCTATCTATCTAGGGGCACAGAGTCCTTCAAGGGGGGGCGCGGGCGCACCTGTGTATAATACACCTTATTTAGAGATAAACAGGAAAAACGTTCGTAGGTAGCTATAGTGTAAAATCGAGGCAAGCTCATGCATCACATTCCAATAAGTATTACCAAATTAGTTTTCTATGAATTTTGTGTAACTTTAATACGCAATAAAATACTTATTTTGTTACTGAACAGTATTTTTCTAAACTTAAATAGTCTGAGCAGAGGAAGGGCGCAGAAATTGTTTTTGGTAGAAAGGGGGTGCATCCCAATAAGTTAGGGAACCCCTGATTTATGGCTTACGAGCTACGTTGTTGTCGGTGGATTAACCGCCATTTTCTCTTGTGATAGTGGGAAGATGATAGGACATTTAAGGGGGGAGTTATACCGATTTTGTTTCATTTCAAATTAATTTTAAACCAATAAATAGCGATGATAAAATTTTGTAAAAGAAAATATGTTATAAAATGTTGATGGTTGTGATTGTCGGCACTTGGTGGAACTTATTATACATCTTGTTAAATAAGACACTTGTACTTGTCCACAGGATTAAATCCTGTGGACAAGTACAAGTGTCTTATTTAACAAGAAAATATGTTATATTTCACTTTTGATCTTGATATTTCGGCTGTTCGATACACAATTACTTACATTTTCCTCGATCCATTTAAATCACAAAGATAGGTCTACTAAACTCTAACCTAAATATAATTTCATGTGGGTTATGTTAACAATAAAACTTATACCAAAATAAACATCTTGAAAATTGTAACATAAAACGGCCGTCATTTTAAAACCCATTCCTCTAATTCCAAAATAATAAATAAAAACACTTCGAAACCGTTTTCTGAGCGGCGTGCTTCCGCTAAGCAGGATACACATGTGTAAAATGAAACCGCGGGAGCATGACAGATTTCGCTGGATAACCTCGTCTTAATACGACATTACAGCTTCTTGGAAAATATCATAGAAGGAAAAGTCGAAGGGAGAAAATACTTGGTTACTTGGGGAGTTTTCTCACAATGGAAGGTAGAGTTTTTCCTTCAACGAGGGTGGAGTAACAGGTAAAAGTCCCACGATAATTTTAATACTGTTATAATCAAACATTTATGTAAATACTAGCCTGCTTAGCGACACGGTGTATCCATTTGACGGTTGACTAGGGGAACAAAAAACAGAACGCACGTTTTAAGGGGCTTCAGTAAGCTAAATTAGCAGCTCGATGTTTGTCGATACAAATACATTACTTAGTGGCTGTTATGTGTGACGATCGCTGCGTCGCATTATAGCGCAAAATAGAGAAACTAATACTTTTCATGTATGATAAATTTAATATCTATATGTTCTTAACGTTAGATTTTTGTATTGCCCGTGTTTGTGTATAAGTATTAGTCTCTTTAGAAATAACAAAATTTAAGCATTTTAACGGTTTTTTTACATTTTAATGTATTTGAAAGGTATTTTATTCACTCGTTGTAAGGGGTCAAGGTTTTAAAACATCAATTTACGGGACATAAGCCAATAAACGTCATACGAATACATTTTTGTAATTTTTTATTGTTACCTTTACTTATAATAAACAAATGGGAGGCCGTCAACCATTTCTGTAACGGAACGTATTTTAAGGCTGTCGAACCAAATCTCGGTGCAAAATGCACATCATACTATTGTTTTCCTTACTTTTGAATAAAAATTATGCAAAAATATCGTTTTAAAGCAATTGGCGGAAATTTAGTTGTAATAATTAAGTTTTCGCATTTAAATTCTATAATTTTATGATTTACATTTTGATTGCATTCGGTTAACAAACTTAAAGGCGTATTTATCGTTGTAATCGAATGTAATCAAAATACAAGGCATAAAATAACATAATTTTAATGCGAGAACCCTACTATTAGTAATCAATTTCCGCTAATTGCTTTAAAACGCAATTTCTGCATACTTTTTATTCAAAAATAAGGAAAACAATATGATGTGCATTTTGCACCGCGATTCGGTTTTACCACCTTAACACTAAACTTACAAGTAATTAGTTGGGAATTTGGAACTTCTGTAAATTGTGTACCATATTATGTATTTAAACAACAAATACTGAAAACAAAAAGCGTCAATCTGACCTAGAAAGAACGGCACTTGCCTAGAGAGGACTTAAAAAGGTTGAGTTATACTTTCCCGGTATGGCTTGTCAATTCGCCACGGCTAAACCCTAACACCAGTTGAAGAAGAGATCTTCTTCTATCAAATTACAGTCCCAAATCAAGCGACTTTTGATCGCTCTTTGAAATTATTCATACTTATCTCACAGCGTTTCCTAAAATTCAACCTAGTCAATCAACCCCAATTTCTTCTATTCCAGTGATTCCCCAAACGTGCCGGTACCGCGGCGCGCGATACCCCTGCGGTCTGAGCATCTCCTGCGTGCTGGGGGGCGGGAAGCCCCTGGACCTCTGCTCGGGAGGCATGATCTGGGCGTGCTGCGTGGACCGAGACACGACCGAGCGGCCCAGCGAGGTGGCGCCGGTCGTACATAATGCTAGTAAGTGAAAAGTTTGGGAATCGCTGTTTACGACCGATGGGGGAGTTAAAAAAGGAATTCGGTCGTTAGAGTAAAAACTTCTGTCTCTGAGAATGACCGAATCTTTCTCACAGACATTCAGACTAAACCTAAGACATACAAAAAGCAAGCGACATTTAAGCTATACATGGTACGAAGAAACGTATAAAAACGGGTTGTTTTGGCTGGATTATGCTTGAAACATATTTGTTAATACCTTAACTAATCTCTCGTATATATTTTGTTTGCAAACAAGCAATATTTATATCTAAAAGAGCCCGTAACTCACTGAGCTAAAACTGCTTCAAGTCGACTCTATACGTTAATTAATAATGTTTGGTCTGTCTGTCTGGGATCATTCTAATTTTCCCCCATGGCAACCAACAACCATTTTTGAATCACTTCTGCAGACATTCCTAGGTTATGAAGTAAAAACTTCAGATAACAGTTTGCCTAATAGGTACCTATTTTATTTAAAATTTATCATTTTTCTGCTGCGTTTATAAACTACCATCCATCCATCAGCCTGTTTCGTCCACTGCTGGACATAGGCCTTTCCAGGATTTCGCCACTCTTGGCGGTCCTCCTGGAAGAAATGCCCATACTCACACACTCTGGGCAGGCGGGTTGGTGAGCGCGGTGCCGAAACCCTTGCACCAGTGACGCCGCTGCCCGTCACCAGTCTGTTTGATATAAGGCCCGGCAATTGGGGGTAGATATACCGCCATCCATCGGTCCCAGGCAATGGTGGGCCGCCTGGTTTTGCCTGAGAGCTGTCCTCTTACTCTCCCCTGAATAACTTCGGGAGGATTTCCGAGTAAGATGGTGGTACCTCCACAGTCGAGCCCGGCATTAGCTCTACCACCTTTTAAAACCACCACCACCACCTTTATAAACTACGTCAAAACTTTTTAGTGAAAACTCCAAGCCTTGCCAAAATCCAAGCTAGTAAAATCAATTTACTTTTTTTACTTTTATTTACTTTCACTGGCTTGGATTTCGGCAGCGCTTATAGTTTTCACTTAAAAGTTTTGTCGTATAGGGAAATAGTCCTATAGTATACCTAATATTGTTCTTGCGCAAGTCCATCACTAAGTAAAGGAGATATGAATATAATTTGCAATATTCATATATCCTTTACCAAGTTTCTTCTATTTGTGAATAGACTCCTGAACATAATTTCCGAGGATTTGTTTTGTAGTTTGTGCTAACTGTTTTACTTTTGTGAATAACTCTATTAGCACATTGTATGTGTAATTGTTTATGTGCGTGTGTGTGTAATATTAATGTAACGACTGTGTGTGTTAAATTTAAATCCACTCACATTTTTCATTTCACTTTCTTTAGTTAGGAACGATGTTGCCATAGCAGAAGTGACTATACATATACAATACATACAAACATACAGCGAGGGGGTGGACACATTCATGCGAAAATGGTCTTGTTATTTTTTCGTCTACTATACAACAATAATAAGTATATAGTTATATGAAGAATGTTTACTGAAGTTACTTTTATTTAAAGCTATACTTAAATTTCCTCGACACTTCTAAAACAAATTTTGAAAGGCTCATAACTTTCATTACGTGTGATTTTTATAAATAGTTTTTATTGATGTCACAAATATTAGTAAGCCGGTTTTTTTTGTCTTATTTAGCCACATTCGAGTGCAATTTTGTTTATTACGGAGCACCGCAAAAAAAATGTAGTCGGGGAAGGGATTGGAGATACAAAAACTCCTCTGTCGGTGAAAAAGCACAACACAGGCATCACAAAGTCTACGCCCACATACCAATGTCAACAAGAAGGTCGCTCATGTTGAAACCTCTTTGTCCGCCTCAAGGAATCAACATTGTCTCCAAGTCTCCAGTCATATTATGAAATAAAACGTCATACCGAAGAGTTCGCGCACTGATTCGTTCGTGAAGCGCGACAGATTACGTTTGTTCCCAACTGATCTTTGAGGCAGATGCTGTGATCAGTTTGTTTCATTTATAAAACAATAATTGACATGATTTTTTTTTAAATTACTCCAATTTATTTTAACATTAGTTAAGTTTTCATATGAATAAAGTTACTTAAAAAAAAAACTAAATCATCCTAATAACAATAAATTTATACATACACTTAAAAAAATGCATAATCTACAGATCATACGAAACAACATTCCAAAATAAGTGATTAAACGAAAAAAGTAATTTGGTTTGCCCGTACAAGATTGAAATTGATTTTTTTTAAATAGCTTTATTGTTTAAAACAGAGCATTTACAAATAGTTTTTCATTTCCACTGGTACGTTTCTTTGCGAAAGTTGTTCAGTATGATCAATAGATTGTGTGGTATCAATTTACATCCACTCATCACCACTCACTCATCACATCAGTCATCACTTAGGCCTCAAAACTGCAAGGCCTAAAAACTGGAAATGTAGCCGGCAGGTTTCTTATCTAAATCTAAATAGTAAAACTGTGGTGCAGGTTTTAGGTTTGTTTCTTCTTCAGCGTGGATGGAGTGACCTTTAGTATGATATATAAGGTACTTTTAATTTATAGAGCAAAACTCATACTGGAGGCTTGGTAAGTGATGATTAGTATCACAGATCGATAACAATTTTTGCTGATTTCGCAAAATAAGATCTTGACGTTCCTAGTAATTGACTTACGGCTGGGCTTGCGTTTGTAGGGAACACGAAAAGAATAATTTACGAATTTCACAAAAAGGGTCATCGAACCTTGTCACTGAGTACTTACTGAGTCTTCAGTAAGAATTTGGCTGCATAAATTAAAGTCACCTTATATAAAAGATTCAATGATGACGACCCCACTGAGGGGTCGAAATATTGCGCATTAAACCGTATATTTACCTATGTTTGATTAATAAAACTTTAATTTACTAAAAATTAAAAGGCATTTACTGGTTTTTAGAGAAAATATATTTATTAACTTATTATATATAAAAGAACATAGATAAAATATAAAAGAAACTATTTTTTTTTATTTAGAGTAAATTAATAATTTATTTATTTATAATTTTTAATAATTTTTTCTTTCGTTATTTTTAAGTAAATACTCAAACAATATTTTTTTGTACCTGATGTCTCTGCTAGGGTAAAATATTGAATGTTTGAGTAGAAAAAACAAATAAAAATAAATATGGAAAGCCTTTGATATTTATATACAACGAGCAATCTATAAAAAAATATTTTGTAGTCAGATGAGTAGACAGTCTAAACGTCAAATGACGTTTTCAACGACTTTAGTGTCTTGAAAAACAAAAACTCGATATTGGGATATTTTTGTCAAATCTAAAATATATCTATAATGTAAATAAAAACGTTGTTCAACTCCTTACTTAATTATTAATTATGCAATTTTTATTTGTTAAGAGAGCATGTTTGGCGGAATCCCAAACATTCTCTCTTAAAAAAGTTTGAGCGAAACGTTTAGTTTTTCTAGTAGAAATATTGTGTCTTAGCTGAAATATCTATTACGTCATAATAGACACTCACCCTAATCTTTGTGGTACAAAAGATGAAAGTCCACGATGAAAGACTACGTGATCCGATCGAACTACTTCAAAGATTACATTCGTATCCGGATTCGTTTTACGCACTGCATCAACCTGACCAAGCGAAACAATGTACTTTAATCACTTAGCAATAGGAGCGACTTTCAACAAATTATAGCCTCTAAATGCCGCGGTTGTTACGCGAATAACGGCGCGTGTGGTGGCGTAACTTCTGTTTACACTTTCACACGTCCATACTTCTTTCTGTGTCGTTTAAGGTTCAATCGCAAATAGAAACCATTGTTGCAATGAGTTCAAATCATAAGTGTTTTTAGAAAATACTCCCCCTAAAAAATAACATAATTTCATTTTTAATTCAATACTCGGTTTTTGGTAAACATTCTACATAACATATCCAAATTCCAGGTCTGTAACTCATTCCGTCTGCAAGCTAGAGACCTGTAGACCTATTCTCAGTCTGTCGAATTAGCCTTCTCGATCGTAAAAACCCATTTTATCATTCGAACACCATACATTTTATGATCGAGTTTTCGAAACCTCGATTTAATTGTTTCGCCGGAATTGCCCCCCTTTTACATACCTGGACGAACAGACAGACAGCAAAGCGACATTTGTAGGGTTCCGTGTTACTCTTTGGGTGCAATTACTCCATAAATCGTTGATTCGATATCTGAAATGACAAATCTAGCCAATACAAAAGTTTTTCACGTGATATTCACGTGACCTCTCGTGGCACTATAAGATCAAGCTACAGTACCGCTCTATAGCGGCAACGTATAACTTCACGTATATATCTTTAAAAAGCTTAGCTCATTCCGCTCTTTCATTACAGTTGGCATCAAGAGCTGACAATCAAAACCACCGCTCAATGCGAATGGAAACTAGATGTGTATTTTTCTTCCAAGAAACAAGTCTAATTCTGCACATGCTCGTCAATGTTCATTTATTTTTAGTTACTGAGCTTACAAACACACAAAGAATTATTAGTGGCCAAATAAAGGAATAGAATAGAATAGAATAGAATGACGTTTATTTCGATCGATTAAGATCATAATTATTAATACACATATACACAAAATAATCAATTATCAATTAGTACAATAAAATATACACAATAAAATATATATAAAATTAAAACAATATTTTGGCTGCTGTCAGCACATGAATCATGCTGCAATGATTCAGGTACTGACAGTCAAACCGTTCCGCAAATGCGTTCAGGATACAGTTACGGCTGGCCCGCACCCTGCGCAACAGGGATGTGCACCGCCCGCGCATCGTTGCATAAAAGCAATTCACATGCGCGTCCGCGAACATCCCCGATGCACTACAGAAGCGTTAGTAAGCGCAGTTTACTAACTTGTCTAGACAATAGTAAAATGTCTAGACAAGTTAGTAAACTGCGTTGCTAACCCTGTTCCATACATTTTTAGTTTAGATTTCATAGTTGTTTGAAAGTAAAAGTTATTCATATAGACAATGTTACCAAAACTTCTCAAATCTCTCGGTGACAGTATAAACAGAAGACGCTTTCAGAGAGCTTGCTTATTAGAGTTCTAGTTTTTCGATAAAAACCACGATAGCTTGAGTACAAATTCAATAAGTCCAAAAAAAAAAAGTTTCAAGGTTAGGCAAAGGAACTTACACATTGCGAGAGACGTTTACTTGACGAAGATTTTTGTGTAACGCGTACTTTGGTGGTTTGCAAAAAAACACAATGCTTATGTGAGCGCTTAAGTTATTATGAGAATGATTGTTTCAATATTTTGGGTAACTGGGGTAGGCATTGTTGTTTTTTTGCTATTTCTTCTTCGTCATGTTTTTACACAGAGGAAATGTATTTTTTGGTAATAACTAAGTGCAAATAAGTTATTTTTACGTCATGAGTTGGTTGTGTCACGAGTATAATTTTTGTAATCACTTGTTGCATAATTAACGTTTAACATCAAGCAGAAGAAAAACTGGCCAAGTGCGAGTCGGACCCGCTCACGAAGGGTTCCGTACCATTATCTATAAATACGGCAAAAATATCATATCTGTTGTATGGGAGTGCGCGGGTCCGACTCGCCCTTGGCCGGTTTTAGTAAACAGAAATACATCATCTGTGAAAATTTTAACTGTCTAACTATCACAGTTCATGAGATACAGCCTGGTGACAGACGGACGGACAGACAGCGGAGTCTTAGTAATAGGGTCCCGTTGGTTACCCTTTTTTGAACCCTAATAAAAAATATATAAAAACTAACGAGAGACATATTTAAATTATCGGTTGCTGTAGATCTTAAAAATACCATAACGAGGCTTAGAGAAACGCAAGTTTATTTTTCGTTTTATTTCATAATGGTGAAACTGCTGCGTCACTGAAGCCCAAATTCATGATTACGTTTATTACATTCGCCAGTTCCGCGGTTTCAAATTCGGAATTTCTTACGTAACCTTACCCTATTGGTGCATGTTTATACACACATAAGTATACCTACATAATACCCTAGTACTATAAGCTGTAATTACGTATTGTGTTAACGCCTCAGTGGGTGTACTGTTACTTTCACTGACTTATAAACTGATTTCTCTCAAATGTTATGCTTGAGGAACTTAGTAAATGTGGGCACGAATGTGGAAAACGCCATGCCGCGTGAGGTCAAAGGCTGCTGTTCAGAAAGAGGCCTCTTTCTTGGTCATTTGAAAGGTTAAAGTAGGTGTGATTTCACAAGATTGAACGGGCTATAAAATGAGTGACAGTTTACGCTTCTTGTAAAAAACACTAGTATTTAGACATTCAATTTCACGATCAGAGAACTTTAGGCAAACTAAATGCCAACAGCCTCCTGATTCTGTATCGTAAAATCAGTTGCCAAACCGAGTGCCTATCGTCGAAAACATACATATCCGCTTATCTAAGGATACGTTCGCACTTGAAACAACGTCACACAATTCGTAAATAGTTCAATACCCACTGAAGGTTATTTTGGAAGTTATTTTTTTATGTTTTTGGTGAATAGCAACCATAGATGGCAACTCACTCAGTTACTTACCCGTAGAGTCACAGTCGTGACGATCGTCACGACTAGGCCGAATTGTAAATAAAAAATTATTATTGTTAGTTAATATATTACAAACCTAGTGATATGGGTATTTTTAGAAAGCTATTAAGATGAGCAATAAAAAAAAATAAAAAAAAAATATTATAATAATATAAAAAAAAGTTGTGGATTATTCTAGGACCAAATCTTTTTTTTTTTAAATATATGTATAGAGTTATATATATATTTTTTTTATTATTCTTTATATTTTTTTACAATATTATAAAATTTTAATAGACATATATATATAGTATACATACATATATTCATATATATAACTAAGATTTTTTCAAGTAGAAAGCCCCCTCCAACTTACCCCAAGAAAAAAATAATGTTTTATTGTAGGAAATTTTATCTAGCATTAGAATTGGACAACTAATTCCGGAGATATAGCCAAAAACAAAATTGGCGGGAAAATTTGCAAACTTGCAAAAATGCACGTAATCGGACGGGTTTAATAGGCCCGCAGGTTGCCAGCAAAAACAACTTGTTATTTAAAAAGTTTCTGGCTCCTTTTCCATATTCCACTTATTGTCAATAGATGTGACAGCGATTTTTTTCAACCTATTTATGTATTTGTTCATTCGATGATGTCCTGAAGGTATAGGTCGAAATATAAGGTGATATTAATTTATAAACCAACTTATACTGAAGACTCGGTAAGGTATCAAGGTTGAAAGACCCTTTTTTGGGAAAAAAATTTATTATTTTACTGTTCCTTACAAACGCTTGTCTATTCCCCGATTCAATACTATGGAAAGTCAAAATTTCGCAGAGAAAGTTATGGATATGTAATACTGATAACTTACCAAGCTTCCAGTGTTAATTTGTATATCGCCTAAAGTTGATTAGTTTTAGTTCAAATCCTATAAAAATATCTTAAGATAGTATTTAGAATGATTGAAGTATTTGTGATTAGAATATTAAGACATAAATACATAGGTCATACTTCAAACACACAATACCCTATCACATTTTCTATGACATAAGACCCCATAAAATACTAAATAGTACCCTACATTCCACCACAGGTGACCTAATAGAACTCATCGGGTCATTCCCACATGAAAACTACGATTACCACACATCAAACACTAACAATCAATTCGAGGACCCGATCATCATTTACACGGAAACGACCCGGCCGAAACCCACCTTTAACCGACCCAAGCCAGACTTTAGCCGACCGGAGCCCGGTTCCCGGCCCGACGGCAACCGACCCGAATGGGATGAGCCAGACTTCAACCAAAACAACTACTTTCACGTGAAACCTTCCTACCACGAGACGAACGCAAAACCCTCGTACCACGAAACGACGACTGCGAAACCTGACACGTATTACACTGACCACTTCCTCGTGGGGCAAAATAATGCAGACAGTGATGATGATTATGTCCCTGTAAACACCCACGCTCACAAGCCGCAGAGGCCTAGTCATCCGGGTGAGAATTTTGTTGTATAAACACTTTTTTCCGGAGTTGTAATTTTTGAATCGAGAACGTTGGAATTCGAGTGCGTTTTGTTTATTTTTTTAATTTTCTAAGCCAACCTTAAAAGTTAATACTGACCTTTTTGGTGCACTCAGGCTGGCTGGAAGCATACGTATTATTATATTAGCTATAAAGCTGTAGTATTTTTTTCCGGATGATTACTTGTTGGTCGGAAAAATTGGAAAGGGGATCTAAGACCACTTGGGTTTCAACGTCTTCGGTATTTTTCTGTGTTTTTCTTAGCTTTTTCACTCTGCACAGCGTTTTCATAATCATCATGCACGATTCTGATTATTTTGTACAGCACTCGCTTTTTTATGTGCAAAATCACAAAATACGCCATGGTTAAAACTTTTTAACTGAATTGTATGTGATTGACCAATATGTTTTTTTTTTTTGTTATATAATGTCCAGCTTCTATGGTGCATGAGGCATTTTACAATGTCGCGAACTTTTGAAGTTGTAATGTGAAATAGCTCATGCATCATAGGAGTTAAAAGCGCATTTTCCACTAGCATGAAATGTCAGATTCCTCCTTCGTGCAAAAAATTACTTTAGTATTATCTGTTAAATGTTTGTATTTATGTTTAATTTATGGGTATTGTTTAAATACACTTAAGAAGCTTACAATAATGCATGTGTGTATTTATTTGAGAAAAATATTACATAACAGAAAAGTATACCGGGTGTAAAAGCAAAGGCAAGAATCCTTTAAGGATGTGTTAGTATGATCGGTAAAGATATCATTTTAAATACTGGGATCTCTAAATAAAGTACCAGTACCTCATAATAAGACGATTTCCTTTACTCAAAATACACTAATCGCATGGACACCCTCACTGGTCGCTGGCCACTCGGATGAGGGGTGCGGGTTGCGGGGTGCAATTAGGTGTGTGGGGAGGCCAGTGAGCTGCGTAGCCATAGCTTAGAAAAATGATGGAATTTTGGTGAAAATTCAAGGTGTATTTTTTTTTCTCGTAATGACATCAAAATCGTGTAAAATTTCATACCCTAAAGGGATTCTTGACTTTGCATTTACATCCTATATAAAAAGGTATTTCCGGAAATACATTTTAAATAACTCCAAAACCTATCCACAAATTCCCAAAGCCTTCAACAGAGAATTAGTTCTCCCTCAATAGCAAAACCAATGAACACAGGAAGTTAAAATCAATGTTATTCAAACCAAATCAAATCTCTAATCTGCTCAGCTACCTTCAGCTTCTCACCTTCAATCCAAAATTCCAGGTTGCGGAGAACACTTCACTCGATCCAACCGCATCGTGGGTGGACACTCGACGGGGTTTGGTTCCCACCCCTGGCAAGCCGCGCTGATCAAGTCCGGCTTCCTGAGCAAGAAGCTGGCTTGTGGAGGAGCCTTGATCTCCGACCGATGGGTCATCACTGCCGCGCACTGCGTTGCTACGTGAGTCGATGTTTTCCACTTTGAATTGCAGGACCTTATATATTCTCGAAGGGGTGTCAGAGGTGTTTTCGAGTTTAGACTGTCAATAGAAGAGGAAACACTCGTTTCGCCGACGCTTTTTAGGTCTCAACGTGATTCCTTAGCTAACAAACTTAAAACAGCATTTAAATTTGCTTTTGACAAGATAGTGACTGATTGTGCCCTCAATTTCAAACTGTTTCTTATCCAGACAAACATAAAACAATTGTAAGTTTTGATAAGATCATGACTATGTGCATTAAACAATTGCTTTATAAACGTAGCTAATATACACCTATACTATACAATTCACGACATTACCAAATTTTCAGAATACTCTTATCTTCTACACAAGAGAAAACAAATGTTCACTTTATACAGAGAAGGAAACGTTTCATCTGAAAAACTTGTTTAAAAACTCCACCTTACTCCACTCTCCTATCTTCTTTTTCAGCACACCAAACTCTCAACTCAGAGTCCGGTTGGGCGAATGGGATGTTCGGGACGCCGGCGAAAGATATTCACATGAAGAATACGCAGTCCAGAGGAAAGAAGTCCATCCTTCGTATGAGCCTGCTGACTTCAGGAACGATGTGGCGCTAGTGCAGTTGGATAGAGGGGTTGTGTTTAAACAACATATTTTACCGGTCAGTATTCTCTAGTGTTCTCGCATTAATCATTTCACTCTCAGGTCATGAGCCACACGTTCTACGCTAGTGCAGCTGGATAGGGGGGTTGTGTTTAAACAACATATTTTACCGGTCAGTATTCTCTAGTGTTCTCGCATTAACTATTTCTCTCTCATGATCCACACGTGCTATTTTACTTTCATTGTTATCTAAACCCATGGAGATTAAACTTTATTTAACAATTTTTTTTAAATGATTAAATTCGTTACAAATTAGTTATATATTTAAGTTTAAGTTCCCCTTATTCCCCTCGATGTCGGTGCAATATGCACAACTTATGATTGTTTATGTTATTATTGAATAAAAAGAAGTACTAAATAAATATGATTCATGGCATTTCGCGACTACAGTAGTTTAAAGTCCATGAGGCTTTTCTACTAAAGTGGTGCAATTTAATGCATTACGTTCTAAATTAATGTCCACAACAACTTTAAACACGCTTTTAAGTTGGTATGGATATTCACTCGAAATACACTCGGCGTCAAAAAAATCGCACCTTTTGAAAAATTTACTTCAAACCATTTTAATTCCTATTTGAAACCAAATATGAGAGAACTATTTGGTATGAATTGACAGGGCATTAAACGACCTTGAAATAAACAATCGTTTCATTTTATAAACGATAAAAATCTCTCGAATATCGTGGTATTAAGAAAAGTATTGCTCAAATACGCGTTCAAACGGTCGCTAGTTGCGCTACATAAAAGGGGTATAAAAAGGTAATTACACGTCAAATGTAGGTCATTCACTATCCAAACTTTGAAGGTGACACACGTTAAGCGCACAAGTAAAAAATACTACCCTCAACATGGATACTACTCCTGAAGAAGCTGCACAAGTTCTTGCACTGCTGCGCCGAAGGGTGCGGCAGTGTGATATTGCCCGGCAACTCAACCTAAGCCGTTTTGCTGTTCGAAGAGTAGTCCAGCGATTCCGGGAGACTGGTGGCTTTGTCCGAAGACATGGATCTGGGAGACGACGCTGCACATCTGAAAGGGATGACCGCTTCATAGTGTCAACGAGCTTGAGAAATCGGTTCTCCAATGCTGTTGAGATAAGACAGGAACTCCAAGCAGTTCGTGGGACAACTGCAAGTGACTCTACGATTAGAAGAAGATTAACAGAGAAGAAAATAGCCGCCCATAGAGCTGCTACAGGCCCAAGATTGACTGTAGAGCATCGTAGATCCCGCTTGCAGTTTGCCCGCGATCACGTCGATTGGACGCTAGACCAATGGCGAACAGTTCTCTTCTCAGATGAGACGAGGGTGTGCCTTTTCTGTAATGACAGGCCAAAAAGAGTGTACAGGAGGCAGGGGGAGCGATTCGCACAAGCCCGTATTCAAGAAACTGTGGAATACGGGGGTGGCTCCTGCATGTTTTGGGGCGGCATATCTTGCGACGGCAAAACTGACCTTGTATGCGTTTCCCGGACTGGAGGTGCTCGCGGGCAAGGGTCGCTGACTGCTCACCGGTACATCACAGAAGTCCTGGAAGAGAATGTGGTCCCATATGCTGGTTTCGTCGGCCATGGGTTTACTTTGATGCACAACAACGCTCGCTCCCACACCGCGTTTATTGTACGTGACTACCTTCAAGAGGTTGGGATCCCTATCATGCAGTGGCTGGCGAGAAGTCCAGACCTGAACCCGATAGAGCACCTTTGGGATGAACTGAAACGGCAAGTTAGGTCACGAGATCCTGCTCCTACCACCCTCCAGGACCTGCAAGAGGCCGTAATTTCGGAATGGGACTGCATTCCACAAGATCAAGTCCTGAAATTGGTTAGGTCTATGAGAGATCGAATGGAAGCTGTTATCAGGGCAAAAGGAGGTAACACTAGGTTTTAGATTACTTTTAAGAATGATTTTGTGATTTTTTCTGAATAATTAATTCTTTTGTTGTAGAGCGTAAATAAAGATGATTTTTCTTTCCCAATCAACCTGTATTTTTTTTATGCCCTTGTAATGAAAAACAATTTTTTTTTTCAATATTTAAATAGTCTGTTTTATTACCTTTCAATTGATACCTAAAAAATCCCGCGAAATTGGTTTCAAATAAGAATAAAATTTGTTTGAAGCACATTTTTTAAAAGGTGCGATTTTTTTGACGCTGAGTGTATAATCCATAAAATTCTGCAATTCTGCTAAAAACCTCTGGTTTATATCATTATATCATATATTTTATATCATATAGTTTATTTAAAAATTGGATTAACAATCATAAGTTGTGCATTCGACAAAAGAAATGTATGCTTCACAAGTGGACGGTAAAGCTCGACCGGGCCGCCCTAGAAGGACGTATGCCGATCAAATAAGCGATATACTGAACAAGGGCAAAGTAAAAAGTAACCGGAATAGAAGAGCTTGTACGACTAGATTGATGTATGTAGAAGAAGCAAAAGAGGTGTGTCAGGTTCGTAGCAGATAGAAATCAGTAGTCTTTGCCTACTCCCCTGGGAGACAGGCGTGAGTATATGTATGTATATAGATATGATTAAGTTATATTCAAATGATGAATTCGCAGCACAGAAGCATTGATCCAAAGCCAAAAATATGATGGTAAATGCTTAATTGAATTCTAATTGAATTGAATTTCTAAGAATACAATTTTCTTACGAATTCCTTTAACTTATCATCGTGAGCTGGAACTTCCAACCGGTTTCGCTTCCATTTTCAAGGGATACAGGAGGGCAATTCCGGCGAGATTTCTGAAACTCGATTATAAAATGTATGGCGTTCGACTGATAAAATGGGTTCTTACGATCGAGATGGAGCTAATTGGACAGACCGAATAGGCCTACAGGGATTCTATTACAATATTAGTACGCCGAACCATAAACGATTTACACACCATTTGAAATTTAATCATGATGCATTCCAAGTTTAAAGTGGCGACAATCGCAAGTTATAAATTATGGCAAACTTTCTTAATTGTAAACAGCTTTAGTCAATTTCTTGGCTTCAAAGAAGCACCAGCCACACTACAAACATGAATTTTATGATTTAATTTCCAGGTGTGTCTACCTCAGAAGCAGATGAAGCTGGCTGGAAAAATGGCGACGGTTGCGGGCTGGGGACGAACCAGACACGGACAGAGTACAGTGCCTTCAGTTCTACAGGTAATACTCTTTTGGTGTTCAGCACACTTTAGAAAAATAACGAGTGTCAGGTGTTCTCTTAGGGACTCTATTTCACAGCAAGTTCCCACGTTTCATCGAAGATTTTTACGTCCTTCGGCTCGGGCTGTAATCCCTTTCTTACATAAAGTACTATTCTGTTTAATCTTTGGGAATTTTGGAAAACTTGTTCATCATTGCTTGGTTGCCAATCACTCTAATTTTAATGAAATATTGATTTGTAATATTCTGTTTAAGGAAGTCGACGTGGAAGTGATCCCCAACGAGCGGTGTCAGCGTTGGTTCAGGGCAGCAGGTCGCCGGGAGACCATACACGACGTGTTCCTGTGTGCCGGGTATAAGGAGGTTAGTACATAGTCTTATACATGTAACACAGCGAACACAGCCATACAGGTAACACAGCGAGTGATGTCAGCGATAGTTCAGGGTGGCAGATTACCGCGAGACCATACACGACGTGTTCCTGTGTGCCGGGTATAAGGAGGTTAGTCCATAGTCTTATACATGTAACACAGCGAACACAGCCATACAGGTAACACAGCGAGTGATGTCAGCGATAGTTCAGGGTGGCAGATTACCGAGAGACCATACACGACGTGTTCCTGTGTGCCGGGTATAAGGAGGTCAGTACATAGTCTTATACATGTAACACAGCGAACACAGCCATACAGGTAACACAGCGAGTGATGTCAGCGATAGTTCAGGGTGGCAGATTACCGCGAGACCATACACGACGTGTTCCTGTGTGCCGGGTATAAGGAGGTCAGTACATAGTCTTATACATGTAACACAGCGAACACAGCCATACAGGTAACACAGCGAGTGATGTCAGCGATAGTTCAGGGTGGCAGATTACCGCGAGACCATACACGACGTGTTCCTGTGTGCCGGGTATAAGGAGGTCAGTACATACACTCACGTAACACGAGTGATGTCAGCGATGGTTCAGGGTGGCAGGTCGCTGGGAGACCATACACGACGTGTTCTTGTGTGCGGGTATAAAGAGGTCAGTACCCTAGGTACAGCTTGGTTTCGACATGAGGGTGGTGACAAGCCACGGCTGAAATAGACCACCAGTTGAAGTGAATGGGTTTGCGGGTATTTGGGTCTTGTGGTTGTACCTCAGTTTACGCCACTCAGTGCGGCTCCTTTCATGATCTTTCGTGGATACAATATATGATATTCATTTTTACAGGGTGGCCGAGACTCCTGCCAGGGTGACTCAGGGGGTCCACTCACCATGAAGATTGAAGGTCGGAGTACCCTCATAGGTCTGGTCTCTTGGGGCATCGGCTGTGGCAGAGAACATTTACCTGGCGTCTACACGAATATACAGAAGTTTGTGCCTTGGGTAGACAAGCTGGTTAATCCGTAAACGAGTGATAAATTTTGTTAATGACGTTCAAGTTTCTCATTACTCATTATCATTTACCAGTTTCTCATTACTCATATTCCTCCTATTTCTTTATCAGTTTCTCATTGCTCATTATCCTTCCCATTCCTTTGTCACTTTATCATTACTCATTATCCCTCGCATTTCTTTATCAGTTTCTCATTACTCACTATCCCTCCCATTTCTTCATCAGTTAATCATCACTCATCATCCCTCCCATTTCTTTATCAGTCTCTCATTACTTATGATCCCTCCCATTTCTTTATCAGTTTTTCATTTCATTACTCATTATCATTTATCAGTTTCTGATTACTCATTTTCGCTCTGGGAGACAGGTGTGGGTATGTATGTATATCATTATCTTTTGTGTTGTTTTATCATTTTTACAAAGCAAAGATATATCGTTTGTAAGATCAATACTTTCTTTCTTCTTTTTATCACTAACTACATCATTTAAGATATCAAACTCCACATTTAAATTAAGTTGCGTATTTGTAAAATTCTCTTTCATATATTCGTTTTTCGTCATATATTTATCGTATATAATATGAGCTTATTTTGTCATATATTTATATATCATCAGTAGCCGTGTACTCGGTTTGATGGTGATGGCTCCAACCATTTCCAGTCGTAGCGACCACTTCGACTCCTAGTCGGTACGGTGCTGGTGTGTCTGAAGATGGCTAATGTAGCAGATTCAAAAATTCATGGCAAAATTCTTAGTAAACCCCCATGCGCAGTGAACAGCCGCGGCTGGTTGGGATTTTAACTCATCGCGTTTAGTATTTAGGTCAGTTTTGCGCTGCTCCTCAAAATCTCGTTCTTGGCCCAGTACAAGCCCGCGCCATTCAGAGCGCTGTACTGACTTCCTCCCCATTTAGAGGGCTCAATATTGCATCTTTTCATGTGTCGCTTCTAAACATCTTTGTACCCGAGAAGTTGGTGCCCTATTTTCGCTTGCTCCCGTTTCGGACTCGGGTTATCCTCTTCTATAAAGATCTAGACTCTTGGGGTATTGGCTGGAAGCTCTCCAATAGACGACCCTTGCTGGGGTTCCTCGGGTGAATGTTAAATAAAACTTCACTGGAGATTCATTTATCATCATCATTATCATCATCATCATCATCATTACCACCATCATCATCATAATCACCAGCATCATCATCATCATCATAACCATCATAACTACCATCATCAGCATCATGATCATCATCACTGGAGGTGAATGTCCTCGCTTTTCCCTCCTTTTGTCCGCTAAAGATGTAAGGACCAAATGGCCAACAACAAAAAAATACGTAGCTCTTAAAAAAAAGTTGACTTTGACAGAGAGTGCGGTTATATCAACCATCAACAAAATATACACAACAGTTTCCAAACCCCCGACCCCAAACTCTTTGTTATTTAAGAACATATGTTCCAAAATTACGTCCCCACAATGATGATGTCTTATGCAGTTTCTCACCATGTTATTTGACAATAAAAAAATCAGAGGCCCATCAAAAAGATTATTATCATCATCATAGTATTGCATGCAAGCTTCATTAATAATGACAGTAGCGTATTCATATTATTCATCAATTTAGCAATCTCTAATTAAATAATTTACTTATATGTCATCATTCTAAAACCATTGACAAGATTCATTCATTATGTCTTAATTTTTGAAATTATCATTTTCATTAACATTCTCCTTTTTATATTATTATATAATTTGCTTCCATCTGATTTCAACGGCACAGGATAGTCAACTTAAATGTTAACAAAACAGGGTATTTATTTATTATGTTCTCTTTTAATTTATGTAAGGCGTATTTTGTGTCCGTTCACATTTCAACGGAGAAAACATTTATTAGTGCTTTTTCTCAATTTGTTAGTACAAAACCTTTGTTATCATGCATGACCAACTGATCTGACTTATTCTAGTAATTTTTACTTACAATTGTATTACGCTTTGCCAATATCACGTCATAAAGAAAGCGTCAATAGTGCCTAGAATGAATTGCGCTGGCGCAGAAAGTGGGAGAATGAATCCAAGCGAAAATGTATGAAAATATAGGTCTAGTGTTTTTGTAGCAAGGGAATCTCATTAAAATAAAATAAGCCCTTAATTTAAATTGTATATTAATTTTTCTTTGTTTTTAATAAAATAAAAGTTTATTGTCGTTTGCGTTTCTTACAGGCATCTGAACTTCTACCAAGTGATTCACATTAATATTTTATTTTAATTTTAATTATTTTATGACAGTGACTTATTTCAAATGATTTTATCATTACGACGATTGTAAATTTGTATAGTACATGAATAATTTGATGCATTCTTTTACCGCTGTCAATTTTGTAATTATAATCATTGACTATATTGTTTCCAAACTTTTTTATAACATATATTATTTTATCATATTTCTAAAATGTTTTTACTTTTTCCTTGTAAAATATCTTGATCATATTTTTTATAACTTACTGGTAGTACATTTATAATTTATCCCAAGTTGGTAAGAATGTAGTTATAAGTATTTACACCATAAATATCGTAAAATCTGATGTGGTTTATCATAGCTCTATCATATCGTTACTTTCTTTTTGTTTCAAAGTAGAAAAAATAATAATTAATAATATTTTGTCATCAATATCACGTTTCGTTATCAAAAGCATCATTTTATAATCCTCATTCTAATTTTATCCATTATTCAGATTTAAACATAAAAGTCATATTTCTTGAATATAACTTAATTTTTTCGTCCTTTTTAGCTAATGCGATGCTTAGTAGATCATCAATATTATCAGTGGAACTATCTTTCTTCTGTTCATTTGTCATCACATAACATCAGACACTTTATCTAATTTGTAATGCATTTTCATTATTATTTTATTACTTTTGAAATTGCGTCCCAATAACATGCTTTCTCTGTGTACCAACTGACTCATAAACATTTGAATTTTAGTATACTAATATCATTTATTTCAATATTTACTGGTGTTATGTTATGATATTTTCTTGTGTTTTGTCATATACTTTATACTCATCATCACCAAAACTTATTGCCAGTTTACTAATTTTGTTTCCCAGTCTCGATCATTTATATTATAATATGCTACTGTAGTAATTTATATAAAATTTAATATAAAGTATAGTACTAATTCATCAGCCATGGTCTTATAGAAATAATATCTACATGAATATGATAAAGTATCCATTTAAGATTAATAATATTAGTTTATATCTATGTAGTTGTGATATAACAATACTCAACTATTATTTGCACGTCCCTTTCAAACGCATGCAGTTGCAGACAACTACTACATTATTTTGCGTATTTATTTATAACTATCATGCAATTGTTTTTTTTCATTTTTAGTTGTACTCACCAGAAAATTATCCTCACAAATATTACCACTTCCTATTAGAAGTTTTTTTTAATTGCCCAGAAAGTGCGAATATACTATTAAGGTCCTGAAATTCAAAGTAAAAGAAAATTTAAGAAATTATTGGGTATCCCAAATAGACCACTTTCCAACGAATTTTTTTTTGCGCGAACTTTTTTTCACCTTTCCATTGTAAAAATTGAGTTGGCTAATTGAGTCACTTTGTACTGGGAAGCGGAAAAATTATTTGACCAAAAACAATTTTTTTCTTCTTTATTTTGTAATCAGATAACGATACATGATCTACCCTAAAATTATTTTCACTTATTATTGTAGGACCTTATATATGTATTAATATGTAATGCGTCATTCATCATCGCTTTCATAAAAAAATTACACTTTTATGATATTTCAAACAATTTTTATCAATCACGCTTTAGTCATTATAATAACTATTATAATACTCGAATAATATTCAGTCCATATACATTTTCTATTTTATTAAAATAAATATATTGTTTGTTTTTAGTCAGTTGACAAAATAAATCTGATAGAATGAATGACTGAAGGCTATGTTTGGTAGAAAAATAACAATGTGTGGTAAAAAATAAAAATGTGTGGTAGAAAAAGTCCTAAATTAGGACGAAACAGGACTATGTGGTCCATAGTTTGTTATGTTTTAAAGGCTTTGTTAAGATTTTAGTGTAGTTTATTTATTTCATAGGCTATTTTTGTATTTAAGTGAATACTTTTCTATGTTTTTACAAATAAAATTGTTTAAAATGTCAATTTTCTTGATTTCAATAACATCTATAAAATCACTAGTTCATTCTCTAATTGCAGCTGATAGAAACATTGACCTCTCATAAACAACAAGACACACAGTCTCTAAGAAAAGTTCGTCAGAAAGTGTCCGAACGTGCGTCGTGCATAGTAGCAAAAATCTTCAACCAAATTAAGACGTTATGTCGTAAACATAAGATGCAATGTCAGTTGTATGAAATCGTTATTCCAATTTGTCACCCCATAGCGGTGACAAAATGCATCGTGGACACTTTTTGAGCTAGATTGTGAGTCTTGTTGTTTATGAGACGTCAATCAATGGACAGAATACACTTTTTTGTATCGTACACAAATTGAAATTATTAAAACTTAATAATATACTTATTCAAAATATTTCAATATTTAAAATACGCGTAGTCTCCATTATGACAAAATATGCCATAGCTTTGCTGCCTACGTCCGCTCAAGAGTGGATAATAATATATACAAAAAGGTATATTATGTATATCAGGTACGCCTGGCCGTATGTTCTCTTTCATTCTATAAAATTGTATCTGTATATATAAAATCTTTGGGAAACTATTTTGTAAATTACCGACGATCTACTGAGACACACTTGAGCATGTAAAATGACTCAGACAGTACCTAAGATATAAAACTAGTGCGTCCTTCCTATAATGACGTATGGCGCTGCTGAGACGTTACAAAGGGCCTGATTGTAGCCGGCGCGGCTTGAAGTCAGTCGCGCACGGGGTCCCTATGCTTGGTATTTCATTCTACATTCAACTTCGGATTATACAGCACTGACTGACTGTTATTGGTTGGCCCGAACCTTCATTTCCCGAGCTCGCACGGAACTAACCGAACACTAAGCTAACGCAAGACAAAATTCATGCCTTGAAAAAACTCGAGAATGGTTTTGGGTCTTCCCATGATTTCAGGAGATATATCCCAAAAATCGAAATAAAACAAAAATATTTCTAATTAGTATAAAAGTATTAGTATAAAATATACTATGCTGTGAACCTAAAATTATTTGATTTGTTGTATCGCTTCTAGGACATTACGGTACATAAACATTCATGAAAATATGTGTAAAATCCAGGACTTTATACGCTTGTAACTTTTGTATGTATTTGATTTTGATAAATGGTTTAGGTTCAAGTCATGTATATTGTATGCGATATGTTGAAAAAGAAAAAATAATAAGCAAGTACCTACAAATAAGGATATTATCGGCGGACTGCGCTAGTATGGGAGTTAAGGCGCCTTAAGGGCTTGCCTTTGGTCTTTCAACGGCTTTTGTTTTAATATGCTGAGTCAAATACCTATCTGATCAACATAAAACTTGAACACGTGTTTTTTCAGACCATTGTCTTTCCGTTGTCATGTCGGTTACGTAATTGGACACATTTCGCTCGATAGATTTTATTTTTGAAAATGATGACTTTTTAAGTTATTATTTCGTTTTATGTCTAAACGGCTTGAGTTTTATGTCTGAAATTACTGCTATAACAAGAAAACATGGTTTATTTTCCGATGTCAGGTGACTCCTGACTCCTACATCAAATACTTTTTCGTAAAACATTTAAAATGCAGCGCCATCTACACGCAGAGCGATCAACTAAAGAGTTCAGCAACTTTTGTCACGACCTCTTGGGCTCCTTTCACTGCGTTGCTCAATACTTAAAACTTGTTTCTATATAGGCTGACTATCTTAACAGAATATGTAGAGGGCGCTGGTTGATAAATTACCAAAATTAAAATGCAAAGTAAATCAATATTAGATAGGTATGGTATTAAAATATAAGACAGTTAAGTTAACAAAATACTCTCAAGTTATTAAATTATTAAAATTTGTTACCAATTTTGTTCAAATAAAATTCGACCTTTTTAATAAGTCATCAAAGGTGTTAAAGTAAAAGTTAGTAAAAAATGATTGTGTAGGTTAATTTTACAATAACATAACAAACTAAATTTAAAACGCAACTGGTAACTTAACCGTGGTGTTTTCATGCCGGTGAAATTTTACAATTAGTTTTATCCGTAGGTAAATTTTTAATATCAAAATCAAAATATTTATTTTGTAAAATAGATACATAAAGTATACTTTCTACAAGTCAAAGTTAATCTTTACAATAAATATCTTAAGAATAAAAAAATATAAAAAATAATATGTATATACTAATAAGGGAAAAACATACAAAAAATATTTAGGTTGGGCTACAAAAATTTAATTATACACCTATATAAAATAGAGAAATCTAGGAATAAAAATATTATATATAAATGAAGCAACGAACAAACAAGTTGATAAATAAATACGGGAAATACATCCAAAAAATATTAAGGTTGGGTTACTATAATGTAATAAAGTTATACACCTGCATAAAATAAAGAAATATAGGAATAAAAATTTTATATACATAATGCCTAACCATCCGCACCATTCGATTAGTATTGCTGAGAAGAAGGGCAAGAAACTTAGCAAACATGATTGAAACAAATCTTAACCTTTTGGCTCGATCGGTTGATCGGGGTTCATGTTTTTAGGGTTCCGTAGTCCGACAAGGAGATGAGAGGAGAGGACCTGACAAATGGAGCAAAACAGTAACCACTTGGTTCCCGAGAGAGAGCAAGAGAAACAGAAGCAGGCAGCACAGACGCTGGAGAGATAAAATTGACAAGGAGGCTTATAACGTAGTGTAGGGCGTGGGGGTGCCCAGAATAAACAACTTCTATGAATCAAGAACAAAGGAATATCTGGTGCCAAAATTGTATAATAATTTACCGGTAGAAGTGAAAAACGTGAAAAGTACAAAAATAATGTTAACAAAATGAAATTAAAATCCTATTTCCTGTCTACATTGTAAACTAACATAAAAAAATGTAAGGATTGATAAAATTAAATCTAAGTCGTGGATGTATCAGAAGTTAAATGAGCGCATTTCCCATTATAATCTGTCTTGCAGCTTGGGGACACTTTGTATAAAAAAATATTGTTATTTTGTTGAATAAAGAACTTTTGAACTTGAGCCTGAAACTCTTCCACCAAGACAATGCTCCCAGTCATACGTCCTGTATTGCTAAGGCTGCCATACACCACGTGTTGGCGCCTGAGCAACTGAACATTGCTGTGACCTGTTGCTAACCATTTTACGTCAGGAACTTTAGTTCGTGTTTTTATAAATAATCTACCTACATTCAAAATTGTTACATTCTTTCTCTGGTTTTCGATCAAAGCATACGCTAAATTATTGTCAAAATTAATAAACCATTTGTTTGCTGTTATTCTGAGTTTCCTTGAAAACTCCATTATGTCCTGCTAAAGACATACACCAAGCAGGCTTCGAATTGGTGGAGCACCCACTGTATTCGCCGGACTTGGCCCCCAGTGACTACAGGCGATTCCAAAAAGGATTTTTTACGTGGAAAACATTTTTTGGACAATCAAGAGGTGATAACTACTGTGGAGGAGGCTATTGAGCTGTTAGAGCACCGATGGAATAAGTGTATCAGTGTTGAGGGAGACTATGTAGAAAAATAAAAAATAAATCTTGAATGTAGTTTGTTTGTGAAAGTGAAAGAACATTTATTTGCCACAAAAAAGAAATACACAGAAACATAAATCAAGAAACTTAAACTAAGTGGCAAAAAGGGCCAAACTCAACAAATGCTGCTTGTTGCAAGCAACTCACAGCGTTGATTTTCAGTTTGTCCTATTTGTAAGAGGGTTAGGGGTGGAGCACAGGGAGCATCCCTCGTATGTAAAGAAAATCAATTTGGTATTAAAATATTATGCATTTACCAAAATACTCTCAAGTTATTATATATTTTTTTAATAATTACGAATTTAGTAATATAGAACTTGAGTTCTTTTAATTATTCATCCAAATAGATAAAGCAAGGGTTTAAAAAAAACGGTCAAGTGCGAGTCAGACTCGCATACCTAGGGTTCCGTAATTCGACAGTTTTGGGAACAGGCAGGAACAACGTAATGTTATCTAATACATATTCCTTAAATAATAGCAACAAAAGAGATATACTTATTATAGATAGAAAATATTTTTATAGCGTACTCGAAATAAAACTCGTGGATTAAAAATTTAATTTTGACATTTTACTATCGTGAATTTCTCAACCGCTATATTTTTCCTGTAATTTTTACGTAATCCCAAATTACCATGATTTTTTTCGGTCCACCAGTTTCGGAAACAATGGGGGGGACATGCATTTTTTTGTGGCTTTTTAAAGATTTCTTGAAATTGGTGACACTAAATATATATTTTTATAATCAACTTTTCAATATCTACAATTTGATACCCATATCGAATTTTTTATTTTTCTTTCTTTTGTATTGGAAATATTTTAAACAATTTCAAATATTTAAATTTTTTTTACACCTTATTATGTATGCAAGTAAATGCTATTTTTGTGGCAAATTTCAAGTCTTTACCTTTAACGGTGCTAAAGTTATGAGGCTGTGATGTTGACATACGGACGGACAACGGAGTCTCACCATAAAGGTTCTCTTTACCTTTCAGTACCACGGAACCCTTAAAATAGATGATGAAGGGTAATTGTACAATAACATAACGAATTAAGTACTAACATAAAAATAGTACACAAAGCTAATAAAAGTGCAAAATTTAATTATTTGGAAGCCCTAACAATAAATAAAATTATTAATAACGATTCAGACAGAATTTTAAATGACCAATTAGAATTAAATCCCTCACCACTTTTGACATATTTTAAATGATGTTATTAATTAATCAATCAAAATTTTATGTTTCATTGTAGTTTTATATTTTATATTAGTTTAAATTTTTTTTTTAAACTCATTTGAGATAATTTTTAGAAGTGTATATATAATAGAAAAATGATATTGAAACACAACATATTTATTGCCGTTATTTATAGATTTAACCTTGACGTAGACCCATTTTGAAACGTAAGCTGTGGTGATTCACCTCTGTTTTATATTTGCTTGCTAAAAATGTTTTCATTTGTTTTCTTTCTGTCGTGTTAAATAGATAATAAATTCATAATTTGTTGGCCCGATGATGTGTAATACGAAACCGGTAGCCTAAGTTAGAATAAAAATAAATATATGTGGAATAAAAGTACAAGAAATCGTGTATAATTTATTTAAGATAAAGTACTTTACAGAAATGCAAGAAAAGAAAGTTCATAACTCGCGTTGGTGTCTTTTGCATGAAGTTCTGTTAAAAAAAGGCTGTAAGGAGTTAGCGCTTGAATTTTTTACAATAAACTAGCAATGACACCTATTCTCGTGTAGATTTAGATTTAGAGCTGCCAAAACTTTTCATTGCAAAATAGGCTTTAACGCAGATGGATAGAAGTTAAATGAGCTTGTATTATTTTAGGTTTTTCAACTCTAAATTTAATGTTTGCTGCACGAGAATAGGTTACACTATTGATTTGATGCTTGTGATTGTTGGCACTTGGTGGAACTTTTGATACATTTTTAATATAATATTATTTCCCTTGTATGAAACCAGTAATGTAGTGAAACCGGTAAGGGAAATAATATAAATAAGTGGACAAGTACAAGTGTTTCTCAATCAAAAATGGTTACACTATTAGTAATATATTTGTGACTCACGGAAACTGCATCGTGAGTACCGAACCTTAACGCGCTCAGTTATCTATTTTAGATAGCAATTGAAAAACAACATTAAGGAGCGATCACGCCTCGTTGAAAAATACGGTTTTAAAGTAAGATAACCTACTCACACAGCCAACAAATTCACATAATTGATGATAGTTATCAATTACGTGGTAGAGCTGATGCCGGGCTCGACTGTGGAGGTACCACCATCTTACTCGCAAATCCTCCCGAAGTTATTCCGCCGAGAGTAAGAGAACAGCTCTCAGGCAAAACCAGGCGGCCCACCATTGCCTGGGACCGATGGATGGCGGTTTATCCATCCCCAATTGCCGGGCCTTATATATAAAACAGACTAGTGACGGGCAGCGGCGTCACTGGTGCAAGGGTTTCGGCACCGCGCTCACCAACCCGTCTGCCCAGCGTGTGTGAGTATGGGCATTTCTTCCAGGAGGACCGCCAAGAGTGGTGAACTCCTGGAAAGGCCTATGTCCAGCAGTGGACGAAACAGGCTGATGGATGGAAGAGCACTCCTAGAATAATAACGCCTCTACACTAATAATAAAGTAGTAAAAAAATCTTGTCTGAACACCGAATGTTTATGCAAAATTTTAAGTGAAATGGGCTATTACAGAGGTAGAATCTTTTTTTTTTCTTTTTTTTGTGTCCGTCTGTGTTTGGATTTAACACGAGAACCACTCAACAGATTTGGATGCGGTTTTCTTTATTATTATCATAGTGACCCTGGTCAATACATAGACTATAAGGGGTGTTGATAAAATAACCGTCAAGCTTAAAACTGCAGGATAAAAGATACATTGATTGAAAGACACTTTCATTTAAAAGAAGCCGCGGACAAAATAGAATCATGATGCATCTCAGGACATTTACTTGTACAATATTGTGCCATGCTGTAATCTGTATACTAGCTACAATCTCATAAACACACAAGCACTCAACAAATACACACACTGTATATACACAAACAAAAACAAATTATTAAGGAATATTAAACAAGCCTAAATTTTTTAACTATACAGTAATTGCATGCAACTGTGATATATATCTTGTTTTTCTTGTTTTTTTTGTTGTCATATATTATCTTTCTTTGTTTTTCTGTTTATAATAGCATGATTTTTTTTCTTATTATGATCAGTAGTACTGTTTTCCCTTCTGGAAATGTATAGTTTAGCGCGACTAGCGAATCACTGCTACCCTACCGTACAGGTACTTTTAATACTTAGTGTATGGAACATGGCTCCCCGAGGTACTTTTATACAATACTATATATAATAAGACTAAACTTAGTATGTAATCTGGTTTTTACCTTTACATACTACAATGTACCATATATTTAAGTTACACTGAAGATAAATAAATAAATGGAATTTTATCCTTACACCAAAGCGCTACTGGTTTAAATTTTATTACTTTGTTTTCAGATTTAAAAGACCTTTTAAAAGTTTCAGAATGAAAATGAACATTATTTCCTTGCAATAAAAGCTATTTTAAATATACAAGAAAATCGAGTAAAAAGCAAACATTGCAGACAGGACCTCATTTGCATTGGAGAAGCGAGTTGAAGTTATATCACCACATTAGTTGAATGTATAGCTTGACTCTTATGTCTTCGTCATAAAGCTGAATTTAAAAAAACCTACGTGCTTTAAATTCCGAGTTATAAGTTTGTTTTTGCAAAATAAGAGCAAAGATTCAAGGAAACTGATCTTTAAAAATCACTAAGTTTCGGTTAAAATTTTAGAAAAATTGTTTTTATTATAATAATATTTATATTTATTTGATATTATAAGAAGTCTAAGTTTTCATTCATAAAAATAACAATAATAATTTAAAATCTAAACTAAGCTATATATTATTATAATAATATATGTTTACATCCATCCATCAGCCTGTTTCGTCCACTGCTGGACATAGGCCTTTCCAGGATTTCGCCACTCTTGGCGGTCCTCCTGGAAGAAATGCCCATACTCACACACGCTGGGCAGGCGGGTTGGTGAGCGCGGTGCCGAAACCCTTGCACCAGTGTTTTATATAAGGCCCGGCAATTGGGGATGGATATACCGCCATCCATCGGTCCCAGGCAATGGTGGGCCGCCTGGTTTTGCCTGAGAGCTGTTCTCTTACTCTCCCCCGAATAACTTCGGGAGTATTTGCGAGTAAGATGGTGGTACCTCCACAGTCGAGCCCGGCATCAGCTCTACCACCTTATGTTTACATATAGTATTGTAAATTGTGTATTGTAAAGGCTAAGAGTTTAACCAGTGCGTCCTTCCTGTGATGACAGATGATGATGTCTCCTACAAAGGGCCTGGGAGTGTATTTTTGAATCATTCGTATGCAAATTGTAATTCTAACGATTCAAAAATACGCTCCCTGAACTATGTTCTAAATATCATTTCATTTGAGCTATATTAAGTTTTGGAAAATAAAACTTATACTTAAATAAACGTCTTGAAAAATTTAATATAAAACGGCCATCATATTAAAAACCCATCCCTTTAATTCTAAAATAATAAATAAAAACACCTCGAAACCGCGAGTTTTATGAACGGCGCGCTTCCGCTGAGCAGGATGACCATGTGTAAAACGAAAACGTTGGAGCAGGACAGATTTCTCTGGATAACCTACTCGCCTTAATTTGTGCAGCCAAATTCATACTGGAGGCTTGGTAAGTGATCAGTGTCCCAGATTGGTAACATTTTTTATTAATTTCACAAAATAAAATGTTGACCACCCACAGCAATTGACTCGCGGCTAGTTTTGGGTTTGTTATAAATATTCACGAATTTCACAGAAAAGGTCCTCAAAGCTTGATACTGAGCACTTACCGAGTCTTCAGTATGATTTGGCTGCATAAATTAACGTCACTCACCATGTATAATATCAGCGTGACATTATAAAAATATAATAGTTTATAATTTCATTTCATTTGGGTAGTTCAGGCAGGTTAGTTTTTAAACAACCATAAAAAACCTTCTGTGAAATTATAAACCATCGGATTTTACAATATTACGATGACGTATATAAGATAAGGTGACTTCCGTTCACGTAGCCAAATTCACACTGGAGACTCGGTAAGTGGTCAGGACAAGAAACTTAGACTTGCCATACAAATTGAGTCAAGGTTGTTCTTGAGCAGGTATAGAGGCAAATAAATAAAAAATAACGTATTTCGCAAACAGGGTCATTAAACCCTCGTCCTGACCACTTACCAAATCTCCAGTATTAATTTGGTCATATAAATACCTATATAGTCACCTTATACATCGACGGGGCCTTATAAAAAGTCTTGTAAAATATTTCATTTGAAGCTCTATCTGAAAATAAACCCATGTTTTTATTATAATATATGTTTTATTACGCATTCTATGGTTTTCCTCCCTTATTTTCTTAGGTCCAAGTAGCAAAAAGCAACTTGCTGAGTTTCAAGTTTCAGCAACTCCCTGGAGAGACGAACGGCATATCAATACTGAGGCTTCTCTATCAGTTTTCGTTTCTACGGAACCCTGAAAATGTTAATGTCAACTATAGTCTTGGCCTCAAAAAATGAAAACTTCGTCCATTTTCATAAAAATGCAGACCAGACATTCCACTCAAGACCAACTTGTAACTAACAGTGTTGCCATACACAGGAAACTTAAAACGCCGTTGTAGATCTACAAAATAATAAATTCTGATGCTATTTCAATATTTCATACTTATTTTAGTATGAGCAGGGGCTTGGCGGGTGTTGAGCACTAGTTAATTTAGGATAATAATAAAGCCTCCGTAAAACAAATTAAATCCCAGCGAACTGCTGCACACTGTAATATTATCTAAGCAGCGGTAAAATTAGTTACCGAAAAATATACTAATTTAACTGTGTAACATCTACCGACAAAATAAATAAAAAATAGCCAACTAAAATTCCTTACGAACACCTGGGTTTAAATAATGAACCTCCAAATAAATTACTTAACTTCCGAAAGAAATACTAAGTTAACGAAAAAAAATGTTCCGATGAGTCAAAAAATAGGTGCGACGACGAGCGTAGCGAGGGTGGGCCTGTTAGGTTGACCTGTAAATACATATTGGGAGCTGAGGAAAGCGGAGAATTCATAAATGATCAGGCAGCTTTGAATTTTTATTCGGAGATCTACACTCAATGGCTAAAGAGCGTACGGACTATGACTTCAAAGAGAAGTATCTCGAAGGAAGGCTAGGATGACATTTTCATACTTAGGGGATAAGACTGCATCATGCAAAGATGTTGGAGCTTTGGAAGTGGCTCCAATCATATCGTACTCCATAACCACCGTCTCTCTACCGTCCGACGGACGAGTCAGGCAGCATGTTCACTGTTACGTGCCTTATTCTTCCTGTCAATAGTCATTGCATCTATAGCAGTTTGCCAGAGGATGATGCTGCAATCTCATAAGCCACCAAGAAGAACGAGGAGCCCCAGGCGCACCGACTGCGAAGCTTGACAGATGGAGCGAGCACAAAGAGCCATAAGGGTTTGTCATTGTGTGCCGTTGACGTCAAGACGTGGCCTGACCAATCACCGAGGCCAGTGCCACGTGGCCTAGTAGTTCCAGCAGGATCATGTGCTATCAAGAATAACCAAGTAAACATTTTCAACTCAACCGTGACTTTCTGAAGCCACGATGATTATGATAAGCCTCTGCCGGCCAGCACGTTCCACGAACAGTCTGAGATCTTGAACTGCGGAGCACGTTCAGTGGTCTCGCACTATCTACAGCAGCAGTGAAATCTTTTCAACGGTTGTGGCAACGTGCATGATAAGTCTACTGCTCTAAGTAGCGAATGACAAAGCGTGGCTTAGTACTAATACACGTCGAGTGGTGGCGCTGCTTAAGCGCTACAAATTATAGCAACCGTCAAAGGTTAACGATAAAGTCTTATCGCGCAACAAAAGAATGCCTAAACATATGAAGCAGGAAGGAAAAGGGAAACAACTTATTATCAACAAAATGGTACATATAATACAACAAGTGGCGGCTTACATTAGACTATTTATAGAACGAATTTTATTACCTACACACGCTTACAATGTGAAACTAAGATTAACAAACTAACGCTACTAAAACTATGCGGCTGCCGCAATAAGTGGTATAACATCACTCTATGAGCATCCTGTAAAGTATGGAACCGTGACGCTGCATCTCGACCCCATGAACGTAGACAGTGTCATCCGCTGAACGTAGGAATAAGCTCTGCGCGATGTCCTCACTGTAATAATTTCGGTGTTGTCGCAGCAGTACCAAAGTACACTCGAGAGTGTTCAACCAGCTCGCAACGTGATGTGTACAGTAATGATGGTAATGGCCATACGCGCAGGCATCCGTTAGAGGCTTTTGAAAGGCATCATAACCTCGGCAGTTCTTGTCAACCAAGTGACACGGGCAGCTGGCGAATCGACCGCCCGAGCACTGGTTCAAATGTACGTGCATTTTCACGAAATTGGTTAGCTTGGAAACCTGTGTGAATTTGTTCATGGTTGGAGACACAACTCCACCAAAAATAGGCGACAAAGTATCCACGTTCATCAGGATGCGGTCTTCATTTGGTCTTGAGGGGTCGAAGTTGTACTCGACCACGATTCGCCTTCCATTGATGAACACGGTGTCGGCCTGGTACGTGGACAGCTCCCATAATTTTTCTTGGATAAGTTGGTTCAGTCTGTATTGCGGATACAAGGATAGAACAAATCTTTTGTAGTCCTGGAAGCACATGAAATTCGCCATGTAGAGAACCATCTCTAATGGGAAGACAGGTCGCTTGGACGTTGAGAGCGGTGCCGCTGGTGAAGCCGTTTTCCTAGAGGCGCGGTGGCGTCTTGACGGCGAGTTATTTTGCCTTGCATTCATTTTGTAATTACGAGGGAATACGCACTTCGTAAGGGAATGAGGAAAACACAAGCATACAACGCGACGGTTGAATACGTTCTGCGGTTTCAGATATTTCAAAAAGCTGAGTCAATTCAGACAATCAGTTTCCCAGTTTATACTCATGAGATCAGAGAACGAATTATTATTCGTTCATTTTATAAACACGTGCGAGAGTCCGAAAGTAATCAATGATGCACCGGGCCACAGGTTCTCAATATTTTATTTATGTAAATATTTCCATATCAAGAGGTTCGAATGTATTGGATAAGACTCCGTTTTTTGACCATAGGAATAAAACAAGTCTCACTACTCCGGAGTATTGTTTTTTCTTATCATTATTTACCGTCGAGACAGAATAATATCCCATAGTCACAGGTAACGCTAGCACCCACTTTGGCAAGCATAGGCAATATCCAGTGATAAAGCAGAAAGTCACAGGTGACCTGTCTGTTGCCAATAACATACCTCTGCAGTGAGATTAAACTGAATGCAACGTGTGACACTTCGATAACCCATCGTGATCGATAACATGACTTTAGTTCGTCCTCTTGCATCAACTTATGTAAACGGATCTACTGACATTCTGTAGGGTTCCAAGTTTGACCCGAAAGTGACATACTGATAGTGGCAGCAGCGGTGACCGCTGCTGTTTATACTGCGCTCTGGTTGCATAATGTGTGCTCTGCATCTGTTAGCGGTGACTTTGCTCCGCGGTACAACGCGAACATGTATACCTATTTTCATAATCCTACACACTACACTGACTAAATACACTATGCTATCATGTTTATCATCTGAGAATCTCTCGAGTTTTCTCGCAACTAAACAAACCGACATGTTGAGAATACACGGCATTCTTATCTATGGTCAGTAACAATTTTTCTCGGACTAAGCAAACCGAGATGTTGAGAACACATGACGTTCTTATCGGTGATCAGTAACATTTATTCTCCTAATATCGTGATAGACACGTCGTTTGTAATATTTTTCATGTAAGAGGAACTAAGTTGAGACTTTGAGTAACATAGGATGACTCATAGCCTTGATATTTAATTTCTAATACCTCTCGAACTTGTTCTACCCAAATATATAGAACAAGTTCTATTATTCTGTAGTGATGAAGAGACATAGGTAGGAAATAAAAATAAACAGATGTGCCGAATTATTTTATTTAAAAGTATTCAAAGGGGCATGAAAGGTCGCGCGGCTGCTTATCTATGCCGCAATAAACTAGCAGACGGCATGTGCCGAGTTTGTTTACATACAAACAATTACAATCGTGACCTATTGACGTACATTAAGATTCCGGTTACCGTGCCTCCTATGCTTATCGTTCTTTCTTCAAAAAGTAATTGCGGTACTTGAAAAATACAAGTAACTTTGAACGGTGTCTAAATGAGGAGCTCTTTTTTCTTCTCTGGCTATAAGCCAAGGGTTCACAAAGAACTTTAACCAATGATTAATGTGTTGAGAACAATAGTGATGAAAGTGTCCAAACTTGCAACCTTCAACTGAGGGCTTTGCGAATGCTCTAGCTTCGTTAGGGTTACAATTCTTCAGGTGGCATGGGCAGGAACGGTATCGATAGTCCGAACACATGTTCAGATGAACGTGCATTCTGACAAAGTTTTCTATCCTCGATACGCTGCTGAACTTTTCCATCGCTGGCGGCATGATCCTACCGAATATCGGTCTCAGAGTTTCAATATTGATGAGGATACAGTCTTCAATTTCCCTCCACGGATCGTGGTTGAATTCAATGCTCAACCGTCTTCCATTGAAGAAAGGTACTTGGGCAGTATGAGTAGATAATTCCCACAATCTTGCTCGAATAACGTCACTTTCGTTGTAGTCGGGCCAAACAGACCGGACGAGACTCCGAAAGTCAGCAAAACACAGGAACTCACTCATGCTGAGGCAAAGAATAACTTTTTTCGGTAAAGCTATCGGCTTCGGCTGCCGTGGTGAAGCCCGTGATATCTTGCGTTTCCGGAGATCCATTACGACCACACGAGACACTGAACTTTGGCTTTTGTTGACACAGCGCTAAGGATTGAGCGCGTCCTACACGTAAGACGTTCCAAGGGGATACTGACGTTAGCTATCATTCTACGGTTGAATTTATATGAATGTTTATGCTATCGATGCTAAGCGTTATCGGCCATATCCATCATTATGGGTTGTGCGCAATATGTTTTACATTATTCAGTTGTTCCTCACTTTGGAATTGCATTTGTTATTCATGTGCGGATGACGTACACTCTGTTACCATGAGAAAAGCCAGTGAAAGATACAGAAACGTTGCAACACTTAACTCAAAGAACTTTTTTTAACATTCAGCGTCGAAGCTGTCGTGCAGACGTCTCTTGACATGTAGACGTCCAGTATGGACATTGCCCAGTATGACCCACGCCTTGTGGTCCAGCCGTAGTCAAGTCCCGCTATGCATGTGATAGAGTGTTAAGATCGCCCGAGTAGTAACGTGACGTTCACGCTATGAACTTCGTTCTGTGTCACTCTTGAACTGGTAGGGACATATGTTCGTAAGAGCCGTTCACACTTGTGTTACGTTACCATCTGAACACACGTGCAGATCAACTTGCATTACCACAAAACTGTGTAGCTCCAGTAGGGTCGTGGAGTTGTCACTGCTGGAGTAACGAACCCGCCACATGTACTATACGTAAGGAAAAATAAGTTATAACGCCTGTATGTGAACATGAGCAGGCAGGCTTGCTACAATGGATCAATGCTATGAAAACTGATAAGGCGATACGGGCGACACAGTGCGCACTTTTGAACCACGTGGTTGTTTTTATAGTCAAATAAATTGGACTTCACGACCAAAGCTTGAAAGACATCGCATGAGATACCTTTTCCCCCTGAGTACAAAAATGCATTCATCACCTCTCTCCGATGCCCCATTTCGAAGTTATGGCCCGTACGTTTATGTGGCACTGACTGTACGACAAAAAAAGCTGACAATAGTTTTCGCTGAAATGTATTTTCAGCTGGTGAAATAGTATTATGTCAGCTTTTTGATGTATTAAGTTTTCTGAATTTTCAGTATTTCATTCGGTAGTTTTCGGTAGCTGGTAGTTTATTTATTAGCACAGAAGTTTTCGGTAACTTAGTATTTAAAGCAGTAACATTCATAAATTGAACATCCTCATTTTTAATTTAGTTTTCGGAGCTTTTATTACTAACCGTTAATTTATTCTATTAGTCTATTATTTTATGTTAGTTTAACTTTAGCAAAGTATTATATAATTTGACATTATTTTTAGTCTCTGACGCATATAGGGTAGTAAAATTAATAAACTAAAAACATATTAGGTCCTATTTCGAAGGCTACAATTTTAGTTTTAGTGCTGTAAAACTTGAAATTTTTCAAAGTAATATACTTTGGAACTGAGAAAATTTAGTTTCGACAGCACTAATACTAAAATTAAGTAGATAGTTGTTTTGTCTTAAAAGTTAATCCCTAAAATTTGGTTTATTCTCGTTTTATTCATTTACTATAACCTTCTTTATTATTATTATTTTTTGAACCACTAACAAACTATGTCCTTGTCTTTTATTACTATATCATATTTTAGTCATATTTATAGTAAACGACAATAATAACTTCATTTAACCATGTTAAACACGTCAACTTAGTCCTAAAACTGCATTACACTCACCACTAATATCACTCGATAAATAAGAATACTTTTTTAATGCACTTCAAAATAATCATTTACTCACAAATTACGCCCACCAACACTACACTCACGCAGCCTTGACACACACAACTATTTGCTCCAAGGTTGATGGTGCCCTATGGTACGGACCTAAAAAGTCTAGTATAGGGTACTAATAAGCTTTGTACATCTTGTCTGATTGAATTAACTGTAAATAAGTTATTGTGTAATCTTATAAAGATGTCTTTATGTTTGCATGTATTTCATCAATAAATGTTTTTATGTTTATGTTTATGTTTAAAGCCTTCAGAGTAGGACCTACTGCCATGTAAATATAAAATCAGACTGTTTTGATCATGTTAGTTATGTTTGTGTCTACTAACCGTTTCAGATGCTACTAGGATAGGACCTTGTCATACCTGATGCATGTGTGCGTGCAACGTTGACGGAAGTATACGAGTAAATGAGATGTATATAAGGTGACTTTAATTTATTTAGCCACATTCATACTGGAGGCTTGGTAAGTGATCAGTATCACGGATCGATGACACTTTTTTCTAATTTCGCAAAATCAAATCTTGACGTCCCATAGTAATTAACTCGGGGCTGGGCTTGCGTTTGTAAGGAACACTAAAAGAATAATTTACGAATTTCACAAAAAGGGTCATCGAACCTTCTTACTGAGCACTTACCGCATCTTCGGTATGAATTTGTCTGCATAAATTAAAGTCACCTTATATAGTGTGTTTTTATTGCTTTTGATAATTTCGGATCAAAAATGTAATTTAGATTAATTCCAAATAATAATATGTTTCAAAATCTTCATAGTATTGTCAAAATTTTGTTTCTCCTGACATACGTTTTTAATTTTGCGTCCGCAACGAAATCGTTGCGATTGTTTTATCGAGCATGCATGTATAATAGCGAAATGGAATAGGCATTTGGTCACGCCTACAACTGAGTTGCTCCGCTCATAAAGATTCACCTGATATCTGTGTTGAAAATTCAGCCAGTGCATGGCAACACTGAGCTAACAAGGCATGAAGATGTACCACTCAGGAGAATGTATTCCGAGTATCTCGACACAATTACTGAGACCATTTGAAAATCCCGTCAAGTGTTTGTCGTACGTAGTGTATTGGTTCCGTCAATATATTGCCTATGTACTAGCTTCTTTAGATAATATAAGGTGACTTCAATTTATGCAGCCAAACTCATACTGGGGGCTTGGTACGTGATCAGTTACACGGATCGATAGCACTTTTTGCTGATTTCATAAAATTAAATCTTGACGTTCCATAGTAATTGACTAGGGGCTGGGCTTGCGTTTGTAAGGAACACGAAATTTACGACTTTCACAAAAAGGATCATCGGACCTTGTTACTGAGCACTCATTAAGTCTTCAGTAATAATTTGGCTTCATAAATTAAAGTCACCGTATACAGGTTGAAAATGAACCCTCTTTATAGAACTCTATGAATGAGATTCACTAATAGAAAATAAAAGCGTAAAAAAGTTTTGCTTTATTTTTTTTTGGAAAAAATGGCCACCCTATACGACGTGACATGTGACTGACAATAGACCGTACATATTTCCGGCGGAAAATAATGCACATAGGCTATCTACACATAGGTTTTGTAGAACGTCATCGTTGCGGTATGGGAAAGCACATGCGTAAATTCGCAGGTCGTGTTGAGAACTGGATAGCTCAGTTGGTAGAGCAACCGCCCGATAAGCGAGAGGTCCCGGGTTTGAATCCCGGTTCAGAGCTCCTCACGTCCAGATTTATTTTTCTGATTTTCTACACCGCAATGGTATACCAATAAATTAATTTATTATCTCCTTGCGATGGATAAATCGCCAAGTGTTTAAAAATATATAAATTTATTTCTATCATAGTTTCCACCCTGCCTTCCAGTCCAGGGTGGTAAGCGGATACTGCAGATCATACATCTGCTACGATCCTGACGCTCCTTTTACTTGCTCAATATTTATCACTCCAATACTTGATTTTATATTTTTAAATTTAAAGTTCAGGGTTATTTATTAGCTCCTTCGTCAATTATTTGATTGGATAAATAGATTTTATTTTATTACAAACTGGACTTTTCAATACTAAACAAATGATCTCATACATATCGTGCATATAATCACCCACGTCTCTAAGAGTAGAGGTGTAAAAAGATAACAGATAACCATCTGCTACGATCCTAACGTACCTCTTTCGCCTCTTTCACATCCACAAATCTAGTCACACAAGCTCTTCCATTCCGCCATATATTCTTTGTATATGGGATTAATTCTTTACGTACCTCTAAAATTCCAAACATCCCTATGTTAGGGAAATAATTTTATAATTTTACCCATAAAACTTCCCGTTATGGTGCAACCAGTTCGAAATATCCTTCTCTGACATCACCTCATCTTGTATTCTCGTTTAGAGTTCAATGTTGTGTGGCAAATCGATTTATTTACGACCTTATTGGTTGGACCTTTATAAGGGCAGCTACAAGCACAGCGACAGCGGTAGGTTCCTTATCTGAGGACAGCGGTCTTGAGCTATTGACGTAAAATGTTATTCAGTATCTTACGAGCACTTTCCTCTTTGCTTACGATTAACAAAGCCCTAAACAACTTATAAAACGGAGGTCAGGGACAATACAATATGTATTTTTTTATTTGAAGAGTTTGAGTTAGACAATAAATTAATAATAGTAAAATTTCCGCCCAGTCAACAAAGATCTTGTGCAACTATACTATACTGATCAACTGCAAAAGTTTTACTAATTTTACATCATAGCGGCATAGAAACGCAGAATAAAAATCAAACTGCATGTGAGGAACCCTGAACCGGGATTTGAAACCGGGACCGCTCGCTAACCGCGCGATTGCTCTACCTACTGAGCTATCCAGCTCTCAACACCTGTCAACCTCTATGTCAATTACTTTCATTATTATAAGGTCAAAGAAACCACCTTTTGGATTCCTAAAATTGGTGTTCCAGGAGATGGAATTCGCAAAACATATTTATATTATATTATTTAAAAATTGTGATTTAAACAAAGTTAAGCTACACTTACAGCGAAACTTTTCAGGCTATATTTGATTATATATCTTAATAAGTAGCTATTTACTTTAAATCGAAAACAGTAATCTGTTAAAATTCACAGATCGTATCAAAAAAAATTCACTGAACTGTTGAAGACTCACTGATCAGCGATCGATTGTTATTGGATTGCCGCAAACTAAAGTCGCCGGGTATGTAGCCAGCTTTACAGACGGGCGCCAAGAGCAAGCACCGAGGCAAGCCACAAGTTGTCTGCCAACCAAGCCTTCGTCTACCACCACCTACAACAACCGCCAGTATTCGTTCGAACTGAGAGCGCGCGGTCGCCACTCGCCATGCGAGACAAAACGAACACAAAAATAATCGAAAACGAACTTACAACCCCACCACTAGTTTAAAAAACTATAGATTCCAAATTCAAAATCTCCAGTCAATCCTATTTTAGTGAAGTTTTATTTTTAATTTCTCATAAAAGTGCAGGATTCGGTTTGCATATGGCCAGTCCAAGGATGTATTTTTATTCTTTTTAAATTTATAGTGCGATTCAAGGGAATGTGGTTCTTGTGTCCATAAGCAAAAGAACGTGTGTTCTGTGTTGTTTAAAAGTTATTTTTAATGTGGGCAGAGGTGTTGACCTTTGCAAAAGTTCCTTGTGATATTTTGAAGGTTTTTCGTTGGAGTTCTTTTAAGGTAAATTGATTTTTATTATTTTCTACTTAGTACCTGATAGTAATTGTTGGTTAATTAGCTTTTACGACTTGAATTTCATTTTATTTTATGTTAAGGTCATTTTAAATTGATTACTATACTTATTTGCTGATTAACTTATTTTTAGATGTTGTGAAAATAGTTTTATAAATAGTTCCAGTCGTGAGTTCTGTAATTGAGAACAAGAATAGAGTTTAATGAAATTAATCAAGTATTAATCTGTAACGTGAGATAAAACAATTTTAATGTCACTATTGTGTTTAAAATTACAAGATATGATATAAAGATGAGGAGGAATAAATAGATTGACCAATGTAGTGAAATAACTGATCAATGGACCGTCGACTGCAATTCAAGTTACCTACTTTAAGGGGGAACGTTTCGAGCTCGGTGCAAAATGCACAACTTATGATTGTTTTTCTTACTATTGCATAAAAAGTACTAAATAAATGTGATATATGGCATTTCGCGACCATTGTTTAGTGTCAATTAGGCTTTTCTACCAAAATTTTGTAATTTTATGTATTACGTTGTAAATGAATGGGCATACAAACTTAAAACACGCTTTTATGTTTGTATACCCATTCATTTACAACGTAATGCATAAAATGACGCAATTCTGCTAAAAACCCCTGATAATTATTCAACAATAGTCGCAAAATAAGATGAAACTATTTTATTTCATACATTTTATTTTAAAATAAGGTAAACAAACTTATATTATGCACTTTGCACTGAGCTCGAAACGTTACCCCTTAAGTGTAAATAAGAAATGTCAAAGAGTACCTTTAAGTATGTACTAAAGTCGATTCTTAGGGCTTTAGTTTAAGTGCTGTCAAAACTTGAATTTTTCCAAAGTAATATAGCTTCTGTTGTTAACTTTAAAGAACTATGTATTTTGGAATGAAGAAAATTTAGTTTTGACAGCACTAAAATTAAAATTAAGGCCTTCAGAATCGGCTTTATTGTTAAAGTAACGGTGGCTCAACCAGTAGAACACAGGCCTTTCAATCTTGAGTCTCGGGTTCAAATCAAGGATGTCCCAATGAGTTTTTCCGAATCATAGTATTTGACCGCTTCTGTGGTTGAATGGTAGAGCGCTCGCCTGCTAACCCAGAGGTCTTTGGTTCAATCCCCGCGGTGCACAGTAATTTGTGTCCGGTCTGCATGTTTCAGAAGGCACGTTAAGCTGTTGGTCCATTTGTGCCCGAAGTACGGCGATAGAGCTCACCACCCATCACGTCTAGGACGTAATAATCGTCAGTGAAAAACGGGTGTACCAAGTTGGTACTGGGACTTGCTTTTCACAGTTTGCACTTGAGAACACCTCTGATACCCCCCGGGGATTCATGTCGTGTCCATTATGTGACGAAGGTCACTACGATGATAACAAAGAAAACTGCATTCAAATCCGTTAAGTAGTTCACGAGTTAAAGCGGGACAGACAGAAAGAAAAGATTATAAAAATCTTAGTTTTGGATTCACTACAATACTAAACCTACAATTTTTATAAGAATTCTATACGAATTTACAAATATACTTATTATATAAATATAATATAACAGGTGTAAATAGAGTGCAACCATTAAATAAAACCACATACTCTACTGATAATACCGAACAACTATTCGGAAAAAAAACGCGATAATCTTCAGAGAAAAAGATATTCAACTGTAACTCAAAGACTTTATCTCGTAGGAGGAAGGTCTATTTTAGAACGCTGCACGCTGTATCTAAACTCGCCCGTATGTCGGTGCGTCAAGGTTCACGCGTTTTTGTTTGGAACTCAATTATTTCCTAAACTAAGAGTGTACGCGGGTATGACTCTTGGGCAAAGTGGTTCAGTAGGGTCGGCAGAATACGTGGTTTCATTTAATGGTAGCAGTATATTTACATCCGGTATACATGTGTAAAAGGTCCTGTATAACAAAATTATATACAACTATACGGGTATACTCCACATTATCTAAAGTTTATTCTTATTTCTATTTATTATTATTTGGTCTAATTTAATTCAGGGTCGTTCCGGGTCGAATATAAGTACTAAGTACCACTGCCTAATTCTTTTTCATTTCTTACTTCTTGTGATTTTCTTCTGATGTATAAACAAACAGTTAAAAGAAATATGTTTCGGGCCTTGTGTCAAATTGTCGATTTTAAATGCAAAGTAAATATTGCATACAATGGTATAATAAACCTCAATAATTCAATGTAACAGACATAACCAACTTGCTTAATATTCTTCAAGTATTGATTTTTTATCCGTCATGCTGTACTGACCTCCATATTATCATGATATAATGTATGCACTATACAGAATATACTATACAGTATAGCTAACATGGACGTAAATAATAGAGAAGTTTCGTCTCCCAAAGAAACGTTTGACCAATGGAAACGCAGGTAAGCTTTATCACGTGATCAACGCCTCGATTAAACGACTCGTCCTGAGTCGTCCTGCATATCCATTGGTTAAACGTTTCTTCGAGAGACAAAATGTATCAATTCTTGTCCTCTATGCCAGCTATACAGGTGTAAATACACAGCATATCCTTAAGGGCCTATAATACCTCAATTCACAGTCCTGCTCTAACGCTTCTGCTTTTTAACTGTCTATCCTACTCTAATCAGAGGCCGCGCACGCAAAAACATCAGTTATTTTGAAATCGCGGCTACACTGATGGTTTTTTCATTTTTATGTTACAGTCTGCAGCTGATTTATACTAATATCAGTTATATTATGCAAAGTTTCAGATCTAATTTCAAGTATTCATTGAATGCTATCGGTTTATTGTACGGTTTGGAGGTAACTTTGTAATTCTTTTCTATCGAGAAAATTTAATGGAATCAAGTTTTCACAACAGCATGGACATAGCATTAGTCCTCAACTTTATCATATATTAATTTCAGAGTGATTGTTGCAGTATTTGTTGGTATAAAACAGGATCATGCGAAGCGAAGTGAGGTATTATACACCCTTAAATGAAAGCATATAATCTATTGATAAACAAATATACCAAATAAATGTATATAATTTTTTTATTTTATTTTCCCAGTAATGGCTTGTACTTTATTATCATTATTATATATAATAACTAATAAGACAGGTATTCCGTTCATGTAGCCAAATTCACACTGTAGACTCGGTAAGTGGCCAGAATCAAGGTTCAATGACCCAGTTTGCGAAATACGAAAAATACTTTTTTAAATACTTGTTCAAGAGCAACCTCGACTCCGTATTATCGAAAGTCGAAATTCTATTTTGCATATTTCATAGAAAGGGACATTGAACCTTGTCCTGACCCCTGACCGAGTCTCCAGTATGAATTTGGCTAAATAAACAAAAGTCCCTTTATATAGAGAAACAAATGAAAAATTAAGAAAAATACGATATATTCTGACTCCTTAAATGGAGTCGTATAAGAATGAACATTTAGAATTATAAAAAAATATTATGGCTGAGCGTAAATGACTATTGGCAGACAAAAACTGGCAAAGCGAGTAACTGCACTATCCCTATTATATAATACTAGCTTTTGCCCGCGGCTCCGCCCGCGTCGAAGAGATTTTCATGGAAATAAGGAAAACAAAAGAATATGAATTTTTGAACGACTATATGCAACGGTCACCATGTTTAACCAATAAATATAATAAAATCAATACATAAACCTGGCTTTAATAACTTTTTAAGCTAAAGCAAGAGGTGTGTCCGGGTCGTTATAGATGTAAATCTGTAGTGAGATTAAACTGATATAGTTTTCCCGTATGGGAAAAAATCATTACTTAAATCATAGTATTTAATGTATCTGTGCTTAAGCCTGGCTGTAGTCACTTTCTCAAGCTTAATATTAGCAAGAGGTGTGTCAGGATCATTGTAGATGGAAATCTTTAGTCAGATTAAACTGATACAGTTTTTATCACGTAACTAACCATTTGGTCAGGGCACGCCGATAAACCAGCTAAGCAGCGTTTTTTCTCCTGACGTGGTTCACAAATACTGAATTTTCAAACTGAAAACTTACTTTTATTTAAATAAAATATAGCCTATGTTACTCAGCAATTATGTAGCTTTTTACAAAAGAAAGAATTTTTAGAATCGGTTCAGTGGTTCCAAAGTTTACCTCAAACATACAAACAAACAAACAAATCTTTCCTTGTTATATAATAGTGTAGATGTAAGAGTAGATGTAGAAGTGTAGATGTAGATGTAGAAGTGTAGATGTAGATGTAGATGTAGATTTACAACACTAGCAGGCCACTGCACACAAAACTAGCCCCTATGGCGTCCGTATAAGGCTAGATGAACAACTTCAAATAAGCATATCACATTGTGTAACTTGGTTAATCAGTAAAGTAAAAATAGTATAAATAGTAGACTATAAAGCTGATGGATTCATCTTAGAAAAAACGCAAAATCTTTAATTTTGCTCGATAGAATAAAATAACGAAGTTACCTCTAAATTTCATGTTTTTCGTCCTTAAATCATACAGCCTTGAAATTTGTATTAAAAATAAGTTAACAAATGACATCGTCAACTCGTCTTAGAGTATTTTAAAAATTATCTCTAGAAGCAGACTTGTTAAATAAAAACGCAGTTTTTAGTGGGCGCGTGTTTCTTCGTGGTCGTAACAGCCACGGCTGAGAGCGCGCTATTTTAAACTAAAAGGAAACGTCGTAGAGTTCAGTTCTGATTGATGCAAAATTAGGTGCTCAGTCTGACCATAAATATAATACCGATATCGGTGATGCAGTCTCCAATAAGAATAAAAGTTGCCTGTGATTTATCTTACAGTGCTTCTTACTAACCAGTCTACCGAGTTCCGGTTTCAAAATTATACACTATGACGTCATGATTACCACAAACCAACCTTAAACTGAGACCATTAAGCCAAACAATAAGCAGCTCTATTCCGCAACAAAACGTTCCATTTTCATTTCCATTTTATAGTGGTATCAATTCCATAGAGTAGAGAATATTGTACGTAGGTGTCATAGACTAAGTGGCGTATAGAGGTGGGTAGCGACGACCTTGACTGTATTATTAAGAGTGAGGCTTTAGGGCAACTTACTGTTTCTTTTAAGGCTTTTATAGATTACCTTGAAGAAGGTTTTATATTACGCCACCTTATTTTTGAAAGCATTGATTTGAAATTGTGGGAGGTGTTGTTTTCTTGTAACTCTAGTAACTTTCTATTGACGAGAAAAATAAAATTGCGCTGACTTATTTTTCACTCTCAGTTTTTCACCCCTAGTGATTATAATTAATGGGTAAAGTGGGAGTGAATTAAGAGGTTTAAATTAAAGAGATAAATATCTCATATTTATGAAACTTTAAGAATATTAAACAAAACAAGTCGGTGTTTTATGGCAGTCAGCTAAGCCCTTTTCCACCAGAGATGTGCTGTACGAGGCTGGTAAAATAAAGAAATCCAATTGGTGGATTTTTTCGTCGCTCGCGCTCTCCTTCCTCCCACATCTCCAGTGAAAAGCCAGTCTTACTTACTTACTCTCCCTTGAATAACTTCGGAGGAGCAAACTAAAACGAACTCAATAAATTCGAAAACAGCAAGAAAGATAAGTTAATGTCTAATTGTAATTAAAACTGGATTCTTTTACCGTATTGCGGTTTCATTCGCTTTTGCGGTATTTTTGAGGCTTGAAACTCGATCAATCAATCTTCTAAGTAATAAAGACGAATCGTTACCTTAAAGGTTAATTTTCAAATACTTTATTACATATTTATCTTAATGTTTAGAGAATGTTTTTAGTGTTAATAATAATAACAATAAAATTCTTTATGGCACAAAGCCGATACTAATTAGAATTTCTTACCAGGCAATGGACAAATTGTAGACGGTAGTGTCAAAACATTTAAAAGTTTTAGTCGTACTATAAAATAGTACCTACTTAAATGGTTGAAATAATTAAACCACATCCTAATAAATATTAAAAGTAAAGCTGTGTGTTTACAATACGTATAAAATTGTGTCCATCATCTTTCTAACATATTAACAATAACAATACCTATATTAAATGACCTGAAAAAGTTAATGATAAAATAAAAATACAAATAAAACCTAAATACGAGTTTTCTGAAAAAAAATCTAAACCTAAAGTGTTTGATGCCGGACCCAAAATAGGGCTCGAAATATATCTGATGCCGGATAGGGCCCAAAATATATTTTACTTTTTATTGTATTTTGTGTAGTTTATCGATAGGTATGTATCAAACTACATACCTAAATACTGATCTCTTCAAAACAAAAGGAGTAAATTGTAAAATTGCCCAATTTCGGGAAGTCTCGCAAAAATTTAGTTTTTTTAATGCAAATTTATTACACATTCGTTAGATTAAATTAAGATAGCTTGATATAGAATAAAGTAGAATTCGTATAAAATTAGAGCTCAGTAATCCATAAACAGCGCCATCTATGGAAGGTAATTTAACAATAATGTGCTTGATCTTTTTCTATATTCATACAGTTAAGGAATTACTGAACAGATTTGAATGCCATTTTCACCTTACAGATTTTTTAATGAGCACAGCATAAAGTATATCATAGCATTGTTGTAAAATAGATAGGCTAGAAAATCTTTTAGGGGAAAATGGAAAAAACCCGGTGAATAAATATACTACACGCATACTCAACTACACACAGCTTCAACTCACTACATGAATAGGATGGACGAAGAGTTAAACATGTATATACATGATTCCATTTTACGGGAATCTACTAGGAAATCATAGACCGTTACAAATTTTCTTCTTTTTCGTCTAACGTCTCCAATTAGCAGCTCGATTAGCTCTCTTCTAAATCAAATTCTATGACGTCATTAGATGCGCCATATTGGATAAGTCACGTCATACCCGTACATTTGCGATTGATATCTTCAGATGCGCAGGATTGTTCAGGCGTTTTTACAATTTATAACTTGAGTTTTGTTATGACTCTTATTGATATAGAGATAGAGTTGAAAGTTCTTTGGTTCAGTGGGTACAATCTGGTAGAAGTAGTCTATGCTGTATTGCCTTACGCGTGGTTGTATTGCTTCATACTTTTTTTTGTATATTGATTTAATTTGTATTAGAAACAAAGATGGTAGAGCATAATGATTGGCAACTTTGTTGTATTTTGGTTAGCAATGGTTTAATTAGCTAACCATTTTAGCTGTGGAACAAGTAAGAAGTTTTCTGATGAAGAATACATAAAAATTATATTATTTTGTGGATATGTAATTCATCATTTTTGGAAAATTTAATGTGCGTGGTCCTCGAGCTAATAAAATAGTACAGCTATAAGATTTTATAAGAATGAATTACAGAAAAACCTAAAATATTGAAAAAGCTTAGTTTCAATGGTTAGTTTGCAATAGTAACGCACTGTCGGTGGAATTCGTACGCTCTTCTGCGGGTGACGGCAGAATACCAGCTTCCGAACTTTGTGACATTTGCTGAGTCGAAGCCTTTTCTCTTTGCCGCGACAACCAAAATGAATTTACTTTCTCTGTTTTATATATAAAAAATATTATATTTATCTCTCAATTAATTTTTACATAGTCTACTTATAATTGGTACTATATTTACCCGATAAATATTTTAACTAGTTTTCTCGGCTATGCATTGTACTCTTTTGGCTTTGAGTCTATTCGTCATCCTTTGGTCTCATCCTGGTTTCTAGAAACTGTAACTTCAGTTGGATGGAATCTTTATTTACTCCGCATCTATATTAACACATTCGTGGGCGGGTGAGGCAAGCACACATCGCATAGGTAGCGCTTCTGGCTGCCCTCGCTAATCCTTACCGATCGTTTACAACTACCATCTTATACGGCAGAGGTTGCTAAATCATATTCTAGATTGTGCAATCTGTTGAATGGTGTAACATTATGCAAAAATTGTATCTACCTGTCGATAGTATTGTGGTTTCAATTGGTTTATGTTGGTTGTTTGATTGAGGCAAATCAGAACGAAATACGACCGCACACCACAAACAAACAGAGAAAACATATATAAAAAAAAAATCCAAGTTAAAAATTAATTTCTATATTTTAAACACCAACATTATAATTATAACATTGTGGTATAGAAACGCAGAAGAAAAGTAAACTGAGGTTCCGGGTTCGAATCCCGGCTTAAAGCTGCTCGTATCTAGATTTACTTTTGCTTCTGAATTTTTAACCTCAATTATATTTTTATACATAGAATTAAATGACGGATTAGGAAAATTCATGATGTACCTAAATAAATGGCTGACACTATGATCGGGATAGCAATGTGATGCGCAACGTCTCCACGCGCCCTGAAGAAGGCAGTCTGAATCTGCTGAAACTTGTCGGCTACCCCGATCATATAGTATTTATTGAGGTAAGTAGTTTGTTTTAATCATTTTTTTTTGAAAACTCGTAAATTTTTTACCCACTTTCATCAGCACTGTAGGCTTTAATATTCTTACATGGGGCTAAATTTTGAGTCACTGAAATCTGAAAACAAGAGATGGTACTCGTCTACTCGACTCAATTTTTAGTACATAGCCAACCCTGAAATCGCGAAATATAAAACTAATTTTCCATAAAAAAGTTAAATACCTTCCTACTTTACCAAACCCTGTTCCATACAGCTGATATTATTTTGCGATTTCGGGGTTGATTTCGTTGCAAAAGTCGTAAGTATAAATATAAACAAGTACAACCATTAGTTTTCGGTTTGTCAGCTTTTAAATATCCAACCCGCACATAGAAACCTGCCCTTATATTCGCTAAGTACAGCTTGTGTCCAGATGGAGCATTTTTCTGCAGCCTTAACCTGAAATAAAGGTTTAAAATTTTGCCATACAATTATAATTCTGATCAATTCCGATTCTAATCTTAAGGATCCATCCCGTCCACTTACAGCGCTAGTGCACTTGTTAAGCCAAGGAAAAACTACGTGAGCAGATTATTAGAGAGCGAGTTCTCCAAGTCTACTGGGACAATCCAGCGTTTGTACGTGTATGTATGTATGAATGTTTGTTCGACGATAACTCGAGTATCGTTGATTGGAATGTCATGAAATTTGGCAGGCGAGTAAATAAGGAAAAAAGAATTTTCAAGTTCGAACATGAACCAAATCGGTCAAGCGTGAGTTCATAGTTCGGGGCGAACTACTAGTTTAAATGAATGTGTGAAAATTACAGTTCGTTCGGTCAAATAGTTTCCACATTCGAATTCACAACGGAATCGGACGCCCACACCCGCTGAATGGTGCCGGAAGGCGGCTTCAAATACACGGCGTTTGGTAGACAATACATTCGAACACTCGCTGAATTCTTTTTTCATTATTAATTGTTAATATTGTACTTGCTTATTTATTTTCATATACTTTTCAAAATAGCGTACGGGTATACTGCAAGCTATCAGAGCAAATGAACTGTACAGATCTGCTAAATTACAAGCGTAGAAATCTTTAGCAGTTTTCAAAAACTCAATAACAGTCAAATAATTGCAAATATTATGAGTCCCAATCTTTGCAGTTCCATTTGGAAACTTATTAGAGAGAAAATAAAAGTTAAAGTTATTTTAGAACATGTGCTAAAATTGGATCCGAAAGCAATAAAGCGGGTCGTTTTAGCAGTTTAAGGCAATCGGACGTTGACTATCCATTGTGTCATTTTATAGAGCTATATTACACAACCTTTTTGTTAATTAATTAATTATATCCTAATAATCCTAGCCACTCTATATATATATATAAGGCCCTACAATAATAACTCAATAAGTGAAAATAATTATCACTTTCCGGAAGAAAAAAATTTTGGTCAGATATTTTTTTACTACCCAGTACAAAGTGGTATAATCAGCTGATTCAATTTCCGGTTAAAAATATAAAAAATTGTGCAAAAAAATATTTTCGTTGCTTAGTGATCTAGTAAGGATCTTCTCCAGATCATCTTGATCGTCTATAGCCTATTTTTTTATTACTTTTTAAAGAAATTAATATACATATATACGGTCCCATGTGAATTTATTTATCAAGTTATTAATGATTAGTTAATTATCTAAAACTTAAATAACAATTTATCTATAAATAAAACTAACTACCAAAATAAATATATAAAAAAACATATAAAGAATTACTACCTTAAATAAAACAAATTGAATCTTTTCACTTTGAATTGTAGGACCTTATTTTATGGTTTTTCGAGCGTTCATAAATACGACCAATGGCGGAGACGGTGATAAAGTAAATAATATAATAATAATAAATTTCTTTATTGTGCAAAACTTACATACTAATTACATCAGTGGATGGGGCATCCTTTTAAGTACGAAGTACCTGTGCCAGGATACCAGGATATAAATAAATAAAATAAGACTCCTACGTACATTAAGTATACAATTTTCGGCCGTACTGCACTACTTTGACAGGTCTCTATACACATCAGCACCTTTTTTAGGAACTACTATGATTGCTCCTCCTGTCTCATGATTACCTCATAATAGGGTCATTTCAAAAACTTGTATCACTGATCCTCACTATATATAGAAACTTGCATCATTGTGTGTTTCCCTCTGATGCAACTTGAATGTAAAATTGATGCAGTTATTCATAAAAGTTAATAGCGTTTTAAATTTAAACCGCATAGCATTTGAGTTAACTTTAACAGTCTGTAATTTAAAGTCAAAGGTCGATTTGATGAGTGCAATGTAACGAAGGAAGAGGCGAGAAGCGCTAGTTTTATTGATATTACATAAATGTCAACTTGTGTAATGTCATCTTGTTATGCGACTGGCCATTTGTCAGTCATGTCTTTTTTGGAACATGTCAACATCTAACTGTCATCCAATAGCGGATTATTTTTATCAAATTTCGTATTTATATGTTAAAATTATCTATTTTTGTAAAAAAATTCTTGTAAAGATATGTTTAATTTATTATCATAATTATGGTTCAGAAGTATGCATATGATAATAATGAATGATATATTTTAAAACTTATTGACGAAGTATTGTGTGCTTAGATTACGTTTTTAAAGCGAAATCCCTAAATATTATGTATTATTGTTATTATTGAGTAATAATATTATTGTGTGCTTTTTAGGGTTCCATAGTCCGACGAGTAACCCTAGCTTATAGTTTCGCCATGTCCGTCTGTCTGTCTCTCCGCGGTTTAGCTCAAAGACTATTAGTACTAGAAAACTGTAACTGGCATGGATATAAATATTAATCACGCCGACAAAATGAAAAAATAAAATCTTGAAAAAATGTTTTTTTTGGTGGTACCTCTCATACACGTAAACTGGGGATGTTCACAGAAGTAGTATATATAATGAATTTAAACGGAAAACTATCACAGCTAAGTAGGCTTTACAGGTTTACGAGTACAGGTCACGCCAAACTTTTGGTCCCCTCTAATGTACGGGACTAGAAGTTTGGCGCGGTCTGTATTAGTGGACCAACTTATAAAATGTACTGGGCAACTACGGAACCCTACATTGCGCGTGGCCCGACACGCACTTGGCCAGTTTTTTAATTCGAATCACTTCTCTGTTAATTATATTGACCTTTAACAGGGACATTTTTTAGGTAGATGACACACTTGTTCACACCTCGTTTTACCTCCTTTTTCTTTTCTTTTTTTTTCCAGTTATTTTATTTTTTTCATCAACATGTTTTGCGTTGATTGATGAATCAGCTAGGTTATTCCAAAACACTTTCAAAGCGTCCGTTTTCGCAAGTTGATTCATCAGCTACTTGTCCTTAATGGCATATAAGGATATTTATTTGCATATATCTGTGGGCGTGAATATAGCCTTTACATCCCACATTGGCAACAAGATTTATATACGTACGTTGTGTTTCCACACTCGTACGGTATGAGAATATTAATTTTTTTGGAATAACATCAAAATTTTTTTTTTGGAACCAATTTTGGTGCCAACTGAATATTGTGGCCCACGAATGCAATTTGGATTTAAAAGCTACTTTTAATACTGTGAATTTACAATTTTCTTTCTTACGGATTACACTTTTTTACTAAATTCGGTTTCAACATGAGAAAAATTCTCGTTAATATCACAGGATGATTTTTCTTCGACTGTCACAAAACATCATAGAGAAAAACGTGCATGTTTAATCGTAAAATTTAAATATACGTATTACATAACTTATTTTTGTTTCAACTGTATAATTGAAATTTAAGAAGGTTATTCCAAAATATCCTCATAATAAACTATGGAATAGGAATGATAGCAAACAATATACCTAAATTAGGTAAATTTAAATATATAGGTATACACACATCTGTGCCTCCGATGAAAAACTATTTAAGGCGACGCCACGAAATTTTGGCTACATGGATCTCCATTTTTCTCAGCAATGAAAAGACATATGTAATTACCAATTTATATAATAGACTAAGCATTTCATTGACATCATTTTGCCCGAAGATTTACTTGATTGATTAATTTTCATAGCAGAGAAAAAAATATTTAGATAACCTCTTTTAAAACAGAGATTTCTATTTTACTGACAAACGGGAGTGAATGAAGCCTCTAAGTTTTTTATTAAGATTAGTCTACAAATACACTTCAATATGTCCGATTGGATTTATTAAATTACTTATAGTTGTCATTTTAAATTAAAAATACTGTTTTGCCGCAAACGACCTTACGGCATAAGCTAGTTCGTGAGCGCATATTTGTATGAAATAAGTCCCCCTCACTCCACTCCCCTAAGGCGCCGATTTGAAATTATAAGTTTATCAATGCCTCGCCTTAACCCAAAAAACCCAACTTTACAGGGAAGCCAAAAAACAACTTTTTTGGACAAAAACTTTTTTTTTACCATTTCATATTTCATACATAAATCAGTGTCATGTAGATAACATTAAGTTCTATTAGTATCCCTTGAACCCGTAGAAAACACTATCTTAGACATACTATGTATTAGACATACATCTTATATTGTTCAGAATCTGAATTAAAACGTTTGGCATCAAAAAAATGTATGCATTGGTAAATTCACTATGATTTAAGTTGAGTTTGTGCCTTTTGCCATACGTGTAAAAAAACAAATAAAGAAACGTAAAAATCGATCTGATTAAAGTTACATCTAATTTCACAAGATTGGGGTATGTGACTTACTCTTCTTAAAGCAATGTGTACCGCAAAAAAGGTACTTAAGGTGGTAACGGAGGACCTCGGTGCAAAATGCACATCATAATATTGTTTTCCTTACTTCTGAATAAAAAGTATGCAATAAATGCGTTTTATAGCAATTCGCGCAAACTGCTTGTTAATAGTTAGGTGGTCACATGAAAATTATTCCATTTTATGCGTTACATTTTAGCTTCATTATTACATTACAACTGTAAACACGCTTTTAAGTTTGTTAATGTAATGCAAACAAAATGTAATTCATTAATGTACGTATTTTTTTGTGATTACTTTATTATTAATATACTATTTCCGCAAGTTGCTTTAACACACATTTATTGCTACTTTTTATTCAAAAGTAAGGGGAACAATATTATGATGTGCATTTTGTACCGAGGTAAAAAGTTACACCCTTAAACCATTTTGTCATATATTCTCTCCAGTGTTATCAAAGATATCGAAATTTCAGTTAGACCATCTTCTAGAGATAAAAGAACGGAGCAAAGTAGTAAATAAATCTCATTTTGGACCTAAAGTCAAGTGAAACCGTTATCCACCGGACCACAGTAATTAATTATTTCCTAATTATTAACAGACAAATTCACGGAAAAAGCTTTCTCCTAGGTTGAAGAACTAGACAAATCAGGGAAATAAATCACTGTTTCCATAAAAATAATCTTGGTTCCACGAACTAGGGTTGTAAACAGCAATAACTCTTTTGAAATGGTTTTTAACGATTAGTATCTACCTTATAAGAGATAATGTTGTTATAAAAGGGGCACAAAGATCTATCTCTCTGCCGCTGAATATAAACATGGGCTTTGAAGTTAAAAATGCCGCTTTTAATTAAACACTGCAATTTTATAATTTTGATAATTTATGGTTCAAAATTTATCACGCTTATAATAATACATAGATTATCCCACTTCCCATTATCCCACTAACATTATAAATCCGAAAGTTTGGATGGATGGATGTTTGTTACTCTTTCACGCCGTAACTACTAAACCGATTGGGCTGAAATTTTGCATGAATGTAGTCCTAGACCTGTAATAGGACATAGGCTACTTTTTATTCCATAAATCAGTTCCCACAGGATGGCAATGGGAATTGGGATGTCACAAAATCTATTCCAACGCAGGCAAAGCCTAGTAATTATTACTCGCCTGCTAACCAGGGGGTCGTGGGTTCAATCCTCGCGGAGCACATTAATTTGTGCCCGGTCTACGTGCCCAAAGTACGGCGATAGGGCTCACTACCCATCACGCTTGAGAAGTAATATTCGTTGGCGAAAAACGGGTGTGACTTGCATTTCACAGTTCACATTTGGGAACACCCCTGACACCTGATGATTCATGACATTACCATAAAAGTTATGTTATGTTTATTAACACAAATATTAAAGCCGATTTTGAAGGTTTTAATTCTAATATATGAAACTTACTAAAAACGTAATTTTAAGTGACAACACTATATTTTGCTATTCTGAAGGGCACACCAACTAAAATTTGCAGGTCTTTTAAATGCTGTTAAATCAAACTACATTTTTTAAATTCAATCAAATGACAGCTCTTAAATGTGCCTTGAAATTACCAAAACAAGTTAAAATCGCTAAGTTGAGTAAATTACGGCTGTCACACAAAAATTTTAGTTTGACGTTTATAAAATGGTGACTTGAAAATGGCTTTCGTTTTAACCATACGTATGTCAAACTAAAACTAAAGCCTTCAAAATCGGCTTTATTACCAAGTGTATGTTGGATAAAATGTATCATTAGATAAACTTATTTCATTATTTCAGTATAAACCGGTTGTTACTTTTCTGTTTTACCCCACAAATCTTGGTTAATCTAACAGGTTTTGAAGTATTCTTACCAGCATCAAACTAAAAAATAAACCTTGGAATACAAATCAAAGAACTGTTGAAAAAAATGTGCATATCTCCGCCAAATATACATATACTTGCTATATTTACATGGCAAGAGAATGCATGACAAGTTTTGTCTGATGTATTGTATATGCTTGACTAAATATAGACATAAGTTATGTAGTGCAAGGTCTCTCATTTATTAAAGTTTGACCTCTAAGTAGGATTTTGTGTGACAGTTTTGGCACAGTGACAAAGTTTAGTACTCATAAGAATATACCATGACGAATACATACAAAAAAATTCTTAAGAGCCTTCTATTTCGTAACAAAATTAAGAATACACAAAATTTTATTAGGAAAGCAATAAAATGAAGGAACAGAGAGAACACCTTTAGTTTAACTGGTCTATCAATCATCCAATGAACTTTCAGTATTTATATATCGAATATTTTCTAAAAAGTGTGGACGCTGCGTTAGATAGATTATCTGAAGCAGCCACTTTACTAAATGACTAGGCTTTTGGTTTAAATGGTGGTCATAAAAAAGAACTAATAACCTACCGCCTCTCTGCTGTCTCATTTAACCAAATGCCTGCGACATATACTACCCTCAAAGATAGATATTTAAATGAGCTTTATTGCCAATTTATACATGCATCCATCAGCCTGTTTCGTCCACTGTTGGACATGCCTTTTCAAGATTTCGTTCCTCTTGACGGCCCTTCTGGAAGAAATTCCTATACTCACACAAGCTGGGCAGACGGGTTGGTGAGCGCGGTGCCGTAACCCTCACACCAGTGACGCTTCTGTTCGTCGCCGGTCTGTTCTATGTAAGGCCCGGCAATTGGGGATGGATATACCGCCATCCATCGGTCCCAGGCAATAGTGGGCCGCCTGGTTTTGTCTGAGAGCTGTTCTCTTACTCTCCCCCGAATAACTTCGGGAGGGTTTGCGAGTAAGATGGTGGTACCTCCACAGTCGAGCTTGGCATCAGCTCTACAACCTCTACTATCACAATAATATTAAAAATGCGAAAGTTTGTGTGTGTGTGTGCGTTTGTGTGTATGTGTGTGCGTTTGTGTGTGTGTTTGTGTGTGTGTGTATGTTTGTTACTCTTTCACGCTGAGACGGCTGGACGGATTTGGATGAAATTTGGAATGGACATAGCTTATACCATAACTTAACACACATAGGCTACTTTTTATCCCGGAAAAAAGCATGTCGTTAAACCTAATATAATAACACGCGGGCGGAGCCGCGGGCAAAAGCTAGATACATATTAAGTATATACACATTCTGGAATTTAAATTTATTTCTTTATCAAATAATTGTCGTTTTATTTGTGTGTGGTTTGCACTTTGAACATCTCCAACATCCGTGTGTTAACATAATTCTCCAGGCAAAATAATTGTTTGTGTTTCTAGCTTATTAGCTGACTTTTTCTCGCTATTTATCTAATTATTATGTCATCGTTGATGACGTCACCCTCATCTAAAAGTAAAAAAGTGAACCCGGGTTGTGTTTTCTCATTAAAGCTCAAGGATATAAATTTATCTTTACTTCAAAAAAGAATCTCAAACACGACAACATTATTTATTACAGACAAAATATACTATCCATAGAAATCCGTCCTGCTCCAGAAACGCTTTCATTTTTCACTTTATATCCAGCTAGGTGGGGACTAAGGCGACGCCACGAAATTTTGGCAACATGGATCTTCATTTTTCTCAGCAATAAAAAAACACATGTAATTACCAATTTAGGTGGTAGAGCTGATGCCGGGCTCGACTGTGGAGGTACCACCATCTTACTCGCAAATCCTCCCGAAGTTATTCGGGGGAGAGTAAGAGAACAGCTCTCAGACAAAACCAGGCGGCCAACCATTCCCTGGGACCGATGGATGGCGGTATATCCATTCCCAATTGCCGGGCATTGTATATAAAACAGACTGGTGACGGGCAGCGGCGTCACTGGTGCGAGGGTGTTGGCAACGCGCTCACCAACCCGCCTGCCCAGCGTGTGTGAGTATGGGCAAATCTTCTAGGAGGACCGTCTAGAGTGGCGAAATCCTGGAAAGGGCTATGTCCAGCTGTGGACGAAACAGGCTGATGGATGGATGGATACTAGATTAAGCATTTCATTGACATCATTTTGCCCGAAGATTTAGTTGATTGATCAATTTTCATAGCAGAGAAAAAAATATTTAGAAAACCTCTTTTAAAACAGAGATTTAGATTTTACTGACAAACTGCGAACGAAGCCTCTAAGTTTTTTATTTAAATTAGTCTACAAATACACTTCAATATGGCCGATTGGATTTATTAAATTACTAATAGTTGTCATTTTAAATGAAAAATACTGTTTTGCCGCATACAACCTTACGGCATAAGCTAGTTCGTGAGCGCATATTTGTATAGAGTAAAACCCCCTCACTTCACTCCCTAAGGCGCCGATTTGAAATTAAAAGTTTATCAATGCCTGGCCGTGTGATGGCTGTTTTATGTCTCATTTCGTATGAAGTTAAATTTCATATACAATAAGTTTTATTGTGTAACTCGAATGAAATGGTATTTATGTCATAGTTAAGATGATTTTATTGGATGCAGTAACATACAATAAATCGTATATCTAACGGCCGAAATATTAATGAATTAGTTCAGAGAGTGAAATATTTTTCCAAAGCGTTTATTTCGTTACCTCCCTCAAAAGTTTATATTTATTTGCTAGCGAATTTCATTGTTCGTTTTTAGGGATCCGTACCTCAATAGAAAAAAAACGGAGCCCTTATAGGATCACTTTGTTGTCCGTCTGTCCGTCAAGACCCTTTATCTCGGAAACGCGTGGTCCTATCGAGTTGAAATTAAAACCATATACCTACTCAAATCTAAAGTCCCTTGAAACTGTGAAAAAATCATACGGCCGTTTATGCCGCAAAAAACGTACATTTCGACACTCTCAAGGGAATCAAAATTTGTAGGGTATTTCCCGTTGACCTATAACTATGAAATTTGGCAAGTAATACCGTCTTATAGTACAAATATAGGAAACAATCTTAATCTTAAAACTATACATTTGTAATTAAATCATAAAAAAATATAGTCTTTAACCAGTAACCTAGTCCGACTCGCACTTGACCGGTTTTTTTATTGTCTTTGACCCCTTCTTTTCATGTACCCTCCAAATGAAATTTAGAATTACAAACACTACAGATAACACTACAATAAAATTTTCCCACAAATTTATCTCTCACATAAGTAATTTGTATGACAGCGCCCATTCATAACTTCAATCAAAGTAACGATCATACAAACAAACAGACAAACTTTAATAACATTTGTAGGCGTGAATCCAGCGTTTATGACAAATTAGACAACGCTACCTTAAATAGCACCATGCCGAAGTAATTTGACCTCTAAATCGTTTACAACAAGATTTAAAACCTGCAAATGACAAAGACACTTGCTGCTAAGGTAATAGATTATGGCCTCTATGACGTAAGAGTTTAGGTGCAAATTACGTGTAGGCATCGACCTCGCGTTGAGGTCACGCATGATTCGTACCTTCTGCCTTTTGTTAAGGTGGTAACGGAGGATCTCGGTGCAAAATGTATCATAATATTGTTTTCCTTACTTTGGATTAAAAAGTATGCAATAAATGCGGTTTATAGCAATTTGCGCAAAGTGATTATTAATAGTTAGGTTATTATTATTAATAAACTATTTAAGCAAGTTGCTTTAAAACACATTTATTGCATACTTTTTATTAAAAAGTAAGGAAAACAATATTATGATGTGCATTTTGTACCGAGGTAAAAAGTTACCCCCTTAAGGCGCATGTATATGTATACCCTAAATTAGTTTCTTTTCACTTGTATTAATAATAAAAAAAATATTGATTTTCGAAATATATTTCGGCCCACTATGGGGCCGGCATCAGTCGAACTGATGCCGGCCCCATAGTGGGCCGAAATATATTTCGAAAATCAATATTTTTTTTATTATTAATACAAGTGAAAAGAAACTAAAGGCTTTATATAGCTAAATTATATATATTTATTTCAAGTTTATACCCTAAATTAGCAACTCGATGTGTGTCAGTACAAATATCGACGGAAATGACATTGAAATAACGGTCATATCAGCCTGTATTCCAAAGTGGCTGTTACGACGATAACTGCGTCTCCGTATAGCACAAAGTAGGAGAAAATAATACTTTTCACATGGACGCGATGGACGGTTTTTTTTAAATAATAATTTTATAGATCTATAATGCCTGGTGACGGGCAGCGGCGTCACTGGTGCAAGGGTTTCGGCACCGCGCTCACCAACCCGCCTGCCCAGCGTGTGTGAGTATGGGCATTTCTTCCAGGAGGACCGCCAAGAGTGGCGAAATCCTGGAAAGGCCTATGTCCAGCAGTGGACGAAACAAGCTGATGGATGGATGGTTAATGTCTGTATTTGGTAAAATATTAATAAAATCGCTTCAAACATTCGGAAGGGAATTCTTGCGTAAATCATAAACAGCTTCAGAAAACCTTCGATTTGATTTTTTCCAAAGTAAAAAAGGAAATTAATTTATTAAACACTAGCTTTTGCCCGCGGCTCCGCCCGCGTGTAATTTGTTTTAACGACATGCTTTTTTCCGGGATAAAAAGTAGCCTATGTGCTTAGTTAGGATATAAGCTATATACATTCTAAATTTCATCTAAATCCGTCCAGCCGTTTCAGCGTAAAAGAGTAACAAACATACACACACAGACACACACACACACACACACACACAAACTTTCGCATTTTTAATATTAGTGTGATGGAATTTGGTTTTGATTATATTATGCCTATATTAAGTATTCTTTTTGAAGTATTTAAACCACCCTGGAGGAGTAGGCTTTCAACGATAGGTCTAATGTTGCAGGTGTTATACCGATTTTGGTTCTATTCAGATTCATTTTAAACCAATGAATAGCGATACTTACATTTTCCTCGATCCAATTAAATCGCAAAGATAGGTCTAAACTATGATCTAAATATCATTCCATTTGAGCTATAGTTTCGGACAATAAAACTTAAACTAAAATAAACGTACAGGGAAGATCTTATTAACTTGTAATTTTTTTATGTAGTAGACAATACTATCTGTAATATCTTAGATGTAAGTGAACGTTCTCGGCGTCGCCTCCTTTTGTTCGGTAAAGTTGTAACACCAACAACATAAGAGTCACTAAAAAAATATATCTTAAGGGCTTGCCTTTGGTCTTTCAACGGCTTTTGCTTTAATATGCTGAGTCAACTACTTATCTGATCAATGTCAAACTTGGAGACCTCTGTCTTTCCGTTGTCAGGTCGTTTACCTAACTGGACACATTTCACTCGATAGATTTTATTTTTGAAAATTATTTCTTTTTAAGTTATTAATTCGTTTTATGTCTAAACGGCTTGAGTTTTATGTCTGAAATTACTGCTTTAACAAGAAAACATGGTAAATTTTCCGATGCTAGGGAAAAAACTCCTACATCAAATACTTTTTCGTAAAATCCAGAAAAACCTCGAAAATTCGCTGATTATACGTGCCGGCAGCACGCGAAGCAAGCGTTCTGATGTTGACTTTCTTACAACATACTGAAGTTCAAAATCACTCAGTAAGATTATCGTGCACCATGGGCCAAGCCTTAAAAGGGAGGGAAATGAGTGGTGGTTGGAATTTCGAACAAAACTTTATTAAAATAAAAATGACTGGTTCGTCAGTCACTGCGCCTGTCAAGTACGAAGATTGTGTGTTTGTTATTAATTTTAAATAAAATAAATGAATGTCCAAAAAGTAAGAAGACCATATCATTTTATATAATTTTTTCTAGAAGTTTGTAATCTTTTATACTGTTTCGATAAGAACTGCAGAAGTAATATTGTTACAAGTCGACAAAAAACTAAAAATAAGAGTGAATTTAGAATATTTTTGTCCACTTCTATATATTAAAATTCAGATAAAATCACGATGCAGATTATCGTGTATTTTTTTCTCTATTAAATAATGCTATAGTTACCGTACAAAATGGTTTACAGTTCAAGTAGGTTAGCGTAGGAAGAAGCTTTTTATTTTTGCAACTTTATGACACAGGTTTTATCGAAGCACAGATAGTGCGGAAAGAAACGGTGTCTACATACATTTCATAGTTCCTAACGGAGCATACACAACGCCGCCATGCCGCTCTGAACCGTTGCTTTTGTGTCCGTTTTAGTAGATTCCGTCCCTTAATCTTGTTTACTCTCCACTAAAGTTTTACTGACGCACATTTTACGTTAAATTACAAATACATACATAATTTATTTTTGATAACAATAATACATATAAATACAAAACAAAACAAACCTTATTATATTACAATCGACATTATTTCATTTCAGGTAACCATTTGTTTTCAATATTTATATTGAAAGTCTGCGTAAAAATAAAGCTTACGTATTTTTTATTTTGTTCTATTGTGTGATTTTAATGCTTATTTTATTTTTTTCTTATTCACTCATTCTAAAAGGACGTAAGTCGCAAATGAGGATTTCAAACTCGATGTTCATTGCCAAGGGATTATTAAAAAAACTTGGCATGTTTATGCTCGCTGTCAATGTCAACAGCCACAATGCCAAGACAGTTGATTTAAAAAAAAAATCCAAATGAACTTGAAAGCAAATGTCATTGTTTTTAAAATCCTGTGTTAACAAACTTTCAAGTTTTTTGTAAATCTCCTTATTTATTAATGATTTAATTCTGAAAAATGTATATGATGTTCAGAAAGCCAATTTATCTCTAAATGTTTTTAGTTTTGTACTAATTATTAATACGTAATGTTGTTCATTAAACCTCTTTCTATCAAATAAAACTAAACAGCGCACAGTATGCGCTATGCGCACAGTAAAAAAGTGAACCCGGGTTGTGTTTTCTCATTAAAGCTCAAGGATATAAATTTATCTTTACTTCAAAAAAGAATCTCAAACACGACAACATTATTTATTACAGACAAAATATACTATCCATAGAAATCCGTCCTGCTCCAGAAACGCTTTCATTTTTCACTTTATATCCAGCTAGGTGGGGACTAAGGCGACGCCACGAAATTTTGGCAACATGGATCTTCATTTTTCTCAGCAATAAAAAAACACATGTAATTACCAATTTAGGTGGTAGAGCTGATGCCGGGCTCGACTGTGGAGGTACCACCATCTTACTCGCAAATCCTCCCGAAGTTATTCGGGGGAGAGTAAGAGAACAGCTCTCAGACAAAACCAGGCGGCCAACCATTCCCTGGGACCGATGGATGGCGGTATATCCATTCCCAATTGCCGGGCATTGTATATAAAACAGACTGGTGACGGGCAGCGGCGTCACTGGTGCGAGGGTGTTGGCAACGCGCTCACCAACCCGCCTGCCCAGCGTGTGTGAGTATGGGCAAATCTTCTAGGAGGACCGTCTAGAGTGGCGAAATCCTGGAAAGGGCTATGTCCAGCTGTGGACGAAACAGGCTGATGGATGGATGGATACTAGATTAAGCATTTCATTGACATCATTTTGCCCGAAGATTTAGTTGATTGATCAATTTTCATAGCAGAGAAAAAAATATTTAGAAAACCTCTTTTAAAACAGAGATTTAGATTTTACTGACAAACTGCGAACGAAGCCTCTAAGTTTTTTATTTAAATTAGTCTACAAATACACTTCAATATGGCCGATTGGATTTATTAAATTACTAATAGTTGTCATTTTAAATGAAAAATACTGTTTTGCCGCATACAACCTTACGGCATAAGCTAGTTCGTGAGCGCATATTTGTATAGAGTAAAACCCCCTCACTTCACTCCCTAAGGCGCCGATTTGAAATTAAAAGTTTATCAATGCCTGGCCGTGTGATGGCTGTTTTATGTCTCATTTCGTATGAAGTTAAATTTCATATACAATAAGTTTTATTGTGTAACTCGAATGAAATGGTATTTATGTCATAGTTAAGATGATTTTATTGGATGCAGTAACATACAATAAATCGTATATCTAACGGCCGAAATATTAATGAATTAGTTCAGAGAGTGAAATATTTTTCCAAAGCGTTTATTTCGTTACCTCCCTCAAAAGTTTATATTTATTTGCTAGCGAATTTCATTGTTCGTTTTTAGGGATCCGTACCTCAATAGAAAAAAAACGGAGCCCTTATAGGATCACTTTGTTGTCCGTCTGTCCGTCAAGACCCTTTATCTCGGAAACGCGTGGTCCTATCGAGTTGAAATTAAAACCATATACCTACTCAAATCTAAAGTCCCTTGAAACTGTGAAAAAATCATACGGCCGTTTATGCCGCAAAAAACGTACATTTCGACACTCTCAAGGGAATCAAAATTTGTAGGGTATTTCCCGTTGACCTATAACTATGAAATTTGGCAAGTAATACCGTCTTATAGTACAAATATAGGAAACAATCTTAATCTTAAAACTATACATTTGTAATTAAATCATAAAAAAATATAGTCTTTAACCAGTAACCTAGTCCGACTCGCACTTGACCGGTTTTTTTATTGTCTTTGACCCCTTCTTTTCATGTACCCTCCAAATGAAATTTAGAATTACAAACACTACAGATAACACTACAATAAAATTTTCCCACAAATTTATCTCTCACATAAGTAATTTGTATGACAGCGCCCATTCATAACTTCAATCAAAGTAACGATCATACAAACAAACAGACAAACTTTAATAACATTTGTAGGCGTGAATCCAGCGTTTATGACAAATTAGACAACGCTACCTTAAATAGCACCATGCCGAAGTAATTTGACCTCTAAATCGTTTACAACAAGATTTAAAACCTGCAAATGACAAAGACACTTGCTGCTAAGGTAATAGATTATGGCCTCTATGACGTAAGAGTTTAGGTGCAAATTACGTGTAGGCATCGACCTCGCGTTGAGGTCACGCATGATTCGTACCTTCTGCCTTTTGTTAAGGTGGTAACGGAGGATCTCGGTGCAAAATGTATCATAATATTGTTTTCCTTACTTTGGATTAAAAAGTATGCAATAAATGCGGTTTATAGCAATTTGCGCAAAGTGATTATTAATAGTTAGGTTATTATTATTAATAAACTATTTAAGCAAGTTGCTTTAAAACACATTTATTGCATACTTTTTATTAAAAAGTAAGGAAAACAATATTATGATGTGCATTTTGTACCGAGGTAAAAAGTTACCCCCTTAAGGCGCATGTATATGTATACCCTAAATTAGCAACTCGATGTGTGTCAGTACAAATATCGACGGAAATGACATTGAAATAACGGTCATATCAGCCTGTATTCCAAAGTGGCTGTTACGACGATAACTGCGTCTCCGTATAGCACAAAGTAGGAGAAAATAATACTTTTCACATGGACGCGATGGACGGTTTTTTTTAAATAATAATTTTATAGATCTATAATGCCTGGTGACGGGCAGCGGCGTCACTGGTGCAAGGGTTTCGGCACCGCGCTCACCAACCCGCCTGCCCAGCGTGTGTGAGTATGGGCATTTCTTCCAGGAGGACCGCCAAGAGTGGCGAAATCCTGGAAAGGCCTATGTCCAGCAGTGGACGAAACAAGCTGATGGATGGATGGTTAATGTCTGTATTTGGTAAAATATTAATAAAATCGCTTCAAACATTCGGAAGGGAATTCTTGCGTAAATCATAAACAGCTTCAGAAAACCTTCGATTTGATTTTTTCCAAAGTAAAAAAGGAAATTAATTTATTAAACACTAGCTTTTGCCCGCGGCTCCGCCCGCGTGTAATTTGTTTTAACGACATGCTTTTTTCCGGGATAAAAAGTAGCCTATGTGCTTAGTTAGGATATAAGCTATATACATTCTAAATTTCATCTAAATCCGTCCAGCCGTTTCAGCGTAAAAGAGTAACAAACATACACACACAGACACACACACACACACACACACACAAACTTTCGCATTTTTAATATTAGTGTGATGGAATTTGGTTTTGATTATATTATGCCTATATTAAGTATTCTTTTTGAAGTATTTAAACCACCCTGGAGGAGTAGGCTTTCAACGATAGGTCTAATGTTGCAGGTGTTATACCGATTTTGGTTCTATTCAGATTCATTTTAAACCAATGAATAGCGATACTTACATTTTCCTCGATCCAATTAAATCGCAAAGATAGGTCTAAACTATGATCTAAATATCATTCCATTTGAGCTATAGTTTCGGACAATAAAACTTAAACTAAAATAAACGTACAGGGAAGATCTTATTAACTTGTAATTTTTTTATGTAGTAGACAATACTATCTGTAATATCTTAGATGTAAGTGAACGTTCTCGGCGTCGCCTCCTTTTGTTCGGTAAAGTTGTAACACCAACAACATAAGAGTCACTAAAAAAATATATCTTAAGGGCTTGCCTTTGGTCTTTCAACGGCTTTTGCTTTAATATGCTGAGTCAACTACTTATCTGATCAATGTCAAACTTGGAGACCTCTGTCTTTCCGTTGTCAGGTCGTTTACCTAACTGGACACATTTCACTCGATAGATTTTATTTTTGAAAATTATTTCTTTTTAAGTTATTAATTCGTTTTATGTCTAAACGGCTTGAGTTTTATGTCTGAAATTACTGCTTTAACAAGAAAACATGGTAAATTTTCCGATGCTAGGGAAAAAACTCCTACATCAAATACTTTTTCGTAAAATCCAGAAAAACCTCGAAAATTCGCTGATTATACGTGCCGGCAGCACGCGAAGCAAGCGTTCTGATGTTGACTTTCTTACAACATACTGAAGTTCAAAATCACTCAGTAAGATTATCGTGCACCATGGGCCAAGCCTTAAAAGGGAGGGAAATGAGTGGTGGTTGGAATTTCGAACAAAACTTTATTAAAATAAAAATGACTGGTTCGTCAGTCACTGCGCCTGTCAAGTACGAAGATTGTGTGTTTGTTATTAATTTTAAATAAAATAAATGAATGTCCAAAAAGTAAGAAGACCATATCATTTTATATAATTTTTTCTAGAAGTTTGTAATCTTTTATACTGTTTCGATAAGAACTGCAGAAGTAATATTGTTACAAGTCGACAAAAAACTAAAAATAAGAGTGAATTTAGAATATTTTTGTCCACTTCTATATATTAAAATTCAGATAAAATCACGATGCAGATTATCGTGTATTTTTTTCTCTATTAAATAATGCTATAGTTACCGTACAAAATGGTTTACAGTTCAAGTAGGTTAGCGTAGGAAGAAGCTTTTTATTTTTGCAACTTTATGACACAGGTTTTATCGAAGCACAGATAGTGCGGAAAGAAACGGTGTCTACATACATTTCATAGTTCCTAACGGAGCATACACAACGCCGCCATGCCGCTCTGAACCGTTGCTTTTGTGTCCGTTTTAGTAGATTCCGTCCCTTAATCTTGTTTACTCTCCACTAAAGTTTTACTGACGCACATTTTACGTTAAATTACAAATACATACATAATTTATTTTTGATAACAATAATACATATAAATACAAAACAAAACAAACCTTATTATATTACAATCGACATTATTTCATTTCAGGTAACCATTTGTTTTCAATATTTATATTGAAAGTCTGCGTAAAAATAAAGCTTACGTATTTTTTATTTTGTTCTATTGTGTGATTTTAATGCTTATTTTATTTTTTTCTTATTCACTCATTCTAAAAGGACGTAAGTCGCAAATGAGGATTTCAAACTCGATGTTCATTGCCAAGGGATTATTAAAAAAACTTGGCATGTTTATGCTCGCTGTCAATGTCAACAGCCACAATGCCAAGACAGTTGATTTAAAAAAAAAATCCAAATGAACTTGAAAGCAAATGTCATTGTTTTTAAAATCCTGTGTTAACAAACTTTCAAGTTTTTTGTAAATCTCCTTATTTATTAATGATTTAATTCTGAAAAATGTATATGATGTTCAGAAAGCCAATTTATCTCTAAATGTTTTTAGTTTTGTACTAATTATTAATACGTAATGTTGTTCATTAAACCTCTTTCTATCAAATAAAACTAAACAGCGCACAGTATGCGCTACGTTTTACAAATCACCTGAATGACATCATCCACCTGTCATCGGATATGACGTCACTGCCAGTAACAGATGTTGCAGCTACCATAGATAACGTGCCACTCGAATTTTTACTGTGGTTAGACAATTTTCGTACTTCTTTGAGGGATTTAAGGACCTTTTGTGGGACGCTAGGAATGACGTACAATGGGGTCTTTTTAACTAAAAAATTTTGGGTGTGCGACAGCGTGAAATTGTTTTTAGGAAACACAATTTCATTGCCAAAGACGTTATACACATGTAGATTTAAAAAAACTGGCCAAGTGCGAGTCGGACTCGCGAACGAAGGGTTCCGTACCATTATCTATAAAAACGGCAAAAAAAATCATGTCTGTTGTATGGGAGCCCCACATATTAATTTTATTCTGTTTTAGTATTTGTTGTTTTAAAGCAACTGTGTTTTATTTTAAATCAATTATTTATTTTTAAAGTGAATATATAACGAAATATTCTATGAATATGTCAAGCGTCTACCTGTTGCCGTTATCAATATCGAGCAAAAACGAGCAAAAAAATCATGTTCGTTGTATGGGAGCCCCCTTTAATAATTATTTCATTCTGTTTTTTAGTATTTGTTGTTATAGCGGCAACAGAAATAGGTACATCATCTGTGAAAATTTCAGCTGTCTAACTATCACGGTTCATGAGATACAGCTTGGTGACAGATGGACAGAGAGATGGAAAGCGGAGTCTTAGTAATAGGTAACCTTTGGGTACGGAACCCTAAAAAAAAAGTAAATCAAAACAAAACACAATGTGATGTTTGTAGATTTCCATTGGCTTCTTCATTTTTCCCTCCAATATTTACGATTCGAAGAATAGCTTTTATGTTTTTTAATCCTCTATGAAATTAAAAAGTGATGTCTTTCATTTGAACTTCAGTGACATCATCATCCCCCATTGCCATAAGCATTTTTTTTTCTTGAATGCATCTCTAAGTCTCGGGGAACCGACCATTCAACCTAATATGATTACGTCACTTCCTGTAAATAATAAAACGCAAATAAAATTGGTTTGAAAACAAGAAAAAATTATTACTGACATTACATACCAAAACTGATCTATGTAGGTATTCCAAAAAGCAGAGAAAAATAGCATAATTAAAGTTCAAAAAGCGATCGAATTCGGTTGTTTTTTAAACATCGGTGAGCTATTTTTGTCTGCTTTTCGGAATGAATAGATCAATTTAGGAATGTAATTTGAATATAAACATTTTTCGTCCTCTTAAACCGATTTTATAAGCATTTTCGTTTTCACAGGAAACTACGTCATCATATTAGGTTTAATTTCATATCCCTGCCAAACCTTAGGAAATGTGTTGTGATGACGTCACTGAGGTCAAATGAAAGACATCGCTTTTTTTTCCATTAATAAAGGATATGCACGTTTATTTTAAAATCTGTAAAGTAGAAACAGTTAGGGAATGCTATTCCTCGAAACGGTTTTTGAATCGTAAATATTAATGAAAAAAATAACAGGCGAATTGCTAGTCAGATCCCGCATTGCAAAAGACCTCTGATGATGAATTTGACACCTAAATGATCACCTACCTTAACACACATACGACAAACATTATATAAACCTACCTCCGTAGAATACATAACAATTCACACATACAAAGGTCGAATACTTATGAATGGACACCAAGGTGAGCTATCCTTATGATACAACCAACCATCCAGTTTATATAGACCCGTCACAATGCACTAATACATATAACCAGAAGGATCTACAAACACTGGCCGCTATGTTAGAACAGCCAATGTAGTAAGATCTCTCTGGTGAAGTATATTATATGCGAAGAAAGGCCACAAATAATGGTACTAAGTGTCGCGTGATTATTTATAAACCTTCAGTTCGATTGTTTAGCCTTCCTTGTGGGTGTTTTTTTAGCTGTTATTATTTATTATCGGATTAGCGAAATTGGCTGACTAATATAAAATAAAAAGGCGGCGGTAGCTCAGGCGGTAGAACGCTGGCCTCTTAATCTTGAGACCCAGGTTCTATCCCCAGTCGGGAAAATGTTATGTTCTTACCTAATACTTGCTACTTGCTGAATGGTGAAGGAAAACATCGTGAGGAAACCTGCATGCCCTAAAAAGAGTGTAATTGTGCCCGGAGTACGGCGATAGGGCTCACAGCCCATCACATTGGGACGTAATAATCGTCGGTGAAACGTGGGTGTACCGGGTGTGGACTGTGACTTGCATTTCACAGTTCACATTCGGGAACACCTCTGACATCCCCTCGGAGATTCATGTCGTGACGATATGTTAATATAAAATGTTCTGACTTTAAGAGTTATAATAGCTGTAAGTTGGATTAATATTAAACTGGTGCTAGACAGAGCAAGACAAAATTTTAGCAAACGATAAGTTAAGGCGCATGGACACGCCACCGTTTTAGTACAAAATTTGATAACCCGTTTCTCTGTCATTTTTGTTATAGACTAAAGCCCTCTATTAGCTGGTACTGATATTTTAAAAGGCGCCATTTTGCCGAAATTTTGAATATACCTAGTTTCTTTTTTTTTAAGATATCAAGCTGAGCAATACGAGCTTACGAACAAAGTTGTTTCTTTGCCTTGAATTGTACCTATACCAAAATTTTACATTTCAGCCAGATAGTGACTTTGTAAATGCCTGTATTAAACTATACAAAGCCTGATTACGTTACGCAACGATTATTTGGGTAAGCTGTGTCATATCCATTTCCCTTTCGTTAGTTAAGTTGTCTTTAGTTTTAATTTGTAATGTTTGTTTTGTTATTATTATTATTATAGGAGGAAGTAGAGCTAATGCCGGGCTCGACTGTGGAGGTACCACCATCTTACTCGCAAATCCTCCCGAAGTTATTCGGGGGAGAGTAAGAGAACAGCTCTCAGGCAAAACCAGGCGGCCCACCATTGCCTGGGACCGATGGATGGCGGTATATCCATCCCCAATTGCCGGGCCTTATATAAAACAGACTGGTGACGGGCAGCGGCGTCACTGGTGCAAGGGTTTCGGCACCGCGCTCACCAACCCGCCTGCCCAGCGTGTGTGAGTATGGGCATTTCTTCCAGGAGGACCGCCAAGAGTGGCGAAATCCTGGAAAGGCCTATGTCCAGCAGTGGACGAAACAGGCTGATGGATGGATGGATGGATTATTATTATTATATAGGTACACTTTTCAGTCTCGGGCCCATAGGGACCCGGTCATTTGAATGGCATTCATGGGGCCGAAGCCAACATTGAAGAGGCCTTAGTACCATTTAATCTAAATGTGAGATGTTATTATTATTAGTTGCGAGTATCTAATCAAATATTTGATTCCCTGTTACATACTTATATAAGTACTTAATAATATTACTTGTAAATTTGCATGAGGCTGTTATAGCATACAATTGTTTTCTTTTCTTTTTTATCATTCATGTAGTGTTTTTTTTTTTCTCGTCCAACCCTCTCTTACTCTCTATGACCTTATAGTCATTAAAGTGTCGCATCAAAGTTGATGGTCCTGTAACAGGCCTTTGGCTCATTAGGGCTATCACAGTCGATACATTCGTCCCTGTCGGCCCAAACACGAGTGCTCCTTTTTAAACACGAATGCATATGTCATTTTTTTTCCTTAAATAAATAAATACAAATACAAATACAAATTGTGTCATTTTAAGATTGTGTCGAAATAGGATTGTGGCATATTGCAATTGTGTCACTGTAGGATTGTGTCAATATGGGACGAAATCCTATAGAGGTCCCAAACAGATAAACGGGTCATCAAATTTTGTACTAAAACGGTGACATGCGCCTTAAGGCAAGGTGCTGCCCCAGTTTGCCCAAAATGAAATATGTTATTGGGGTTGTACTGAAACCGAAACAACAATTTTTATAATTTTTGTTTGTATGTATGTATGTTCCGTTTTAACTCGAGAACCACTAAACGGATTTGGGTGCGTTTTTTTTATTATCACTGAAGTCTGGTCAACACGTAATACGCTATATGGGGGTGTTAATAAAATAACCACCAAGCCGAAAACGGGGCAAAGATTTAATAAACGCCTTTAACTCGAGAACCACTTAACGGATTTGTATCCGATTTTCTTTACTATCATCACAGTGAGCCTGGTCAGTATAATTATAGGGTATAGGGATTTTCATAAAATAACCACCAAGAGATAGATTGATTAAACGCGGGCAAAGGCTAGTATATAATATAATCCTACATCAGCAGGCCTAACTTAAACAGTATTTGACAGTAAACTCCATATATTTACTGTCAAATGGTGTTTAAAATGGTGTTTAAGTGGCAACAATATAGGCCTTCTGGTAGCTTAAAATCAAAATCTCCTTTAACTTTTACATTATGCATAATATACCGGACGTTTGTAAGGTTTTATCGTGTGAAACCATAATGCAAATTTCTCTGTAAAAAGATTATTAGTTATAAGATTATTTAATAACCATCAGAATAAAAATTACGCAACTTTTTTTTTAAGAACCTTTAAACAGATATGTAGTGCCAAGTAGTTATAATAACTCATTCGTTCAACAACAACCTGAAAATAATAAACTCACGTTACGTAATTATTATCACGTAATTACGAATTTCTGTAAAATTAGAAAGACAATTTTATCACAAAATCTAAAACATCTGTTAAGTCTCATTACAAAACGCCGTAAGTGTGGTTTCACAATTTTCCCATAAAACAATGGAGCGGCAATGTGAAACAAGTTCGCTTATTACGGGCATGGTTTAATGCGAAAAATTCGACTTACTCGATTTTGACCTTGAGCTCTTTGTGAAGAAAAACACTTGGTTTTATTTGTTGAGGTTTTGTTTGACAGTACATATTTGGTTTCGCTTTCGGTTTGAAATCTCAATTTATTTAACTATCAAAATGAACAATTCTTTTAAAAATAATATGAAAGGAAAATTTAAGAATATTAAAATCCTAAAAATATTTATTAATTTTCTCTTATCTTTTCCAATCTTTTTTTGAATAAGTTTGTGTAAGACCAAAAGTTGCATGACCTTGTAATGTGTTTTTTCATTCATGTTCATTCCAACAAAAAAATTTACTTTTCTCGTTTTATATTCACATGCTCAATCACAAAAATCATTATTTTGTAAATCTTTTCAATAATCAAAATTGACACTCGTAAAATTTTTATACCGGGTGTAAAAACAAAGGCAAGAATCCTTTAAGGGTGTGTTAGTATGATCGGTAAAGATATTATTTTAAATACTGGCATCTCTAAATAAAGTACCAGTACCTCACTATAAGACGATTTTCTTCACTCAAAATACACTAATCGCGTGGACACCCTCACTGGTCGCTGGCCACTCGGATGAGGGGTGCGGGTTGCGGGGTGCAATTAGGTGTGTGGGGAGGCCGGTGAGCTGCGTAGCCATAGCTTAGAATAATGATGGAATTTTTGGTGAAAATTCAAGGTATATTTTTATTCTCGCAATGACATCAGAATCGTGTGTACTTTCATACCCTAAAGGGATTCTTGACTTTGCATTTACACCTTGTATAGTTATACCTTATATGTTTTCCTTCACCGTTCAGCAAGTGGTAAGTGTTAGGTAAGAACACAAATACCATGCACATAAATTCTGAAAAACTCGTTGGTGCATGCCCGACCGGGGATCGAACCTGGGTCTCAAGATTGAGAGGCCAGCGTTCTACCAATGAGCTACCGCCGCATATATTAATTCTACGTTATTACGTGCATATTATTTGACCCTTTATTTATTGTACGTAATAACATAGAATAATTTTGTAGAAATAATTACTGTGAAATTAGTAACATTCACCATTTCACAATGTAACTAGCCATAGTATTTATTCTGTAATTTATTTTTCATCAAAATGTCTAATTCTCTGATTCCTCAAAAAACTCAACATTTTCAATTCCAAATGAGAAGCGGTTATCTCAGCGAGCCTCCTCTAATAGTATGTACAACCCGGTCACAATATCTGTGCACCTGACCTCGTGACGTCATATCGGCGGTCTGGGTACGGTGTGAAAAAAAGTTTTTTCGAGAAATGTGGAGGTAAAAAAAATTTACTAACCTTTTCAAATCAATTTATTATTGATGAAGGGTTTGTTATTAAAAAACAATAATTTTGATTACAAAAACATTTATTATTAAACTCAGTCACTATAAATTATTGACTCTATGCCTGACATTGTATCTTCCTCACTCTCACTTTCTGAACTCGCCGAACTGTCTTCCCCTAGTGATATTAAAAGTTGTGTGATGTTGTCATCTGCTAGATGATCCTTTTCCCAGTTTGTTTGTTTGCTTTCTCCGATTCAAAAAACTTGAGCACTTTCAAGATTAAATTTCTTGATTCGCTGTGTATTGTTTTTCCCATGACTTCAGTTTAACAGCTACAACAATTTTAATAACAACCAAACCAGTCCAAACTTAACAGTAAACAGTCTAAACTTAACAACAAACATTAAAAAACAAAACAACAATAAAGCGAAAATATCAAAATTATCGGGACGTGTAGCGGCAACGAAGATGCTAACCGTACTGTCGCACCGGGGAGTGCGCGGAGAGGTGACAGGGGAAGCGGGAGAGGCGCCACATTCCAGCGAGGTGCACAGATATTGGGACCGAGTTATACTAAATAAAGAATCACTTCAGAAATGTGCGTGTAGGCATAAGCTTGGCCATAACTGCTGTGCACTCTCTGAGGTATGCGCGGCGAGGCGGGGGGAGGAAAGGAACTAGCATGAGTTCACCTGAGATCGATATTGTCGGATTTTACGAGATTGGATTACAATATTTTTAAGGATATAAACTTTATACATTTATTAGGAAATATGATACTACTATAAGGTAAGTGAAATAAGTAGCTAAGTACGTTATATTAAAATTATAATTCTTATTTCAATATGTCGTGTTTTATTAAAAAACTAAACATATAATTCAAATCAGCATCGAAATCAAAAATAAAAAGGTATAATTTTAATTTATCGTACTTAGTAACTTGAATGATGTGAACTCATGCTACTCTTTCTTTTCCTCCCCCCGCCTCGCCGCGCGGCGCTAAGGCGGTGCACAGCGGTAACGGTCAGGCTATAGTACCGCCTGTATCCAAGGTTCCATCACCAAGTTACGTCCAATGTCATCCATGCACCTCGACGGCCGTAATTGTTTACTTACGACGGTTCTGCGTCAACGACTGCTTCGGTCGTCGGGTAGTCACTGGTTACTGAACCTTAGCTACTAATTTATTTAGTAAAACTATTTTTGCCGGGACGAAAACGCAAGAGGTTTTTTAAGGTATTAAATCTTTCTGCTTATTTATAAATGTAATAATAATAATAATTTAATGATTAATAAAACAATGTCTAAAGTACTGTCAGAATGAAGGATCAGAGACGATGTCCTTATGTACCTACAGATATTTTCATGTTTTTTGTTTCTTTCTTTTGATTTTTATTATTATATTCCTTTAAATTATTCAGCTAGTTGGATATATATCTGTCCATCCATCCTTCCATCAGCCTGTTTCGTCCACTGCTGGACATAGGCCTTTCCAGGATTTCACCACTCTTGGCGGTCATCCCAGAATAAATGCCCATACTCACACACGCTGGGCAGGCGGGTTGGTGAGCGCGGTGCCGAAACCCTCGCACCAGTGAGTGACGCCGCTGCCCGTCACCAGTCTGTTTTATATAAGGCCCGGCAATTGGGGATGGATACACCGCCATCCATCGGTCCCAGGCAATGGTGGGCCGCCTGGTTTTGCCTGAGAGCTGTTCTCTTACTCTCCCCCGAATAACTTCGGGAGGATTTGCGAGTAAGATGGTGGTACCTCCATCTATCATATATCTGTAATGCTGTACAATACAATATAATATGAATTAATAAATAAAAGCTTATTCAGTATGTTGTAGAACCTATTTTGTTTTTAGGTTTTGACAGTGCATCAAAAATAAGGTAAATGAAACCACGGGTACATACTTATACGAATGACTACTGTATGAAAATACATTATGTATATAAATAATTTGGCCAAGTGCGAGTCGAACTAGCGCACAAAGGATTCCGTACCACCCACAATACAACATTATGGTAAATAACAACTATATACATGCCAAAGCTACAAAAAAACAGGCCGCTAAAATAGTCTGACGAAAAAATTACGTACGGAATCCTACTTTTAATATTTTACCTTAGAGTATGTCCTACAATCTACATGTCCTACAACATAAAAAAGTGTTTGTTACCGTCTTTAAGTAAGACCCTAAAACAAATAACGTTTTGATATTGCAACGTTTTCGAGGTTTATTAAAACAATATTATTTTATTATTTATCGTGGAGGAGGCCATAGTAACAGGTAGCCTGTGAAAATCTAAATTTTCTACCTATTACGGCTGTTGCTGTATACCCCTGCGACCGACGGACAGACAGACAGATAGCGGACGCTTAGTAAAAGGGTCCCGTTTGGCACCTTTGGGTACGGAACCCTAAAAAATAGACTGACTTATATATAATATTCTTTAATTTATACATATAATATTTAAAGTTATCTTGCATATATCATACAAAATAAAAAGCTCATTTATAACTAATTATATAGATATTCTCTAGGTGGTAGAGCTAATGCCGGGCTCGACTGTGGAGGTACCACCATCTTACTCGCAAGTCCTCTCGAAGTTATTCGGGGGAGAGTAAGAGAACAGCTCTCAGGCAAAACCAGGCGGCCCACCATTGCCTGGGACCGATGGATGGCGGTATATCCATCCCCAATTGCCGGGCCTTATATAAAGCAGACTAGTGACGGGCAGCGGCGTCATTGGTGCGATGGTTTCGGCACCGCGCTCACCAACCCGCCTGCCCAGCGTGTGTGAGTATGGGCATTTCTTCCAGGAGGACAGCCGAGAGTGGCGAAATTCTGGAAAGGCCTACGTCCAGCAGTGGACGAAACAGGCTGATGGATGGATATAGATATTTATTAAAGTAATACCGATACAAATGCAATAAATTATTTCAATTTTATAATTCTTCCTGCATTGATCGCTGTTACTCCATGCGGAAAGACCCGCAGTGCGAGAGGGACGAATTCTGGAAAAAAAACAAAATTATGACTTTTATCACGAATTTTATTATTTAAAAAAACTGAAGTTTGTATGAAATATCTGTTCATTTCAGAGTTTAATAAAGTTTATACACATTTTAATTCATAAATAATATCATGTGATTTTGCTCAAACAATGTTAAAACTCGACATGAAAACTCTTTTTGGAGTCATCTTTGATTTTTCATGATTCAATGTTGGAATGACGTCTGAAGATTCTGTTTCGATAAAAGTGTGCATATTTCTTGACAGAAGTCCAATTTTTTTTCAACTATCTAGTATTGCTAGTTTCTTCAAACAAGGAAGAATACATCTTGTTAAATAAGACACTTGTACTTGTCCACAGGATTATATTTTCACTTAATACACCCGACCGGTTTCGCTTATAAGCATTGTCTAGGCCTTTATTACATAAAAAATAACTTAAATAATATTTACATGTTTAATACGTGCGATATTTTATTATATATTTTTATTTATATATTTTATCGCACGTATTAAACATGTAAATATTATTTAAGTTATTTTTTATGTAATAAAGCCCTAGACAATGCTTATAAGCGAAACCGGTCGGGTGTATTAAGTGAAAATATAATCCTGTGGACAAGTACAAGTGTCTTATTTAACAAGATGTATAATAAGTTCCACCAAGTGCCGACAATCACAACCATCAACAAGGAAGAAGAAATTATGGTTTTTCGGAACCAATCCTCATAATTTCTTAATTTTCAAAATGCGCTGCAGATTATATAATAAAGAATTTTGACTTCGGTAGTTCTTGTAGTGTTAAAATTCTCAGCTAAAGTTTCCTTGACCCCTCTATTCAGTCCAAAATGGGAATCAAAGATCCAAAGTCACGCCGCCGAAGATGACCAAATCTGACTTATAACGGGCGTAGTTTTAAGGCAGTGTCCGTTAGTTCGGGCAACGGCATTGGGCTGAGTACTTTGTTTAACAAGGAGAGCGGTGGCTTAGTCTGTAGAACGCTGGACTCTCAATATTGAGTCCCAGGATTGATTCCCGCTGTTCGAGAAATAATAAGTTATTTGAATGTTAATAGTATACCTATATGTATGGTTACCACCTGCTGAACGGTGATGGACATAAAAAAGACATGTTCTTGCTAAGTTTCTTGCCCTTCTTCTAAGCAAGATTAATCGAATTTACGGTTTATTTATCTGTCAACTTATTTATTCATTGCATTATGTAGGTAGGTATATACAATATTTTATTAGGCTAGGCTTTATATTTATTTATGGTCTATTTAGTTTATTTATCAAATTATTTAACAATTTGAATTTGAAAATTTGAAAAATGAGGTAAATTTACGTTTTTGTCTGAAGTACGGCGATAAGGCTCATTTCCTATCAAGTTGGGACGTAAAAGTTGTCCGTAAAAAGAGAGTGTACGAGTGACAGCCTACAATAGTAACACTTGTAACACCGTATCACCTGTAAGCATCTGGTATTAGACAAGATTAATAAAAAATAGTACATTTTGATACAAGTGCGAAAAGGTTGATATTTAGAGTCACGATTGACTTTGACAGTCGCAGTCTGTACCAATCTGTACTACAAAGACCAATGTCTCTTTCTTAAATCTTTCTAATAATCATTTCTAAGATAGTTAAAAAGAATATAAATTATGACGTCTTAAAGCGTTTTGAATTTTCAAAACATCTTATACAATTTAAGATACATAATATATTTAATAATAAAAGTTAAAGTTTGAAAATACTCATCTTAAACAGTTTTTAGAGTATCGAGTAAAACAAAGGTTTACATGTTTACAAAATGATGTGGCCCGTTTCCCCTAGATGGCGTCAGTAGTAAAAACAAAAAACACGAGTGCGAAATATGTCATTTTACGCACGCTAAACAGGCACATAATCTATCATATATTGAGCAGGTGTATTAAAAAAATATTTATGTATTAAAATTAAAATGTTCAAACTTCACAGTTAATAATAAACTAACACGTTATACCTTTAATTATATTCTACCTATAATATTTAAAATACACTAAAACTTATGATTTAAAAAAGTATTGTCTTATGCTTCCAAGATAATTAAACAAATAAATTAGCTCTTATTTGCTTGTAATAATGAAGATGATTGACAAGCTCATGTCTATTGACGAGACGGTACGTCGTCTCAGTTTAGTAGCTGTCTGACAGGTTACGGGTTGAGCAGGTTTTAGAAGATAGCTGATGTAATGGCAGTTTGCCAATATCAAAACATTGGCAGAGAGAATCGTGTTATATGAATACAGTTATAAATAATTAAATTTATTAGTAGGAATTTTATGAGCTTTTGTTTTGTATTTTATGAACATGAATAACAAAAACCGGACAAGTGCGAGTCAGACTCGCCCACCGAGGGCTCCGCTAAAGAATATATTTTTTATTATTTAATTACAAATGTAAAGTTTTCAGATTTTTCCCCATACTTGTTGTATGAGACGGTATTACTTGCCAAATTTCATAGTTATAGGTCAACGGGAAATGCCCTATGAATTTTGATTCCCTTGAGAGTGTCGAAATGTTACTCGCAAATCCTCCCGAAGTTATTCGGGGGAGAGTAAGCGAACAGCTCTCAGGCAAAGCCAGGCGGCCCACCATTGCCTGGGACCGATGGATGGCGGTATATCCATCCCCAATTGCCGGGCCTTACATAAAACAGACTGGTGACGGGCAGCGGCGTCACTGGTGCAAGGGTTTCGGCACCGCGCTCACCAACCCGCCTGCCCAGCGTGTGTGAGTATGGGCATTTCTTCCAGGAGGACCGTCAAAAGTGGCGCAATACTGGAAAGGCCTATGTCCAGCAGTGGACGAAATAGGCTGATGGATGGATGGATTCAAACCTCCTTCCTCTCTGTAAATAAGTATTAAGCCCAGCAAGCCCGACATATATTTTGAGCCCATTTTTCTTTCCTTTTTAGGGTTCCGTAGTACCTAAAAGGTACAAAAGGAACCTTTATGGTGAGACTCCGTGGTCCGTCCGTCCGTATGTCACAGCCTCATAAATGTAGCACCGTTAAAGATAAATACTTGAAATTTGCCACAAAAATAGCATTCACTTGCCTACACAATTATGGTATAAAAAAACGACCTTATAACTACTTTATTATTAGTATAGATAGATAATAATAATAATGAAATTCTTTATTGCACAAAATTTTGTACATAGGCGAGCTTAATACTATTTAGTATTATCTACCAGCTAACCCTTGGCAATGAGGAAGCTGTTGAGGGTAGTGCCACGGATTTACATATATAAGTTACTTAAATACTCCGTAAAGTATATTACCTATACTACATACTAATAAACATATAAAATTATTGAAGGATATGTTCATTAAATCATATAATCCTTATAGATTACGAAAGCCGGACTGTTTCTAAATACAATATAGTCGTAAAGCTTTATCTCCAAATATCAGACCAAGTTCATACAGACGTGCCTCGTCGAACGAGAGTCGGTTTGGTCTCGTAGTGATGATGTAACGCGTACAGCCTTGCTTGCACAACGTGACCGGTGCTTTGAGTCACTACCTCTAGGACCCGCGAGCTAGCGCCCTTCAGATTACAGTTGTTAATGTGCCGACATTCACATTAAATATCACAGTTAAATCTGTAAGAGGGTTGAGTTCGTTTGATTTGTTTTTACTACCATCCATAAGCTTGTCATAAGCATCTTCCACTGCTAGACATAGGCCTTTCCAATTTCGTTACTCTTAGCGATCCTCTGTCCTTCTCATCCAGCCGCGCCACCCGCAACGTCTTTCAGATCGTCGGTCCAGCAGACGCGAGAGCTTACGCTGTGCTTTGCTGTACGTGTTCTCCAGCCTTTCGGCCCCAACGGCCATCACGTTTTTGCTATAGATGATACACTTCAATGAGAAGTTTAACGTATTATAAAACCAAATATATTCCCAGCAGGCGTAACACGGTAGAAACAGTGCATAGCACTATTTTTTTAGTAACCAAACAGCAAATTCAGTATTAGGTGGTGAAAATAGAGTAACTTATTTAGGTAGAACCAGGTTTCCAATAGTTGGAATTCTTGGTTACTTGAGGTCAAAAACCTAAAACTAACTGAGAAAAATATGCATTTTAAATATTTTCCACGGGATAAAAAGCCATTATTTCCAGCTTTTATTAACTCCTTTTAATTTGTACAGATCAAAGTTTAAGAGTAGCAAAAAGTTTAATATATTTTCCGAGAAGTATAAAAAATAGTGGCTGGTTAGAACACATGCAAATTGATTGAACAAATTGATAGCCAAATTATGAAATTTTGGATTACTCGCTATCGGTCGAGCTCCAAACTAACGCTCGGGGATAAAACAAAACTATTTCCGCTCAACATAATGCCACTACATTTATTTTTTTCGTTACATAATTTAATCGAGATCCAATCAAATCAAATCAAAATATTTAAACTGTAAAATAGAAACATAAAGTATACTTTCTAAAAGTCACATTACATAGTCACCTTAGCATATTTAAAAAGATATACACCTATAAGGAAAATACATACAAAAAATATTTAGGTTGGGCTACTAAAATGTAAGTGATTTCAATAAGTGATTGGGTTTAAAAAAACAGACAACCATAATTAAATAGATAATTTATCTTATCGCTAAACCAATACCGTAGGTACAAATGGGTACAAAACCCTTTTTGTGTGCTTTAGTACAGTGAGAAGGAAAATTGCATTAAAATTGATGTGGACATGTAAGGAGAAAAGGTTTCGGCGGTTAAATCATTATGATAATGAGTCAGATGTTCGGAAAGTACGTAATAAGTCCGTAACCAGTTTTCGGTAAAAAACGGTCGTAGGCATACCACTTGAAATTACAAAACATAGGAGGAAAGTTTTGTTAAAAAAATCCCAAACTGACTAGTAAATTGACTTTCGTTAGCCAAATTCATACTGAAGACTCGGTAAGTAGTCTGACCAAAGTTTAGCGAAATACGAAAATAACCACCTCGACTCAATTATTAATGGAAGTCTACATTTTATTTTGCGTATTTCACAGAAAGGGTCATTAAACGTTGGTACTGACCACTTACTGAGTCTCCGATATGAATTTGACTATATAAGATTGTTTTAAGTACATCTATGATTTATCAGTGATATACAAAATAAGTAAATTATTGTCTAAACAAGCATATTATTATGTTATTTTGCAATATTTTATTTGAATGATTTTGTCAAATTTACATAAGTAGAGTATGCTAATAGAAGAAAAAAAACCTAAATCTATGTTATAAACATATTAAAGTTATTATCTTTTGAGTCAGACTGACGGTCAGCAACAAGAAGTAGCAATGTAAATCCGTTATGGTGCAAACCACTTTTGTCCAATCCAATTTGACCATCTAATTCCCCCATTATTGTCTTCTTAGACCACAATGTACCACAAAGTTCAATAAACTCTTTTCTTGTCGACCGTACACGTGTTACCATGATTCAGACATCGGCCGTTCATAACCACTTTTGTGATTTGATCACTATTTGAAGAAAAAAATATTAGATTGCGTTTTTTCTAAGTTTTAAATTATAATTTGCAATGGTTAGCTTACATCGTTTGTTACGTTATAATTATAATGATTGTAATTATTTATTTAATTTATATTTATAACACCTTTTGTACACTTATACAAAAAACAATCAAAATTGGTGCACAAAAATGGCTCTTATTGCTAGTAGCAATATCTCCCAGGTAACCTTAGAATGAAAATGGAAACATAGTTGACGAAATATTAAAAAAAAACGTGTAAATGCTAATCAGAAAAATAAAAATAAAAATAAAATAGATTTATTTAAGATACAGACCGTGAGAACCGACTAAGAGACAAAAAGGCCGAAAATTAGGTAATAAAATGAAATGTGATGTTTATTTATTTATTTTATCGCATTATAAAATAACATAAAACTAAATAAATCTACTACTAATCTAATGGAACAGATACAATAGGGCAAAAACAACTTAAATAATATTCCATCAAAAACTCATAGACTAACCAATAAGTCATTGTCTATTGATGATTGCACGGCAAAACGGATGTAAAATTAACAACCAATATAATTTTAAAAGTGACATTTATTTATGCGTTCAAATTCATACTGTAGATTAAGAAGTCAGTTTCAAGGTTCGATGAGCCTTTTTGGGAAATTAAGGCGGAACGTTTCGAGCTCGGTGCAAAATACACAACTTATGATTGTTTTTTTATTATTTAATAAAAAGTACCAAATAAATGTAATTTATGTCATTTCGCGACCATAGTTTAATGTCAATTAGGCTTTTCTACCAAAATTTTATTATTTTTCGCATTACGTTGTAAATGAATGTCCACACCAACGTAAAACACACTTTTATGTTGGTGTGGACATTCACGCTAACTATAATCCAAAAAATTATGCAATTCAGCTAAAAACCCCTGATAATTATTAAAAATATATAGGTGCTGTAAAAGCTCGTAAGGCATCAGTTGAGTTTAAAAATGTTGACATTGACAATTAAAAATTAAAATATATACAACACATTTGGCAGACAAACTAAGTAATCTTATTGATATTTAAATTTAATTTCTTGTATGTCTGTCTGTAAGTTCTCTTAAAGCTAAATATGTACAAAAAACTGTTATGTCTATATTCGTCTGTCTGTCAGTTTAAATATATTTAACTATTTACATTTTAGGTTTATCCGTCTGTCTGTAGGTTAACTTACAACTATATGATTTTATTTTAATTATTCTACGTCTTTTTAGGATTTTTTTGCTGGGAAGAAGGTTGCAGTGTTGCATAACCTGCCCCATCATAAACACTAACATTCATATCAAAACACATCATACATCGGATACATACACAGCACAACCAAACACCGGCTGCAAAACAGAAAACTGCATATACATCCTGGAATGTCGGCACTGCCCGGCATTCTACATCGAATTTTAATTGTCAATGGATATATTATCTTAAATAACAAAAAACTGATAATTATTAAGCAATAGTCGCAAAATAAGATGAAAGTATTTTATTTCATACATCTTATTTAAAAATGAGATAAACAATCATAAGTTATGCATTTTGTACTGAGCTCGAAACTTCCCCCTAAAAAAATAATTTTTGTCCAGTTCCCTACAAAACAATCGCAAACCCAGCCCCAGGTAAATACGATGAAAGTAAAAATTTTCTTTTATTTTTCAAATTACCTCCAGTATGTACAAATTTGACTGCATAAATAAATGTCACCTTGTATTAAGTAACTTAACTTGTAAAGTAACTTGTATTATCTACGTAGTATTATGTGTTTAATTTGCTACACCTAATAAATTAACATATTTTCTTACCTAAAACTATAAATACCTTTAAAATACAATAGATTAAGTACAGTTAAAATTAAACCTATCTAAATAAAAAGTAAATAAAAAACTTAAGGCACCCAAGACGCTTGCTTGCCCCGTTCCAAACCTATGCGTTGTCCACCCACAGTATATTGTAATATCCATCCATCCATCCATCAGCCTGTTTCGTCCACTGGTGGACATAGGCCTTTCCAGAATTTCGCCACTCTTGGCGGTCCTCCTGGAAGAAATGCCCATACGCATACACGCTGGGCAGGCGGGTTGGTGAGCTCGGTGCCGAAGCCCTTGCACCAGTGAGGCCGCTGCCCGTCACCAGTCTGTTTTATATAAGGCCCGGCAATTATGGATGGATATACCGCCATCCATCGGTCCCAGGCAATGGTGGGCCGCCTGGTTTTGCCTGAGAGCTGTTCTCTTACTCTCCCCCGAATAACTTTGAGAGGACTTGCGAGTAAGATGGTGGTACCTCCACAGTCGAGCCCGGCATCAGCTCCACCACCTAAATTTATTCTATTGTAAATAATATATAGTAAATAAATCAGTAAGTTACAATAAGTAGTTCAATATGCATTACTTTTGTCACCTATTACATAGTCCGTGTGAATGGATCCAAGAAACTTCATACAAAAACAATCCTCACTCGATATTATGTAAGTATCGTTTCGCCGACAACTGACATACTTCTTTAGTTCGAGTACACATTACTCATCGATGTAAGTCGGTCAAGTTTGCGACGAGTAATTACTTATTTAATATGTTTATGGTGACAGACGGACGGACGGACACCCTTGACTTCTTTACTCATGCCTTATAAGGTTTATTGTTCGAGTTTTTGGAGAGAAAACGTCTGTAAAGTTTACGTCGTATTCAATGGGCGGTTTCGGCAATGAAAATTCATCCATCCATCAGCCTGATTCGTTCACTGCTGGACATATGCATTTCCAGGATTTCGCCACTCTTGGCGGTCCTCCTGGAAGAAATGCCGACAAAACACTAGCTGGGTAGGCAAGGTTTTCAAACATAATTGATTTTATAACAACAAAAAAAACAAATAATAAATAACTTAAGAGCTTTTATAGCAACTATATATATTTTTATTTATATATATTTAACACAAATTACCAAATTCTTTTTAAAACATTGCCTTCCGAATGCAAGCGGCCAATCTTTTCTGCTTGCGAAAGTGAACCAATTAAAACCCTTTCAAATATGTAATCGATATAAAATACGATCTCCCATTCTACGTAACTCATTTTAAACTTGTAAATAAAGCCACGCCATATGTCTTTTTATGTAATACTAGCTTTTGCCCACGGCTCCGCCCGCATGTTATTCGGTTTTTCAGGATAAAAGTAGTCTATGTGTTAAGTTAATATATCCATTCTAAATTTCATCCTAATCCGTTCAGCCGTTTCAGCGTGAAAGAGTAACAAACACGCACACATACCCACACACACAAACTTTCGCATTTATAATATTAGTGTGATATATAGTACGGAACCCTTCATGCGCGAGTCCGACTCGTACTTGGCCGGTTTTTTTATCTATCTAGGATTTATATTTTGGTTTACTATTAATATGTATGAAATAACATAGCCTTGTCTTATTTCATTACAAACGATTAAGTACCGCGCTAATTAGACACCTGATTTTTCAATGATATTGATCTATCCTACAGGAACCATGCATTTTTCCGGGATAAAAAGTAGCCTATATGTTAAGTTAGGGTATAAGCTATATCCATTCTAAATTTCATCTAAATCCGTTCAGCCGTTTCAGCGTGAAAGAGTAACAAACATACACACACACACACACACATACACACACAAACTTTTGCATTTATAATATTAGTAGGATTTTACTTACCTGTGTAAATTAACGTATCTTTAAATGAGACCATGAACAATTAATTATGATACTGAATAACTTTCTAAAAGAAACATACCAGCGAAAAAAACACTTTACCTTATTAATTTTGAAAACCTACAATGAATTTTGTAGGGGTATGTAGGTTACTTGGGTTATTTTTTTATAGTGTGCTGTTTAATTTAACCTGTCTCTTCTATCCGTATATTTTTAATTGAAAAAGATTTATTTACTGTTAAGAATTTCAATTTAAGCAGTGCTTAGGTATAAAATGCAGCTCTGTAATTGGCAGATTCATCACCTAAGTATCACTTAACGAGGTTGTCTAATTAGAAACTGGCCATCAGACACAAAATTTGCCCTTGATCAAAAGTCAAGGTGAAGAAGCACAAATGTAGAGTTTTTGCCGGCACTCAGCTCATCACATGCCAACCCGGAACCGCGTCAAGGTCTGGTACTTGAAGCTTGACAGCAGACGGGTTATTACACGCACTAGGCTGGTCTAGGGTTTGAGATCTAGCGTATTTTAGACTAGCCTTTGCCCGCGGCTCCGCTTGCGTTTATTCAATATTTGCCCCATTTATGAACAACTCTTATAGTCCATATGTTGGCCAGGGACCAAAGACGGTAATGAAATAAACCGCATTGAAATCTGTTGAGTGGTTCTCGAGTTATTAGCATTTATTAAATCTTTGCCCCGTTTTCGGCTTGGGCCTTATTTTATTAACATTCCTTATAGCCTATGCGTTGACCAGGGTCACTACGATATCTGCACATTTTATACCACGTATCCTGCATCCCTTGAGAATGGTCTACTAACCGAAACCGGTCGGGATTAAAGTGTAAAATTTTAAAAACAATACCATTGAACCAAGTACAGATGTCTTGACAACCGTTTTGTTTTGTAAAATAGCAACACCATAAACTTAACCTTGTACCACAACTTTAATTCCCTATAATAAGACCAGAACAATGTTTATCTATGTCTGTTTGTTTGTTTGTGTATGGACATTAGACCCGTCCTGTCACGGTTTGCTGGATTCGACTACCGGGTCGAGACTATTTATTACGAGAACATAAGATAAAGTTAACTATAAAAAGTGACAAAAGATGAAAATTCTATTATCTGCGTATGCGACTACGTACATCTAACAAACGACAGATTTGGTCGTAGCAAAAAAAGCATCTGCCTCAGCACAAGCTACGAGTGCGTGTAGTGTAACTGCACGTAGCGCTGTTTTTCTGCTAGGGCCTGTTGGTAACACATGAACACCACCTTGGTTTTCCACCAAGAACTAGAGTACTAGCTTTACCCCTACCTGTGACAAGTCTTTTTATTTTATAGCATGTTTAAATTGTTGATGCATGCTTTTTGATTTGATTTTAACCGTGTTATTTAAGAAGGTAACGGAGGATCTTGGAGCAAAATTCAGATCATAATATTGTTTTCTTTACTTTTGAATAAAAAGTTTGGCATAATGCGTTTTATAGCAATTCGCGCAAACTGCTTGTTAATAGTTAGGTGATCACATGAAAATTATTCTATTTTATGCGTTTCATTTTAGCTGCATTACATTGCAACTGTAAACACGCTTTTAAGTTTTTTTAATGTAATGCAAACAAAATGTAATACATTAAAGTACGTAATTCTTTCGTGAAGACTTTATTATTAATGAATTATTTCAGCAAATTGCTTTAAAACATTGCATACTTTTAATTCAAAAAGTAAGGAAAACAATATTATGATGTGCATTTTGTACCGAGGTAAAAAGTTACCCCATAAGGGTAAAAAGAGGGCCCGATAGTTCATATTTAAATCATCCATCCATCAGCCTGTTTCATCCACTGCTGAACATAGGCCTTTCCAGGATTTCGCCACTCTTGGTGGTCCTCCTGGAAGAAATGCCCATACTCACACACGCTGGGCAGGCGGGTTGGTGAGCGCGGTGCCGAAACCCTCGCACCAGTGGCGCCGCTGCCCGTCACTAGTCTGTTTTATATAAGGCTCGGCAATTGGGGATGGATATACCGCCATCCATCGGTGGGCCGCCTGGTTTTGCCTGAGAGCTGTTCTCTTACTCTCCCCCGAATAACTTCGGGAGGATTTCCGAGTAAGATGGTGGTACCTCCACAGACGAGCCCGGCATCAGCTCTACCACCTACAATTCTTGTGTGTCCAACACTTTTCACACACGTTTTAACTCACTGACACACATTTTCAGAAAACTAGGTGTACAGGTAATAAGTATATACAATAACGCAAGGCTATTACAGCATACTCGTGTCTATACAAGTGTGGCTCATTTAAAAGACAACAGTTGTTCGCGATTGTACACCTGGGGGACTATTCTGACATCAAACATGCGACATTGTGTCTTCGCGTGATGTACCATGCGATATAAACTCGAGTGACTAAAGTGCGTCAAGTGATGATGATGAATAGCTCATTTAAAAGACAACAGTTTTTCGCGATTGTACACCTGGGGGACTATTCTGACATCAAACATGCGACATTGTGTCTTCGCGTGATGTACCATGCGATATAAACTCGAGTGACTAAAGTGCGTCAAGTGATGATGATGAATAGCTCATTTAAAAGACAACAGTTTTTCGCGATTGTACACCTGGGGGACTATTCTGACATCAAACATGCGACATTGTGTCTTCGCGTGATGTACCATGCGATATAAACTCGAGTGACTAAAGTGCGTCAAGTGATGATGATGAATAGCTCATTTAAAAGACAACAGTTTTTCGCGATTGTACACCTGGGGGACTATTCTGACATCAAACATGCGACATTGTGTCTTCGCGTGATGTACCATGCGATATAAACTCGAGTGACTAAAGTGCGTCAAGTGATGATGATGAATAGCTCATTTAAAAGACAACAGTTTTTCGCGATTGTACACCTGGGGGACTATTCTGACATCAAACATGCGACATTGTGTCTTCGCGTGATGTACCATGCGATATAAACTCGAGTGACTAAAGTGCGTCAAGTGATGATGATGAATAGCTCATTTAAAAGACAACAGTTTTTCGCGATTGTACACCTGGGGGACTATTCTGACATCAAACATGCGACATTGTGTCTTCGCGTGATGTACCATGCGATATAAACTCGAGTGACTAAAGTGCGTCAAGTGATGATGATGAATAGCTCATTTAAAAGACAACAGTTGTTCGCGATTGTACACCTGGGGGACTATTCTGACATCAAACATGCGACATTGTGTCTTCGCGTGATGTACCATGCGATATAAACTCGAGTGACTAAAGTGCGTCAAGTGATGATGATGAATAGCTCATTTAAAAGACAACAGTTTTTCGCGATTGTACACCTGGGGGACATCGTGAGACATAAATTCTATGGACTTAATCTTAGTCAGATGTAACGAAACTATGAATATTTGTATATAAAAAATCTCGTTTCGCGTCCTAAAATAAACACGTCCCTATACATTTTTTTTTTTTCAGAATAAGGCGGGTATATTAGACGGTTATAACACGATGTATTTTAATACCTTTTGTTTGAGAAGGATTTTATGTTATTATTTAAAGTATAAACTAGCACAAAAGGAGGATATCCAGTCAAACTTATAATGTTGGATGAAGCAGGTCGAATTAAATATATCAGCTAAAAAACTTGAAAAAAAATTACAATAATCTCTAAATATTTGATCATAAAGAACCTGCATAATTTGACCATGGCTGAAGATTATAATTATAAGAGATCAAAGAGTCTACTTATATTGTTAATAATTTCGGGGGGGGGGTGGTAATAATATGACACTACAATTTTTCTAAAACCATGTTAACAAGTGTATCTTAAATTTTAAATTTTTTGGACTATTTAGCTGCAATTGTGCAGTCTCGGAAGACCTGTGCAGACCCTGTTTTCTTGATTTTACGGGCATTTCTGGACTTAACATAAGAACAAATAATTTACCATGCGACAAAAATTATCGCATGAGTGCGACATAATATCAGAATCGCCAACCTGCTGTATGTCTTATTGTACACTTTCAGACAATGTAAGTAGTTCGGGATTTCATAACCTTTTTAAATTTTACGTATCAGAGTTACCAAGAAGCTTGTCACTCACTCGCGTCGCGAGTCCATCTATTCTTGTATTACATAAGACCAGTGGTCGGGGTGAGGGTGTGAATTCGGTTCTTGCAATAAAAAAATATATATGGACATTCCCTTTCCCGGGATTGCAACGTTGTTCTAAGTGTAGGTACAAAGTATTCTCATTTGAAAAGTAAATTATTTTTTCATAAAATCCTTTTTGTTATAAGGAAGTTTATGGTTCTGACATGTTTGTTGGTTGTCATTTATGATTAGTACCTTTATGTTGTATTGATCCTTAGACCATTTAACACGGGACCTGGCAAAGCGCGACTCTTAGTACTGAAATTATTCTGCCGTTTTCCACGGGAGGGGAGGTAAACACGCACAGCACACATTTACTCACTCACGCACACTCTTACGAAAAATTTATGTGTCACACTAAATCAAAAGCTGCAACACAAACACAAAACGCGCACACAAGTAAACTTACATGAACAAATTGTTCATGTACTTCGGCAGAGGGGGATAAGTGCGCTTGCCTAGTACCGTGTTATATGGTCTAAGTATTGATGTGATAAATAAATAACTCAAGAGTTATTTTAATTCGGTGTATTACAAATGGCATCCCTACCCAAAACAAGCTGTCAAAATTTTACATAAATAGTTGTAAGTATATACTATAGTAAGTAATAATCAATCAATCAGATTAAGAATCTTCGGGTATATCCTTATTAATATCAACATTTTGTTCCAATTTCAAAAATCACACTACCTAACGCCGATCTCTGCTTATGACGCGGCTTCAGTTTGACGTAGATTCATTAAGTCTGTCAAGCGATCACTATATTCTGAACTTTTTTGGGAAAGGCCTTTGTCTATGGATGGGTGGATGGTAATAATCATCAGTTGGACGTGGATGTAGAGGGGTGTTTTGACTTGTATTTTACAGTCCATGGATCAAAGTTCCATAAACAAGTCACTTAACACGAAAGCATAAGATACCTTCTTATTTAAACTCGTTGAAAGTCAGAGGTGCCATTGTGCCAGAGGTGAAATGTTAGGCTTTTCTTGCTCCCAGTGCCTCAATTGAAATCGTACTTTTTTGGCTAACAAATGGTTACAATTGTATTGTTTTGTTGTTGACAACCAAAACGTACGATTTCAATTGTCAAACGGGCTTATTTGATTAGACGAATAGCCATAGACAATCAATTTGAATACCATTGGCTTACACAATTGCACCTCAGATCCATTTGTATCACCTTCCACGATTCGTCCTCTAGAAAGCTGGGCGTGAAAACACCATGTTAAGTCACCCGGGTGAATTGTCTAGACCTAGGCTGGTAACAAGCACTAAATACCTACTTATGTAATGCCTATCTAGTTAGGTATTTAGTGCACTTTCTCTATGCTACGAATTAGCCATGGTATGAGTAGTTTTTGCAGTGGGTTTGGCGTATTTCATTTATGCTCTGTTCCGTAAGCGCTAAAGGATTTTCTGTTATTCAATAACGCTTAAACAATGATGTAAAGTACATTTTTTTGCACGAAAAAGGAAACTGGCAGTTCATGCTAGTGGAAAATGCGCTTTTAACTCCTATAATGCATGAGCTATTTCACATTGCAACATTCAAAAGTTGCTGTGAAATGGCTCATGCACCATAGGAATTAAAATTAAATTAGATATTCATATATCCTTCACTTAGTGATGGACTTCCGCAAGGTAACGCCTATTTCAATTAATCATAAATTAGATGATTTTGTAAGCTTATGACACTGACTGTAAAATAAGCCTTTTTAAATCAAAATCCTGGTGTATTCGGCAGGAATCTCAGTAGTACTAATGACAGAATCTTGTCACACTAATAGGTCACAACAAAACTAATTTACTGCAAACAAAATTTCAACTATTGAAAAAGTCAGAGGACTATTTTCATTGTAACAAGGTTCCACAAAGAGTCAGATAGTACACTATGCACTGGTATACATTTTATTGTAAATATATTATCAAAAAATTATCAAAAAACCTTTGATAATGCTAAATGCTATAACAGCGAAACCGGTGAGGGAAATAATATAAATAAGTGGACAAGTACAAGTGTTTTTAAATCAAAAATGTATCAAAAGTTCCACCAAGTGCCAACAATCACGAGCATCAACTACATTTTATTGGTCAGTAAAACTAAGTTGATAACTAGCATTCTAACATATTTAAAATATGAGATTTTGTATGTAGATGACAGTTAATAGTAAGGATATTTAGTGGGACAAGATTCGATCGTACCTATTATCTATTGTAAGATAATAAGGAAGATTCTTCTAGAGTCTTCTTTATAAGTAGAGCTAAGTATTCTAGTCCACCCGGATTAGCGAGCTAGGATTACTCGATTGATGTTGGTGTCAGAATAGAAAAAGGTGTGCGAGGATCGTAGCCGATGGATATCTGCGGTCTCTTACTGCCCCTTGAAGAGACAAGCATGAGTGTATCTATGTATGTAAAGTTATAATTTACAAACACTCTATTCTACCACTTAATTTAAATAGAAAGTACAAGGAAGTGTGATAGATAACTGATAAATTATGCAGCAAATAATTCATACTCGTAACACCGCAAGGGATAATGGGCATGTATTTAAATAATATTCCCTTAAGGGTATTGCCCACTGGAAACTTACTTTCGATTTCATTGTAGCACACTCTTAAGGCGACATAGGTAGTAAAAAAACCGGTCAAGTGCGAGTCAGACTTGCATACCTAGGATTCCGTAATTCGACAGTTTTGGGAACAGTCAGGAAGAAGGTATTTAAAATCTTGCTTGCCCATAACCGTTTATGAAAAGAATTGATTGTACCACAAAAGAGAGACTCAAATATTTTTATACCGTACTCAAAATAAAACTGGTGGATGAAAAATGTATTTTTGTCATTTTGCTATAGTTAATTTCTCACCCACTATATTTTTCCTGAAATCTTTACGTAATCTCAAATTACCATGATTTTTTTCATATTTGTCGGTTCATTTAGTCATTAGTTCATTAGTTTCGGGGGCATGCATTTTTTGTGGTTTTTCAAAGATTTCTCAAAACCGGTGCCATTAAATATAGTAAAAGTATATATTTTTATAATCAGCTCTTTAATATCTACAATTCGATACTCATAATGTATTTGTATTGTTTTTAATGTATTGGAAATATTTTGAACAATTTTATTTTTTTATTCTACCTTTTTGTGAAGTTGAGTAAATGCTATTTTCTTTTTAAATTTCAAGTCTTTATCTTTAACGGTGCTAAACTTATGAGGCTGTGACATACGGACGGACGGACAACGGAGTCTTACCATAAAGGTTCCTTTTACTTTTAAGGTACTACGGAAACCTAAAACTGTGGTTTTAAAACCGTAGAACTCGCATACTACAATAGATGGGATTTTAAAAAAACATGTTATAAATTAGACTTTTTCAAAATGATAAATAACAGAGCTCAAAACTTGATAGACGAAAATTCGCTGCATCTAAAAAAAAGTGAAGGCTATTTTTAACAGCAGTCCGTCGAAGCCACTCCAAGCTAATAAAGTAAAAATTATCATTGTTGTAAACATACTCGTATATGCCATCAAAAACAAAACTTGTAAAAAAAAACAAGTCTCGCAACTTAGTTCTTCTACCGTAAAAAGTTGTGGGATCCATGTAAATTCAAGTCGGTTAATTTATTCAGTCCCTACTTAAGGGACCTTCAGTCTTAAGTTATGTTGGGTTTAAGGCGCCTAGGCACGCCACCGTTTTAGTACAAAGTTTAATAATCCGTTTCTCTGTTGTTTCTCGTAATAGACCAAACTATATGACCTCCATCATCTGGTGCTGGTATTTTAAAAGGCATCATTTTGCCAAAATTTTGAATATTAATTTTGTTTGAAAGATATTAAGCTGGACAGATTTACATACAAAGTTGTTTTCTTGCCTCAGATTGTACCTATATACAAATTTAACATTTCAGCCACATAGCGACTTTGTAAATGCCTGTATTAAACTATTGAGGTCTATACCTTTAGTCTATAATGAAAAACAACAGAGAAACGGGTTATCAAATTTTGTACTAAAACGGTGGCGTGCCTAGGCGCCTTAATCGACAAAACTGCAATCCACCAATCACAGACACCCAATTCGATATCAATATGAAAATTCGCAAACAGAAAACTAGACCACACAACATATGCGTGGTATCCTACATTACATATATTGCTTCACAGATGGCATCACAAAACTTCACTGTTATAACCCTTAACACATGGAGATAAGACGGAAAGTAAACTGAAGCACGGGACAATTTAAGCGTTGCGCTCGCGCATGGTAAAGCCTGCAGGCTGCGTAGTGTCACAATCTGAGACTATTTGAAGACTGGGCGTGTTTGAACACTTGTTCATATAGTTACAATAATATCTGTACATACACATAGTATTGAAATCGATGGTTATTTCGTAATAAAATAACTATTGCTAGTAGGTAACTGGAGCGACGTAAAACCACAGTAATAATTTGGGTGTGAATATATAATATGACTTTAATTTATGCAACCAAACTCATGATGGAGGCTTGGTAAGGGATCAGTAACACGGATCGATAAAACTTTTTGCCAATTTCGCAAAATAAAATCTTGACGTTCCTAATTGAATCGAGGCTGAGAATTCGTTTGTAAGTAACGTGAAAAGGATAATTTACGAATTTCACAAAAAGGGTCATTAATCCGTGTTACTGATCACTTACCAAGCCTCCAGTATGAGTTTGGCTGACTTTAGCTGTGAAAACTTGCCAAGTTCTACATATTCAGTAGCAAGGACCCTAACAAACCTTATTTTAAAACAAGTGAAGGACGCTGTACATTATTACAGTTATGACTGAAGGAACCTCCATAAGCCTCAACACCCAATTTGATCTCAATAATTTTTTTGGCGAAGCCGAGAATCGTTGTACTGAACTTGGCCTTTTTTTCACATTAACTTTTTTGTTGGGATATAATATACTATAATTTTACAGAAAGAGTCATTGAACCTTAGTCCTGACCACTTTCCGAGTCTCCAGTAAGAATTTGGCTATATAAACGTCTCCTTATACACATCCATATGTGTACAAAATACTCACCACTTACCGCTTATCCTGTTTGGACGTAAAAAAATCGGGAAATAGGGTATAAAAGTGTTGGCTGTCCGCTCTATGAAATACCTCAGACGCTCCTAGCACTTACTAGGTAGGTTTGCGAAGCTAAAAAGCGAAAGGAAAATAAACTATAGAATGTTATAATTGTATTGTATACAAAGCAACGGTCACCTTTTGCTGTTCACAGTCCGTGGAAACGAGTACTACAATCATTTCCTAGATCGCTGCTGGTCCATTAATCACTTGGGTCTCAAACAGGGGGAGAGGGTTCGGATAACATTGCATCACGATGGGGGGAGACGTTGAAACAAAATAAGTAAAATAAATCTATCAGAAATAACATATTTTAAGAAACAGTCGATTCTGAAGGCTTTAATTTTAGTTTAGTGCTGTTAAAACAAAATTTTCTTCATTTCAAAATAGTTCTTAAATGTTAACAACAGAAGATAATTTGTAAAAATTTGTGTTTTGACCATAGACGTATAAAAAAGGAGGACGGAGTCGATGCTAATAAACAACTGAAGCATAGCATTGGCGGCGGTTTACAAGTGTGTGAGTGGACTTACTAAAGAAAATAGGCTTACTATGATGTGAATGTGTGCGTGTCGGGCTCATGCGTACACGCGAGTAGGCTTACTAAGGGTGCTTCAGTTTTTGGTTAGCGAAATTCCTTCAATGGTTTTGACAGAACTAAAACTAAAATGAAAGCATTCAGAATCGACTTTAATATATACGAAACCCATTTTTAACATACATTTATACGAGTTAAATTTTGTATTGTAGAGATAGGGCGCTTGTAATTAAATCCAAAAAATATGGCATTATTTTGTAGGTAGTTTGTACTTTTGTTGAAAACTTTGGCTCATATAAAGGAAGTGCTTTTTATTACACGACCAATTTAGTCGGCGATCATATTTCTAGAGTGGCTCCAGCTTTACCTTATTTGCGCTTCGTAATTATTATTTTTTATAGTCTCTTTTTTTTATTAAGAAACAGCCGTGGCTGGGTCGGTGGGTCGCCGGTCTCTCAATTTTTTTTCTATCGGCGCAACAATTAATTATTAACGTCGTCGTCATAATATTTCTACTCGTTTGTTCACCATTTTGAACGATAAAGGTAACACTGTGAAATAAACTTGCATACCCTAAAAATGTGCATTTATGGTCGCAGTACGGGCACAGTTTAAAATCCATACAGGGGTCCAACGAAAGCGCTCAGACAGAGCAATCGTGCGGAGCCTGCGATGCGAGACGCGGGAAGTAAGCCACCGAGCTACATACAAGTTACGAACAAGCAGTTCGGAGCCCTCGCCCAGCACAACCGCTCCGTTCGAATGTCTTCGTTGGACAACGATGACATTCGATTTTAATTTTAAATTCGGATTTTAAAACTGTGGTACGGCGATAAGACTCATAACTAACAATGGGACATCACAATCATTGGCGAAAAAAGGGTAAATGATTACTTGTTCATTCACTGTTCTAGTAACAGTCCCCACGTAAACACCTCTGACACCCTCCCGGAGATCTATGTTGTGACCATATTTTAATTCAGGCATTGCCGTAATTAGGATTAGTAGCTAAAGGGGGGTGGCTAAATTGGATGAAGTATCTTTTCACATCAGCCACACCCGTATTTCTGGGGGGGGAGGCACACAGTATTCTGGGGGGTTGCGTACCCCCCATGACCCTACCTAGTTACGCCTATGAATTAATTCGGGTTATTAAAGCCAATTTTGAAGGTTTTAATTTTAAGCTAAGAAACTTACTAAAAAACGTAATTTTAAGTGACAGCACTATATTTTGTTATTCTGAAGGGCACACCAACTAAAATTAGCAAGTCTTTTAAACGCTCATAAATCAAACTAAATTTTTTAAATTAAATCAAATGACAGCTCTAAAATGTGCCTTGAAATTACAAAAACAAGTTAAAATCACCAACGCCCGTTTTCTCTAACCATAGGAGACGCCTAAATCAGATGCCTATGTATTTAGGAGTTGTCCAGAGTAAAAACACGTTTCACTAACTCTTAAGTCATGACTAACGACGTTAGGAATCACCTAAAGTTACGACACCGATTCGGGGCTGCGTAATGCTTAGGCGCCCCTAAACTGACACATGCATGTGACAGTCGCGATTTTGAGATTATTATAGTACTGTGAAACGTCAAAAAACCGCAAACAGACAACTTGACAAACAAAACCAAAGACAAGTATCAAAAACTTAGGCTACTCTTGGGTTAGGAATCACATAGTAAAAATAGTTTGGTGAAATCAATGACCTTAACGTATTGGTGAAATAAAACTTTATGGTAAGCATGGACTTAAATTAGGAGTTACTTAGTTCGGCGTCGCCTTGTTCGTCGTTAGTGAAAACGGGCATATGGCTGTCAAACTAAAATTTTCGTTTGACTTTTATAAAATGGCTCTTCGTTTTAACCCTACTTAAGCATAATTTTATGTATGCAAAATAAAACTAAAACCTTCAAAATCGGCTTTATTATCACTTTGAGTCTAAGCAAAACGTTGAACAATTTACTATCTAAGGCCCAACAAGTCCGCCCTGCTCCAATCACCTTTCACTGTCCGACCAAAGATTGCAATCTAATTGTTACTTCATAGAGTACCTGGGCTCGTGCCAAACTGTACAACCTCTGACACACTTGGTAGACCATGGCAGTTCGTAATACATTGGCTTAAAGTTGATAATCGCACAAAAAGGTATCGTGCAATACAATATGGAGCTAGAGACTAATAAGTTATTGAGACCTTCTGTAATGAAAGTGATATAACCTTAGTTCTACTTATGACATGGAGATGTCTTAATAAATAAACACCTTTTCTGGTTCAATCAATCCATCCATCCATCCATCAGCCTGTTTCGTCCACTGCTGGACATAGGCCTTTCCAGGATTTCGCCAATCTTGGCGGTCCTCCTGGAAGAAATGCCCATACTCACACACGCTGGGCAGGCGGGTTGGTGAGCGCGGTGCCGAAACCCTTGCACCAGTGACGCCGCTGCCCGTCACCAGTCTGATTTATATAAGGCCCGGCAATTGGGGATGGATATACCGCCATCCATCGGTCCCAGGCAATGGTGGGCTGCCTGGTTTTTTTGCCTCAGAGCTGTCCTCTTACTCTCCCCCGAATAACTTCGGGAGGTTTTGCGAGTAAGATGGTGGTACCTCCACAGTCGAGCCCGGCATTAGCTCTACCACCTATATACCTATCTACCTATCTACCCTATCTACCCTGGTTCAATAATAAAAGTTAAATACACAAAGAGTTCCATACCATCACAAAATACGGATGCATACCCTAAAATAATTATGGGATATAACAACAACATATAGGTAGACATAGATACCATAGCAACATTACGACGACAAAAAACAAGGCACTAAATGGTAGCGCCTGACAATCTATTCGGCACCTCTGAATATGGAACACAAATTTGTATTATTTGTTGTTTTACTCACAGACATATAATAATTATTACTAAGTAGCAGACCAAACATAAGGATTAAATAGCGTGGCAAGTTTCCATACAAAAAATAAGTTACATTTAGGCTTCATGGTTCGAAGAAACGTATAAAAATGGGTTGTTTTGGCTGGCTTATGCTTGGAACATATTTGTTAATTCCTAAACCAATCTCTAGTATATAATTTGTTTGGAAACAAGCAATATTTCTATTTAAAAGAGCCCGAAGTTCACTGAGCTAAAATTGCCACGCGTCGACTCTATGCGTTTATTATTAATGTTAGGTCTGCTTGATCTGCTACTATATTATACGTCTGTGGTTTTACTTTAAAATATGTACAGTGGAGACCGCATCAAGTTAGACACTTCGGACTTTGTACCTATCTTATAGTCTTCTCTGTAGGGGCTAATATCGTAATGCAAGTGTATAGCTTGATTTTAGTATTTTAGTATTATTTTACTGTACAAGAATTTGACTACACTTAAAAGCAAACTAAATTTTCAAGGTTCGTTGTATCGAGACCCCCTTAGGTTTCAATTATTATTTGGCGTGATAGAAGCCACAGTAACACGTATTCTGTGAAAATTTCAACGGTTACGGTTGAAGCTGTAGTCCCCTGTGACAGACGGACGGACGGAGAGACAGACAGACAGTGAAGGCTTAGTAATAGGGTCCCATTTGGCTTCCTTCGCGTACAGAATCCTAAAAAGTAAGTTTATATTGTAAAACAGTAAAAGTGTTTGTTTATAAAGATGTTGAATGTTTCACCAAGTATCGACAATCGAAATAGTTGCTCACAGAGATGTTGGATTTGTTTGTTCAGCTAGTCTAGCATAGCAAACCATATCGAGTTCGATAGCGCTTGATACAGTGCTCTGTAAAGAGGGAGAGACAATGTATATCGAGCTGTCAAAGCAAAGGACTTTAATAGGATCAAAGCTACAGATTCTTTAACTAGTAGTTCGCCCGGAACTGTGAACTCGCGCTCACCCGATTCGCGCTTAACCTATTTGGCTCATGTTCGAACTTGAAAATTCTACTTGCCATATTTACTCGCCTGCCAAATTTCATGACATTCCGAGCAACGATACTCGAGTTATCGTCGAACAAACATTCATACATACATACAAACGCCGAATTGTTCAAGTAGACTCGGAGAACCCGCTCTGTTCGGTCAACAAGATCTATACAGTGTTGAGTTGGAACTGAGCGTTTATTTACAAATAGCGTGGACTAACTAACTAGCAAACTTCGCGTTTGTAAAGTAAGTTGCTAAAACCACGTCAAAGTATTAATTATTACATAAATGAAGTAAGTTTGTTTGTTTCAGACTGAGCCATGTGGGGAACACTGCTAGTCGTTCTTGCGACCGTAGCGACCGCGCGTTTCAAACAACTGCCATCTAGCACAGGTAAACCTATTTTATTTACAACTAGCTTTTGCCCGCGTTTTAACGACATACTTTTTTCCGGGATAATCCATTCTAAATTTCATCCAAATCCGTCCAGCCGTTTCAGCGTGAAAGAGTAACAAACCAACACACACACACAAACTTTCACATTTATAATATTAGTGTGAAGTGTGATGAGATAACATAGCCTTGTCTTATTTTACCACAAACGATAAGGTCCGCGCTAATTAGACACCCGATTTTTCAGTGATATTGATCTATCCTACAGGAACCATGCATTTTTCCGGGATAAAAAGTAGCCTATGTGTTAAGTTAGGCCATAAGCTATATCCATTCTAAATTTCATCCAAATCCGTTCAGCCGTTTCAGCGTGAAAGAGTAACAAACATACACACATACACACGCACAAACTTTCGCATTTATAATATTAGTAGGATACGGTGTGGTTATTACACAATTTCTGATTTAATTTATCCAGAAGGAATGCCGCTCGGGGCCCAAGCACCACCCTCCCAACAAACAATAAAAGGAACAAAACTTATACGAGACGACTATAATATCTCGCCCTCCCGTACAGATCCTTCACTCACCACGCTTACCACGGAGCACGTGCTTAGAAAAGCTTTTTTCAGACATGATCAACAATAGTCGCTTATCTTTTGAAAAATTAACAGGGGAAAGCGTCTTTTTTGCCCTAGGGCAAATGTTTGAAATTCCCTTTTTGCCTTAGAGGATATATATATACACACATCAACACGGTCTAGGGATATTTTTTAAAATGCGAATTACTATTAATGTGTTAATAATTTTATATGACATCTACATATTAAAAGAAGCGCTATTTAATACTCTACCATTTTTTTAAATAAACATTTACTTAGATTACAATTTCAAGATTTTATGGAAAAAAAATGAAACATAGACTAAAACCGTATTAGAACTAACTTGTATTTTGTCAGAAAAAACGGAAAAAAAAGAAAAAATAATATAATTGGTGTTTATGAACTTGGAGTTAGTAGTCTTTGAAAGCGCCCATGACGTCCATAACACATCGGCAACGATTTGGCCTGCTCAGAATAAGGTTGTTAATGTCTTGCTGCGGAATATTGTCCCAGGTCCTACTGAGGTGCGAAACAAGTTGGTCTTCTGTAGCCAGATTTTCGGGGGCTTCCCTCAGAGCTTTTCTTTGAAGCATATCCCATACGTGCTCAATGGGATTTAGGTCTGGTGATTGCGCAGGCCATTCTAAGGCCCTAACATTATGATCCTGCAACCAAGCTGCTACCGTTCTCGCCATTTGTGCCCGGGCATTGTCGTGCATGAGCAGGAAATCTTGCCCCATTTGTATTCTGTGGGGCAAGATTATGGGCCCCAGCACCTGTTGGCGATATCTTTCTGCCGTCATATTGCCCCGCACCCAAACGAGGTCCGTCCGTCCTACAAAGCGAATTCCTGCCCAGACCATAATTGTTCCTCCTTGGTATGGGTGGACTTCCTGGGGGTGCTGGAGTCGGCTCCATCACCCAGGAACTTTCCAAACACGCGTCCTTCGTGAATTTGGATGGAAGCCGTACCTGGATTCATCCGTGAACAGCACATGGGACCATTGCTCACGGCCCCAGTCCACGTGATTCCGAACCCATTCCAACCGTAGTCCACGATTGCCTCTCTGTAAGGCTGGGACTCGGAGTGGTCTACGAGAGCGTAGATTGGCTTTATGCAGTCGCTTCCTTACAGTTTGGTCACTCCCAAGCACTTGGTGTTCGACCTGCAGCCTTTGGACCAATTGAGTCGCCGTTACATTTGGTTGAGCTGTTGCAGCAATTTGCAAAAATTGGTCTTGTCTGGGGGTAGTGATGCGACTTGGCCCCCAATGCTCCTCCGCTACTTCACCTGTGACACGACAGCGTGTCCACAATCTTGAAGTGTCGTTTTGGTGGGTCCCTATTGCTTCAACGACATCACGTTGAACAGACCCAGCTTCCAGCATTCCTACAGCCCGTAACATTTCCTCCCTAGTTAAATGCTGGCGTAGAACAGCACAATTTGCACTTTATCTTCGAGTCTATTTGTTACCAAACGTCATTTGTAATTTTTTTCTAAATTTCGCTTACATGAAAATTTGCTCTCCTACACATCAAGACATTTTTAACCACAGAAACAAAAGATTTTTCAAAAATTTGAATTTGAAACTACTCCGAGATAAATGACGAACAAATTGGTGTATAAAAGATTTTAATGCGGCCAGTACTTTTTGAATTATTTAATTGAGTATGAAATATCCCTGAACCGTGTTGATGTGTTTATATATATCTATATGCAAATCCATGATAAACGCTACGACAAGCTTTTAAAAATCCTGAAAATTGAATATAAAATCGAAGGCCAACGAAAAAAATGCCATACTGTCGAGCCGATCGTTCGTTTTTGAACACAGATTTTAAAAGAGCAAAATCTCATGCAGTCAATTTTTTAGAAAGAACTGTGTTCGTTTTTATTTTTAAAATGTCTTGCGTGAAAACAGAAAATTTAAAACGTTTATAAATAACGGCAAACTGAGTTCATTATGCGAGTTCGAATAAAGAAACTAGCACTGTAGTAGATAATTTGGAAGGAGAGCCAATTCAGTCATAAAAAACTTGCTTCCTGCTAAATCGGTGTTGTTTCTATTAAATTAGGTACTTCTTTTGCAAAAGCATTTTTTTTGTTACCTCACAACGTTGAAAAAGGCGATATCCTCCGGTGGAAACAGGTATTGTCTGAATCGTATCATAGCAGGCTTCGGTGAGCCTTGGCCTGCGAACTCACCTCTTTAGGCAATACCTTACTTTCCAGCCCTCCAAAGTAATACACTATTGTAATAAAAGCTGCTTAATGTTTTTACTCCTTCAGCGCTGGTAGAACCGTGGTCAGAGGCTATGAAAAGTTAAATTAGATATTTATTACATTTGATTATATTTCGCCTCTTATGAAAGGAACATCATTTCACTTTTGATTATAAAGCTTCACAAGAGGCGAAATATATTACAACTACTTGGATGGATATAGCCACCAGCTCACCGCCCTACAAGAACGTATGCCGACCAAATAGGAGACATACTGAAGAAGGGCTAAGTAAAAAGTACCCGGAATAGAAGAGCTTGTATGACTAGATTCATCGATGTAGAAGCAAAAGAGGTGTGCCAGGATTGTGGTAGATGGAATCTGTAGTCTCTGCCTCTGGGAGACATGTGTGAGTATATTGAAAAAAAAAAACATCAAGAAGTAGACACGCGCCGCCCACACAGAAGCGCAGTATTTCTTTGTACTGTCGTAATATAAAGTGCAATTAAGTACAATTTACTCGTAGCTACTTCCATTTATATTCTTACGTCTTCATGTGTGGCCTAGCCTTGCTTTCTTGCATTTTAAATGCTGCTTGAGAATCACTTAAACTAAGAAACGGTATTTCAAACATTTTAACGAGTCTACATATTATTATGTTACTAACAATAGGTTAAGCAGTTTTCAATTATAGATATATTTTTATTACTAACATTATTGTAGATACTGTGTATGTTAAATGGCTTTTTGCTGGCCGAAATAAATGAAATGAATGAATATGACAAGCTCAGCGGTAGCTCAGTTAGTAGGAAGCTGGACTTTCAAACTTGAGACCCAAGGTCAAATCCAGTTGGTAGTCTAAAGCATGCGCCAACATTTGTTGAAATGGCAGGTCTTGCTGCAACTCGACCGGGTGTTATTTCCATGAATTCGTAATGTTTATTTCAATAAATTAACTTAAGTGTAAGGGATTCTGCCGAAATAAAAGCTGTATCAAAACCATAAATGAAATGAAAAAACTTTGTACGTGAGTTTGTACAAAGTTTCTTAGCTTGTACAAGGTTACACAGCTTGACCGCAAGTACACTAATAAATACGAAAATCAAACGCAAAAATTAAACTGTCATTTTGACAGCACATTAGCCAATCACAACCGTCAACAATTTTAAGATGGCAGTCATTCGTACGTTCAAAACCTTTTCTTATATTTATTCTTCCTAAAAACTTACTTTTACCCCGGACTTTCAAAAATCATGCAGTTTTGACAAGATACAACTTTTTCCGCTTTATTTAGTAAATGCAAACACTTTGATTTCTTGAGTCGACGTAAAATAAGAAAAATGCTGGTCGCCAACTCCCATTATGTATTCTTTATGTGCGTAGTATTTTTACTCTTATGGTGAGTGAAAACTATTGAAAACACTATGACAACCTGCATGCGAAAATGCCCGAAGTAAACCGGTAAGACTCACTCCTTTTAAAGCTGAAACGTAAAGTACCCGGTAAAAAGTGTCGGTCGGTGAAAAGGCCGCGGCTTTGTCCGCGTAGATTTGGGATATATACATACGGATATATACGTATACGTTGGGAACACATTTTCGATACAAAAGTTTACACCCCTTAAGTAACATACGTTCCAAATTTCATGTAACTATCTTTAGCGGTTTAGGCTGTGCGTTGTCTGTCAGTCAGTTAAACACGATTCACCATTAGGTGGTAAAGCTGTTACTGGGCTCGACTGTGGAGGTACCACCATCTTACTCGCAAATCCTCCCGAGGTTATTCGGGGGAGAGTAAGAGAACAGCTCTCAGGCAAAACCAGGCGGCCCACCATTGCCTGGGACCGATGGATGGCGGTTTATCCATTCCCAATTGGCAAATCCAATTGGCATCCCCATTGCATTCGGCAATTGCCGGGCCTTATATAAAACAGACTGGTGACGGGCAGCGGCGTCACTGGTGCAAGGGTTTCGGCACCGCACTCACCAACCCACCTGCCCAGCGTGTGTGAGTACGGGCATTTCTTCTAGAAGGACCGTCAAGAGTGGCAAAATCTTGGAAAGGCCTATGTCCAGCAGTGGACGAAACAGGCTGATGGATGGATGGATGGAGATATCTACAAAAAAATGTTCGATAATTACTTTTTCTCAAAAATACATTGTAATTTTACCATCACATACTGTGAAGACCTGTCAGAAAATACTTCATCCTGGTGAACTATTTAAAAGTGTCCGGGAAATCTGAATAACTGTCCAAGAAGTTCGTATGAAAATCCATTACATACCATATGTTCACAGAGTACATTTGATATGTTTTCTTTTTAAAACTATCCGTGTCTATGTTTTTAAGAGACCAAAGAGTTTGGTTTTAAGCGGACAATTTACAAAGAAAAATGAAATTAATTACTGTTTCATGTTTAGAATGTAGGAATGTTTGCTATATTTTATAATTGTAATAATAATAACAAAAACGTATATTTTATATTGATTTTATAGGTACATTAAAACCATTGAATACTTAAAATTTAACCTCAATGATCGTTGTTTTTTTTAGTTCTTAGCGTTCCTCTAGATGACGCTGTCCATGAAGAAAGCTGCATGGCGGTAAATACCTTTGCCCAGCTGTTAATAATCAAAAAAGATTGCGTAAAAGCGGGAAGTTATGTTACTTTATATTTTACTTTTTGCTAAGTGTTTTGTGCAAATAAGTTACAAAATGAGTTCAGAAACGGGCTCTGATATAGATTGTACTCCACTAATGCTTTGCTGAAGAAATCAATAACAATAAACATGACTAATCGCCCAAATATGAGCAAGTAAGTAACTTTTAATATTACCTAGTAAGTTTATTTTAATTGATAACTCATTATCATGAAAAACATGAAAATATCTCATTTTATTTTTGAGAAAAGCACTTATACTTGTTTCGACCATTAATTAGTAATCCTGGCCTCGTATAACCGGGTGTAAAAGCAAAGGCAAGAATCCTATAAGGGTGTGTTAGTATGATCGGTAAAGATATCATTTTAAATACTGGGATCTCTAAATAAAGTACCAGTACCTCACAATAAGACGATTTTCTTTACTCAAAATACACTAATCGCGTGGACACCCTCACCGGTCGCTGGCCACTCGGATGAGGGGTGCGGGTTGCGGGGTGCAATTAGGTGCGTGCGGGAGGCCGGTGAGCTACGTAGCCATAGCTTAGAAAAATGATGGAATGTTTGGTGAAAATTCAAGGTATATATTTTTTTATCGTAATGACATCAGAATCGTGTATACTTTCATACCCTAAAGGGATTCTTGACTTTGCATTTACACCCTGTATAAAACTCCTCGCCCTACGGGCTCGGACTTTTAATTTACTCGTCCAGCATTGCTTAATTCCTGGTCTTAGCAGTAATGTACTATTACGCCACCACAATACGAACTAAAAACAGACTTGAAACTATAGTTGTAATGAAAATACTTGCTTTGTGATCACGTCTTATTACAAAAGTCAACAAAAGCACTCAAATGTTGAGAGAGAGAAATGACGCAAAACGTACATAAATAACACCGTAAATCTCCGTAAAAGTAATAAAATGTGTAAACCTATACAGGAGCCCACGTAGCATGGCTCAACGGATACTTTTTATTTACTTTGTTAACACTCAAGGAGATCGTTTTCGTAAGAAATCACAATTCCCCGATAAATAGTTTCAAACCCACATTTATTAAGGCTCTGTTCACCAGATTTGTAATATTTTGTAACCAAATCGTAAGAAATAATTACAACGCCCAAAATCCAACTTTTAGAAATGAACAATGTTTACAAATAGTTTAATATAGATACATACATTATTTAATAATTTATAGTGTACGAACATTTTGAAATTTTTCATATTCGAAATCACGACTATGTAAAATCCTATCATTTTGAAGCTACTATAATATCACTAAAAATAAGTTAATGCGTAGAATATCAAACTTTTGTCTGTAGCTAAAATTTGTATTTGGGCGTTATCATTATTGATTACTAGCTTTTGCCCGCGGCTCCGCCCGCCTGTTATTCGGTTTAACGACATGCTATGCTTAGGGTATAAGCTATATCCATTCTAAATTTCATCCAAATCCGTTCAGCCTTTTCAGCGTGAAAGAGTAACAAGCATACACACACACACACACAAACTTTCACATTTATAATATTAGTGTGATGATATTGTTACAAAATATAACAAATCCGGTGAATTGACCGTTACATAAGAAACTTAAATCAATTAGTTAAGCGATAGTGATAATCGAGAGGGTTAATAAATTATGAAACTATATCTTTACCTAAAACTCTAGCCTACCTACAAATAATAAAAAAACCGGCCAAGTGCGAGTCGGACTCGCGCACGAAGGGTTCCGTACCATTATTATGTACGTATATTATATGTCTGTTGTATGGGAGTGCGCAGGTCTGACTCGCACTTGGCCGGTTTTAGTATTTGTTGTTATAGCGGCAACAGAAATACATCATCTGTGAAAATTTCAACTCTATCACGGTTCATGAGATACAGCCTGGTGACAGACGGACGGACGGACAGCGGAGTCTTAGTAATAGGGTCCCGTTGGTTACCTTTGGTTACGGAACCTTGAAAAGTAATAGGTTTTACCAGAGATACAGAGGTAGAATCAATGGCGCGGCTGTTAAATATCATACATAACAATATGTCAGTGATGGTAGCGCATTCGCTTACAAAGTATTTTTTGTCGCTTTTACCGGTTTTAATATATAGAGTCCACCATGTTGATGAGGACCTTGATGTTTTCTAAGAGATCTTGGTTGAGGAGTAGGTATTCTCTAAACGATGCGAATAACTCAAAGGGGAAAAGAAATGTCGATTTACATTTATTTGTTCAAATTTGCTAAAAAAGCATGTTTTATCATTTTGTAACAATTTTAACAATGTAAATAAATTTTATTGAAAAACAAAAATTTTATTTTTAGTTTTGCAAAAAAATTGTTTTTTTGAACCTATAAATGTTTGCAAAAGTGATTCGTCTTATTTCCCTTTAAGTTATTCACGTTGTACTAATATCTAGTCCTCGACCAAAATCAGTTATATAGAAAGATGGATAAATAAGTAAATATCCATAACAGAGACTCCATTAAAAAAAACTTAACACGAAAATTAAATATTTTTTTATTGATTTTAACGGTGTTTCCGTTGGCCTATTAAACATAATTTGCTTAGTAGTTTTTACAAAATTGAAATAAGAGTGATGCTTAGAGGAGAGTCAGACGAAAACTTCCCTTAAGTTAGTAAGTACACAAAACGTTAGTGAATAAATATTTAAAAAAACATAATTACTTCATTATTATCACAAGATTAATAACAACGTTTAAGTTAGGTATTAACCCCCAAAGATCTACAATTTTAATTCACATCACGGTTACATTAATAGTTGCTTTCACGTTAGATTTCGTACGGAATCTGATAACCGCTCCAAGCGGACAGTAGCGGAACTTAGATTCCATACAAAATCTAACGTGAACGCAACTATAACGTAACTGCCTTTTTCTCTTGCTAAGAAAAGAAAGCTAGCCATACCAATAATTTAGGATTTTGCATGCATGATAAATAATAAAAAATTTATTTAGTTGCAACCAAAGCTAGCATCGTGAATCTTATTTCATTTTTGTCTCGATTCATGAACTCTTTGGAAATCCTGGCAGCATCTTCCAGAAGACATTCGGGTCTGGTGGGTCCATGATTCACTGGGGCAGCTCTAAGACCATCCAACTCATACATAAATCCTTCAACATGTACAAATGATGTAAAGTGATGAGTCATAGGCTCCTCAGGACTAGGTGGGTAAGTCTGACCTTCTCGAGATAATCCCATGTGAGCATACTCAATGATACCGTAATTATTCTCCAGAAGTGTACCCTTAGCTTCAGCGTCTAATCCTTTTGCATCTTGTAGGTACTTCTTGAAGGTACCCTCGGAAAGTTTAATCTTGTTAAGATTATTAGCTACGCTGTGGACAAGAGCTATAGTGCCACCAGCATTACCAAGATGTTGCTTCACATAAAACATGTTGCTAGAGATAACTGGTGGACACTGTGAAAATTTTAATTCGTAGTCTTGCTTTTCTTGCTTTTTCTTGTAGTTTTCGTAAGCGGTAGTGACGGGGAAAAGCAGCATCACAGCCAGAACAGGATGTGGCACCGCAGTCAGCGTATCTCTGTCTAGACCCACCACATCTACGATGTTCCAGCTGGTTGGGACGCCAAGCAATCGAATAAACTTGTTCATAACATCGGGATTGGATTCAAGGGGAAATAAAGAGATATCATCCATTGTAATTATTTTTTGTAATTCTGGAAAAATCGACAGGTTATATTTAGGGTCTGGGTATCTTCTGATGGTTAAAGCTGGCAAGTCACCACTGGTGTAAGACTTACCAAGGTTGTAAGAGAAGAGAACATGGTATGAATAAATAAATTTGGCCCTTTGCTAATGAGACTAGTCTGACAGTCTGACAAGTTATTATTCTATGAGTTATACTACTCTTATCTATGGTCTGATCTGACCATAGTGTGACTGAATAGCTGAATTGGTATATCTTTGGCGGTGGCTCCGCTGCCGGAGCCGGCAATGAAGAGTTAATGAAACGAGTACCGGAGATGATCGACAATTAAACTAGAAGGATTTTTGCGTATATTATGATCATGAATTCTGTTTAAACCAAGGATTGAATAACCCATGAATTACGATACCTTCATTCACCGCTTCGCTCGTCGTCGCACCCATTTTGTTCTCTAAACTCCGATGAAAAAAACAACTTCTGAAGTGGATTCGAACCCGAAAACCTGAAGCTATATTTTTGAATCACTCGCCGTGAATCATGTATTCACGCATGAAAACAATTCACGTGCGAAATTCAATTCGATTGGTCACGATTTTACGTATTTTTGAATGAGTAGAAATCAATCTTCATGATTTTCGTTTCACACAGAAAAAATTAAAACCGGAAAGCAAAATTGTGTTGATTTTAAAAACCGATAATGAATGGAGGTGAACGAACGTAAATTAAAAAGTTATAATGTCAGTCTTACTAATAGAAATCGGAAAACGAGTGGGTCAGACAACTCGGTGCAGAATTCACGGAATGAATTTTCAAAAATACTGATTCAAGTTTTCGTATGCGAATAATACGAATTCATATGCGAATTGAAATTCGAATGGTTCAAAAATACGCTCCCTGGTCAACTGAGTGAGCTCAGCTAGACTTAGTGCTCTTACTCACTGCACAGACGATTCAACAACTCAACGATGAATCTAACGAACATTAACAAAGTTGAGTAATCACGTGACCTATATGGTCGGATCTCAGAATAATAGTAATTCTTATTCTATGGGCCGGATCCAGCAGAACTTTCAATATTTCAAAAATCTGTTTTTAATTTTGTTTTAAACGGCTCTGGATAATGGTCCTTTTGAGCCTAATAGCATTTTTTTCTAGAAGTAAAGTAAAATTACCTATAACCAAAATAATGTGCAATAAAATAGTATGACAAAACTTTAAATATTTAAATAAAATTGTAGTTTTGAGTATATCGCACATCCGGTGCCAGAACGTCACATGTACATCCGAGAGCGCGATGAACAACCGACCCTTCAGACGAAAAACTACGCACCAAGTAAATGGTCAAATTATGTACGTTTTTATAAATTTGGATAACCATATGGGATAACCCTTAACTGGATAATGATCAAATACATATTCTTTTTTATCATCAAAAACAAATACCTAAATAGGGAGCCGCCAAAATTGTCAATTTTAGATAGTGATGAAATTATTACTATTTTTACGAATCAGCTGCAAGTAATTGATAGTCAAAACCGGACTTGACTTGAAGCAAACCCCCCGAAGTTATTCGAGGGTGAGTAAGGGGACAGCACTCAGGCAAGCACAACCATAAAAAGACTGGTGACAGGCAGCGGCGTTACGATGTTAGGGTTTCGGCACCGCGCTCACCAACCCGCCTGCCCAGCGTGTGTGAGTATGGGCATTTCTTCCAGGAGGACCGCCAAGAGTGGCGAAATTCTGGAAAGGCCTATGTCCAGCAGTGGACGAAACAGGCTGATGGATGGATGGATGGATGGATACGTAACATACGAGCATAATAGAAATGAAGATCTGAAATTTTCGGTAGAATATAATTTAAACCAGTTTAAACCAATAAAACAGTATTAATTCAGCAATTATTGTATTTACACTGACTTCAGCAGTGCGTTTGACAAAGTCGATCACAATCTCCTATTGTACAAACTGAAATTAGCGGGTGTGTATGGTTTAATGCTTGACTGGTTCAAGTCATATCTGCTGAATCGGCCTCAAATGGTGGTTGTAAATGGTCACGTTTCTGAGACATATATTTCTGATTCAGGAGTGCCTCAGGGATCTCATCTTGGACCTGTTCTTTTCTCAATTTTCATTAACGACCTTTCGTCGCAAATTCACCATTGTAAATACTTATTCTTCGCAGATGACTTAAAATTGTATAAAACTGTTAATTCTGTAGAGGATTCTACACTTATTCAAAGTGATTTGGACAGACTATCTCAGTGGTGTGCGTCAAATGGTATGCTCCTTAATGTAAGAAAATGCTTTCATATAAAATTCACGAGGAGAAAAAAGCCTATTGAATCGCACTATCACCTGGACTGCGCAGCTCTTGAGGAGGTGGAGCAAGTTCGGGATTTAGGAGTAATTCTGGACAAAGAACTGAACTTTATACCCCAGATTGACGCAACGGTCAAGAAGTCCGCACAGATGCTCGGATTTGTCAAGCGAAATAGTCGTGGGTTTCAGTCAAAAGGGATCAAAATATTTCTTTTTAATTCTCTTGTCCGTAGCCAACTCGAATATGCTAGTTCGGTTTGGAATCCGTTTTATGCGATTCACTCACAAAGGATTGAAAGTATCCAGCGTGCCTTTACAAGACATTTAGCTTTTATCTCACCGGGTATGTCACATAGATGCTCATATGATGAACGTTTGAAACTTTTTGATATGTCATCTTTACGTAGCCGAAGAAATATGCTTGATTTGACTTTCTTACACAAATTAGTGAGTGGTTCAACACCGTGTCCACAGTTGCTTGGGAGGATTTTTGTGTCAGTGTTCTGTAATATGCCTCGTAAGCCCATTACTAGAATATTTTGGTGTCCCACTAGCAAAACTAACTTAGGTCTTAATTCACCAATCACTAGAATGTTAAGACAATATAACGAGAAGTGTCAAACTATCCCAGATCTTGACATTTTTCACTTATCCTTGAACAATTTTAGGACCAGTTTGCAAAGATTCTGTTAAGTTTAATCTTATTTTCCCATTTTGTAGATATTTTTTGTGTTTTTTGTGTTAGTTAATTAATAGTTTTGTTTTGTATTAGTAATTATAAAAAAAATTAGTACTTGCTGTAAATGTCTATAATGTAATGTCTGCTTTGTGTTTACCACTTGTTTATCGTTGAATGTTGTGAACGCCTGTCACTGGTCCACATATCAGAATTTTAGTTTTATGTTTTAATTTGTTAAGTATGTGTAATATGTGTACTGTTGGTGTTCCGTTATTAATAAATAAATAAATAAATAAATTTAGTTATTAATAAAGCTTTTAGCAATTTAGTCCGAAACCTAATTAAAATGCGAATTTTTTTTTTACAACAAATTTATTTTTCAGTAAATTTTCGCTTTAAATTCTTTTCACCTAAGGCTTACTGTTCTTAGAAGATGCTACCTATACTTTCATATGAAAGACATCAACGGGGGAGCGAACGCTGTGCGTGCCTTGTTTTGCATTTTATAAATACATGCATACATACCTTATATGTATAAATGTATATTATATGGTGACTTCCGTTCATACAGCCAAATCAATACTGGAGTCTCGGTAAGGGATCAACCCTGTTTGCAAAATACGAAAAATATTTTTGTTACCCTATACAGGGAGCTGTGTAAGTCTATAAAATAAAGATATTATTATTATTATACTTGTTTAAGAACAATCTCGGCTCAATTAGTATAGGAGGTCTAAATTATATTTTGCGTATTTCACAGAAAGGGTCACTGAACCTTGGTCCTAACCACTTACCGAGTCTCCAGTATTAATTTGGCTATATAAACGAAGGTCATCTTATATTATATGTATGCATGCATCGACATAAGTATCTATAAGTCGTTGTATGCATGTATTTATAAAATGCAAAACGCACGCACAGCGCTCGCTCTCCCGTTGATATCTTTTATATCAGAGTATGATAGCATCTGAGAATAGTGGCCCTAAGCCGATTTGTTAAATTGTTAGGACACAACGCCCTCGTGAGCGTTCAGTATGTGCATTACAAGCTGGTTAGATCAAATAGTTGCAAAATATTCGGTGGACAAGTATGGTGGAGAAATTCAACGGTCTGGGTTAGTGCCTCGGTGGCGCAGTCGGTTAGCGCGCTTTTTAAAATGTTACAATAATTTAATTCTTTATACCATTATTTATACATTATACCATGTAATGTATAAAAGATGGTCTAACTAAATTATTGTAATGTAATAAGAACCTATTTGCCTATTAAGAATTAAGTATTTATAACCAGCAAAATATTGCACGCTTTACTGCCACCATAGATAAACTCTGCGAGGTTTCGTGGACGGCTCTGAGAATGTAAACTGGCATGTAAGTTTTATTAAATAAAAAAGAATAGAGTCTTAAGATAATTGGGGAAACGTTGCTGAAATCGTATATTTGGGGAGATTTTTAGTCTCGTTCGGGGAAATTTAAAAAATTCTATCTGGAGACGGCCTAACACTTCTAAAACTTTTTCAGCCCGAATTACAGTTAGATTTAATCACATAATCTTTCATACACAGGTGGATTTACGGCGACATACTATACGGAACCCCTCATTTTACCGCGTAATTAAATTAAACAATACATGAATAAATGCTCCACATATCCTCACCCAGTCCGTTGTTAGTAACTCAAAGGGTTAATTGTTTTCTGGAAGCAGCTTTACTCGTTAATAACATCAGAGAGTTCTAGAAAAGCTCCCCTTTGGACGGAGAGCTAGCGACCAAATTGGTCATGTAGCTTCAGCTGTATTGAAACTCCGTTAGCTACTTCCCTGAACAACCTTTTCCCATAATCTCCGTGCTGGCAGGCCGCGGGCGGTGGGTGCGGGTGTAGTGGGGTGGGGAAAAAAAAGAAAAAAAATGTGGGCTTAGCGGCTTTAATTTTTTTTTTCAAACAGTTCCTCTGTTCTCCCTGTGCACCCAAAAAAAAAATTAAATGGATCGGGTGGTGGAAAGGGGTTGCCAGCGTTAATTAAAAGTACCTACCAAAATAATAATAATTTTCATGTGGGCTCAGCTGTATTAGCTTTTTTTCTGACGCGAGATTAATTAATATGTGACCCTCCAAAAAATAGCCATGCAAAAATATCGGTGGGAAGGTATCAAAAAAAAATTGTTGAAATCGTTGGATTTCGTTCGAAAATGAGCTGAGGAGAAGGCAAAAGTGGTCGTGGAGGGAATGTCAGCCAGCGAACGCGTCAGCGCGCTCACGGCGCGTCGATTTTGTTCGGCTAACAGACAGACAGCTACACCCGCACCCACCGCCCGCAGCCTGCCAGCACGGAGATTATGGGAAAAGGTTGTTCAGGGAAGTAGCTAACGGAGTTTCAATACAGCTGAAGCCACATGACCGATTTGGTCGCTAGCTCTTAGACTATTTATATGTACATGTGGAACAACATTCAATATTGTTGTATGATTTTATGGATATACTAACCTCGGCGGATTCGCTCGCGTGCAAATGATTTTCATTATTTGAGTAGTATAGACATTTTTCGGCTTGGTAGTTACTTTATCAACACTTCAGCCTATACGTTGACTAGTGTCACTACGCTGATAATAAAGAAAACCGCTTCGAAATCTGTTTAGTGGTTCTCGAGTTAAAACGAAACATTCTTATCGTACATCATATAGACAGATAGACAGTATTTACGATAATAAAAAATCCATTCAATTTAAAATTTTGCAAAAATATATTTTAAAGGTGGTAGAGCTAATGCCGGGCTCGACTGTGGAGGTACCACCATCTTACTCGCAAATCCTCCGTTATTCGGGTGAGAGTAAGAGAACAGCTCTCAGGCAAAACCAGGCGGCCCACCATTGCCTGGGACCGACGGATGGCGGTATATCCATCCCCAATTGCCGGGCCTTATATAAATCAGACTGGTGACGGGCAGCGGCGTCACTAGTGCAAGGGTTTCGGCACCGCGCTCACCAACCCGCCTGCCCAGCGTGTGTGAGTATGGGCATTTCTTCCAGGAGGACCGCCAAGAGTGGTGAACTCCTGGGAAGGCCTATGTCCAGCAGTGGACGAAACAGGCTGATGGATGGATGGATGGATGGATATTTTAAAGGTTTATCATTAGTATACTTCCTAGATATATTTTTTAATCACCTTGAACTTAACGATGGTTTAAAGTGTTAATTTGATAACTGTTTTGACGCTAATTGGTGATTGATTACTGTTTACTCATCGATGTGAATGACTTACCTTCAGTAGCCTGACGGTATAGAACTCTTCGAGCCAGGGGTGCTACTCCGAAGTGAAAAAGTTCGATCGATTGTCGTTCGGTCGTATATTCATCTAGAGATGGACGTATGCGTAACGGTAAACGATCGACTGAATCTTTTTTGGGGTACCGGGCCAGTTGCAGAATAATTATTTTTACATATTCTGATAGTTTAGAGTGCATTACGAACTGGATAAAATCAATTCTAATTACAAGTATCAAGAAAAATATTTTTGAAAAATTTCCGCGGGCCAAGATTTAAACACGCTATCTGTTGCTTACACGTTATGTGCGCTACTAGCTGCGCCGTTGAGGTATCCATCCTAGACCGCTGAGTTTTGCACCGTACCTGTACACCAAATTTTCATAACTTAAGAGGCTATGTAAATTTTATTTTTATCACTCTCACACAAGCGAAAAAACGCGCAGTGCGAGAGGGGCGGATTTAGCGCAAAAGTGAAAAAAGTATGTTTTTTAATTTTATTAAAAAAACGAATGTTGTATACGACCTATCCAAGGATACCCCACAATATGGGATAAACGAGAAAAAAAAATCATCCCCAGTTTACGTGTATGAGAGGTACCCTTAAAAACATTTCTTTCAAGATTTTATTTTACCATTTTGTTGACGTGATTAATATTTATATCCATGCTAAATTACAGCTTTCTAGTACTAATAGTCTCTGAGCTAAGCCGCGGACAGACGGACATGGCGAAAATACAAGGGTTCCTTGTCGGACTACGGAACCCTAAAAACAAGGCCCGTTCATTTTTTTTTTATTTCTTTCATATAACACAGGTTACGTTAAAATTTAATGCCAATTTTTAAATACACATTTAACATACGCTTGTCACTATCGCGCTTGATTGAAATAGTTGAAGTGACGTGGGAAGCAGCACGCTCACCCTGAAACAGGGAGACGTAAAACAAGCGACGCATTGATAATTCTTTCCAGGAAAATCTACAGATGTCGATAATGGACGAATGTGATACTACGTGATATCTAAACCTTTCTCCCGTCATGACGTCATATCGTCATAAGGCTGGTGACAAGCCGTGGTCAAAGCGGTCACCAGTTATTTTCTGCAATTAAATTTGCAAATTTCAGCGCAATCGACAACATTTCATTTTAGTTAACCATTCGTTTTTTTATATTGAAAGTCTGCGTAAAAAGAAGCTTTATGTATTATTTTATTTTATTTTATTTTATGTTCTTCTTGCGTAATTTAATGTTTTCTTATTCACTCATTCTAAAAAGACGTAAGTCGCAACTGAGGATTTCAAAAGTCGACGTTCATTGCCAAAGGATTATTTAAAAAAAACTTGGTATGTTTATGTCTGCTGTCACATGGCATGACAGTTGATTTTTTTTAAACAAAATGAACTTAAAAGCGAAGGAAATTGTGTTTAAAATCCTGTGTTTACCATATTTTTAGTTTTTTGAAAATATCTCTTTATTTAACCTAGATTTATTCTGAAAAAAATATATGATGCTCAGAAAGCCCATATCTCGAAATAGTTTTTAGTTTTGCACCAATTATTAATTTGTAATGTTGCCGATTAGCCCAGTTGTTCTTGAGTTTTGCTTCAAATACACAGATAGCAAACGCCAGACCATATCTGTCGCCGATGTGATGGCCATTGGGGCCGAAAGGCTTTAGAATGGAGACACGTACAGCACAGCGTAGCGTAGGCCGATGTCGTGCCCGTTGGACCGACGACCTGAAGGACGTTCGACTGGATAAGGAGTACGGAGGACCGATATGAGTGGCATAATATTGGGAAGTCCTATGTCGAGCAGTAAAAGATGACAGGCTGATGGATGGATGGATAAAGCTCTTTTAATAGTATATCTTTTTTTAACCAATCCCATAAGATTTAGGCAAATGATTTTATTTTATTTTGTAACATTCCAACCCCTACAAAAAAGCATATAATTATAAAACCAGCCAGTTTGAATTTCATGTCGACTTACGCAACCAATTTTGGTCTCTATTCGCTCACAGAGAAAATACATTTTTCTATACCCAGTAAGAATGGGTGCACTCACAGATTCTTGACTACCAAAGAGCTTCTCAGCGTCATCATAATCTTTATTTCAATGGTGTCCGGTCAAATGGACGTTTGAGGTCAGCGACCCCGCCCCGCGTCCCGCACCTCACCCCACGTGCACCCGCGTCCTGGCTGCAAAGATTATGTGCTGTGCGGTAGATAAGATCTACTTTTAGGATTTATTTTTTGTGCGCTATGGGATAAGCTAGGTCATTACCGCATTAGTTTTATTTTTATTACTTTGTTATTAGTCTTCCAGGTAGGCAGAGATCTGCTACGATCCTGATACACCTTCTTTACTTTACTTTACTTCGCATGTATAAGTTATTTTGGGAAATGTTTGCCAGCGTGGTTTACTTTATCAAAAAGTATGTAAACGCAAAAAAATAACAAAAATAAAAAGTTAATTTAAGCATCCATCTATCCAAAATTTAAGAGCTACGCTCCTGTCAGTGAAATAACTGTCGCCTTGTCAGTAGATTAATCGTTACTTATTTCTCCTTTCTGCTTTCCTTTTTTCCCTTTCCTTTTTTTCCCCTCAAAGAAGTAAAAGCATATTTAAATAAATTAGTCTATGTAAATTATGCAATACTCTACTAGATATTTAAAATTCATATTATATAGTCTTTCCACCGAATCCTTTATTTTAAATTTAGAATAACTTAAGGTCGTCCCTGTGTACTAATTTTAACAACGTTTTTATTTTCCATAAAAGGTTTGAAATCGTCGTCTTTTACAGCAACTTTTATTGAATTGTGTCTTATAAAAGGGGGCAAAAACTAATAAGCTGGTAAATTGAATCTAAAAACCGAAAAGAATTATTTAAAATAATACTAAAGGGTCATACAATGCTTGTAAATCTGCATTTCTTATACATGCCCTATCTATAATCTTTGCCCACAACTTGTTAAGCCTTTGTCCCATAATACCCGTGTCTCGTCCCAACCCAGTCATAAATTCAGCCCAAGACTTCGAAAATTACCATCTTTACGACTTTTCACGGAAATAAATCTATAAGAGATTACAACCTTTTTGTTTTGAGATTATAATCATTGGTGCAGTCTATATAAAAAAATCGGTTCCGTAGAAATTTCTTTTTATCTTTTGTATGAACGACTTTGTTCTTCTTCTTTATATACGACTGGCCCCAAAAATGCAATATATTGTTATCTCATGTGGGTATTTTTCTTAATTCCACCATAACTTGTTAATGCCTGAACCGATTCCGAAGTGAGTGGTATCGTTAGAATCCTTATAGCATTCTGAGTGGGATAGGCTATAAACATATATAAAGAGTACTAAATGAAAAAACTGCCGGAATAGAGATTTAATTCGTATTTCAGTCAACTGCGGGAGACTATTACATTGGTTGGTTACGTGTTGTTTTGTACGTCCCCCGACTGCACTGAAATCAGAATTAATTCTCTATTCCGGCAGTCAATTTTTTCTGCGCTACGATTGGCCACTACCATACCTAAAAGGAAGCGTCGATAACACCTAGGATGACGTGCGCTCGTGCAGAAAGCGGGAGAGTGAAATTAGGCGAAAATCTACGGAAAATCTACGGTAGTCGGCATTGAATGTCTGATACTATAAAAAGGCCTGTAAACACCTTATGGTTATGGTATGGTACGCCTATATGGCGTAGTTATCACGCGACAAGTCTTTTGGCGACATGGTTTCGTAAATAATCTCATAAGTTCCGCTACTGTCCGCTAGGGGCGGGGCGGTTATCAGATTACATACGAAATGTATCGAGAACGTAACTATAACGTAACCGTCATGTTTTCATGCTAAGAAATATAAAGGTGCAAAGGTTTGTCAGTTAGTTGGCTCTTGGTCTAATACGGTAGGTAGGAACACTACGGTTCCAACACGTGAGTTTTTGAACGAGTTTGACCGAGTTGCTACACTCCACACGTCATTTCACATATCTCCAATAGATTTCATATAGATATTTGACTGTCATTTTGACGTCTCTATACGAACTTCGCGAACCCTGCTCAGAGTCGGTGTTGAACAATTCGACACCGGTGTAGCGACACTGCTATTTTGAACGGTCGGCGTCGCGACCCGTGTAGATTTTTGAACGGTTTAGTGTTGGAACCCGGGATACGAACCCAAGCCGGTCTGAGTTTTTGAACGACTATCTGGGTGTAGTAATTGACTTGTCTTAATGACTTAATCGAATAACAAGTTTTTAAAATGTATTTGGCACTAGGTTGTATTTGCTTTTAAAAATAGTATAAAATGAATCTTGAGACCCAGGTTCGATTTCCGGTCGGGCATGCACCAAATGAATTTTTTTTGTTTGGCATTTCACAGTTCTCATCCGGGAACACCTCTAACACCCCCTCGGGGATTCATGTCGTGACGATATGTTTTAATAAGTAGAAAAAGTCGGTTACTGGTTCTGTCTATCTATGTATGTATGTTCCGTTTTAACTCGGGAATCACTCAACGGATTTGGATGATTTTTTTTATCTTAGTGACCCTGGTTGTTTTCCTCTGTGGACCATAGTCAACACATAGGCTATAAAGGTTATTCATAAATTAACGCCCAAGCCGAAAACGGGGTAAAGATAGAAAAAAAGCACTTTCAACTCGAGAACCATTCAACGGATTTGGATGTTTTTTTTTACTATCATCGTAATGACTCTGGTCAACACATGGGTTATAAGGGGTGTTCATAAAATAACCCAAGCCAAAAACGAGGCAAAGATTGAATAAACGCTTTTAACTCGAGAACCACAAAACAAATTTGGATGCGGTTTTTTTTATTACCATCGCAGTAAACCCGGTCAACCCAAAGGTTCATAAAATAACGCCCAAGCTGAAATCGGGGCAAAGATTAAATAAATGCGGGCGGAGCCGCGAGCAAAGGCTATAATCTTTACTATATCTGGTATAATTAAACAGTGATCCCTACAAAACGAGGACCATTCATCGTGACATCACGTAAAAATAACTTGTCTTGGAAAACAAGCTAATAATCGTTTTTTCCGTGTAAGGTTCGCCCTTGAATTATCACTAAGATGAGTCAAGAACAAAAATAGACATAGCTTAATGCTTGACGAATGCGTGATTACACTGGCTTTTTATAGCACCTTAGGCGCTTACATAGTGTTGCCATATCCAGTAGCGTGAGTTCCTCATAATTCAATAAAGGAGCATGGAAATTTAGCCTATATTAGTTTAAGCACCTAATTTATGTGGTTTATACAAGGTAGGTATTCTTTTTCTGTTTTTTTAAATATATTTATTTTGGTAGTTAGTTTTATTTATAGATGAATTGTTATTTAAGTTTTAGTTAATTTAAATAAATTACAATAAATTATATTATTACATTTTACACAATATTAAAATATAGACTATATGACTAATAATGATAAGTGATATGTCATTGGAGAGGATTTTTATGTTCTACAACTTTTACATTTTACTACGGCGGGAAGTCTCAAATTTTGGAAAAATAGTTACGCCTGAATTAAAACGAGACTTTATTTCTTAATGCCTTTTAGTGGTAATTAAATTTTAAATAATGGTTTTTAAACGACTTATTTACGCATCTACACAACTAAATCTCGATATGTATTGTATTTATATCGTAGGAAGATAATGTATAGAGATACATTTCTACGTTTTCTGACATTTTCGTAAAGATTTTATGTTATTTCGGAGGCAGCGCGATTTACAACTGTTTTGTTACAAACACAGTGTAGAGAACATAGTACTCACACAGACACATTTCTAGAATCAGGCTGTTTGATATACTATTTTATTAAAAATAGAAGAGTGTTCTGATTTCTGTGTTAGACCCGTTCGTCTCATCTATATTAAAGATTTAAAATCTTAATTAAATTTTGGTCTTCCCCATAACCCTTGTTAAGCGATCTATAACTCAATAATTTTAGGCATCTATTTATTTTCTTTTTTTTGCAAATCCTATTCTGTACTTATTTCCATGACATGACAGTGGGCCAAAAATCCTGACATGTCAGGGAAAATCTTCTCGTCTGGTAACCCTACGCTTACCAGTAGTCTAGGCATTTAAATTGCTAGGTTTTATTGACTAAAGTACAATTGCTACTTGTAATTATTTTAAACGAAGCTTCGCTGCCTGTTTGTTTGCGCCATATCTCAAGAACCAAACATTAAGACGAAGTGAACATTGGAAAATCAAACTTTCATAAAATATTTTCAGAAAAATATAATGTATTTAATTACAGAACTTAAAAAGAGTACTAATGTTTTCGAAGATAAGAGAAATGTTTTCGAGTATTTTGGAAACACAATTCGATATTTTTACTTGATGGAACAATATCCTAGAGGCCTCTGAATTTTTTCGTCACTTTTGATATCTGTATTAAAGATCGTATCATTACTAAATTAAAAAAATAAGATATAAAAGTTTATATACATTTATTTTATTCTACTTAGTAACGAGTTATACGAATATGTTTTAAAACATTTGTCCACTTTGTCATAATTAGATTTTTTTATATTGTCAGTTTTTTTAAGTAACTTTTCAAACTAGTACTCGACTGACCGCCGTGCGCGAAAGTACTCCCGAAGAGTCCTGATGACGATGAGTCATAATCTCATCGATAGCTCGATCGGTGCCTGCTCGCACAGTTAGACAAGTGAGTCCTATCCGTTTTTAAATATTTATTACTTTTCAAACATTTGTTTTTAAACAAAATCGTCTTTTACTTAAGGCGACACTGCGAAGAATTTGCACTTTTTAGAGATGTTTCAAGTACTTTTAATAACAAGCTACTACTGGCTTGATAATGTTGCTCGTTTTTCGACTTGAACTGAGTGATCGCCGAGCGTTGAAAACTCGATGCCTCACCTTAAATAAGGCTCATATAACTACTATTTTTATCTCGCTCTATTGCCTTCGACTCTTTGTTCGTTCACAGAGCAGAATCAAGTTCCCAAACCACATTATATCACCTTAAGCTAAAAAAAAGTAAAAAGAACTTTCAATGACTTGAAATTTTATAAATTGGTTTGGATGGGGGTGTAGAATCATATTTTAGATAGATTGTTTCAAAGTTATATTATTTGAGATGTACAATTGACAGGTTTTTTAATTCCGATAAAACGATTTTCATACGGTATTGTAATTTTGATAGATTTATGTATTTTATTTATAAAAATAAGATAATATACATGTTACGGCTAGAACCCGAAGTTCGGCTACACCAAGTTTTAACCGGGCATTGTTACAAAACTTCGGGGTCGGCTAAAGTCAGCTTGCTTCGCTCGGCGCCCAAGTCAGCCTAATCCTCTCCTCCTCGCTCCGCTCGTCATCGCACCTATTTTTTGACTTTTTTCGGACTTTAACTGACTTCAGGATTTAACCATAACATACGAGTATATAATATAAGTATAACAGTACTCATACTTACATTGTTTGTAGCTGTGATGTGTTTTTTGGGCATTATATAATTTCTTGTGACTTTTACAATCTGAATATTCGGCCGTTAAGTAGGCAGGCAGTAAAAAATACTATAGGACCCACGTCCATGAAACTAATAAAAGTCTTTTACGACATATTGCCAATTTAGCATCATTAATTTATGATTCTAATTAAGTATAAAGTATTCATAAATAATAAATTATAAATAATGTTGAATAGTAAAGATTTAATTATCTACTTATTTATGTCAACAAGTACATATATTTGGCTTTTGGCCTGCATACATTGAGTGCCTTTCCAATACAACCCCGTATCCTATAATTTTATTGCTGATGGTAGCACAGTAGTATTTTGTAGTAAACAGTAATCAAAAATTTCCAATAAATTAATTAAAATGTGTAATAGAGTGGTTACAATGAGTGACATATTGTTATAAAAATTTTAACGTCAGCGTGACGGCTGCCTATTGACAGGCCTTATTACCGCGTAATAGCTGTTAAAATCGTTTACAAATAGGCTTCAACCGCAGTGTAAAAAATTTGAACAGTCTGTAGATCTAGATACCCACTTTCACTAAGGTATTAATATTTGTATGCCATTAAGGCACAATATGGCAAGAACACTCTACTCGAAATACTATTATTAGAGTGCATAGCAAACTAGAAAATTTCAATTAGATTAGAAACAGATGTAAAGACGAGAATTTGAAAAATATCCTCGGGCCAGGATTCGAACCTGTGACCTCTTGTTACCAAGACAAGCGCGTTACCCATTGCGCCACCGAGGTACTTACTTAGACCGTTGAGTTCTTCCACCATACTTTTACAATCACGATTAACAAAGAATTAAAAATTTAAACAAAGAATGTCGATTTTCTCAAAAATGGCGGATTTGCGACCCCGAAGTGATAGGGGTCAAATCACTCCAAATCAATCATAGTTTCTTCCCCGAGAGGAATAAGAGCAATTTACAGTCACCCTGTATAAGCACCTTTTTTGTGTGTGTGGCGCATTTTGTAGCGCTCCCGAGGTTACGCACACATAAAAAAGTGCGTGTACACACACTAGTACAACATAGCCAGACTTCGTGAGATAGAATATCTGTATCAAGTTGAAATTACACCTTAATTACCTAAACATCCCATACTTTCAGAGTTCGTTGAAGATGTTTAATCTATAACAGGGCATAAACACTATGCCATAGTAATATCATATCGCGAACGCAGAAAGCATATCAAACGCCGGTTCAATTACCGTACGCTATAACGAGATGTGTTAGAAAGTGAGGCAGTTAACCTTCCGGAACTAAATCATATTAGTAAAAAATAAGTCGGGCTCGCATCTTTCTAAGGAAAATTATGAAAAACAAATCGAAACGAAGAAATCTGTGTAATCCCACTAATATTACAAATGCGAAAGTTTGGATGGATGGATGGATGTTTGTTACTCTTTCACGCCGTAACTACTGAACCGATTGGACTGAAATTTTACATGAATGTAGTTCTAGGCCTGGAATAGGACATATGCTACTTTTTACCCCATAAATCAGTTCCCATGGGATGAAAATGAGCTTTCAAATTTCTATAGAAAAGTGATGTGTCACCCTTTCACGCCATGCTTACGAAACCGATTAGGCTGAAATTTTTCATAAATGTAGTTCTAGACTTTGAATAGGACAAAAACTACTTTGTCCCTTTGTTCCCATGGAAAAGCTATAAAAGAGACACACAAAATGGGAAACAGAGGCCCATAACACACACATTTCAGCAGCTGTGTTTACTGTAGGTAACAGTCCGAATAATATTGACTGATTTTATAGGAGTTTACAAAACCTAATTCAACGCGGTTGAAACCGCGGGCAAAAGCTAATAGTAACTCCATATTTTGAAAAAAAAAACTGTATTGTTTTCTTGACAAAATGCAAATATGAAGTGAAGAAATAATTTGATAAGTATTGATAGATAAGAAAACTATCAGTAAATTAGCTGAAAACTAATGTGTTTGTGTGTAATATATAATTACATATATATAATAATAATATATAATTACATTCCCTTTACCTACAAACGCAAGCCCAGCCCCGAATCGATTACTATGGGAGATCAATATTGTATTTTGCAAAATTAGCAAAGTGTTATCCATTCGTCATACTGATCACTTACCAAGTCTACAGTATGAATTTGGTTGCATAAATAAATGTCGCCTAGTAACTGTTCAATGGGGCCAACCCTATTATTTATGCGAAAACAAAAACAGCTGTGCCATATATTCTGGTCAAATCGGTAGGTGGCCTTTTTATGCAGACCTGGAGTTTTTAGTTTTTCAGCGACTCCATCCAGCCACTATACAGGTTGAACCAAACGAATGCCCCCTGGAGGGAAAGTGCCTAAAATATTATAGATAGCAAATTTTACTTAAAGGAACCTTAATTTTATTTTTAAAGTTAAGGAAAACTGCATTTAAAGAATTTTAAAAAATCACCTTATGCGGGAATCGAAGCGGACAAATGTGAAAAAGAAACATTCTATATTTTTATGATACCGATCGAAAGAGTCAAACATATGAACCAAATACTTCTAAGCAACGTAGCATCGTAAATTAAAGGAAAACCATGAAATTTTACATTTTAATGACAAAACTTTTAAAGAATTCCCAAAATCCAAAATGTTTGAAGTAAAAAAAAATTCTTTGAATGCGGTTTTCTTTAACGTTAAAAATAAAATAAAAGTTCCTCTGATTTAAAATATATTTTATTGTTTTTATAATTATTAGCGAATATAAAAATAATAAAAAATAAATCTGAAAAGAGTCCTATATATCTTTATTCGTATCTTCTTTTTGTTATATCAATGGTTGTAAACACCAAACTCACTGAATCTCCCTTTGTTCCAGAACTAGCAACAACAACGATAGCCACTGCGACAGAAGCGGACACGACGCCATGGCCGGGCTCGCTCGCTCCTCTGGACACGCTCACCGTGGCCTGCCAGCCGGACAGCATGCATGTCACCATCACACTGGCACCAGTCAGCCATGCTTCGAGGCATAGGTTAGTTTAATCCACATTACGAGTTCCGCTTAGGGCCAAGCCACTAAAAGGCTCTGATACAGATATTCTCTCTCTCGTAGTCCGTTTGTCGATGGTTGTAGTAGTGCGTGTTTGTAGTAGTGCGTGTTTCTAGTGTGCGTAACCTCGGGAGCGCTGTAGTTGTAATTATGTATAACGCGCCACACACACACACAACGTGACTACAACATAACTAAACGGTATTCGTGACATAAATGAAAAAAATATATACCTATACAGATATATCTACTTATTTCTTAGTTTTAATTATACACACACCGGAACAATTGGCGGAACAGAGCAACATTTTCATTTAAACAACGTCATTTCGAAGCCTCAGTTCTCCGTCAGGTAACGATTCGTATGAGCTTTGATGGCAGCTATCTAGAGCACAGGTAGACGAGGTCCAGACCGCCTCAGGAACCCAAGTAACCCAACTGATCAGACAAGCCGTTTATGCCACAGACTGTGTAGAGTTAGTTCTGAGTGTTTGTAATTCCATACATTTTGATACCATTTTGAGGCTGTTTATTTCATGGACAACTCCTATGTTAACTGTCGGTTTAATCAGTTGGGTTTCTTATGCGGTCTGGACCTTGTCCATCCGTACTCTAGATAGCTCCTATCAGATCTTATCCGAATCGTTCATTACCTGACGGAGAACCGAGGCTTCCAAATGACTACACTTATATGAAAATGTTGCTCTGTACCGCTAATTGGGCCGCTGAGTCTGAGCTGAGTGCCCAATATACTAAAATAATATCCGGTAAATCTCATTAAATAAAAAAAAAAACAAAATATCATAAGGAAGTCTCCATTTTGTTACTATCTTCCAAGAAGTTTAGGTGGTATATACTCTATACCTATTCCGCCTTCTATATGACCATACTTTGGGCAAAAATCCATTCAGAGCATGCAGGCTTAACTCACAATGTTTTCCTTGGCATATCAATTCCGAAAACCTTTTTTGCACCGTTTGCACGTCCGGCAGGATTTTAACCTGGGTCTCAATATTTAAAGTTACTACAGCTATTATAAAAATTAATAAAATAGTGATCGTGATACCCATCTTTCCCTTAGACTATGTCCTTTCCCACCCCACAGCATCGACGAATCGTTCAACGGCATCGTCTACCCGGCGGGGCTCGGCAGCAACTCCTCGTGTCTCCGGGAGTACGTCTCAAAGAGAGGCGACCTGCAGTATACCCTGCCGCTACGAGGGTGCAACACCATGTCCAGCGACCAGGTATGTCGGCTGCATCCAGTAACTGGATACCAGTTAGCAAATGGCACTGTAAGACCACCTGTAAGAGGAAGCTGAGCCATTATCTGGACTGGGATCTGTTGATATACAATTGGTTTAGAAACCTGACCAATGAATAATGCTACATCGCCAGATGTGCTGAACAATACTGTGTCAGCAAAGCAATCATCGTAAATACGTGGTCAGGATGTCATTGGGATATGGTAAAATAGTGTAGGTCCAAGTAGAGATCCCTGTGGTACACCAGCTGAAACGGGATAGCTTTAAGATTACACGAACTATCTACGCGTTTACATAGCCTTCAATTATGGAGAAGCATATTGTGTTATTGAGTCTCTTTCGCGTTTTATAACGATTTAGAAAGAGAATTCGCAACGAACTTATTGGAATGCGTTCTCAATATTTAGCATGCTAGACTTCTTTTGGGACATCATTCCTAAAATTTCTCAATTAAATCAAAGAAAATGTGAGAAACAAATATCTTAGATCTCTTTGGCGTTGCGCAGACGCACATAATAAGTAAGCGCCAGCAATTTTATCCTCGAACATTTCTCAAAGTAATCTCGATTGCACTACGAGTATGACTCCATACGCAGTTAGGTGATCCATTGTTCTGTCACTCGGATACGTGAAGCACTGCCAAGACATATGGACTAATGGGTTTTTTAAAAATCATCCCTATTACAAGTTGGTAAGGGCTGTGATATTGTTCTGTAATTTTTTGACTTCAAGTACTACTTGGGTACGCCCTCTCCAGTACAGCAACGGTCAGTTACCTCAGAAAAAATGCTAAAACACACACACGAGGCACGCGTATATTCAAAGGTTGTTAAAATATCTTGTTTGTTCCGACGGCGCGATGTCTGGAGAACTTGCTTGTTCCATCAATGCAAAATCAATGATAGATCAGATTTCAAAATAAAGAACAAAAGTAACGTTTATTCCGTCAGCTGAATACACTATCGCCTTGACCAGTTTAAATAATATATTATCGTCAAAACCAAATTGGCCCATATTTGCTTAGGACAAATGAAATCAATTGTGTCTAGAAAAGATAGGTCACTCTGGTTCTGATGGCCTCAATTATGTGCGAGATCCTATAATCAAAAAAACTAACATTACTGCAAGCGGCGACAATCACTACGATTTATTTCTTCTTCTTTTATTGGCAATATATTTCGCAAACAAGAGCATGGCTATTAAGTTTATGTATAATATGAAATATTTTTTTTTTTCAATATGCTTCTCCACAAACATTTATAATAACCTAAGAACATTTACAATCAATTAACGATACGTATTCGCACAAAAGGCGAAAGAGGTTGAGTATATTTTTAGTGCCATTAACATTCTTATGTTAATTAATATAAGAGTCAATCAGCTTGTGTCTGTTTGTCAGTCATATCACGCACTTCCTCGTTGCGCAAGAGTCGCTTGACAGACAGTCATTGTTAGGCGCTGTAGACATTGACACGTCTAGCGTCTTCAAAAGTCTGCTCTGTCAAACTAAAAGTTACAACTTGCAGGTGTCATTTCGTGATATGTCATATTTTGTCAGCAGCATTATCATAATCCACCTGAACAGACGAATGAAGAAGGTAAACACTCTCAAAAGCTTTGGAGAAGTGACGTGGAGTACTAAATGTTGATTCCATACATCGTTTTAACAAACAAACAAACAACTTTATTGTGCACCCTCTTAAAAATACATAAAAAAGAAAATATTACAAATGTTAAGGAAGGTAACAATTGGCAGCCTTATCGCTTAAAGCGATTTCTTTTTAAACCTTTGGGTGGAATTATTGTACGGGAAAAAGGCGAAGGCGATGTACGGAAAAACAAACTATACAAAACGAAACTTACACACTAATGCTTAAATATAATAAATTAATAGTAATTATGTTATTCATAAATTCAAGTCACCTTATACAGGTGGAAAATGAACCCTCTAGGTTTATTGAAATCTATGAATCAAAATCACTTATAGAACAGAAAACCGTAAAAAAAGTTACTTTCTTCTTTTATTTTTTGGTTTTCATTTCAAATTTCGAAAAAATTGCCGACGCCATTGCGACCGATATGTGACTGACAATAGACAGTACATATTCCCGGCGGTAAATAATGCACATAGGTTTTGTAGAGCGTCGTCGGCGTTCGATATCTTTTTTCATTATGAATCATGACAAAGTAACAAAACATGTATTTTTGTTTCGAACATAGAACAGTTTCCCTTGCTAGAGGTTTCATTTTCAATCTGTATAAATAATACGCAATCTATTTGCAAAAGGATATATAGAAAAACACAACAGATGAGTTAGATGCAGAAGAATCAATTCAGAAAGAAATGTTCATTGCAAAAAAGAAAAAAAGTATTATTACAGCGAAAATTAGCTTTGCAGACATTGACGTCTCATAAACAACTAGACTCACAATCTCGCTCAAAAAGTGTCCGCGATGCATTTTGTCACCGCTATGGGGTGACAAATTGGAATAACGATTTCATACAACTGACATTGCGTCTTATGTTTACGACATAACGTCTTAATTTGGTTGAAGCATTTTTGCTACTATGCACGTCGCACGTTCGGACACTTTCTGACGAACTTTTCTTAGAGACTGTGTGTCTAGTTGTTTATGAGAGGTCAATGTTTGCAGACGTGCTTTTATTTTGTTTTCTTTAGACACAGTAACTTTTGAAATTTAATTTCATAGTTATGCTTGTACGTTGAATGTCCATTCCTCTTTCACCTGCTTGTAGGGATACCATGTTGAAATTCAGAAAATCCTAACACAAAGCCGGACAATAAGAAAAAATCCGGACATTTTAATCACAGCATTTATTTATACTATACTAATAATAAAGTAGTAAAATTTCGTGTCGGCTAATTGAATATTTTCGCAAAATTTGAAATGAAATGGCTTGTAAATATTATCTGGAGGCCAAAACCACAATTTTTAAAATTTTGTCTGTCTTTATGTCTGTACGTATATTCTGTTTTAACTCGAACACAACTCAACGGATTTGGATGCGTTTTTTTTTATTATCATCGTTATTACCCTGGTCAACGCATGGGCTATAAGAGTTGTTCATAAAATAACAACCGAAAACGGGACAAGGACTGAATAAACGCGGGCGGAGCCACGGGCAAAGGTTAGTGAAATGATACGTTTTACAGGGATAGCTGTATGTGGCTTAATAAAGATTGAAGACGGACTGAAGACTTTCAGCATTCAGGTATTTTATTACCAGAATTAAACATTCATAAAATAATCCGGACAAATTAAAAAACCGGGCAAAGTCCAGATAGAAGGTCAAAAGTCATTAAGGTAACTAGGCCCCCGGCTCCAACGTATGAAGGCATCAACAAGTATCTGTTCTCGATTATGTATGTGATCTTAAATATAAATTGAGATGACTCTACACACAACGAAATAACATACAAACCGTAAAACAAAACAAATAACGCCTCAAATTGGATAAAATATGTTTTTACATCAATGACACACAATGACTACAAGGGAATCTTCAGTGGAAACTAGTGTTTTAATTATTATTGTAACCAACTGTCTTAAGGCGCATAGGCACGCCACCGTTTTAGTACAAAATTTGATAACCCGTTTCTCTGTTGTTTGTCGTTATAGACTAAAGTTATAGACCTCTATAGTTTAATACAGGCATTTACAAAGTCGCTATGTAGCTGAAATGTTAAATTTTGATATAGATACAATCTGAGGCAAGAAAACAACTTTGTATGTAAATCTGTCCAGCTTGATATCTTTAAAACAAAATTAATATTCAAAATTTTGGCAAAATGGTGCCTTTTAAAATACCAGCACCAGATGATAGAGGTCACATAGTTTGGTCTATTACGAAAAACAACTGAGAAACGGATTATTAAATTTTGTACTAAAACGGTGGCGTGCCTAGGCGCCTTAAATAAAGAAATTATTCTATTCTATTTCTCGGGGGTCGGGCCCCCTAGCCCCTACCTAGTTACGCCTAAAGTCCGGACAAATCCGGACGGATGGTAACACCACACGTATGTCTCTGTACACGAAGTATTGATGCTAAATGTTTATAGTGCCCATAAAGATTCCTTGGCCTGACCGCTTGCTAACTCACATGCAATGCAACGAATGAATATGAGTGCAACGCGCCGGGACGGGTACATTACAATATTATTTATTTAACAACACACATTCACAAAAAGGAACAGATTAAAAAAGGTTTATTGCCAAATAAAATAACTTAAAACTAAACATATCAAATAACAGCCTTAAAATGTAGGAGAGAAAAAAGTTTTAAGCATTCCTGCCAAATGGCAGATGCTCAGCAAAGCTGTCGATCTAAGAGAGCAAACAGCGCTGTTTTTCAGCATACCGCAGACATAATGAAATAATTTAGGAATTATAAAACTGCAAAAAGGCATGTAAATTAAAACATAAAATAAAAAAGAACATTAATTATTATCATTTGGTCAAGCATCATATAGGCTATAAGGGGTGTTCATAAATTAACGCCCAATCTGAAAACGGGACAGTGATTGAATAACGAACGGAACCGCGGGCAAAATCAAGTCACAAATAGAATAAATCCACACCTTTACAGCCACAAAAACGAATAGTCAAATCGTGAATCCGTCATTATCCGTCGTGATATCATAATATCACCACAGCATACCCTGAAACACCCCTATAAACTCTTGTCCGCTTGTAATAAAGCATATTATTGCTTAACAAAACTGCATTTAAAATAGGTAAAAAAATATCGTAAGGACAATAAACCACTTTAAACATCCTCAACTGTAAACCATATTCACTGGTAATAAAAGCTGAAACTGACTAAAAAAGTACAATTCTAAATTGATTCTTATTCCAATAGCATAAATTATAAAATCGCTTGTAAAGTATGGAAGAAGACTCGTGAGGACTCATCGTGACTTTTCAATAATCGAACAATATGGAATTAATAAAAACGGCTTCCGTTATATTAGGAAATGACTAGGTAATAGTTTTGACCCTCGTTTTTAGGGTTCCGTACTCGAAGGATGACAAACGGAACCCTATTACTAAGCCTCCGCTGTCTGTCTGTCACAGGGGTCTACATCTTCAAACGTAAAGGGTAGAAAATTGAAATTTTCACAGATACAATACAATATACAATACAATATAACTTTATTTGCACACCACAAAGAAGGAAACAAAAATAATATAAATTACAATAGCCAAATAACGTAGGTACAATCAGGCGGCCTTATCGCTTATAGCGATCTCTTCCAGACAACCTTTGGGTAGAATCTGGTTTAAAAGGAGATTGATGAATAGGCGGTGCACTAATTTTAAAATAATATTTAAATATACTATACAAAATCTACATTAATAAATTAAAAAAAAAAAAAAAATATGTATTATAGATAAATAACATGAATGAATAAATATATACATACATACATATATTACATAAATAATAAATAAACTTTAAGAGGAATGTAGATAGTTCAGTGGTCAGAGTGAGAGGTAGTGTTCTTTTACCAGTCTCTTAAAGACTGGTAGGGAAGGTGCTCTTCTTATAGATAGAGGAAGATCATTCCACAAACGGACGGCTTGTACTGAAAAGGAATTGTCATAGAAGGTCGATGAATGTATTGGGGTAGCCAGGAGTAGATTTTGAGAGGACCGTAAGATACGGTCATGAGTACCATGAAGAAACTGAAAGCGAGCTTTGAGATATGATGGGGTGGCAGGATTATTTAATACAGAATACAAAAGAGACAGAATATGAGAATTGCGACGACGACGAATAGGAAGCCAATTAAGACGCGAACGAAATTCAGAAATGTGATCGAATTTACGAATACCAAAAATGAACCTAATACAGAAATTCTGAAGACGTTCGAGTTTATCAAGTTGGACCTGAGTAAGATCGAGGTAACAAATATCTGCGTAATCGAGAATCGGTAGTAACAAGGAATGTGCAAGCGCAATTTTAGTAGCAGTCGGGAGGAAATTTCGAAGCCTTCTCAGAGCTCCTGCAGCCGCAAAAAGTTTTCTGCTAACTTCATTTATTTGGGGGTCCCATGACAGGCAACTATCTAATAGGAGACCTAAATTTTTTACTTTGTTGCTGTATGGTATTATAGTCCCATCAAATACAATAGTAGGAACTGTTTGCCAGTCAATCCTATCGGTGAACCAAGGACTTCCGATGATAATGACTTGCGTCTTGGAGGGATTGATTTTTAAACCATATTCGTTGCTCCAGACAGATATTTTTGATAGATCGGCATTTGTCGTAGCTATGGCTACTGGAAGATCTTCTAATTTGGCCTGAGTGTAAATTTGGAGATCATCTGCGTAAAGGTGGTAGGACGAAGAAATAAACTGAGATATATTATTAATAAATATAGCGAAGAGAAGAGGAGATAGGACGCCACCTTGAGGAACACCGGCAGTAGTGTCGCACCATTCAGAAAAGGTATCATCAATGCGGATACGTTGCCGGCGCCCCTGTAGATAACTACGAAACCAGTCAATCACCGTTGGAGATATGTTAAGAGAACGTAGCAGACCCAGTAGGATTTCAAAGTGAACTGTATTAAATGCGTTAGAAAAGTCAAGTAGGGTCAGAACTGTGAGTTGTCCATCATCCATTCCTTTGCGTATATCATCAGTAATTTTTAGAAGGGCCGTAGCGGTACTATGACCAGGGCGGAAACCTGACTGATGAGGATTCAGAAGGTTGTTTTTGTTCAAAAAAACACTTAACTGATGATGGACAGCACGTTCAAGGACCTTGGAAAGAAACGAAAGGATAGAAATAGGACGATACTCAGAAAAAGTAGTGGGATTTGCTTTTTTAGCTAAGGGAGTCACTTGAGCATCTTTCCATAAGTTCGGAAAAGATCCTGTGGAGATGGATCGATTGAGGATACAGGTGATGATGGGTAAGAGGATATCAAGGATAGGAACGATCATTTTACGACTAATACAGTCACTTCCTACAGCGTTGGATGAAATGGCATTAATGTGTTTCTTAACATCACAATCGGTGAGTTGACTAAAATTAAAAGAAGGGTAGTCGGGTGTTGGGATTGAAGAAAGATAGTTTAGAGTTTTTATTTTCGTTGCACTGTCAATAGTGGACGAAGAAGAAAAATATTGGTTAAGTGAATTTAAGTTCAAATCTTTCGAAATTGAGTCTTTACGAGATTTACCCACACCCAGAGATTTGAGAAATTTCCAGACTTTGGCTGGATCACCGTTTTCGACGGATTCGTGAATATGGCGTCGTTGAGCGTCTCTACACACCTTGTTGCAGTGATTCCGAATACGTGAGTACCTATCTTTGTTGGGGTCAGTTGGTCGACGTTTGAATCTTGCCTTAGCAAGATTCTTTTTTACCATTAATTGTTTAATGTCCTCGGTGAGCCAAGGAGCAGGAGCATGCTTTATTTTGATGGCTTTAACTGGAGCATGTTTGTCAAATAATTGTGTCAGTAACGAGTTAAAGACACTAATTTGACCATCAACGGAATCAGCATTTAAAACCACGTTCCAGTCAATGTTTTTAGCATCTTCCCTAAGGTTATCCAGATTCATACTACCAAAATTGCGCTGCAGAAGAACTTTTGGCTTAGCCTTGGGGGGACGGACTTTATAGGATAGAAAAACCAAATCATGGTACGAAAAAGCATCAGCATTATACTGCCCATGCTTTGTTACGTGTGCTAAGGATGAAACTATAATAAGGTCAAGAAGAGAAGGCTGACAATTTGGAAAATGGTGCGTAGAACTAGACGGAAGGATGTGTAGATTGTTGGAGTTAATGAGCGATCTGAAGGAAGCTGAACGGTGGTCATTTTTGAGGAGACATGTGTTAAAATCGCCCATCACAATTGTATGACTGTAAGATGGAACTAAGTTCTGAAGAAGACTTTCGAAGGATAAAAAGTAATTGATTTTCATGGAAGGGGGGTAGTAAACTCCAAGAAGAATCTTTGTATGATTTAACGTGACTTCAATAAATAGGTGTTCGCCAGCATCTGTCGGTGGGGGTTGGGCAGACATACTGACTATAGAGAAAGGAATGTGTGATCGCAGGTAAATTGCAACGCCACCGCAATTCCTAGGGACACGGTCATTACGAATAAGATGAAAACCTGGAATTGCGACAGATGTGGAAGGCAAACATGGTTTTAAAAACGACTCTGACACGAGAATAGCGTGGATATTTTTTATATCGAATGTTGTCAGCATATCTGGGTAATGACCCCAGATGCTTTGTGCATTGATATGAACAACATTAAAATTCTTTGAACAATCAGTAAACTGAGAAGACAATGAATCGTGGAGATTCGGGATACTTTGAAAACTACAATCGCTACTACTATCATCAAAAGATGAAGAAGAACAGGACAAGAATTCGTCACTCTGAGAACTATTATTAAATAAATTATATAACATACTTTAATAAGAATAACAATACTATAATATAATAAATACGAAAATAATATATAACCGCGAAAATAAAATGTAAAAATTTCACCTGCCAGTTGTGCGTTTAAAATAAATTTTAAATCGATGATGGGCAGCAGGTTTTAAGCAGTGAAAATAAATCACTGTACACAAAAAATAAAGTTAGAATATAACGCATTAAAAAAAAAAAACAAAAAGAACAAACCGTAAAACGGAACGTTATAAAAAACAATTCAAAAGTAAAATGTCAGTGTCAGTTATAGCCAAGCAAGAAACGATTTCAAAAGAAACAAAAACAAGATTACCTACAACAACTACACTACAAGTTAAATAAAAAATTAACTAACAGCCTACCTACTGCCCATTAACAGGAAAAAAAACTCAATTCACAGTAGCTGCTCCTCGTTTCCCTCTTGTTTTCTTCGGGGGTTTCGTTACCATCAGCTTGGAAGAAACAACAGAAACTTCACCTTCTGTTGCAATACTTGTTACATCCGGAAGAGACCGGATCTGATGCCGTTTCCCATCGAGCCCCAATACAAAGACTGATCCCTCCTGCGTCCAGCATTTGGAGACTCCGAAGCGTCGTCGTGCCGCCATAAACACGTCATGCCGGCGCTTCGTGAGAAACTCGGACAGGGTGATCCCGCTGCCTTTGAGCTTAGTTTTACTAAACCAAACCTTGTCACGGAGATGGGTGTCTACAAATTTAACCAGTATGGGCCTAACTGAGCCGGGAACTAAGCGTCCCATTCTGTGACACCTCCTGATATTGTTGACACTGGGATTCGGGAGTTCGAACCGCTCTGAAAGCACTTTGGAAACTGTAGCTGCCGTGTCCTCGCCCTTGGCTTCTTCCACACCATGGATCAAGAGAATCTTGCGTCGACCTCGCATCTCCAGTTGATCCAGTTCCTGTGCCAACATGTCCAACTGTCGCTGGAGGTTTTTGATGGCATCGGTGATGAAATCCCGGAATGCAGCAAAGTCCGCAGTAACTCCAGGAGAAGTATTAGCCTGCGGAGAGGCTTTCTGGTGCTCCTGCTCAAAGGCAGCCATCCTCTTCTCAAAGAGATCCCTCATCTCAGTCATGGTTTGCTGGACTTGTTCCATAGTGAGGGTAGTAAAGAAAGTGGTTCAGCGCAGTGTATATTGAGATTATGTGAAGAACTTGTGTTAAGAATAAGGAAATAAGTAGTTCCTATAAAAGGACGTTGGCGCTAGTGTTGCGCGACTTGTGCACTCTCTCCCCCTGTACGCCATGGTGTGGTGTGTGTCATATATCGTGTGCACAATATAATTACGTTGTATCTCAGATTGTGTTTCTTTCCACCGGTTCCCAATAAATCTCAACAACTTGTTATAATGAAAGGATAACACTTCCTGGCAGGTAATTTGTACTATACTTTAATAATAAACATAGATTATGTAAAAATGAACACTTGTATTATTTTAATTAATTTCAAAATATTGAGCTTCACAAATTATGTCTGTAGTGATTGGGCCTACCCACCAAAAAAAAGATTAGGATACAGATTACGTGTTACTATGGCCTCTATCATATAATTATGTACCTATCTATCATATCATATTGAAAACAAAACAGACCGACCATATATGTATACAATCCAATATGTAACATGTTACACAGGTTAGTTTTTAAGTATATTGGAATTTTGGGCATCCTTTCGAACAATTGATTTATTTATTTAAGGATTAATTCTTATTGAACAAGCGAGCGAAGCGAACGAGTTCTCCGAGTCTACTAGAACAATCCGGCGTTTGTATGTATGTTTTCTCGACGATAACTCCAGTATCGTTGAATTTTCAAATTCTAAAAGTCAAGCGTGAATCGGTCGAGCGCGTGTCTACAGTTCAGGGCGAACTAGTAGTTAAATAAGAAGACATCGCTTTTTTCTTTAAATAAAGGATACGCACGCTTTTTTAAATATCTATCTATGAAAATCAGTAAAGGAAAGCTATTCCACGGAATTGTTTTCGAGTGAAAATATTCGAGAAATATTGGAAGCCAATTATCACCTTGGCTTATATATGTACTTGGCTTATTAGCACTAGCTAAATGTACGGTGACGTATAGTTGAATAATACTGTGGTAAGTACAGTTCCTTGACAACAAATCAATTTGTTCCGAATAAATAATTTTTTATTAAATAAATATTTGGCTCTTTCAAGCTTTTTATTGTTTTTATTTGTAATAGATGTATATAGATATATATAAAAAACACAGAAAAAATAAATTCAAGATATATTTCGGGCCCTACTAGGCCCGGCGTCAGTTGAAAAATAATTATACATACAATGTCACTTACATATTTACAAAAAGAAAGAGGTTTATTTACAATACTAACCTACTTAATGTTACTAACATATTTACAGAAAGAAAGAGGTTTATTTACAATTGACTGAACTAATCTATTTATAAATTTTCCGAGACAGTGGCACTATCCAGCAGCCGTGATGTGTTATTGCGTTAGAATCGAGTCGGGTAATAATTTAATAATTTCATATTTCATATTTATTTATTTGCAAACATGTAAATTACACAGCTGATCAATAGTGTACATGTTACCCTGTCAGGGCGCAGAATTACATTTTTATTTTAAATTGAATGTACATTCCAATTCCTAGTTCATAAATCAATCCTTAGATATAAGCCACCTAGCATAGGTATAGTTTAAGTTTTAATTTTAGTTTCAGGGTTCAACAGAATAACAGCGCTGTGGCACTTACCGCAGCACTAAGCTGAGTTGAATCCCTTTTTATTTACCACCTTTTTCTAAATGATAAAATCCTGCTACTTATATTTATTATGTTATACATTCTTATTCTTTGTTAATTCTAGTTATGTGTGATTTTTCATGTCTATTTTGTGCATTGTTGGAGGTATTTAAAATAAATAGCTTTTCTTTCTTACATAATTAAATAAAGTACATATTTTATATTTGATTTTACATGTCATAACACAACAATTACATTTATATTTTATGATAAAACATATTACAAGTATTTTTATTTGGTAGACTATGAATTAAAAAAAATTAAAAAATAATTGTAAATAACGCAAGATCAGCGAAATTGAAGAAACTTTAATTAAATTATATAGTTTTGTCCAATAGATAGTCATGTATAATGTGAAGGAAACGACTGATCGGAAGTACTTATCAATATTTCGAACACGCTAGTGTTGCTCGACGCGTTTGTAATGTTAAGTAATCGTGAGTATAATAAAAAAAATACTAATGGTAAAACGGTTAAATTAAAGAAGTTTAAAATAAATTTAATAATTATTCGTAGTAAGCAGATTAACATACTTGACAGCCTTAATTTGTTTCTCCTTTTTGCTTTGGCGCCTAGGCACGCCACCGTTTTAGTACAAAATTTAATAACCCGTTTCTCAGTTGTTTTTCGTAATAGACCAAACTATGTGACCTCTATCATCTGGTGCTGGTATTTTAAAAGGCACCATTTTGCCAAAATTTTGAATATTAATTTTGTTTTAAAGATATCAAGCTGGACAGATTTACATACAAAGTTGTTTTCTTGCCTCAGATTGTACCTATATCAAAATTTAACATTTCAGCCACATAGCGACTTTGTAAATGCCTGTACTAAACTATAGAGGTCTATACCTTTAGTCTATAACGAAAAACAAAAGAGAAACCGGTTATCAAATTTTGTACTAAAACGGTGGCGTGCCTATGCGCCTTAAGAACCCGCTGCGTATTTTTCGTCTGTTTGATGCGAAGCATTATTTTAATTATTTTTCTCGTCATAACCGCGATGATTTTGTAAAAATCAGCAACATACACCAGTCCATATTGGCCATCTAAATGAACACCTAGAATTTAGTTGATTCAATTGTTTCTCCTTTGCGCGTTATTTTGATACTTAGATATTATGAATATCGATTCGGAGCGGGCTCGTAAGTAATAAAATGACTCGCAAAAGAGAAACAATTCAATCAAATGAATTCTAGGCCTTTATTAAGATGACCAATATGAAGTGGTGTACGTTCATAGTTTTTCCAAAAACATCGCGATAAGGACCAAGAAAATATTAACCATATTGTTTTTCATGAAAGTTGTCGTCTTCGCGGACCGGGCTCTTAATTTTAATTTGTGTAGGGACGCAATTGCGTCAAAATTAGGCATTTTGTTTGTTTTTTAGGGTTCCATGTCCAAAGGGCAAGTTGTTTCACAGAATGTGCTACTACGGCCTCTGTCACGGCAAATATTAACGATAAAAAAAAAATAACCAAAGGGGAGGAGTCCCCAATACAATATACCTCCAAAAATTATTATTATAGCACACCGTGCGTAAAATGACCGCTTTACGCACGCTGCGCTTGCGTAAAGTCGGCATTTTCCCCACTTGTGCTATAAAATATTATTCGATACTCGTGCGAGAAACTTTTTCTCGACTCGTGTGATTGCAGCACTCACCTTCGGCTCGTGCCGCAAACTCACACTCGTCAGAAAACGTTTCATCGCTCTCGTATCGTAATGTACTATTTTTTAACGTTATTTGTTTCAGCTCTATCTTAAATACGGTAATACAGAAAGCTTCAAATTTGTTCAGATTGCTGTAAAAGTTAGGGTTCCGTACTCAGAGAGTGCCGAATTGCTTGTCAGGCGCTACCGTTTTAGCGCCTTGTTTTTTTCGCCTTTATGTTGTTATGAAATCATTATTGTTATTTACCGTAATGTTTTTAGGGTTCCGTGCCCGTATTTTATAGTGGTAGGGACCCCTCCGTGCGCGAGTCCAAATCGCACTTGACCGGTTATTTTATAAAAAATACGGTCAGCCCTGCTTTTCCTATACCATTCATATGAAAAATCTAACCCAAAATTTCATTTAATTTTTTGTGTTATCTCGATTTAAATTTATTAAGTTTAATGCCATCAAAAACAAAACTTGTAAAAAAAACCAAGTCTCGCAACTTAGTTCTTCTACCGTAAAAAGTTGTGAGATCCATGTAAATCCAAGTCGGTTAATTTAGTCAGTCCCTACTAAGGGACCTTCTGTCTTAAGTTATTACATAATTAGCTAACCTAACAACAACTTATAGTGACCGTATCAATATTAAAAATCTCATATGTTTTAAATAAATAGATTGACTCGGCCATCGCATGAAAACACTATCTCACAAGTAATACATATTAATATTAAATTTGATTATTTAGTGCGATTGCCAAGTCAATCTATTTAGTGAGTGATTGATTGACAAAATTGAGAAACTTTGACTAGTTATAATTCTTAGACTACTAGTTCAAATTAAATGAAATTTGAAATATATCGTGTTCATACAATGCCTGCTGGATACTGAAAATTCATGCTTCTAGTTTTATCCACAACGAAGTTATAGGGGGTCGAAAATGGCCTGAACTGCTTCGAGAAAAGGATAGTAGGGTCGTGCCGCTTTTTAGCTCGACTTGGCGGGGGCACTGTCGTGCCCCCAGATTGTTACATTAGAATTAACGAGAAATACAATTAAGGCGTAAAGGCACGCCACTGTTTTAGTACAAAATTTGATAACCCGTTTCTCTGTTGTTTTTCATTATAGAGTAAAATTTGAGACCTGTATTGTTTAATACAGGTATTTACAAAGTCACTATCTGGCTGAAATAAATAAAAAATCGTATAGATACTATTTAAATCAAGAAAAACACTTTGTATGTAACTGTCCAGCTTGATATCCTTAAAATAAAATCAATATTCAAAATTATTGCAAAACGGAGCCTTTTAAAATATCAGTACCAGATGATAGAGGTCTTATACTTTGATCTATAACGAAAAACAACAGAGAAAAGGATTATCAAATTTGTTACTAAAACGGTGGCGTGCCTGTGCACCTTAAGAGGATATGTCGCGCTTGCAAAGGTCACTGTTACTCCATGCGGAATGCCCCGCAGTGCGAGAGGGACGGATTCCGGAAAAAATAGCAAAATGTCAGTTTCAAATTAATATAAAATGAACTAAAATAGCTGTCAAAATTTTCTTATGAGAAAATTTAGATATCGTTAAAATCTATCTAATAAAATACGTTCAGGTCTGTACGTCATTCCTGTTTGTCATAATATAAAAAAAGTGTAGAAGAAGAACTCAATTCAATAATTATTTCTATCAAGCGAAAGTTACGCAATCGCGTTTCTGTACTGAACAAAATTAGAAAAAGGTTCCAAAATTTATATACCGATTTATCAAATTAGTGGCTTCATCTGGAAAGCTGGTATAAAACTTCAAAAAGTGCAGTTTTTATCGAAATAGCCCCTTAACGAGTAATAATAACAAATAATAATAAATTACAATAATAAGTATAATGGTACGTATATTACTTATATAAATAATTCATTCATTCACACACATAGGTCTGAATGACACTAAAAAGTTTTACTTTCATACTATGATCTATTAGTAACTAAACAAAAAATAAAATGTCGGACAGTTCCTCTATGGAAAGTGGTTTAAAAGAGCAAAGTGTGGGTGTTACTTCATTCATAATACTTACAATACACATCGAATGACACACTTGTTTCTGTGAACCAAACATCCTAAATAAATATACAATAAAGGCACGAACAAAAACTTTTACAATGGAATCCTAAATAAATATAACTTGTTTATAAAAAAGATAAAGAAAGCTATCGTTATGTCTACAACTTTACGTATTTCTATTGGTAGGAAGTTTCTATTAAGGCTGTACCTGACCCTAGAATATGAAAAAAGCCAGATTTTCGAGGGTTCCTTTGACGAAAGTAGGACTATCTTAATATTGGAAAAAATATATTTGATTTATTGATCTTTTATCTAGTCGATCTACTTATAAACAATGTACTAAGATTTATAATTTTGTCAAAAAAAAATGTTTTACCCACTTTTTTGGTTTTCAAACGTTCGTTTCAAGAACGCGTTTAAGAGATCAACTTGATTTTTTTTTTCATAAAATAGGTAATAGAAATATAAAGGTTTTTTACTTAAATTCAGTATTTTTTTCTCTACAAAATATTTCAGTATTAGCTAAAAACCCTCCGATCTGCTGTTTCGCGCGTAATTATTAGTATTACGCGTCCTAGACAAATAGGTCAATTAGCTAACCAATAATCGCCTCTATAAAAAGCTAATAAAGTATTTGACATTGGCCTTTTTGTGTTGGACGGGTAATAACATTTTTTCCTAGGGTATGCCCTTGATATTCTACCCATTAATATGAACAATTTTGACTATGGGGCCAACAATAAAATCCCAAAAAATTTGCTGTTTCATACATTTTGTTCGAAATTTTCTATAATACATCCGATATTGTTTTCGACATCATGGTACAGATCTGTACTGGAGCCCAAAGCGGAATAGGATCTAAAGGTATAGGGACGATGGATTATATTATTATACTAGCTTTTGTCCGCGACTTCGTTCGCGTGGGTTTCGGATATAAATTCGAATCAGACTTCCCATAGATTTATATAATAGCCTTTGCCGTTTGCGTCTATTCAATCTTTGCCCCGTGTTCGGCTTGGGCGTTATTTTATAAACACCCCTTGTAGTCTATGTACTGACCAGGGTAACTACGATGATAATAAAGAAAACCGCATGCAAATTCGTGAAGTGGTTCTCGAGTTATAACATCGTTTATTCAGTTTTCCCCGTTTTTGGCTTGGGCGTTATTTAACAAACACCCCTTGTACTTTATGTGTTGACCAGGGTAACTACGATGATACTAAAGAAAACCGCATGCAAATCCGTGGAGTAGTTCTCGAGTTAAAAAGCATTTATTCAATCTTTGCCCCGTTTCCGGCTTGGGCGTTATTTTATGAACACCCCTTATAGCCTTTGTGTTGACCAGAGTCACTACAATGATATTTAAAAAAACCGCATTCAAATCCGTTAAGTGGTTCTTGAGTTAAAACGGAACATACAGACAGACAGACAAAAATTCTAAAAATGGTTGTTTCGGCCTCAGTACAGTAAATAACCCATTTCATTTAAAATTTCGCGAAAATATTCAATGTACAGACACGACTTTTTTACTACTTTATTATTAGTATATGGATATAAATTTAAATAGATTATATAATATATGATAGCTCGAAAGAGCACTCCCACTAAAGGTGTTAAAAATTTGCAAAAGAAAGATTTTTCTTGCATTTTTTTTAAATGCTTATTTATGCAGCAGCGTTCCGAATGGCGATAACAGTGCTAAAACTCCCATCAAACTACTCACGCCCATCAAGTCATTCCGAATGGGAAATGGCGTCCATCAGAGCTTAAACTTGTGATCCATTCGGAACTCGTTTGGACGCGACGTGGATGATGACACTTGTCAGTAACAGAAAAAATAACCTATAACCACAATTTTTGGAAATTTGTTAACGTTACGTGAATACCTACAAAGGGTATAGTTTACCTACGTGTTGTGCAAGAGTTACTTGCGCCTCATTGAGAGCAATCATTGGTTTGTTTGTTCATTCGTCAAAAATCCTTTTTTCTGGGCTCGTAATTATTTGATACTATAAACTTAGGTCCACAAAGCGAACTACAATCTCTGATTCATAGTTTAATATTAAACTCTTATACTAAGAATAACCTGTTTTTGAAATTGCCGCCGGTCGGCTGTCACTTCCGATAGATCACTCACAGCGCTAACGCTCAGAAGCATGGGCGATGATAGCACAACATGGCGGCCTTAATGATGTCATTCATGACGTCATAACAACCATTTAAGGGCTATCGTTAACGGGCTAACGTTGACTCGGAATGACGATAGACGCGATGTAATCGATTATGTTTTGACTCGGAACGCGCTGTTAGTAGAATAACCCCTTAAATAATCTTTCATATTGTATTATTTGTCGTGAAAGAAGCAATAGTAACACGCATTCTGTGAGATTTTTAACTTTCTACCTATTACGGTTGAAGCTGTAGACCCCTGTGAGTCACAACTCACAAGCTGTGACAGAGGGACAGACAGACAGAGGAGGCTTAGTAATAGGGTCCCGTTTGGCACCCTGCGGGTACGGAACCCTAAAAAGGCAACCCGCACTATGTCTCAACCACAGAACATATTAGTCTCAACAAAAAATAATGCGGCACAAAAGAAGGAAGCTTAAACATCGCGCAAACAATCATGTAACATATTTCCTTGTATTGAGTACTTTACGTAACATCTAAGTCCGTCCATCCGGTATATGGAGGCAACATTTGTTAACAAATTTCGACATTTTACGTTAAAAGATATCGTAATTTTTGCTTATTCTGTCAAAGTAACAAGAGTGTGAGTTTGAAAATGGCATTACTAAAGCCTAATAAGGTGGTAGAGCTGATACCGGGCTCGACTGTGGAGGTACCACCATCTTACTCGCAAATCCTCCCGAAGTTATTCGGGGGAGAGTAAGAGAACAGCTCTCAGGCAAAACCAGGCGGCCCACCGCCGATCCCGAATTGTCAGGCCTTAAAACAGACTGGTGACTGGCAGCGGCGTCATTGGTGCAAGGGTTTCGGCACCGCGCTCACCAACCCGCCTGCCCAGCGTGTGTGAGTATGGGCATTTCTTCCCGGAGGACCGCCAAGAGTGGCGAAATCCTGGAAAGGCCTATGTCCAGCAGTGGACGAAACAGGCTGATGGTAGGTGATAGGGATGATGCATGGACCAAAATAATGAGAATCTAAACATAAAGTTTTAAAAATGTATTGAATTTATACTTATTTAAGCAATTTTAATGACATCCATATTAGATTTAATCTGCAAAATTAAGTGTTATTTATAAGGAACGAATAGCGATCCAATCTAGGTTTTAAATTAACTCTATCCGCCATCTTGGAATTGATTGTATCTTATTTGTCTTTTCAATAGATGTGGGTGTTAGAAAATGTGACAACTTATCGCTTTTAATTTATGATTTTAGTTTTGTCGTACATAAACTGTAATTCTGAAAAAACAACTTTTAAAAAATACATTCAGGAATTCTTGATATTGTGGTGGTATTTCAGTCAGCGGGGTATCAGATTTTCAAACCGGGCTCAGGTTCCTTTCTAACCTGGGCAAGGGGCACTCACCAATGAGTTTTCCGAATAGTATTTGCACATCTTGCTGAACAATGAAAATTTTTTCTCTTTTGGAAGGCGCAGGAATTACACGACCTAATTTCTGTCTCTTCTGGAGAGCGCAGGAATTACACGACCCGATCATTTCTGTCTCTTTTGGAGGGCGCAGGAATTACACGACCTAATAATTTCTGTCTCTTTTGGAGGGCGCAGGAATTACACGACCTAATAATTTCTGTCTCTTTTGGAGGGCGCAGGAATTACACGACCTAATTTCTGTCTCTTCTGGAGAGCGCAGGAATCACACGACCTAATAATTTCTGTCTCTTTTGGAGGGCGCAGGAATTACACGACCTAATAATTTCTGTCTCTTTTGGAGGGCGCAGGAATTACACGACCTAATTTCTGTCTCTTCTGGAGAGCGCAGGAATCACATGAAGATAAACAAATTAAATACTGCACGAGACGGAATTTAGCGTGAGCAAAATAAGCTACTGAATTATATGTAGCTAGAACACAGGTAATTTGGCAAGACATGTCACATATTAAAAAAATATGTGGGTATTTACATAGTGGCGCGACATGTTTGCTAAGTTTCTTGCCCTTCTTCTTAGCAATACTAATCAAATGATGCGGATGGTTAGGCATTATGTATATATAATATTTTTATTCCTATATTTCTCTATTTTATGCAGGTGCATAGCTTTATTAAATTTTAGTAGCCCAACCTAATATTTTTTGTACGTAGTTCCCGTTTTTATTTACCAGCTTGTTTGTTCGTTGCATCATTTATATATAATATTTTTATTCCTAGATTTCTCTATTTTATGCAGGTGTATAATTACATCTTAGTAGCCCAACCTAAATATTTTTGTATGTCTATTCCTTATTAGTATATATTTTTTTATATTCTAAAGATATATAGTATAAAGATTAACTTTGACTTGTAGAAAGTATACTTTGACACCTATTCTCGTGTAGCAAATATTAGATTTAGAGCTGCCATAACCTAAAACTTTTCATTGCAAAATAGGCTTTAACGCAGATGGATAAAAGTTAAATAAGCTTGTATTATTTTAGGTTTCTCAACTCTAAATTTAAGGTTTGCTGCACGAGAATAGATCTTTTAATGTACCTATTTTACAAAGTAAATATTTTGATTTTGACACCCTTTTTAGGGTTCCGTACCCGAAAGGTGCCAAACGGGACCCTATTACCAAGACTCCGCTGTCTGTCTTACTGTCTGCCTGTCCGTCCGTCTGTCACAGGGGGCTACAGCTTCAGCCGTAAAAGGTAGCCAGTTGAAAATTTTACTATGGCCTCTACCATGACAAATAATAAAATATTTAAAAATATGAAAAACAAACGGCGTCCCCATACAATAAACCTTGAAAAATTGCCATTTTTTTCAAGGATATTTGTTTCAGCTCTATTTTAAAGACGGTATACATACATACACACAAGTTGCAACTTTGGTCAAATTGTTACAAATACTCAAAAGTAAAAGAAAAAATAATAAAAATTAAGTTTCGGTACTCAAAGGATGCCGAATTAATGGAAGTGAATGATCGTGCTCATTTTAGTGGATTTTTTGATGTCTTGCTTTATCCCAATTATGCGAGTAAATAAATAAAAAATAAATAAGATTTTGTTTAACCACTTTTTTGGCGTGATTAATATGTATTGTATACCCATGTCGATAGGCCATTCTAGCAAAGTTGTGTTTTTGTGCATAACTTTGTAAATGACAGCGCACAAATTCAAATCCAAACATTTTATTTTGTAAAATAGGTATATAAAATACACTTTTTACAATTCAATTTCAAAGCGTGTTTTTAGTTGTTGTGCAGGATCATTTACAACCGTTTAATTTCACCTGTCTTCACACCTAGAAGTATATTACGTAGGTAGGTAGTTTTAACTGAAGAGCATTTCGAAAGACTAACAAAACGAGCAACAAAGCGGTGCCGGCTTTCAACTCTGTAGTCTGCAGACGTCCTTCAAAGTTCAAGACTTGTTTTTAGGGTTCTGTGAGAAACTGAAACGCTTTTAGTTCGGTTTCTTGGACTATTGGTAGGCTAAACAAAAAATGGAGCTGAAATATAGCGTTAATATCGATTTTGTGAAAAATGTTTTACACAAAATATAAGGCGACTTTGGTTTCTATAGCCAAACTCATACTGGAGGCTTGGTAAGTGATCAGTAACACGGATAGATAACACTTTTTGCTGATTTCGCAAAATAAAATCATGACGTCCCATAGTAATTGACTTGGGGCTGGACTTGTGTTTGTAAGGAACACGGAAAGAATAATTTACGAATTTAACAAAAAGGGTCATCGAACCTTGTTACTGAGCACTTACCGAGTCTTCAGTAAGAATATGGCTGCATAAATAAAAGTCATCTTATATGTACCGACAACAGAACCTAAATTACGAACATCGTATGCTTGGCGAGCTTTTTCAACTCATTGAATGCGGTCTACTCGTCTTCAACCCTTTTATTACTCACTCACCGAGTATGTCTGTTGCAATTTCTGAAGATGGGCATATGAAGGAATAATTTAATGATTCAGTTTTAAAATTATTCATTTCATTCTTACCACTTGCTGAACGGTGAAGAAAAACATCGTGAGGAAACCTGCATGCCCTAAAAAAGTACGGCGATAGGGCTCACCATCCATCACGCTAGGACGTAGTAATCGTCGTCCAAACGCGGGTGTGCCGAGTGTGGACTGTGACTTGCACTTGAACACCTCTGACAACCCTTCGGGGATTCATGTCGTGACGATATATTTTATTATTACATTTTAAAATGACTCCTTTACAGATTACTATTTTTTAAACCGACTTGGACTTAGGTTCTTATTCTGACTTGTCCAACTTGAAATTAATCCATACTAATAATGAAGTAGGTAGTAAAAAAGTCGTGTCTGTTTTGTACAAAAATACTTTTTCAAAATTTTAAACGGGTTACTAGTATTATACTGAAGCCAAAACTACCATTTTATGGGTTCCGAAGTCAACAAGGAACCCCGATACTTTCAAAAGGTCCGTCCGTCTGTTCGTCTGTCCGTGGCTTAGGTAATAGAAAGCTGTAATTTGGCATGAGTGTAAAATATTAATAAAGCCGACAAAGCGGTAAAATAAAATATGATTTCAAAAAAAAATTGTTTACCTCCCCTATGCCTAAAGTGGGATGATTTTTTTTTTTTGAAAGCATTTATCGATTCATGGATCCGAGGGCGATTTTTTTTTGTTAGAGACAAGGTTACCCCCCCCCCCCCCCTCCTGCCAGCTAAACGGTTTTTTTGGATATGTGAAAAACTTCACGGCAGTAGTATATGCAAATGCAAAGTCAAGAATCTCTTTAGGGTATGAAAGTATACACGATTCTGATGTCATTACGAGAAAATAATATATACCTTTAATTTTCACCAAAAATTCCATCATTTTACTAAGCTATGGCTACGCAGCTCACCGGCCTCCCCACACACCTAATTGCACCCCGCAACCCGCACCCCTCATCCGAGTGGCCAGCGACCAGTGAGGGTGTCCACGCGATTAGTGTATTTTGAGTAAAGAAAATCGTCTTATTATGATGTACTGGTACTTTATTTAGAGATCCCAGTATTTATAATAATATCTTTACCGATCATACTAACACACCCTTAAGGGGGTAACTTTTTACCTCGGTACAAAATGCACATCATAATATTGTTTTCCTTGCTTTTGAATAAAAACTATGCAATAAATGTGTTTTAAAGCAACTTGCGGAAATAGTTTATTAATAATTAAGTCTTCACAAAAAATATGTATTATATTTTCTTTGCATTACATTAACAAACTTAAAAACTTGTTTACAGTTGTAATGTAATGCAGCTAAACTGTAACGCATTAAATTGAATAATTTTCACGTGATCACCTAACTGTTAACAAGCAGTTTGCGCGAATTGCTATAAAACGCATTTGCATACTTTTTATTCAAAAGTAAGGAAAACAATATTATGATGTGCATTTTGCACCGAGATAGGATTCTTGGCTTTGCTTTTACACCCGGTATAAGGGGTGTTGCTAAAATAACGCCCAAACGGAAAACGGGGCAGAGATGAATAAACAAGGGTGGGTGAAAGAATTGTGAATAATAGTCTTACAAGTAGTCAAGTCATTGTTTCTGAGTTCTGACATATCAATAAAACATAAAAGCTATAAAAGCTATCCACCCCTGCAATAAAAGCTGTTTTGTATCTGGTCATGCGCTTACGCACCCACGCTGCGAATTGCGATGACGTCATCACGACAAACATGGAGATCCACCTTCGATGTCGATTTTTGAATCTGAATGGGATAGTCTGTGAATATTCGAAGTTAAATATATTCATGGCCAAGCTGAAAACTGTTGATAATAGTTTTTTATCGTGAAAGTTTTGTCAGTCGACAACCACTCAACGGATTTGGATGCAGTTTTCTATATTATCATCGTAGTGACTGACCACTATACCTATATAGATTATAGAAGCTGTTGATTAAATAACTGCCAAGCCAAAACAAAGCGACGTTTGTCTTGAATGGGTGATTCTTAGAGCTAAAGTTATTCGGGGAAGAGTAAGAGGACAGCTCTCAAACAGGCAGGTGGCCCACCACGCCTTGGACTGATTGATGGCTGTATATCCAACTCCAATTTTCGGCCTATGAAACAGACTGGTGTTGGGCAGCGGCGTCACTGGTGCGAGGGTTTCGGCACCGCGCTCACCAACCCTGCCCAGCGTGTTTGAGTATGGGCATTTTTTCCTGGAGGACCGCCAAGAGAATCTTGAAAAAGCCTATGTACAGGAGTGGACGATCCAGACTGATATTGCTTTAAACACTGAAACAATAGGTTCCTATATACCGGGTGTAAATAGAGTGCGACCATTAAATGAAACCACTTAATCTACCGACCCTACTGAACCACTTTCCCCAAGAGTCATACCCGTGGACACTCTTCGCTTAGGAAATAATTGAGTTCCAAACAAAAACGCGTGAACCCTAACGCACCGACATACGGGTGAGTTTAGAGAGAGCGTCGTCCGTGAAACCTCCAGCTGTTTGAGGTCAACGCTCTCTCTAACCTCGCCCGTATGTCGGTGCGTCAAGGTTCACGCATTTTTGTTTGGAACTTAATTATTTCCTAAACTAAGGGTGTCCTGTATGATTCTTGGGAAAAGTGGTTCAATAGGGTCGGTAGAATATGTGGTTTCATTTAATGGTCGCACTCTATTTACACCCGGTATATAGGCTTGTTTGTCAATTTTGGCTATATTAATTTCTTGGTTATTTTCACAGATATAGATCCAAATAGATGCCGCGAGTGTATGTACTTCGCGTGCCCAATTGCGCGCCAAAAGGGAGAGCAATGCTCTTCCTTCACAGATGTTGACTCCTCCAACTTTGACTCTTATGTATTATGTCTTAAGTCTTACAATCCCTTCTAAGATTCAAACCGCTGTCAACCAATTTCATTGTAAAATGTGACACGCTTGATTTTAATAGAGTTTGATGCACTTGCGTCATCTATTTAGATCTATATCTGTGGTTGTTTCCAATGTTTTTATGATCAAGTAAACAAGTTGAGTTAGTACAGGAAACTGACATCTTGTTGCGCTCATATGGAGTTAAGATGTTGTTTACGGTTAACAAGATCTTATTCAATTTACCTTTTTTTTAGTGAATCACATTTGCATAATTATATCCTGTATATAATTGCGCATAGTGGCTTCTAGCGCATTTTACTCATATGTTTATGTGGGTATTTCGATTAGGAACTGGCTAATATTCTATATCAAAAATTATCATTATCGTTAGCCCGGGTCTAAAAGTTTCATCACGATTCGTTGGTTATAGTAACAAAGTTGTACATACAACCATGAAAAACAAAACCACTATCAGATATTGGTGTCGATTCGGTATAACACGCACTACTTACATTATTTGACAGGACAGTTACTGAACTTAATTTAATCTTTTTTTTTTCTGTATTAAAAAGTCTATTGACAGGACGCTTAAAATATGGTTAGTCCTGTCAAATAAGTTAAGTCGTATTACATCGAATCGACACCAATGTAGGTGATCACTAAGGTGTAAGTTGTCAATGCAAAGCTAAAATAATAGCTTAATGACACCTATTTTCGTGTAGCAAATATTAGATTTAGAGCTGCCATAACCTAAAACTTTTCATTACAAAATAGGCTTTAACGCAGATGGATAAAAGTTAAATGAGCTTGTATTATTTTAGGTTTTTCAACTCTAAATTTAAGGTTTGCTGCACGATAATAGGTCACAATATGTGGAGAAAAAAAGGATTTGTTATTGCTTTGAATGTTAGTTGGAAGCTCGGACGCAAGCGAGAGCCCTAAAAACGCAAGGAAAATCCTGGTTTTCTTTCTACTGCAATAAGAATGAATAAAGTTCAAGTATGTCGTTACTTGCATCAAGTTGCGAGTAATGTGTAAAGTTGCATAATTTTATTTCCGATGCCATGGATGTGCTGTTAACCAGCCAGCATTTTTATCTTTGGAAAATGTCTGCATAAATGTATGAATCGTTCTGCAACTCTTTGGAAAACTATTTATAGAACAAATTCTCCTATCTCCGACTCCAGACCACCCTTGAGAGCAAATATAAAACCACAAGCAATCCTCATCTTGAAATAAAAGAGAAAAAGACTTCAGAATAGAGCGCCATTCTTAATACTAACTTCGTTGACCAAATATGAACTCTGTTTCTTATGCAGAAAAGATTTAAATTGATTGTAAAATAAGTATTGCAAAAAGGTAGGAGTATTGCAAATTTGCAAGCTATACAATGGCAAGGAATAAACTATCTAATAAGAACTATAAGAAGCAGATTTTTATGTTGCATTTGCTACATAAAAATCTCATATTTTGATGTAAGATTAATATGTACGAGTAGATACAGCTAATGATAAATCTAATCGAAGGGTAAAAGTATTTTTATGCACCCATCTTACAATAATAGATTGTTATAAAAAGGAGGTAATTGATCACTTACACCCGTGTGGAACACTCTACTTTTCATCACTAATGCGAGGAAATAAAAAAAGCCATTTTTCTTTTTTGTGCGATCGCTTGGGTAATCTCTGTAACTATTAAAACGATTTTGAGAATTCTTTCACTGTTGTAATGGTTTGACTCTTCACTTGGGTAAAGGCCATGTATAGTTTGCTTTCTGAGGATAAGCAGTTCCCTAGGGATATAACCTAGTATGAGTATAACCATTATTCAATTCGCGCATAACTACAATTGTACCATCACCAAGGCTCCCGCCTATCCAGTTTCAAAACCTTATTGCTTACATGTGGCGATCTCAACTAGCCTTGCCTTTTGTCAGCCGTACCATCCTTTTCTCGAAGCAGTTCAGGCCATTTCGACCACCCTATAACTTCGTTGTGGATAAGACTAGAAGCCTGAATTTTAAGTAACCAAACAGGCATTGTATAAACACGATACTATATTTCAAATTTCATTCAATTTGAACCAGTAGTTTAAGAATTATATCTAGACAAAGTTTCTCAATTTTGTCAGTCACTGACTCACTAACTGACTGACCGATCATCAAAACTCTAAGGCACTTCTAGCAGAAATAGAAGCTTCAAATTTGGAATACAATTACTAAACGCACTAAATAATCTAATTTAATAATATGTATTACTTGTGAGTTACATTGTGTTTTCATGCGATGGCCAAGTCAATCTATTTATTTAAAACACAAAAGATTTTCAATATTGATATGGTCACTATAGGATGTTGTTAGGTTAGCTAATTATGTAATAACTTAAGATAGAAGGTCCCTTAAGTAGGGATTGAATAAATTAACCAACTTGGATTTACATGGATCTCACAACTTTTAACGATAGAAGAACTAAGTTGCGAGACTTGGTTTTTTATAATTTTATTTACCAATTAGAGTTTATATGAGAGACCCTTTTTATGGCATTTTTGGGTCCATCAGAGTCCATCGGTGACTTTAGTCAGACTATTGGTAGACAAACACTAGCAGGGTGAGACCTAGCGGAAGTTGCCGCGAGCCAATGCACACTAAACTAGCTCTTAAGGTGGTCAGGCGGAAATCTTGCTGACTGTACACGTTCTTCACTTGTTTTAGAAGAAAGTTTGTTAGGATCCTTGCTACTGAATAATAGAACTTGGTGAATCCGACAATCCTGCGCTGCCTTTGTACTGAACCGGCTCCTTTTTCACATTTATGTTTTTGGTGGAATCGAATTTACATATCCTGCACGTACAAAAAATACTTTTTTTTAAGATATAATTTTACTATATTATTGACTTGATTACTATGTGTACCCATGCCAAATTACAGCTTTACTAAGAGTCTCTGGGCTAAGCCGCGGACAGACAGACATGGTGAGACTATAAAGGTTCCTTGTTCACTACGGAACCCTAAAAAGCGACAGATAGTCCGGGAATGAACATTAGCGGATGAACTTCGCCTTCGATTCGCCAGATAGAGACTTGATTTCTTGAATTGTTTCAAGATGTTTCCTGGTATTATAATAATAAATAACATTACTTAGAGAATTTTGCAAAAAAAAAAACAATTATCATTGTCTATTATTTCTGTAGCCTTAGCATGAACACATCACGGTTACATTATAGTTACGTTCACGTTAGATTTCTTGTGTCATCAGATAACCGCCCCGCCCCTAGCGGACAGTAGCGGAACTTTACACAAAACTAACGTGAACGCAAGTATAACGTAATCATAATGTTTTCATGCTAAGGCTACTCATGACATTATTTCTCTATGATTCTCAATTTCTTTGTACACCTACGTTTAATTTTATGCAGTGCTGAAAGCCGAACTTTTTAATGTGTCTGGCAACCTTCCCCCGCAAATGTCCAAAAACGCACCGTCTCACCATTTCTACATACAATTTGGATAAAATATGGAAGCCAACGGCCTTGCGGATATAGACTGTATTTGGTTGCATAAAATCCGGCACAGATGACATATTATAATTTTCATTACAAAAAAGATTTCCAATTTCTCAGTTTCTTCGGTTTTTGACACTAAACGGCGCAAAATATTCCTATTGGCTATGACTAGATCCTAAAAACTAATTATTATGTTTCTATAATGTTGTTAGTAATAGTAACTACTAACAACTAGATAGTAGAACAATAAAAAAATACTACACACAAAGAAAATTTTTCAAATTAAAACTGAAGAAATATGCTTCATACAGCTGGTCACATCTAATTCTTTTTTTAATCTTTTTGTTAATAGGTTTGATGTAGGTAAATATTGTTTTATATTTTTGTCCATCTACATTTTTTTTCCTACTTCATTGTGAGTTGTGAATGATGCTGGGCTCCAATAGCCCCAAATCACGGTATTTTATTTTATTTCCTTTAAGTATGAACTATGTTATTAATAAAATAAAAAGTTCTTACTATATTTAAATTCATACATTCATAACTCAGTAAAGATTCAATGACCCTGCTTGCGAAATACGAAAAATATATTTTTGTGCCTTTATATTTGTCCTCCAACAACCTAGACTCAATTAGTATTTCAAGTATAAATTTTACTTTGCGTGTTTCACAGAAACCCGCCTGCCCAGCGTGTGTGAGTATGGGCATTTCTTCCAGGAGGACCGCCAAGAGTGGCGAAATCCTGGAAAGGTCTATGTCCAGCAGTGGACGAAACAGGCTGATGGATGGATGGATGGATGGTGTTTCACAGAATGAATAAGAACTTTGGTCCAGTGTGAATTTGGCTATATTTACAAAAGTCACCTTATATTTCGAAGTTTCGAAGCATTTGATTTGTATTAAACTAAATATTTAGGTAATTTAATGTGTTTTCCAGAATTTATTCATACAAAATTATAAATAAAAACACAAAATAGTGAATATCATATTTGTTTAGGTAATTTTCGAGATATATAAAAAGATTTTTTGGAGGACGATGGGAACATTCAGTTTGATCCAAAAAACTGCCCCTTCCGAAACCCCTATCTCTTCGAAAGACAATCAAAAATATTATAATTTCTCATTCTCATTCTTATTCTTTATTGCACAAAAACAGAAACATGGAAACAGGTTTACAGTGAAACAGTATGTACATTGGCGCGCTTATCACTAAGGAGAGATTTCTTCCAGCAAAACCAAAAGGAAACATCAACAAAAAAAGAAACAGAGTAGGTAAGTAAATCATACATGTGTACAAAAAAAAAGGTTAAACTGTACAGAGAAAGAAAATATTAATAAAATACATATTAAGAATATACACACTATAAATTATTAAAAAATAGAATACATACATCTTAATGTATATTATAATAATATATTATACATATAATAATAGTTTAATACAAATTAAATGCTTCGAAACTTCGAAATATAAGGTGACTTTTGTAAATATAGCCAAATTCACACTGGACCAAAGTTCTTATTCATTCCGTGAAACACCATCCATCCATCCATCCATCAGCCTGTTTCGTCCACTGCTGGACATAGGCCTTTCCAGGATTTCGCCACTCTTGGCGGTCCTCCTGGAAGAAATGCCCATACTCACACACGATGGGCAGGCGGGTTTCTGTGAAACACGCAAAGTAAAATTTATACTTGAAATACTAATTGAGTCTAGGCTGTTGGAGGACAAATATAAAGGCACAAAAATATATTTTTCGTATTTCGCAAGCAGGGTCATTGAATCTTTACTGAGTCTACAGTATGAATTTAAATATTGTAAGAACTTTTTATTTTATTAATATTATACATATTTACCTATACGGACAGTGAGAGGTAATGTTCTTTCAGCTTTTTTTGAAGGAACTGATAGTATGTGAGTCGCGAATGCAGTGCGGTAGATCATTCCATAGTCTGATTGAGACAACATTGAAGGAGTTGCCATAAGCCCAACTATTGTGTGGAGGGGTTTTAAGAAGAGAATCTCCGTATTGGCCAAGTTATTTTCAACATTTTGTCTTTCTCATTCCAAATAAAAGCATGGTCTTACGTCCACTAATACTAACGATAGAGCTCCAAATTGTTTTTAAAGTCAACTCTCTCTCGTTGACTCAAATTGTAATAGTCTAGCCTTAATTTGTTAGAAAATCATTTGTAACTGACTAACGGAGTTTTCTTTTAAGATACGTGAGGTTTTCTAACAAAAAAGACAAATATGGTTGTTGGCCTTAATGAATGTAGTCCAAGCTTAATGTTTATTGGTGATTGACCTATTGAAGAGACTTGGAATTATCACCATTAAACTAAACGATGGTGAATTTGTAGGAGCCGCAGTTCAGTCGGTAGGACGATCTCAATCTTGAGATCCGAGTTCGAATCTAGCCGGTCTAATGAGTCTTTAGGAATTTATGCATTAATAAACACTGTATTGCACAAAAAAGAAGAAATGGGTAATCGAACAATGGTCCTGGCCACTAACCGAGTCTCCAGTGTGAATTTGGCTTTGTAAACGAAAGTCAGTTTATATTTATATTATAGCATTTTCTACCAAGGCTTTTGAAATTGCATAAAAATTATTTTCAGTTTTCAAAAAGTTTCAGGAGATACGATCAAAGCATTGCAAGTTAGTGCTTCCAAATGAACAAAACCTTTTTACAAAATTGGGTGTTTCAAAAAGTATGTGGGAGCAACACTATACTTTTCAAAAGGTCAACGAAAAAGGTCATTACATCTTGGTTCTGATCTGAGTATTTTACTACAAATTACAAAAAAATACAAATTCTATATTTTCTTGAAGAGCGTGCACTACAACAAGTTTTGAAATAAAATCTTTAATCTGAAAAAAAATAAAAAAGAAAACACGGTTTGGTAAAATCATTAAAATAAACAGCTTAGTTTCTACGTTTTACAGTGGACTCCAAACTAAGTCAACCTTGTCACGTGGGATCCAGAAATAAAATTAACAGCTTAAATTACGAGTTTTGACAGGGTTAATAGTTCAATAAGTACCAAGCAAAAGTTATGTTATGGTGTGACAATAAAAATAACTTTTGCACATGTATGTATAGTTATTTGATACATTTAAGTAAAAAGTTAATAAATAAAAGTTATAAGGGTAAACTAAGTTTCAAGTATGAATTTGTCGATCTCATTTAAACTCAACTTTTATTTTGTACGTCGCAAACCCAATCAATCAAGCCCTACACGCGTCTATCTTTAGAAAACTTAAGCTTCCCATAAACTTTTAACTCTTATTACGTTTACCGAAGGATCATATTGCAACACTTATTTGCCGTAATCGGTCATCCCTTCCGGTACTCTATTACCAGCGGCAAACAGGCGCTAATTGCACAAAAACTTGTACTTTGACGTTTAATAGTAGACCGTACAAAAACATCTTGATAGTAATGAACTCTACAAATCTAGACTGGTCTTCTTTTTTCTAGATAGAGGCGTGGTCTTCAATTACTGGACACATTCTGTTGGCTTCACAAACAAATAATTGATTTTAATGTTTATCGCAATTCTGAATAACTCTGTGCCTCCGGTGAATAACGGTTCAACTCGACTTAGACCCAAAATGAGATTTTTTTACCACTTTGGTCCGTTTTTTTCTGCACAAAATGGTATAACTGGAATTTTGATATCTTTAAGAACACCGAAGATAAACATGGTGATGAATAAATATTATTATATTATGTGACAAAAGTTAAAGTGTGAGTTAGTCGCGTACTAATTTGTGAAATTAGATGTAACTTGAATTAGATCGTTTTTCACGTTTCTTTTTTTTTGTTTATTACACGTTTACTTCATATGACAAAAGGGACAAACCCAACTTAAATCATAATGCACTTAATAATGCATTTTTTTTTGGTGCCATATGGTTTAATTCAGCTTCTGAACGATATATCTCTAAGATGGTATGTGTTCTAGGGGCTGAACGGATACACAGGAATAGAACCTAATGTTATCTACATGACCCTTTGATTTTGTGTACGAAATGTGAATAGTCGAGAAAAATGATTTTTTTGTGCAAAAATAATTGTTTTTCGGGTCTGCCGTAAAATTGGGTTTTTTGAGTTAAATCGTTATTCACCGGAGGCACAGAACTGTCTCTTTTATTTCTGCGTGGATTACTAATTCGTAATTCCTCAATTAAAAGTGTTCCTCTATAGTAGAGTCTGTACGAATAATAAAGTAGTAAAAATGTTGGTCTGTACATTGAATATCTTTCTGAAATTTTAAATGAAATGGATTATTAATATTAGTATTATACTGACGCGAAAACCACAACTTTTAGTATTTATGACTGTCTGTCTGTATGGATGTATGTTATGTTTTAACTCGAAAACCACTTCACGGATTTGGATGCGGTTTTTTTTTATTTTCATTGTGTTTTGTCAACAACATCGTAGCAGATGAAAATGTGTAATCAATCAATCCCAATGCCCAATCCTCAGGGAGACAGGCGTGAGTATCTGTATGTGTGTTTTAAAAAACGCCTCGTCCACTCCATACGACCAGATATCTCAGCACAAGACAAGTGACCTTTCTACTGGCCTTGCCAGATCGGTAGCAACCTACGTGTTACAAACTACTTGAAACCACCTTCTTTGTGACTCAACCGCCTTCCTTTTACATCCAAATATGTCTGTGTTGGTTTTGAGTGGTTTGATCTCACGGTCTCTTAATTGGAATTAGTTTTTCAAAGCTTGGTCTAACGTTTTAAAGTCTATTAAACTTACTGCGTCGGATGTCTTCATGTATAAATTTTATTTCTAAATACATTATTTATCGTAAAAATTATTTTCATTATGTACTAATTATTACTTAATTTGAAAGTATCAAAATGTGTAGATCCTGCTATATTCAATGTGCCTGCAGTGCAGACAACAATAGATTATTGAAAATAGCCCTTATTACTACTATATAATCAATCCATCCATCCATCAGCCTGTTTAGTCCACTGCTGGACAGAGGCCTTAAGCTTTCGCCACTCTTGGAAGCAATTCCCAAACACACGCAGGGCAGGCGGGTTGGTGAGCGCAGTGCTGAAACCCTCGCAGCAGTGACGCCGCTGCCCCTCACCAGTCTGTTTTATATAAGGTCCGGCAAATTGGGAATGGATATACCGCCACCCATCGGTCCCAGGCAATGGTGGGCCGCCTGGTTTTGCCTGAGAGCTGTTCTCTTACTCTCCCCCGAATAACTTCGGGAGGATTTGCGAGTAAGATGGTGGTACCTACACAGTCGAGTCCGGCACCAGCTCTACCACCTTATATTTAATCTATACTAATAATACATTTTCATGACTTCACCGTATATCAACTTCCCATAATTTGATCCTGATAATCAACACCATCGGATGGTGCAATAATATATGGGTACAGTGTGTGCTTTTTGTTCAAGGGACCTGTAGTCATTGGCTTGAAGTTAGTCGCGCACGGGGTCGCTATGCTTGCTATTTCATTCTACAATTAACTTCGGATTATAGAGCACTGACTGACTGTTATTGGTTGGCCCGAACGTTCATTTCCCGAGCTCGAACGGAACTAACCGAACATGCTGCGAGGGGCAAGCTAACGCGATACAAAATTCATGTCTTGAAAAAACTCGAGAATGGTTTTGGTTCTTCCTATAATTTCAGGAGAAATATCACAAAAATCAAAATGAAACAAAAAAAAATTTGAATAGTATAAAATTATTTGATTTGTTGTATCGCTTCTAGGACATTAAGGTACTTAAACATTCATGAAAATATGTGTAAAATCCAGGACTTTATACGCTTGTAACTTTTGTATGTATTTGATTTTGATAAATGTTTTAGGTTCAAGTCATGGAAATTGTGTGGGATATGTTGAAAAAGAAAAAATAATAAGTATTACCTATTTACCTATAAATAAGGATGTTATAAGCGAATTGCGCTAGTATGGGAGTTAGGGCGAATAGAGTGCCCTTAAATCATCGTGTTTGATTCTCGCCTATTATTATTTATTCAAAAATCTATTAATGCAGTTTTGGTTTTCATCAAAATCGGCCCCGAGACTGGTCATTTTTCGCTATTCCCTATAGTTTCGGATTTGGTCATTCACGCCTTCTGAAAAATTAACCATATGACTTTAAAAATTCTCGTGTCATTTGCAAGAATATTACATAAGCCGCGATTACACCATCCGATTTATCGGGTTCCTAACTAGGATCCCAATTAAGGTTCGAAGAAACAGACCATCCTAAACGCGATTACACTGTCCTAAGTCCAATCCTTTCCTAGTTAGGATGCCGATAAATCGGATGGTGTAATCGCGGCTTTAGGCATAGGCAACGATTTTGGGTTAAAAATAATGCATTTTTAACTTTTTTCCTCGGTACAAAATGCACATCATAATATTGTTTTCCTTACTTTTGACTAAAAAGTACGCAATAAATGTGTCTTAAAGCAACTTGCGGAAATAGTTTATTAACAATGAAGTCTTCACAAAAAAATTACATACTTTAATGTATTACATTTTGTTTGCATTACATTAACAAACTTAAAAGCGTGTTTACAGTTGTAATGTAATGCAGCTAAAATGTAACGCATAAAATTGAACAAATTTCATGTGATCACCTAACTTTCGCGCAATTGGTATTAAACATATTTATTGCAAACTTTTTATTCAAAAGTAAGGAAAACAATATTATCATGTGCATTTTGCACCGAGATCCTCCGTTACCACTTTAATAAAAAATACTTTAACAAAAAAATTGTAGAATCATTTTCAAAAGTTAAACAGCACTCCCTTCTACTTTAAACCGTTTGCACGACCAGCATTTTAAATTGATCATTAAGTAAGCGTTTTTCAAATTATTGTCTGTAATTTACTGGGTTCTGAAATAGCCTCAATGGAGTCATGAATGCTGGTAATTTTTTTAAAGACGGGAACTACCTCTATTTTATGAACTATAAGATCAGATTCTTATTCGTAGCTAAGGGCACGTTTTTTATACGAAGCTTATCCTTGGCCATTACGGCGGCGCCTAAAAGAGTGTCGAAAAGATTAAGGCGACGCATTGATATACTTTTAATTTCAAATCGGCGTAGGGAGTGGAGTGACTTACTCCATACAAATATGCGCTCACGAACTAGCTTATGCCGTGAGATCGTATGCGGCAAAACAGTATTTTTCATTTAAAATGACAATTATAAGTAATTTAATAAATCAAATCGGCCATATTGAAGTGTATTTGTAGACTAATTTAAATAAAAAACTTAGAGGCTTCATTCGCTCCCGTTTGTAATTAAAATAGAAATCTCTGTTTTAAAAGAGGTTTTCTGAATATTTTTTTCTCTTCTATGAAAATTAATCAATCAACTAAATCTTCGGGTAAAATGATGTCAATGAAATGCTTAATTAATTTTAATTTTATTTTAACATTATATATAGCTGCAATACGGTGACTGACTCACTCACTCATTGACATGGTTGTTTGGGTAGAGGGGGGGGTTTTACGCTAATATGATGTAGGGGGGGGTGGTAGAACATGTCATTCTGAGTGGGGATAAAATCGAAAATTTTCATTTTTTTTAATTTTAGGGGGGGGTTCAGTCGTTTTCCCTAACCCTGTTTTGTATAGGATTCTTGTATGGGATTTGGATTTCTCGAGCTGGCGCAGCCAGCGAGTACAAAATTACTACCGGGGGGGTTGGCGGGCTGGCGCAGCCAGCTCGCCTACCCCCCCTATAGGAATTTTGCCTATTGCTGGAAGGAATTCATACTGGCTACTCGGACGTTTTTTTACAACCCCCCCCAAATGTTTGGTACTATATATGGGAGTCGACGTATTTGTATGGGACAAAATTCATACTGAATATTCGGTCGTTTTGGAAAATTCATACTGGATATTCGGTCGTTTTTATCGAACCCCCCGCATTTTTAGTAGTATCAATATGAGTTGACGTATTTGTATGGGACAAAATTCATACTGTATATTCGGTCGAAATTTTCGTAACCCCCCCCGCATTTTTAGTACTATCCATGAAAGTTGACGTATTCCTATGGGACAAAATTCATACTGTATATTCAGTCGAAATTTTCGTAACCCCCCCCGCATTTTTAGTACTATCCATGAAAGTTGACGTATTCCTATGGGACAAAATTCATACTGTATATTCGGTCGAAATCTTCGTAATCCCCCCCCCCCGCATTTTTAGTACTATCCATGAAAGTTGACGTATTCCTATGGGACAAAATTCATACTGTATATTCGGTCGAAATTTTCGTAACCCCCCCGCATTTTTAGTAGTATCAATATGAGTTGACGTATTTGTATGGGACAAAATTCATACTGGATATTCTGTCATTTTTATCGAACCCCCCCCCCACATTATTCGTAGTATCAATATGAGTTGACGTATTTGTATGGGACATAATTCATACTGTATATTCGGTCGAAATTTTCGTAACCCCCCCCGCATTTTTAGTACTATCCATGAAAGTTGACGTATTCCTATGGGACAAAATTCATACTGTACATTCAGTCGAAATTTTCGTAACCCCCCCCGCATTTTTAGTACTATCCATGAAAGTTGACGTATTCCTATGGGACAAAATTCATACTGTATATTCGGTCGAAATTTTCGTAACCCCCCCTCCCCCGCATTTTTAGTACTATCCATGAAAGTTGACGTATTCCTATGGGACAAAATTCATACTGTATATTCGGTCGAAATTTTCGTAACCCCCCCCCGCATTTTTAGTACTATCCATGAAAGTTGCCGTATTTGTATGGGAAAAAATTCAAGTATGACATTTTCGGACCCCAAAATTTTCAGAACGCACCCCGGGGTCCGAAAAAAAAAAATTTTTTAAAATGTTTATAATTTTTTTTTTCTTTTAGCCATATCTCCGCGACGGTTCGTCTCGGAACCCCCAAACTTGGACCCCGGGGGTCCGAAAAAAGATTTCTTTCATTTAAAAAAAATTTTATCCGAGGCGCGAAAATTTTTTTGTTTTGGCCATATCTCCATGACGGTTGGGCTTGGAACCCTCAAACTCGGACCCCTGGGGTCCAAAAAAAAATCTCTTTCTTTTCAAGGGGTCCATTCTTTTTCGGCCCATATCTCCCAAACCAATGAAGATAGACCCCTGTTCAGGGGGTCCGTTTGAAAGGGCTCGCCGAGATCTATCCGAATACCGAAAAAAAAAATTTCGGCCACAGTTGGCCGAGTCGGCCACATCCGCGCAATTGGATTATCTCGAGAACGGTTGGAGCTACAACCATGATGGTTTTTAAACCCCATGTAACCTTTTGGAGTACTTATACAGTTGTATACTTACAAAATTTAATGCACTTTACAACGAACGGTCCGACAACCGTGCTCGGATACGTATTGGCTACCCTTTACATTTTTACACTTACTGCGGTATCAGCGAGTCATGACTACTGAGAAGTGTCCGTCAGTCTGCGCGTACGCAAGACCGCGCACATCCTGTGCACAATAAGGGGACGTGACGTCACTTCCGGTGCACGGAGGGGAGCACATGCAAGTTCGGGGCAAATGTACTGTGTGGAGTAATGTAAGCGTTTCGAGACCACAAAACAGGCAGCTTTTAAAAAAATTACTCCTTTTAAACCAACCAAGTTAAACTACTTAGGTAATACTACTTATACATAGTTATCAGGATGACTGTTCTGGCACAATTTTTATTTTGCAATATCAGTCGTTCGATTTTTGTTTTACAAATAAATGCCACGCGATGTGCGTTAATCTCATCAAATAAAAGCTATAAAATATAAGGAACGTTATGTTTTTCAATAAAAAATACACCTCCATACGAAGTTCCATTAAAAAAATCACTCTAAATCTGCCGTAGCAACTTTTCCGCAAATGCAGGAATTTCCAGCTTTTCTGTTTCACGCAATTTTTTGTGTCGTTAAACCACAGACCATGTTCCGTGCCACAGACATTCAGAATAAATTAAACGTCTGTGCGTTAAACAAACAGACCAGCGATTAACACATTTGGACATTTGAAGTAGGTATAATCTCTCTGTCCTGTCCTGGGGGCCCAGCATGGTGCCACTTTAACACCATTTGACAGTAAATCCCATATACTTTCTGTCAAAAGGTGTTTTAAAATGGTATTAAAGTGGCAACCATGTTAAGCCTGCTGATGAAAATTTGACATCATAATTTAACTTTTTGGGCGGTTAATAACAACTGACCAGCGAACGCTAACCATTTAACCAATTTATAAAAACAATCTTGTTTACCAAAATTGCGTAAAAATCGTTCCAAATACATTTTGCTGTTTTTCAATGATAACAATGAAATAGACAAACACATCGTCACGACAACATGAATCCCCAGGGGGTTGTCAGAGGTGTACCGTGTATGAATTGCAAAATGCAAGTCCACACTAGTACAAAAGAAACTAATATTATTAAAGCGGCAGTGTTAATCTCCCAGCTCCTTGTTTAATTTGAACCCCTGTGCCCCCCCCCCCCCCTCTGATAGTAGTTCAAAAACTCAGACCGGCTTGGGTTCGTACCCCGGGTTCCAACACTAAACCGTTCAAAAATCAACACGGGTCGCGACACCGACCGTTCAAAATAGCAGTGTCGCTACACCTAAATCTATTGGAGATATGTGAAATGACGTTTGGAGTGTAGCAACTCGGCCAAACACGTTCAAAAACTCAGTGTTGCAACCCCGGTGTCCCTACCTACCCTAGGGTTCTTTAATGAACGCACTTGGATCCACCCTTGCAGCTTACCGTGTTCCGAAGCGCGCAGATCGAACACAACGTGCCCCTACGGTGTATGAACTTTGGATTAGTAGACTAGACTACAGAGGGGGGTCTATACTAATGTTTAATCTACTTGAATCATTGGTAATCGAAAATTCTCTCGGCAAACAAAGGACTTCTTCTATCTTCCCATCTCTTTCCAGGACGACGGCACAGTGGAGTACTTCAACAACATCATCGTCCAGCCCCACCTGCGGCTGGTGACCGGCCAGGGACGGGGGTACCACGTCCGGTGTCGGTACCGCAGGCGCGACCTCACGCAGTACCACCACTACCACGGCATCAGGGCTGACAGGCTCAGCAACGCGCTTGATGATGTTGATAGCAACCAGTGAGTTATAATTATAATCTATAGCTTAACTGCTCTAGTGTTATGGTATACTAAAATTACTCCTGAGCTTTGTGTCTGATCTGATCTGTGCGCCGATATTTCTTGTTAGTGACGACGATAGGCGCTGCAACGCCGCAATGTCCAAAAATATTTTTCATCACGAATTCTCTAAAAGGTCGTATTTAACTGGAAATGCGGGATGTAAATTCGATTTAGTTGTAGGTAAGAAAATTCGAAAATCGAACGGGTCTCCTTTAAATTCACAAAGCAACTGGTAAGTCACACGTCTAGCTAAATGGCAATAGAATACTCCATCTGTTCCGCGTAACTTCATTTATTTTTTTATTCATTGTTTTATTTCAGTTTTCGTTTCTTCGCATTAATGATACAAAGTAGAGTAAGTGATCAATTACACCTTTGAACTATAAGCAACCTCGCTCGCTCGTGCGCCTTAATATCTCGGTTGTAATTGATCATCACTGGCCTTCCTTGTTATCTAATATAAATAAATTTTCCAGATATGAATACGACGAGGATTCAGGGTCACTGCCATCTTGCACGATGAAGATTTACAAAGGGGATCCCGATGAAAAACAAGTATGATGTTGTGCTAAATCTAGAATTCAATGTGTTGCATTATGATCCTTCCATCAGACGTAGATAGATTTCTTGATTAAAGAAATCTTTCCAGTGACTATTAAGCATGAGTAGCATAGTATCACTATCCATCAATCCTTAATATTTTACATAAAAGGAAAAAAAAAAGATAAATGATTAAAATTTCTGACAAACTTGGTTCCAGGTGGCTTCCAACGTGCGCATCGGCGACACCCTCACCCTCGTGGTTTCATTGGAGAAACAGCGGCAGTTCGGTCTGTTGGTCTCAGAGTGTTCAGTCAGGGACGGCTTGGGCTGGGCTGAGCAGAGCCTCATTGCTAATGACGGGTACCTATCCTTAATTTCCAAGTGGATTTCACAACAGAAGCATGGAAAAGGAATTAAGTTTATAGTCACATTGATCATGACCATTTCAGGGCTGATATTGGCTCATAGCAAGTAGCTACATTATCCAAAATGAAGTCAAAGAGAATCAAACAGTGTGAATATATAGTGCTCCGATCAAAAGACAAAAAAAATTACTTCCAAACAGCCATAATTCGTTGAATGCATCTAATTTAAAAAAATGCGATACCTAATTAAGCTACAGAATATTCCAGGGATTTGTGTGCACGGTCCCGATGATGATGATGACGATGAAGACGAGTCATAATGTCATCGAAAGCTTGACTTGTACCAATACACAGATTTTAAATTGGGTTCATGTTTTAACGTTTATGATGTCAAATTACTGTAATTTCAATGATATTCTAGAAATTAAAGGACACTTTTCAGATATGTTCTGACAGACTTATTATTTTGGTTCCAGCTGCCCCTTAGACGGCGAGATAATGGGCATGTTCCAGTACTCCGCGGATCGGCAAGAGGCGAAGGTTTCCTTCCCAGCTCACAAGTTCCCGTACACAGCGAGTGTGTACTACACGTGTGAGGTCAAACTGTGTGACCTGCAGCATCCTACTGATTGTGTAAGTACCCCTTCTCATTTTTGTATTATAGAAAAATACGTTATCACGACATGAATCCCCAAGGGAGTGTCAGAGGTATTCAGTTATTTCTTAAACACCCTAAAACATAACGAAATCTTAATACAATATTGTTATTGCTTGTGTTTCGTTAGTACAAACTAAAATAAGTGAAATATTTATCCGGCTATTTTCCCCTAAATTCCAGGAGCCATGCTCCCACAAAGCTCGGGTCCGTCGTCAATCCGAGGAAGGGTCACCGGCGACTGTGGAGGTGTTCTCCGGACTCTACGTCAACGAAGCCGACTCACCTGAAGATAACGATATCACTAGCGAAAAGGTATTTTCTGTTGATTAATGTGCTCTATTACCATTTCACTGACAGACCTTATTGACTAATGTCACACGTGGAATTGCAATTGCTAATACTTTAAAAACAACAAAATATGTCAAATATTTGGACTGAAAAACTTATTGAGAGATAGGCATATGGTACTAAGTAACGTTATTGTGACTATTAATAAAACAGTAAAAGTGTAGGGATTATAAGTAAAAAAAATAAAAAGACGTCATCTGTCCTGAGAAATATTATTGATACCAAACACCCATCATGACCCGTCGGTGAAGCGTTTAAGTTCTAAATGTGAGGCCAACCAACATCAGGATATAACCAGATAATAGTAGCAAAGAGATTTAAATCTAAAATACATAAAATCCTTTTTAAATTCCAGAAAGAAGACGAGATCTGCATCTCGCAGCGCAACTTCGCAATCGGCATCTGCATAGCTGGCGTCATCCTCATGATCTGTGTCATTGCTGCCATCGCCTTCATCCTCGCCAGGAGAAGAAACCCCAAGACCTACTCCAGGACCGGTAGTTCTTTGTATAGCGGCCCGTATACTAATACTGGCTACTCCCATACTAGTTAGGGCAAATAAAATAAATAGGGAGTTTCGAAAACGCTTACAGATCTCCGTTTCGATGAGCGATTCGTATTGATGTCAAGATTTTGTACTAATTAGATATATGCGCCGCAGCGCCACGCTGATCAGAACCGGCGGCATGACGCCGACGTTAGTTTTCATAAGCGGCGCACAGTTCTATTAGGTGCCAATTTTAACTGATAAGAAAATTCAGTCCCAAAATCATCGAGCTCGCCAATATATAGGGCACATTTTGGCGTAAATTCAGAAGATAGCCCAACAATAGTTTTCTTTGTGACACTCACCCCTTCCTCATTTTACACTGCCATCAAGTCTCAGAACGGATGAGGCGGGTTTCACGGGGATTTACTATAGTGAGGTCACTTTAAAGCCTTCAATTTTTTGATACAAAAGTACATAGTGGTGCTAATTTCAAAACGTTTCAAATTCCTGCGTTTTAAGGCTGGTCCAATTTGGGCCACATTGGCCAATCATGTAAACAAATTATTTTATAACCGCATTTGAAACAACTCCGTTGTGTTCAGATTCTCACAACGACAAAGTCATAATGGTAAATTAGTTTAGAATTTATAAAGTATGTATTAGTTAGAAATTATAATAGAATACCTACCACAATATATTTTTATATATTATTGTGATATTAAAGCTACGAGTTTGTATTCGTCCTCAACTGTATAAGAATTATGCAATATTTTTATATAAACTTGTAATTATTATAAGACATTAAATGCTTATATTTAAATATCTGGTTGCCTTCAGTTACGTACTTAATTTTATAGTGAACTTGTAAAGATCAACATAAAATTAATAATACATATAACATATTTTTGTTGGTCTCTATAGTTTTGGGTTAATTTACACAATTTCTTTAGGTGGCGGGAACACTTTCACGCTGTTTTCGAACACCTTGTCTGTTGGATTGTAAAAAGAACGGATGCCATATTTTTTAAGGTTATTTTTAAGAACTTTTCCGTCCAATTCGGTGCTAATATATTTTTTTTACCTTACTCTGCTTTTAGCTTGTACTTCCTGTGTAACAACGAATTATGTTTTGATATACGTTTCATAATTACCCCATTGGCTTATTTTTTTAATAATTTTTATTTTTAACTAACGTATTTTTTATTTTTATCATAATTACAATGGGGTTCTGGAACGATATCATTATTTTAAGTGAACATTGTACGAATTTTTAACAATTATAATGACTTCAAGTAATTATTATATTTTATTTCTGAATTCCCCTTTTAATTAAATAAAAACAACTGAAATAATATTTATATTTTATTGAACAGAAGTGTGTCCAAATTGTATCTAAATATCATGTAAAATATAATAAATAAGCTTGATCCATAGTCGTGTACAGTCAAAGAAAAAATCTTACGAAATTATAATCTCGGCGAGGCTGTTGGTTATTATCAGGGATCGGATTTTCCTGCTGCTAATTGATAAATTAGTATGGATAAGACTTTTTTACCGGAAACGGATCCGGAAACTGACCTTTTGTAGTTAAAATTAAAAAAACCATGCAATACACATACAAACCCAGTTACGATTTACCCAAAAGCAGTTTCAGTGTTGCCAGTAATTATTTGATGAATTGCAATTCATAGATGAAAATTTTAGAATAATAAAAGTTGTTTTAAAAGAACTAGGTACATAAAGTGATCATCTATTAGCATTTAACCAAGTCAGACTTTGCTTAGAAAGTGCGTCCAATAAAATTAAGCATAAATTGGAAAAAGTTTTGGATCGAAATCCAAATTTGGACTCAATACGAGAAATTAGTGAAAAACTAGACAGAGGTATTGAAGTAAATGATCCTGACTTAGTAAAATTTAAACTCGCTTTAGTTACTTCAACGGATATAGAGCGCTGAATTTCGAGTTATAAATGGATTCTGAATGAAAAACGAAATAGACCCAAAGAAGAAAATATTGAAAAAAAATCATGAACATTTATTTCAATACCTCCAAAGATGATTTACAGATATGATATTTAAACCTGTATATGTATAATGATTTCAGTGTATTCATGATATATATTTGTATCTTTTGGTTAATAAAACATGTTTTCTGTTCTTAAAACTTCGTTTGGTTTGTTTTTGCATACAAACTCATGTAATACGATCAATAAATGTTTGTTCAGTTGACTATATAAAAAAAATATTGCTGGCAACACCGAAACTGCATTTGGGTAAATCGTAACCGAGTTTGTATGTGTTTAGCATGATTTTTTAAATTTTAATTACCAAAGATTCGTTTCCGGATCCGTTTCCGGTAAAAAAAAGTCTTATCCACACTAATGTATCAATTAGCAGTAGGAAAATCCGATCCCTGGTTATTATTTATAAATAATCATTTCTCTTTAACTATACAAGACCACCATACATGAAAATATAACAACTTTTCAGTCTTAATCTAGTATATCAATTACTTTATACATATCTAAAAATCACTGCTTTTGTGCATATATATAAACACTCCAAAAAGTATAAAAATGAAATTCCTAAGCAATTATTACAAAACAGTAAGTTGGCTACATTTATAAATTATTGTTTTTTTAAATTTCATCACAGAATATTTTTCACTTACATCAAATACAACGGTACTTTACAAACTTTTTACATACATACGTAAAAAACCGTTAAGCTCTTTCTATACTGGACCGGACAAAACCTATTATTTTGACAACAAAATTGCAAATACTTATGAAGTACCAAAACACGATATAGTATACTTACTATACAGGTAACATTTATTTATACAGAAAAATTCATACTTATCAGGGATCGGTAACATTTTTTAGTAATTTGAAAAATGAAATTTTGACCTTTCATTGTTTTGATTCAGGGCTGAACTTGCGTTTATGGAGAAAAGAAAAAAGGACGAACTTTCCAAAAAGTTTCATCGTACCTTGATACCGACTACTTACCAATTCTTCGGTATGAATTTGGCTGCATAAACAAATGTCACTGTTTGTTTGGTATAGCCAAATTCATACTGGAGACTCGATCAGGACCAATGACCCAATTGTTCAACGTGAAATACGCAAAGTAAAATTTATACTTCGTAAACTAATTTGAGCTGAGGTTTTTCTTGAACAAGTAGGGCCACAAAAAATATTTGTCGAATATCGCAAACAGGGTCATTCAACCTTGGTGCTGACTCCTCGGCGAGTATCCAGTATACATTTGGCCATATAAACGAAAGTCACCTTGTAAAACTTACACCAAAAATTCTATCTGTATAATTTATACATTTAAATGCAATGCGGGTAAAGAGTGGACTATTTTACACGCACACTTGGATATACAATTTTAGTTAACTTTGCTTGTTTGAACTTAGCTCCCAGTCTCGCCTCGCGTGCCCTCAGAAAGCCAAAGGTGTTTGTGACATCTTTATAGGTCTGATTTGGAATGGATACACATGCGTGCAATATGAATACGGACGTAATACAAACGCGATACAGCATCGATACAGACGCGATTTAGCATCGATACAGACGCGATTCAGCATCGATACAGACGCGATTCAGCATCGATACAGACGCGATTCAGCATCGACACAGACGCGATTCAGCATCGATACAGACGCGATTCAGCATCGATACAGACGCGATTCAGCATCGATACAGACGCGATTCAGCATCGATACAGACGCGATTCAGCATCGATACAGACGAGATTCAGCATCGACACAGACGCGATTCAGCATCGATACAGACGCGATTCAGCATCGACACAGACGCGATTCAGCATCGATACAGACGCGATTCAGCATCGATACAGACGCGATTCAGCATTACCACAGACGAGATGACAACAATATACCCCCGTAAAGTATACTTTTATCAAGTTTCAGACGAAATTTTATGAAAATTTCATCGATTAGATTACACTCAGAATTTTAAAATTTGACAGCTAAATCAGTGCCACCGAAACTCTTTTAAAAAAGCAAAAAATCACACTGTGTAATTGTAGACTAAAACACCGAAAAAGATTTTTAATCAAAACATTGTGGTTTTCGCTGTACAAAAATGCACATAAGTTCCTTAATGTATTTCGAATACTATGGTTTCTACCACTCACGACACTGGAAAAGAATATAAACTATTAACATGCAGTGCTGGGGTGCAGCTCAATCGCTTCTTGCGCATGTTTTTTTCGATTTGTGCGATCTACTGATGACTATTGACATTGATAACAATAAGGATCTATTTTGTGCTATGTACGGATGCTTGAGAGTGTTTCCACGGAAACTCGAGAAAATCTTCAAAGTGTTCCCAGGAAAACTCAAGAAATTCTTAATAGTTAAATTAACAGTGACACCTATTCTCGTGTAGCAAATATTAGATTTAGAGCTGCCATAACCTAAAACTTTTCATTGCAAAATGGGCTTTAACGCAGATGGATAAAAGTTAAATGAGCTTGTTTTATTTTAGGTTTTTCAAATTTAAGATTTGCTGCACGAGAATAGGTCACAAAATTAGCTAACAAAATATCACTATAGTATGTTCGGGTTAGCATGATATGGGTGACAGTTCGTAATTTTCCGTTTCACCTACACTACTCACACCATACTACATACACCCAGGTACAAAATAAATAATCAAGTTTTAGAAAGAATGTATATCATTATTGCAAAAATACAATAAATAATTTATCTATAAATCGAAACAATAATCACAGTGTATTCGTTAAATTTAACAAAAAAAGATTCAGAAAAGAATAATGTGTTTTTGCTACTTGATGCGTGGATCGGAACGCTAACCCATAGGTACTGACACTACATAATCGAAAATACATCGATGAATCGGTGCGGCCATCCTAAAGGATCGCGTCAGTATGAGTTATCTTGTATGCGGTTTGTGTTTTCGTTTCGGTTGCTTTACGTGCTATTTGTTTTGAAGTTTAACTTTGTCATTTTTCATGATAGAAAGATTTTGTTTTCACTTATAGTCACATATCCGCTAGTTCTTTCATTGTGAATTATTACCTTCTGCTCATTTACATTGTGATACAGATAATTACTTAATTTATAATTAATGATGTGGTAAATCTTCGTCCATATGGACGGTCATTAACGCGTCCTCTGGATGGACCTCCAACAAAGCTTCTGTTCCGTCATTAAACGGGAATGACACACTGCCGTCTATTACTAGACCTGCAAAAAAATAATAAAATAAAATTATGTCTCAACAACAAAAAAAAGTCATAAATCAGGCAGAAGAGAGGCGGTAGCTTAGGTTAGAATTTTTTTATGACTACCATTTAAACCAAAAGCCTAGTCATTTAGTTAAGTGACTGAATTTAACCAGATGCCTGTGACAGAGACATAAATCTCCAGGTTGGCAGGCGTGTTGGTGCAAGTCACCTTCCACACCTGTACACCCTCGTTTCCCCGACGATTACTGCGTCCCAGCATGTTGTGAGACGAGGAGACTTCGACTTCAGTAGCCCTAGCATGAAAACATTACGGTTACGTTTAGTTTGAACGTAACGCGGTTTTATATGAAATCTGATAACCGCCCCTGGCGGTCACTAGCGGAACTTATCAGAATTTCATACAAAACCGCGTTACGTTCAAACTAAACGTAACCGTAATGTTTTCATGCTAAGGCTAAGGGAATAGTGGTTGTAAGGTTGACCTACTGAGGCTAATTCTTAGATAAAACTTAGATATGGAAGTGCGGGGTATCCTGGCACAGGTATTTTATGTACTTAAAAGGATACCCCATCAACTATGTAGCTACACTTGTAAGTGAAGAAAATAAACAAATTTTCAAACAAATTTTCATTTCATTTTCATTTCAATTCTAAATCATTAGGTTTAGGTTTAAATGTTTATTCTCATAAGAACATAATATACATTTGTTCACTTAAAATGAGAAATAAATTTTCTTACGTATTAATTGTTAGTTCTTAAAATATGTCTGTTAAGATCATAGGTTTTCAGATTCTTCTTTTTTAATTTTTAACAATATTGCTTTAGGTTAACCTGTCATAATATTGTTTAGTTATTAGTAAATAAAAAAAAAAAAAAAATAATATTTACATAGATTTGCATGCAAGTTGTTCCAAAATACAATGTTTAATTTTGATGTTTGTTAGTATTAAAATATAATATTAATAACAAAATAAATGTAGCTAGCACATTGGTATTATGTAATAGTGGTGACATTTTAAAAAATGTAAGCTTTAAGGAGTTTTTTAAATGTAAACATTGATTTCACATTTTTAATGTCTTTTGGTAATTTGTTGTTTATCTGTGCTCCCTCGTAAGCTATACTTTTTTTGCCATAAAAAGTTCGGTGGGAGATTAATTTCAAATTGTTGGCATTTCTTGTAGCGTATTTATGTCGTTTTTTGCTGAAAGACAGTTGCGAATGTGTAGTTTTATTTAGTACCTTACGGATGAAAATGCATGTTTTTAAAGTGTAAAGCTGATTTATGTGCATCAGTTTTGTTTTTTCATAAATTTTTTGCGTAGATTCTAAATAATCAAAATGAAATAGTGTTTTTATTAATTTATTCTGAGCAATTTGTACTTGCTTAAGATTGGTTCTGGCAGCGGTACCCCAAATTTCAGTAAGGTATTCTAAGTGTAGTTTAACTAACGAATTGTAGATTGTGTACCGGACACTATTAGGTAAACATCCCACGATTCCACGTATGGCCCCAGTTACTGACGACAATTTTGTTTTTACTCGATCTAGGTGGGCTTTCCATGTTAGTTTAAGATCTAAAATAAGACCCAAATATTTTTCCTGGTCGGATTTAAAAATAGTTTTGCCATTTATAGTTAGTTGTTCATGCATCGGATTTTTTTTGTTTTTTGCCGAGAAAATCATATAATTTGTTTTGAAAGTATTTATAGTAAGAAGGTTAGATTAAAACCAGATTGAAAGTTTATCAAGGTCTTCCTGAGCCTGTTTAATAATGTTGTCAATAGAACTGCCGAAGTAAAAAAGACATGTGTCATCTGCGTATAAGTAAATATTAATTCCGTATCTATCTGTTCGTGTTATACAAGGCTACATGGCGTGCATAGAACTTTTTGCTGGAAATGCAATGAGAAGGTCAAGTTTGACAATAAAAAAATGAAAAAATTTAAATGTCAGTTTGATGAATAATTATTTGTATGACGCCAGTGTAGGCAAAACCACATCAAATAGAAGCTATAGGATATAAGGAATGCTAACTATAAGTTTAAGTGCCGCACTGCCTACCCTAGAGTAATCGTACAGGACTTCAAACAAAAAAAAAATGTTTTTTTTTTATCGTCAAGTTTGACCTTCTTAATTCTTTTCCAGCAAAAAGTTCTATGCACGCCACTGAGACCTGGCCCTCAATTCTGGCACGTGCGCAAAAATTTCGAAGGCGGATAGCGGGTGATTTTAAAAGGGATTTTGTGCGGATATGTGTAGATTTTTTTGATTGAAAACTTATAATTAGCATTCTTTATATCCTATAGCTTCTATTTGATGTGTTTTAGTCACTCTAATTTCCATCGCATGGCATTTATCAAGCTTTAAACAAATATCTACTGACTGATATTGCGAATGCGCAATAATGCCGGAATAGCCGCCCTGTACTACATTCCACGCAGCGAATAAATGCTTATCCACCATTTTGCATTGGAAAAACGTGATGCGACAACTGCACAAGCACCCTTTTAGTACGAACGGAGGTCTGTTGGTCTAGGAGGTCTGATGAAAATATGCGCGTCATTTTGTTATGAAAATGTTGTGCTTCAGCCGTAATCAAATCTAGTTTCAGTTAATTACTAGGCTGCCTAGCTGCAGCTGTTGCGTTTACCTAGAGCGGGTCAAGTAAACATTCAAAAAGCAAGGCCGGTAATTGCAATTACACTAGAATTTTCGGTGTTAGTTCAAAGTTTTTTCATATGAGTAAACTTGAAGTAATGTTTCCAGATCAGCATATAATTGCTTAAACTATGCCAGACCTATGTGAAATTTCAAGAGGGGGCCTCATTCACATGATAAGGGCTATGTATAAATCACGTCACACGAATTTCACCATTTTTGAGCCCTCTCCCGTTCTTGTCACAGGTGGTCACATTTGTGAAACTCCCTCCCCTGGTGTGACCCCTTCGCTCCCCCTCAACGTGTGACGTAATTGATGGGTGGCCCCTAATGATGAGCCTGATTCTTCTATACGTTGCTGTACACGTTACTCTCATGCCGCCAAGCAACACAAAACTCAAGACGACCCGCTATAAATAAACGCAACAGCTGTATAACCCGTGCGGTTAAAGAATCTATAAATGGCGACTGGTACTTAGAGTAGCGTCAGCAAAAGAAGTCAAGCGGCAGCCAAACAATATTTCATTTATTAAATTTTAATATATTTTAGGAAGTATATAGAGTGCTGCTAGCAACTGTTTATTTTATTAAATAAACTTTTAAATAGTTAACATTATCCCGGGAACATTTATTTATTTTACTTTAATCTGTACTTGTTTTTCTGTATGCAATAAAGAATTTAAAACATATCTCGGCGTTTTGCCTACAGGCAAAGACAGTGTGAATGCTAATCCAAACTGATTATTTTTTTTGTACTTAGTACCATGCTGTGCGAGTATAGACGGAGCGACGATGTGAGCGAGATAGCATGAGACCGGTCGCCATTTATAGATGGTTTCTTTATCTGCACGGGTTATACCAAGCCAATATTCTCACAAGAAAATGGCGTGCTTTTTTGTTCATTGGCTCCTGGACCATGTGTCCCAGCAGAGGGTCGATCAGGCTGGTGATGGCGCTAGTTTCCGTTTTTAAGACGGAAAACTGTAACTTACCGGCGTCGATACAATGCGACTTGACTTTGACGGCTTGCGCGAAGTCCCTCACACGAAGCCCGCGCGGCGTCGGCCAGTCCTCGAACGTTATAAACTCGCGGACCGAATATGCTAGCTTCTCTGAATCTGAAAATTAAACAGGTACTTCTGAGAGAACGGATTGTGAACACATTAAAGCTGATTCTGAAGGCTTTCATTTTAGTTTTAGTGCTGTCAAAACTAAATTTTCTTCAATCCAAAACAACAGAAGCTATATTGACAGCACTAGAACTAAAATTAAAGCCACCGTTTTAGTACGAAACTTGATAACCCGTTTCTCTGTTGTATTTGATATAGACTAAAGTTTAAGACTTGTATAGTTTAATACAGGCATTTACAAATTCACTATCTGGCTGAAATGTTAAATTTTGGTATAGGTACAAACAACTTTGTATGTAAATCTGTCCAGCTTACAAAAAAAAAAACAATATTAAAAAAATTGGGCAAATGGTTCCTTTTAAAATATCAGTAGCAGATGATAGAGGTCTTATATTTTGGTATATAACGAAAAACAACAGAGAAACGGGTTATTGAATGTTGTACTACAACGGTGGCGTACCTTTGGGGCCGTCCATAAATTACGTCATCGATTTTTTCAGATTTTAGACCCCCCCCCCCTATAATCATCCTATTGTCATTTCTTAATGACCCCCCCTTCTCCCAAAATTGACGTCATTACTAGTTTGACAAAATAAAACATTGCAGATTTGAGAAAAATAGGGTATTATATGATTAAAACACTTGGTTATAGAATCACCTTTTATTATTTTTACTTTGGCAATAATCATTGATATAATATAACTACTTATTTTTTACTTTTCTTTGGATAACTCCCACGGAGATTTCACCCATTCTTTTAAATTCTGGATCACGGGTAATATCTCCGTATCCTCCCGATATTCGTTTTGGCTCGATTCATCCATGACGTCAATTTCGAAACACCCCCCCCCCCCCCCCCCATCTATCATTTACCGTCATCCGCAGACCAACCCCCCCCCCTAATTTAGAATGACGTAATATATGGACGGCCCCTTTGCACCTTAAGAGCACCACGCGCAAACCTACACACAATTGTAAAAACAAAATTGTCAGGTGTGTACAAAATATTTTTATTATATTTTAGGCTCAGTCCATTGATATTATCTAGATCTATGTCCGATTAGAACTAAAAATCGGGAAATTTGAATCGTATCTTAAGAACAATAAATCTTACAGTTTTTTACCAAAAACGTGCTGCTTCAACGCTTTCATTGTACACATATCTATCCTGCTCAGTGGAAGCGCTCAAAACACTCGCGATTTCGAGGTGTTTTTATTAGTGTTCAATGTTTATTTCAACCATTTCACAAATACTGTTTCCAAAAAACCTAGACAATACTAAATCCTTTCATGTGATATATTTTTCATAGTGAAATAATACCTAAACAATAAATAAAACTGCTTTTAGATAAACATTATCTACATGTTTCAGAAGTATTTCAATGCATTCCAAAAAAATCCCATAATCTGCAAAAAGACATGACGAAGCACATTATATTATATTTAATTTTTTATTCCTTATTTTAATGACCTGAAATTGATTTAAAAACAAAGCATTTTTGGTAAAAACTGAAGTCCTTTGCCTGCTCTCTGTTTATAAGCGAGCCTTTTCACCCTAGATCTCATCGACTCTTTATTATGCACGGTAGTGGTTAAGCGTACACCACAGACATACAGACATACCTAAGGATTAAATAGCGTTGGCAAGTTTCCATATAAACAACAAGCGACATTTAAGCTACATGGTACGAAGAAACGTATAAAACTGGTTTGTTTTGGCTGGCTTATGCTTGGAACATATTTTTTAATACCTCAACTAATCTCTATATATTTTGTTTGGAAACAAGCAATATTTATATTTAAAAGAGCCCGTAACTCACTGAGCTAAAATTGCTTCACGTCGACTCTAGAATATGCCTTTTTTATGAATGTTAGGTCTGCTAATATTTAAAAGTCTGTGGCGTACACCAATTATTTTTTTATCTTTACTAACCTGCCGCGAACATAAGCTTCTGGTTGTATCTTTCGGCGACCTCCCTCGCCTTTTCCAGACTTGTGTCAATTTTCACGTTGAAATCTTCGCAGAGTGTCTTCATGAGTTCTAACACGGAGTGAGTCCGAAGGCAATTTATGCTGGAAAATTTAAAAGGTTCAGTCAATAAAGTAATGTCATATAAACTGTATAGGATCATGTTTACTGGCCATTTAGTAAAGAAAGAAGTTTGAAGAAGAAAAATTGTTTGTAGTCTGTAAGATCCTCCCTGTTCACAGTAAAGTCAAATATTTAATTGCTTTAGATTTATATTACACTTCAGATTATAAAACCCCAATAGCACGTCGCCATTATACTAGATCTGTTGAGAAAGGTAAATTATCACAAACCTCAGCAAAAAAAAAAAAAAAAAATTATGGACAGAGAACTAGAGAGTATTTGACTCCGAAGTTATTACCTATCCTCTTTTGTTAAATGTAACCAAACTAAAGATAAGCACCTTGAAGCCAAAACTTAAAAGCATATTGCTACAATTAAAATAATAAATTATGTGTTTGCTATAAAATTAGATTGTTAAGATTTGCTGTGTTAGATAAAAATGTCTTTATAAGCGCCACGCCAACAAACTGCTTTGCAGTTTGGCGAACTGTGTTGAACTTTTTAAATGTAAAATTATAGAAATAAAATAAACTAAAAAAAAAAAAAGGTATACTAAAGTGTTTTTTCTAGTTTTATGTTACAACCAGCTACATTACGTGAAAGCCCCGTTGATCCATGTTCCTGGTGACTTATCGAGTCTCCAGTATGAATTAATACTGAAAACGCAGATTTTTACTCGATCAACTTCATTTTGCAGTTTTGTTTCATACATTTTGTAAGTAATGATAAGTTTGCCCAGCGTGTGTTAGTTCCAGGAGGACCACCAAGAGTGGCGAAATCTTGGAAAGACATATGTCCAGAAGTGGACGAAACAGGCTGATGGATTAATTTTGTTAGTATTATTTGAGTCTATTAACTCATTTCAATGATACGGAACCCTCAAGCGCGAACTCTACTCGCACTTAAGGCGACGCCACGAAATTTTGGCGATATGGATTTCCATTTTTCTCAGCAATAAAAAACATATGTAATTACCAATTTATATACTAGATTAAGCATTTCATTGACATCATTTTGCCCGAAGGTTTAGTTGATTGATTAATCTTCATAGCAGAGAAAAATTATCCAGAAAACCTCTTTTAAAACAGAGATTTCTATTTTACTTACAAACGGGAGCGAATGAAGGCTTCATTTATTTAAATTAGTCTATTAAGTTTTTTATTTAAATTAGTCTACAAATACACTTCAATATGGCCGATTGGATTTATTAAATTACCTATAGTTGTTATTACGACATAAGCTAGTTCGTGAGCGCATATTTATATGAAGTAAGTCCCCCTTACTCCACTCCCCTAAGGCGCCGATTTGAAACTAAAAGTGTATCAATGCCTCGCCTTAAAACGGTTTCTTCTGTCTGGTATTCATATGTAATGTAAGAGACGAATGTTACCTGAAATGCCAGGAGGTGCTGACAGTTCCGGTAGTGACACAGAGACCGGAACTCTTCGTGTGCGTCCACTTGCCCTTGTCTATTTGTAGATCTGGTATTCATATATGTAATGTAAGAGACGAACGTTACCTGAAATGCCAGGAGGTGCTGACAGTTCCGGTAGTGACACAGAGACCGGAACTCTTCGTGTGCGTCCACTTGCCCCTGTCTATTTGTAGATCTAGTATTCATATATGTAATGTAAGAGACGAACGTTACCTGAAATGCCAGGAGGTGCTGCCAGTTCCGGTGGTGACACAGAGACCGGAACTCTTCGTGTGCGTCCACTTGCCCTTGTCTATTTGTAGATCTGGTATTCATATATGTAATGTAAGAGACGAATGTTACCTGAAATGCCAGGAGGTGCTGCCAGTTCCGGTAGTGACACAGAGACCGGAACTCTTCGTGTGCATCCACTTGCCCTTGTCTATTTGTAGATTTGGTATTCATATATGTAACGTAAGAGACGAACGTTACCTGAAATACCAGGTGCTGCCAGTTCCGGTGGTGACACAGAGACCGGAACTCTTCGTGTGCGTCCACTTGCCCTTGTCTATTTGTAGATCTGGTATTCATATATGTAATGTAAGAGACGAATGTTACCTGAAATGCCAGGAGGTGCTGCCAGTTCCGGTAGTGACACAGAGACCGGAACTCTTCGTGTGCATCCACTTGCCCTTGTCTATTTGTAGATTTGGTATTCATATATGTAACGTAAGAGACGAACGTTACCTGAAATACCAGGTGCTGCCAGTTCCGGTGGTGACACAGAGACCGGAACTCTTCGTGTGCGTCCACTTGCCCTTGTCTATTTGTAGATCTGGTATTCATATATGTAATGTAAGAGACGAACGTTACCTGAAATGCCAGGAGGTGCTGCCAGTTCCGGTGGTGACACAGAGACCGGAACTCTTCGTGTGCGTCCACTTGCCCTTGTCTATTTGTAGATCTGGTATTCATATATGTAATGTAAGAGACGAACGTTACCTGAAATGCCAGGAGGTGCTGCCAGTTCCGGTGGTGACACAGAGACCGGAACTCTTCGTGTGCGTCCACTTGCCCTTGTCTATTTGTAGCCTGAGGAGGGAGACGCGTGACGTCACACTCTCGCCAATAAACACCTGCAAATTATATTATCTTCTATACTACTAATAAGTAACATTATATTTTTATTGCAAAATCCATCGCTTTAGAATACTCTAAATATTATTATTATCCATCCATCCATTCATCAGACTTTTTCGTCCATCCCCAGTTGCCGGGCCTTATATAACAGACTGGTGACGGGCAGCGGCGTCACTGGTGCAAGGGTTTCGACACCACACTCACCAACCGGTCTGCCCAGCGTGTGTGAGTATGGGCATTTCTTCCAGGAGGACCGCCAAGCGTGGCGAAATCCTGGAAAGGCCTATGTCCAGCAGTGGGCGAAGCAGGCTGATGGATGGATAATAAATACAACAGGAGAGGTACCTCATTGAGCGCCAAGAACGGCAGAACCTTCTTCGGCTGGTTGTCGGTATGCACGTCGTCGGTCCGACATTCCAACTGCGCCTGAGTCGAGTCGTGGCCTTCGTGGGACTGTGACACCGCCGGGTACCTGCGGCAACGAGTCCGGTTTACTGTCGTTTTATTGTTGTTAAGACAATACCAGACAAATACTCTTTTCGATGCAAGGGCTTCTGAAGACCACAGACATAATAATTATATAAGTAGCAGACCAAACATAAGGATTAAATAGCGTGTCAAGTTTTCATACAAAACATAAGCAACTGGTACGACGAAACGTATAAAACTGGGTTGGTTTGGCTGGCTTATGTTTGGAACATATTTGTGAATTCCTAAACTAATCTCTAGTATATATTTTGTTTGGAAACAAGCAATATTTATATTTAAAAGCGCCCGTTGTTCACTGAGCTAAAATTGCCACGCGTCGACTATATGCGTTTATTATTAATGTTAGGTCTTATTATACGTCTGTGGTGAAGTTTTATATGCATGAAAACTGTTATCAAAGTCAAATTCTCCACATTATTTAAAAAAAGTTGCCAGTCTTTTCTTATGTACCATAAATAAGCATAGATAGACTTTACAGAAATGAGCTACGAACGCATCAAACTGAAAGCAGCTTATTTCCGCCAAGTTGGCAACTTGCGTGCAAAGAAAAAGAACGCCGGCCAAAAGTACATTCGGAGAATTTATTGTTTGTTTGTATCTTTAATTACGTTTAATTTATTTTAAATGCAAGTGCTCGAAAAGTTCTGTTTTATATGCGACTGATCCGTTGTCAAAGTCAACTTTACCGCACGAGTGTTTAAATTTTTTTTTTTTAATTTTGGTACCCTACATAGTGGGAAGGCAAATGAACTTAGCTCATGCAGCCATATCCGAGGTATGTTTTAGTTTTTTTATTTATCGAAAACAGTTGCCAGTCTTATCTTGTGTACCATATATAGACATGACAGATTCAGTTTGATGCGTTCATAGGCTGCGGTCAGTTTAATTGATGAAATGAAATGAAAACTGTTTAGACCATAGATATAGTATTAGTAATAGATCGGTTTTGTAGTAACAAAGGCGAGACCAAAAAGCTTGGTCGAGGCAGATCGCTTTTTGTGGACTTCTGTCGAACATGGAATAAAATGTATGTAAATGTTGTCCTTTAGGGAATTGTGTAGTAAAAGACCACAAGTATGATGATAATATGAAATACATAATGCCGTGCGAAGTGAAGGCAATGACCAGCTGAAATTCACATACTTTTTATCATTCCAAATTGAATCCTTAGGTATTCAAAGCAATATGTGATTAAATTCGATAACCTTTGCCACCCATTAGAGAACAAAACTTCTGTATTGGTTCTAAAATATTTCATTTAGACAACAAAATAATTCAATAGTATGTCCATGAGAAATAATAATAATAATAATAATAAAATTCTTTATTGCACACTATAAAATTTTTGTACACAGGCGAGCTTAATACTATTTAGTATTTTCTACCAGCTAACCTTTGGCAATGGGGAAGTTGTTGGGGGTAGTGCCATGATGTCAGAATAGTATAGATACAATTTTAAATAGATATATTATTTGTCACTAAAATACTCAATAAATTATAATATTACACTACATCCTAATAAACATATACAATATTAAGAACTAACAACATAATGTGATAAAATACATATACTACTTGCAAGTTTACATACATAAGTACTCAAAGACTCGTCGATAGCTTTATTGAGGAGAATTGATCGAACAACTCAAATCATTATAAACAAAAGATTTAATTTATCATGGATCGTTCTGCAAATCAAGAATGTACAATTCTGTGAGTTTTTTTTTCTAATGAGTGACATCCAGGCGCTGCACACGTACGTATAATCAATTACGTCTCATAAACACAAAATTACACGTTCAAACCTGAAATTTTGCAAAACTAAGCATTATTTGTTTCGTTCATAATTGACTGTAGGTCCATCCAGGCCCATAGCGTGTGCATGAATGGTTTCGCCTATCTATCTCGCTCTAACATACGCGTATATATGCTCTTTCTCTTCTACATTGCTTATCTAACGGTAGTAAATATTAAATCTATGGTTTAGACATTTTGAGTAGGTAGTATCTTTACAAATTGAAAATTCTGATGAAACTTAACCAACCATCTTTTGATTATGCGAGTAATATATAAAAAATAAAAATATATCGTCACGACATAAATCCCCGAGGGTGTGAAATGCAAGTCACAGTCCACACCCGGTACACCCGCGTTTCACCGACGATTATTACGTCCCAACGTGATGGATGGTGATAGGGCTATCGCCGTTCTTCGGGCACAAATACACGCTGTTTAGGGTTTTTTTTTTCCTTCACCGTTCAGCAAGTGGCAAGTATTAAATACTCTGCACATACATTCCGAAAAACTCATTGGTGCATGCCCGGCCGGGGATCGAACCTGGATCTCAAAGTTCTACCCCTAAGCTACCGCCGCTTTTCTTTTGATAATATATAGGTAACAAGAAGGATACTGAAATCTGGTTAAAATAAACTTCTTGGTATGTAACCTCATTTAGTCGTAATACGAATAAGAACTTTTTGACAAAAAAAAATTAATATGCGAAATCGCGATATGATACTGGCTACTTGCATTCTCTGTGCATAATAAAAAAAAATACAATTTTATCGATCGGTCTTCCTTGTTAAAAACATTATTTTATATAAAGAATAGACAATTCGGGCAGCCATTGTTGTTTACATTAATTAAATAAGCTGGTGGAGTCGAATTTATGTTGTGTATGACTGAAAGCAGCCTTCGAACGCATCAAACTGAAAGCAGCTTATTTCCGTCAAGTCGGCGCAACTTACGTGCAAAGAAAAAGAATGCCCGCCTAAAGCGCATTTGGAGTATTCATTGTTTATATATAGTTGATGCTTGTGATTGTTGGCACTTGGTGTAAATTAATACACATTATGTTTATTTATAACTCATGTACTTATCCACAATATACTTATATTAAATATTATACCCAATTGCACGTATTTTATTTGTAGATTCTGAAAATGTAATTAATTAAATATTGTAGTTAAGCCCTTGAGAATGCTGAATAGCGAAACCGGTTGGGTATAATATTTAATATAAGTATATTGTGGATAAGTACATGAGTTATAAATAAACATAATATTCATTGTTTGTTTGTTTCTTTAATTACGTTTCATTTATTTACTCACACTATTCATTGAAAAACGTAGTATGATACACGTGGGTAAGGGCAATAACTTACTCGTAACGTTTAAAACACTCGGTTAATTTCTCGTCTTTCAAATCGTCCTCGTAAGTAATTGCCTCCTTATAAACCACTATTATTCTAGTGGGTATTTATTTATTATAACCGGTACAAGTCGTTTACTCGTATACATCTGTCCCTTTCGTGGTTTCACGAAGACGAGACGATGAGCCTCGAACAGTTGTGCTTCCAGACCCGCACAGTACAATATTTACCTGCAATAGTGCAGCGTGTGTAGATCGACCGGCGTGATGGCTTCTAGAGACTTCTGGTCCGACGTGACGGTGGTGCGTATCCTGGTGCGGCGCATCCAGCTGAACCTGCCCTGAGGAAGTGTTGGGATTAGCTCTAGAAATAACGTTGGAGAGATAATCTAATCTTCAATGTGCTTACGCTCACATGCAGAGTAGGTGCTAACACTAGTGGCGAAGAGTGAACATTTTAAAAAGGGAAGCCTGACAAAATAGTAGTTTATGAAACTGGTACATAAAAAGGTTATTAAAAACACGAGTGTTTTAATACCTAGTTATGTATAGTTTCATACACTACTTTATCTAAACTCATGGCTAACAACCTGTTTTCATAATAATCTTGATTAGATTTGTCGTTAGCCATTTTTGATTTTTCTTGTAAAAGCTCGTTCTAAAAGTGTTCGTAATTTCCGTCGTTATTTCCAGAATGTTAGGTGGAGTCAAATTATCACCACCACCATCACTGCTGTTAGTAATTTTAGGGCAAAATAATACTTTTGGTTTGACCCATAAAACCACAGTAAATAATAATTTCCACGTAAGCTATGGCGCCAAAATCCAACATTCCCCCACGCATGTGTATGCGTTGCGTGCGCCGGCAGCCCTAGACAATGCAGGCCGAAAATAAAATTAAATTGTGACCTCCTTTGTCACGCCGCAATATTATTAAGTACGTATTAGAGAATATTATATGATAACCTCGTTGGTATATGATATTAAACCTCAGACATGGCTGTTTGGGCTAAGTTCCCTTTGCCTTCCTAGTTAGTATTCCATCCATCCATCCATCCATCAGCCTGTTTCGTCCACTGCTGGACATAGGCCTTTCCAGGATTTCGCCACTCTTGGCGATCCTCCTGGAAGAAATGCCCATACTCACACACGCTGGGCAGGCGGGTTGGTGAGCGCGGTGCCGAAACCCTTGAACCAGTGACGCCGCTGCCCGTCACCAGTCTAATTTATATAAGGCCCGGCAATTGGGGATGGATATACCGCCATCCATCGGTCCCAGGCAATGGTGGGCCGCCTGGTTTTCTTTGCCTGAGAGCTGTCCTCTTACTCTCCCCCGAATAACTTCGGGAGGATTTCCGAGTAAGATGGTGGTACCTGGACAGTCGAGCTCTACCACCTACCAAAGTTAGTATTACATGTACTGTAATCTCAGAAAAAGTTTTTTTATAGCATTATGTTTTTCGGAGACCTATACTATAATTTAATTTTTTAATTTTTTTGGAGACGTGAAGAAAAATATTTTTCATTATGTTTCAGTAGTTTTGAGTTCGTAATGAGGATTCTACGATATGAGGTTAGATAAAATTACTTTTCCTAACAAGCTGTATAAGGCGTCATTAATTTATGCAGCCAAATTCATACTGATAGATTGGTAAGTTATGAATACCGCGAATCGGTAACACTTTTTACTAATTTTGCATACACAAAAAGAGTAATCGAACCTTGATACTGAGCACGTACCGAGTCTATCACCTTATATTTGAAGCATTATTAAACGTACCTCTTTAAGCGCTTTCAAGGCTCCTCTAATATCATTAGAACACCACGTCGGGAGGCACAGCCTGCCGACTGACTTGTGCGGGGCGCTGTTGAATCCTATCACTGGTTTACTGGAAAATACACAATTCACTGTTATTGTACCTTTAGAATGCCGTTTATTAAAAACTAGCTTTTGCCCGTGGCTCCGCCCGCGTCGAAGAGATTTTCGTGGAAATAAGGAAAACAAAGGAATATGATTTTTTGGACGACTATGTGCAACGGTCACCATGTTTTACCAAAGTGCTAATAAATACCAATCAAATAAGCCCAAACTCCAACTCTGTATCAGTTGAGGAGATCCTGTAGCATAACTTCTAATTACTACCAGAAGAAAAGTAAATTACAAAAATCTTTAAATGACGATAACTTTTTTTCCCGAGATTCGATTTTAATGAAATAAAGCTATTATTCTATTCAAAATTAAGCTCTGTACAGCTGTGAAAACTACATGAAAATTCGTTCAGTCGTTTTAGAGATGTGCGTGAACAAACAGACAGACAGACAGAAAATAATTGATTTGTGTTCTATTACTCTTCTTTAGTCACCCCCTTTCTATTTCTATTACTTTTCTTCAAAGTACAGACACAGCGGTTTCTACCGTTTTTTTTATAACAGCAAGCATATCAAAGTTGATTCTGAAGGCTTTAATTTTAGTTTTAGTGCTGTCAAAACTTGATTTTTTCCAAAGTAATATAGCTTCTGTTGTTAATACTGAAGAACTATTTTGGAATGAAGAAAATTTAGTCTTACGTAACAGCACTAAAACTAAAATTAAAGCCTTCAGAATCGGCCTTACTAGCTCATTAAATTAAAAAAATATAACAATAACGACCTCACTATCGAAAGTAAACTTCGCGACAGAGCGGGGGCGAGGGCGAATACATACTGACACGTATGTACTGACCCGCATTTCCACCCTGTCGCGTACTATAGTACATAGACTTTTAAATAAAACCACATAGAAAACATGACTACGCTAAAGAAAATTGCAGCATCCCATTTCACGTAGGCTTTTCAAATTAGTAAGGAAACGTGAATATAATTTTGACTCTGCCCTTCTTCAGTATGTCGCCAATTTGGTCGGCATACGCCCTTCTAGGGAGGCTCGCTCGAGCTTTACCTTCCACTTGTGCACCATTCGTTTGTCACTCCTTTCATTTATCCTCTCTATGCAAAAACCACCAAAGCAAAAAATACGATAAAAAATGGCCATTTGATAAGAATAGGATAAAAATAAACATACGCAAAAAAATTACCATACGACAAAAAATGGCCATACGATAAAAATGGCCATACGATAAAAATAGACATACGCTAAAAATAGACACACAACAATCAATTGCGACAAAAAACATCTGTCTACACATGCCGATGCCAGTATTTACAATGTACTTACTTAGCATCTCTAACCCTGGATGCCGCTAGCAGGAATGTTCCATCGCCTCCACAAGGTATGACCACATCGCACCACTTCAGCAGGTCATCGTTGTATGTGAGCCTGAAACATATTACAATAAAACTAAATACTCGTATTCAGTGTAAGCTGGCAACACTGACTTATGATAATGGATTAAGGGGCTCTACAATGCTAAGTTTCCCTTCGGATTCAGGTTTGTCTATACAGAGGACGAAAATTTAAATAATATGGTGTGTATTTTGGCTCAAGATATTTTGTAATAACACTTCATACTATGCAAAGTTTTAATCTTCTTACAATGAAATTACAAAAAAAATGTATAAACACGAAAAACGATTCAGCTCCCATATTTCAAAACCGATTAAAACGAAACTGACACACGCAGATTCTTACTAAAAAGGTACCTTTATAACATGATAAAAAAGCGAATTAATTTTAAAATGAAGGTTTGCATGCTCGACAGTTGATTAGAACATGACAGAGAATTTAAAAAGAAAACCGTTAAAGCAGAACTGAAGTTTAGCATTGTCCAGCCCCCTAAGATCCATAGATTTTTTTATACTTCGATTTCTTGGAGTATTTATAATTATTTAGGCACTCTTTCAATTTTAAGTATATCCAAACGCCCGATAAGTTTAAAATATATTTTATATTTCTGTGATTAACATGAGGTAAAGGTCGAGATTTCAATAATAATCTGTTTCTGCACGCTACATATCTTATCAGATGTTTTCTTCAATAACAAAAACTACTTTTATCGTTCACTGGGGGGTCTTTGTACATAATTGTAATAAAAATAATAAGAAAGACGATTAAACTCTATTTCACCTTGTGACAATGACGAAATTTAGTCCAATTAGCGAGGCATTTTTGTGCAAGGACCCGTGGGGGGCGTCCATATATTACATCATTTGAAATTAGAAGGGGGGCGGTCTATGAATGACGGTAATATCATGGACATAGGTTGCAATAATGGGGGGTCTTGCCAAAAGAAATAAAAAAAACTGTTTATACAACATTATTGATTTTGTAATAACGAAAATCACATCAGTTTCGTGAGAGGGTGGGGTCATTGGATAAAGACGATAGGAGTAGGGAGGGGTCAAACATCGGCAAAAATATATGGACAGCCTCCTGGCAATAATTAGGGTTAGTCACATCACGTTAAGTTTAAATATTACTATGACCAATGACCAAAACTGCAATTAAACGCAACTTAGACTAGGGCGGCCATTTAGTATCTGTAGAAACATTTTGTGTTTGTATTTTAGTTATATAATATCAAGAATGATACCCGGTTCGAATGTTCTTTTACCACATATTTCAGTGATCATACTAAACAATTTTCCCAAAGAAACCAACCAGAACAAAAGAAAAAAATCTTCTCTACTTACCAACTCTAAATATATACCTACTAGATTTTGCCCTCGGCTCCAGCCGCGTGTTATTCGGTTTAACGACATGCTTTTTTCCGGGATAAAAAGTAGCCTATGTGTTAAGTTAGGGTATAAGCTATATCCATTCTATATTTCATCCAAATCCGTTCAGCCGTTTCAGCGTGATATAGTAACAAACATACCCACACACACACCCACACACAAACTTTCGCATTTATAATATTAGTGTGATTGTTTTGTTTGCGCGATAGCCTAACGTGCCTACCGACCGAAGCACACGCCACTGTACACAAATATGCCCTGCCTCAATAGGATTTGAACCCGCGACCACATCACCCTGTATGGATGGAAATTATTGTACGAATAAACAGAATGTTTGTCCAAATTGTATGTAGCCAAAAAAACCAAAGCAGTAGAACATTTTCTTCTATAAATTATTACATAACAGTAATATTTATGTAATATTCTTTACCACGAAGCAAAAAAGCACCAGAAGAATTATTGTACACCTCAATGCCTTCGTTGATTGGGCTATGTTTGCAGGTGTGTCTTTGGTATTTACAAAGTCCAATGATAATTGATAATATGTACACCGTATGGGTACACACTGAAAATTGAGCAGTGTATGGATGATTATTCTCTTTATAACTGATATCTTGAGTCTAACAGCAGTTGTTGCTGAGCGGTCGGGCGAGCAACATTTCCTGAGGATAATCCTCTTTTAGAGGCGAAACACGTGTCGATAAGTTCTCTTGCTTGTTATTTAAGACTGCTTTACTTACTCTACACTTACTCGTACTGATTGCATGTTTCATGTGGAAAGATTTTTCCACCGCAAAAAACACAACCCGGTTCGGAGCTCCACACTTTACTTTTCTTCTGCGTTTCTATACCGCAATGATATAATGTTAATTTATCTAGGTTATACTGCAATAGACTGAGGTCCAATAGACTCGCAAATCCACGCGAAGTTATTCGGGGGAGAGTAAGAGAACAGGTCTCAGGCAAAACCAGGCGGCCCACCATTGCCTGGGACCGATGGATGGCGGTATATCCATCCCACATTTCCAGGCCTTATATAAAACGGATTGGTACTGGGCAGCGGCGTCACTGGTGCGAGGGTTTCGGCACCGCCTTACCAACCCGTCTGCCCAGCGTCAGTAAGGGCATTTCTTCCAGGAGGATCGCCAAGAATGGCGTTATCTTGGAAAGGCCTATGGACGAAACAATCTGATGGATGGATGGACTGCACTACATACTAATAGAGAGCAAAGAAACATATTCACCTGCTAGCCATCTTGACCTCCAAGCCCATGTTCTGTAGATGCCTCGCGACGTTAACCTCAAAATCCTTCTGCTGCCGGTGGGTGTTCAACATGGCGTCGTAATCGGACCCTCGCTTCCGGAGTACCTTTTCCAGCTCTTGGTCAGAAATGTCATCGAAGCTGTGCCTGGGGAAAAAAAGATAAAGATATGATAAGATAAAAATGTATTTATGGTTCCTTAAATTATTACAAATATTATCCTCACTTATATTTAATTCTTGTATCTATATTTTGTAGCAATCCCACTTCCCACTCCCACTAATATTATGAATGTGAAAGTTTGGATGTATGGATGGATGGATGTTTGTTACTCTTTCACGCCGTAACTACTGAACCGATTGGGCTGAAATTTTGCTTGAATGTAGTTCTAGACCTGGAATAGGACATAGCTTACTTTTTATCCCATAAATCAGTTCCCATGGGATGAAAATGAGCTTTCAAATTTCTATAGAAAAGTGATGTGTCACCCTTTCACGCCGTACCTATTGAACCGATTGGTCTGAAACTAATAAAGTTCTAGATCTAGAATAGGATAAAAACTACTTTTTAACCCATAAATCAGTTTCCATGGAAAAGCTATAAAAGAGACATTCAAAATGGGAAACACAGTAGGCGCATAACACACACATTTCAGCAGCTATGTTACAGTCCGAAAAGTATTGACAGATTTTATAGGCGTAAATAAAAACTAATCCAACGCGGGCGAAGCCGCGGGCAAAAGCTGGTTAATAATAAAAACATAAAATATATTTGATATAATCGATATATGTATCTTGGATCACGTAAAATAGATTCGAGCCATGATCTTGCCTGCTATCTATTGTCGTCTAACTGTTGTTTTTGCGATAGCAAAAGTTAAGTTAACAGAATAATTCCGTTTCTGAATATGATAATTTGATAATGTAATCACGTGTGTAAATATAAGTCGAGTTAAGCTTTAATAACCTTGTAATCAAATCGTTTAATTCTCTAGAGTACATAATTATTTAGAAAGAACACGCAAATTCACACTGCAATTTATTACAAAATAAAACTTTTAGCTACGAACAATGTTTACGAATAATTTGATATATGTACATACAAACTAATATTTAATTATATTATAGTAGCTTTAAATAATAGGATTTCCCACAGTCGTAATTACGATAATTTTTTTCGTATTCGTAATCACGACTATGCAAAAACCAATTATTTTGAAGCTACTATAATATCAATAAAAACAAACTATTTGTAAACATTGTTCGTAGCTAGAATTTGTATTTCGGGCGCTAACATTATTTCTTATAATTTTGTTACAAAATATTACAAATCTGAAGAATAGACCGCTGCGTTAAATAATTTGGCACCAGCACACGCTATGGGTACGTACAGTATATGCATATGCACAAAGTAGATACGAAGAGGAGTTGAATGGTGGTCTGTTACGATCGATGGTGGCATGACGTCACAAGAGGGGGCGGGGCTTACGTCATTGCTGGCTAAACTTTCGTGACGGACGGAGCTGCGCTTCATTCGAAGAATTGATTCACAAACACGGACTAACGCGAGTTATCATCTTCGCGAGTAGATGACACATAATATAAATGCCATAGCAACATGAAGGCAACACAAGAAACAAGGCGCTAAAATGGTAGCGCCTGACAAACCATTCGGCACCCTCTCTAACACATGGGCTACAAGGGGTGTTATTCTGGCAAACAGGAAGTATTTTTTTTAGGCTCTAATTAATTCACAAATATGCATTTAATACAATTATCAGAAGTGACACAAATTTACTATTTCATTATCTTTGCTAATTCATCAAAATGTCAGCTACTTATCAGTCACATTCTGAAAGTATGATATTATAATGATAATCAGGAAATAATGTTTATTGTTAAATAAAAAAACATGTTTAGCGGAGACTACGATGATAATTTATTGGTAAACTGCGTTTTAATTTACAAGGGTTTGAAATAATACGAAGGCACAAACATATGTATAATTGACTGTTTGTTTACTGTATAAACTGTGTAACAGTTTTAAGAAAATCTGTTTTTTTATGTTCGTTTGATTTTGATTTAAATTATTTGATTTTTTACAATTTGACGTGATAGAGGCCATAGTAACACGTATCCTGTGAAATTTCAACGGGCTACTCATTACAGCTGATGCTGTAGACCGCTGTGACAGACGGACAGACAGACAGCAGCGGCTTAGTAATTGGGTCCCGTTAGATACCCTTCGGGTACGGAACTCTAAAAACATACAAACATATACTCACGCCTCTCCCAGAGGGGTAGGCAGAGACCACAGATTTCCATCTGCTACGATCCTGACACACCTCTTTTGCTTCTACATACATCAATCTAGTCATACAAGCTCTTCTATTCAGAGTATTTTTTACAAAACAAATAAATACATTAAAAAGAACACATATCCATAATCTATAAATAACTTAACGGGTCATTATAAAACGAAATGGCGCTCCTGTTATCTAATTAACTTATTGTTTGTCAGTGTAATCTCGTGGACGGGTCACACACTTAACTGGATGCTAACTGGAAATGTCTACAAATGTTGCAACTTGCTAGATAGCTGAGCTGATAACTGAGGAATTGGGGACAGAGAATTACGTGGTTGGAATTCCGATGTTAATTGGAATATTTTGATAATTTTCTATTAGAAAGCATATTTTTTAGAGTTCCGCGGCCAAAGGGCAAGAGAGAGCCCCAATTCGACATCTTTCTGTCCGTATGTCAAGGGTCTCTAGCTTGCAGATGGAATGAGTCACAGATCTGAAATTTGGATATGTTTTGTAAAATGTTGACCCAAAACCTAATACTGAATTAAAATAAATAAGGTAAATAAAGAAGGTCCCTTAAGTAGTAACAGAATAAATTAACCGACTTGGATTATTTACATGGATCTCATAACTTTTTACGGTAGAAGAACTAAGTTGCGAGACTTGGTTTTTTTTACTATTTTTGTTTTTGATGGCATTTCTATATTTAAACACTTGGCGATTTATCCATCGCAAGGAGATAACAAATTAAATTTATATCATTGCAGTATAGAAAATCAGAAAAGTAAATCTGGACGTGAGGAGCTCTGAACCGGGACTCGAACCCGGGACCTCTCGCTTACCGGGCGGTTGCTCTACCCACTGCCACTGAGGTCGAGAGGTCCCGGGTTCGCATCCCGGTTCAGAGCTCTTCACGTCCAGATTTACTTTTCTGATTTTCTATACCGCAATGACGTAAATTTTTTTTTTTTGAGTAAATTACTTTTGTTAAATGTTCTTAGTGTCTTACGGGATGGGCAAAAAGACCTCGATTACGCCACTAGCAATTCTGATGCATTTTTTGAAAAAAAAAAAATTATAATAAAACTATTTGTATCTAAAATATTCTAATAACAATTCTACCATACCTAACATCGCTCCTAACATAATACGATTAATAAGTTATAATTTTTCATGTTACACGCAAAAAAATATTTTTGTTGACCAGTATATTAATTTTTAGGGTTCCCTACCCAAAGGGTAATCAACGGGACCCTATTACTAAGACTCCGCTGTCTGTCCGTCCGTCCGTCTGTCACCAGGCTGTAACTCATGAACCGTGATAGTTAGTTGAAATTTTTACAGATGATGTATTTCTGTTGCCGCTATAGCAACAAATACTAAAACCGGCCAAGTGCGATTTGGACCCGCGCACTCCCATACAACAGACATGATTTTTTGTCGTTTTTATAGATAATGGTACGGAACCCTTCGTGCGCGAGTCCGACTCACACTTGGCCGGTTTTTTTCTGTTCAGCCCTGCGTTACCATCCACCCCATTTTACGGAACTTGGCGTATTTAATTTCCAAGAACTCACTTCTCATACTCGTATCGTGTAACTTTAGACACGATCAAACACTTCTGCATGTCCAGCTTGGGCTTGTTCTCCGGAGAGCCGGTGCTTCCCCGGCGGGTCTGTATACGCGGCAAGATGGCGTCTCGGAGCTCCTTCCTTTGTTTGAACCCTGGGAAAAAAATTACATACACAATTACAAATTACATACATACATACATCAACGCCTATTTCACAGGGATAGACTACCGGGTTCAGTCTGCATCGATCCTGAAACGCTTTTTTCGTCTCCTTCACATCCATTGATCTAGTCATTTGAGAGCTAATGAAAAAAAAAACATCTGTCATAAAATCTGTAAAAAAAAAAATCATCTGTCACTTTGACATCTGTCACTTTTGACATCCGTATAAAAATAAATCATCCGTTACTTGGAAATTGATAAAAAATCTGTGAAAATTTTAATTCAACATTTTGAGATTCAACATTTATTTATTAATATGGAATTTATTTTGTCGAATCGACCAACACAAAAAGTATAGCATATGTATGTATATATACATATATATCGTTTACAATATAAAAAATAATATAAGCATTATCTAATAATACACTAGAAAAATATGATTTAGAGGGGCCAACAAAGGGTGATATACCCCTGGTAAATGGTAGCATTTTAGCGTTTTTTTTTCGTAGCGTTGATGCTTCTTTGGCATGTATATCGTTGTTATTTACCACAAGCTTTTTAGGGATCCGCAGCCGGTGGTACGGAACCATTTGTACACGAGTCCGACTCGCACTTGGCTAAATTATTTTTGTATATTTTATACAAGTTTCTGTAGGTTATTGTATATATTTGGCCGATATTCCACCAACAAACAGATCCCATATTTTCCAGTTACAATGATAAGGGGTCAATAAATAAAGTGAAGTAACCAGTCGAGGCTGGAATGGAATATTTTTGACGTGATAACAATGTTTCGTTGGGTGTGGCACAAATAGTACTCATATGCATCTCATCTATCGAATAATAACAAAGTAGTAAAAAAGTCGTGTTTGTATTTATTTTTTGGAGGAATTTTAATTTAAATTGTTTATTGTAATGATATGGACATGCATTAAAGCCAAAACTAGCATTTTTTTGACTTTTTATCTAATTGTCTGCCTGTCTGTATGTTCCATTTAACTCTAGAACCACTCAACAGATTTGGATGCGGTTTTTTTAATTATCATCGTAGAGACCCTGGTCAACATTGTTTGATGTTGATAAAATAACGCTCAAGCCGAAAAAGTTGAGGTTGAGCAAAAGGAAGCGGAGCCGCAGACAAAGGCTAGTTAGTAATAAAATCGCAAGTATGGTTTGTCCTCACAACGAAAAATATTGTAAAAAGTTGATTTCTTTTTAGGGTTCCGTACCCAAAGGGTGCCAAACGGGACCCTATTACAAAGCCTCCGCTGTCTGTCTGTCTATCTTCCACAGGGGTCTACAGCTACAACCGTAATAGGTAGAAAGGTGAAAATTTCACAGAATACAATAAAATAAATTAAATAAATAAGAAATGAAGAAATTGAAAAAGGGACATTTTATTAATTTGCGAAGGCCAAAAGCGGGTGATTTTTACAAGCTCTTTAAGAAAAAAGGTATCAAAGTTTTAAAATATAAACGTCCGTATTCATAACAAATTCTACATGTCTTTTTAGGAGTTGACTCAATAGAATTATCATTACACGACGGATTTTTAAGTAGGGTAGGCACAAAACTCCAAGTGGGATTTATCCCATATAAGATTATGTTGAACTTTTTCTACATAAGGAAGCCGAGAAAACAAGCAGTTCCCTAATTTATTCAGGAACACTTCTCCGCTACACTTAACACAAGAATAATTTTCCATTTCACTTGATAATTATAAGAGAAACAGCAAAAAAATTTTATTTATTGCAAAAAACGTGGACGTGATTTGTTTACAAACAAATAAACTACAATGGCGCCGCCTGCCAGCGAAAACAAAACATCTTCGAATAAGTGACGTAACTTGCAGGTAGTTCAGACTTTAAGCATGCAGATGTCACTACTCTCTGTACTAATAAACCACATCAAACCGAATACTCGCAGTACGAAATTAGCCTCTATAATGAAAGTAATAAGATAGGTAAAAAGTCCAAACTGCCCGACGCGACGTAGTTCCTTCGAACAGGCGTTGCGTATTTTAATGAGAATGTGTGCGTGCTTGGCAGTGAGCCGTCGACGTCATGGGAGTATAGTTACAGATGCAAACATAGAGAATTGACATCGATTTTAGTTCGTTTAGATAGATAGTGGTCTTGTATCTTGCTATATTTAAATAGATAGTGGTCTAGTTAGCTAAGCCAAGCCCAGGGTAGGCATTGCGTATTTGCCTATATGAGATGCACGCCACTGCTACACGACATTTATGACGCGATAAGCAGAGGCGTATGAAAAGCAAAGCGTGTGAAAAATTATGCGAGAGTCGCCGTCCATCCAGCATGTATTTACTCTTAAAAATAACTATAGTATGTTCGATTTATCATGATATGGGTGGCAGTTCAAAGTTGGCAGTTATAGTTATGTGCCCTAACGAAATAGAATCGATTTTTTTAAGTATCGAGAACGTTAACAAGGGCTATCAAATCGATTTTTTATTTCATTGCTCTTTGATTTGATTATCCAAACTACTTTTTGTTAATTTCTAAATTAATTAAATTAAACGAACCAATAACTCCCGAGCTTGAGAGATCAAAGATTTTTTTTTGTTTTTCTTGGCTTTTTACCAAAAACAAACAACAATTCCAAAACAAAAATCAACAAAAACTGTAACAAACGTCAAAACAAATAGCACGTAAAGCAACAGCAACGAAAACACAAACCGCATACAAGATGCACTTATACTGACGCGATTCTATATGATGGCCGCACCGATGCATCGATGTATTTTCGATTATGTAGTGTCAGTCCCTATGGGTTAACGTTCCGATCCACGCATCAAGTAGCAAAAACACATTATTCTTTTCTGAATCTTTCTTTGTTTAATTTAACGAATACACTGTGATAATTGTTTCGATTTATAGATAAATAATTTATTGTATTTTTGCAATAATGATATACATTATTTCTAAAACCTATTATTTTCTTTTGCACCTGGGTGTATGTAGTATGGTGTGACTGGTATAGGTGAAACGGAAAATTACGAACTGTCACCCATATCATGCTAACTCGGACAGCCTATAGTTTAAATTACACAATGCAGGATAATATCCTGAATTGCAGATATTACGTAAAAGTGAATTGCTATAAAGTTTAAAATTATGCGATAAAGACATAAGGACATTCCTATCTAAAGAAACGTGATACTTCATATGACGAACCGCTAATTATGCTTAATTATCGTCACAAAGCAGTATCTCATTGTTAGAGTCACGTGACGTAACGTATTATCGTTATACAACATCCAATTAAGGCTGTACCTGACCCTAGAATATGAAAAAAGCCAAATTTCTTTATGTTTTGACGAAAGTAAGACTATCTTAATATTGGAAAAAATACATTTGATTTATTGATCTTTTATCTGGGGGATCTACTTATATTATAAGATTTATACTTTTGTCAAAAAAAATGTGTTTTTTTTTTGGTTTCAAGAACGCGTTTAAGAGATCAACTTGATTTTTTTTTCATAAAATAGGTAATAAAGAGTATGCAATAAATGCGTTTTATAGCAATTCGCGCAAACTGCTTGTTAATAGTTAGGTGATCACATGAAAATTATTCAATTTTATGCGTTACATTTTAGCTGCATTATTGTTAATGTAATGCAAACAAAATGATATATATTAAAGTACGTAATTTTTTTGTGAAGACTTTATTATTAATAAACAATTTCCGCAAGTTGCTTTAAAACACGTTTATTGCATACTTTTTATTCAAAAGTACGGAAAACAATATTATGAGGTACCACCATCTTACTCGCAAATCCTCCCGAAGTTATTCAGGGGAGAGTAAGAGAACAGCTCTCAGGCAAAACCAGGCGGCACACCATTGCCTGGGACCGATGAATGGCGGTTTATCCATCCCCAATTGCCGGGCCTTATATAAAACAGACTGGTGACGGGCAGCGGCGTCACTGGTGCAAGGGCTTCGGCACCGCGCTCACCAACCCACTTGCCCAGCGTGTGTGAGAATGGGCATTTCTTCCAAGAGGACAGCCAAGAGTGGCGAAATCCTGGAAAGGCCTATGTCCAGCAGTGGACGAAGCAGGCTGATGGATGGATGGATGGAACGACTATATGCAACGGACACCATGTTTAAGCAAAGCGCTAATAAAGACCAATCAAATAAGCCTAAACTCGAAGGGTCTGCTGTTGTCCGTTGAGGAGATCCTGTACCCAGCTTTCAGTCCTATCATCAGACCCTGGTCACCATGTTTTACCAAAGTGCCAAGAAGTGTGTCAGGATCGTTGTAGATGGAAATCTGTAGTCAGATTAAACTCATACAGCTTTCTCGTATGGGAAAAAACCAATACATAAACCTGGCTGTAATCACTTTTTCAAGCTAAATATTAGCAAGAGGTGTGTCCGGATCGTTGTAGATGTAAATCTGTAGTCAAATGAAACTGATATAGTTTTCCCGTATGGGAACAAATCATTACTTTAACATAGAATTTCATGTATCTATGCTTAAACCTGGCTGTAGTTACTTTTTCAAGCTTAATATTAGCAAGAGGTGTGTCAGGATCGTTGTAGATGGAAATCTTAAGTCAGATTAAACTGATACAGTTTCCTCGTATGGAAAAACAACCGGTTTCATCACGTTCCTTTGGTCAAGGAACGCCGATAAACCAGCTAAGCAGCGTTTTTCTCCCGACATGATTCACAAATATTGAATTAAAAAAATCTTATTTTTATTAAAATAAAATATAGCCTATGTTACTCAGCAATAATAAGCTTTTTATAAAAGAAAGAATTTTTAGAATCGGTTGAGTAGTTCCAAAGTTTACCTCAAACATACAAACAAACAAACAAACAAATCCTTCCTCTTTATATAATAAATGATAAAATAATATATAAGTGTAGACAATACGTAGACAATACGATAATACGTCCGTATGACATTTTAGAAATATTGCCTGGCAACTTAAATACGATTTATTGCGTTACATTTTTAGTATGGCCGGGCTGCATTTACCACGATAAACACGACCACGAGGGTACAGAGCGAGGTGTCTAATCGTCGTACGCTCGGCGCAGCCCATCACACAGCAATTATGACGCGATAAACAGAGGCGTAAAAAGCAAAGCGTGTGAAAAAATTTGCGAGAATCGCCGTCTAGGTAACTACCGTTGAGCAACTAGGCAGATGGCGCTGTGTACTGGAGTCAGGTATCACGTGGTCAGCAGCGCAGATGAAGTCGCGGGCAAAAACAGTACTTATTAAATTCCTTGCAAATCTGTTCAGCTTTTATGATTTAGGTAATTGAGTAAAATGGTAGAGTTATGTAAATAAAACTAAACAAACAAAACCCTATTTCCGGAAATAGAGTTATGTTTATGCAAACAGAAACATTTGTTTTCAAAACATAATTTCCATCATAATAAAACTTATCTTCAATCTAATAATCATCAACTCATTAGTTATTTGCAATAACATATACATATATTCTATCTCAGGAAGTCCGTTTGTCTATGGTTGTAGTAATGACGTGTACAGATAAGCGCGTTTTGTTTGTGGCGCATTTTGTAGCGCTCCCGAGGCACAGTATAATTAATTTAAGCAGTATTACGTCTTCACAGAAACGGCCGAATCGACGCGCTTCCAAATCTCGGTGAACTACGGTACACGACAGTCGCGAGTACGCCCCAGTTGCGTGCTGACGCAGACAGGATTACCCCGCGCATTAATTTGAAGTAAATTATGGCGCGAAGTTATCGATTATGAGTGTGGTTATGACTTTAAACATAATAATCTACTTCAGCTATCGTTGTAATAACGGTCACGAAAATAAACGAAATAAACCGAACAAATCCGTATGGACTTCGTGACCGACCATAAACCACAACACATTCAACCGGCCCCCATGGTAATTAGCATTGTTGTTCGTTGTGGCCTGAAGTTAGCCGCACAACACGTTTGACAGCCCATTGCTCCCAACGATTTTTGACATTTGATGAGGCTCGTGACCGTATCGTTGATGTTTATTGTAGTTTTTGTGGTCTCATAACCGCACTCTATATTGTTCAAAGTATGGACAGAGAAGTTATGAATGAGTACGTAAACTTCAAGGAAACGCCCTGAATCGATACACACACACAGACGGGTTGGTGAGCGCGGTGCCGAAACCCTTGCACCAGTGACGCCACTGCCCGTCACCAGTCTGTTTTATATAAGGCCCTGGCAATTGGGGATGGATAAACCGCCATCCATCGGTCCCAGGCAATGGTGGGCCGCCTGGTTTTGCCTGAGAGCTGTCCTCTTACTCTCCCCCGAATAACTTCGGGAGGATTTGCGAGTAAGATGGTGGTACCTCCACAGTCGAGCCCGGCATCAGCTCTACCACCTAAAGCCAACCAATATTCTACTAAATTGAAAACTAATAAATTCTTTGCCGTTGTCAATTGTGATGCTCATGTAACACTTGGGACTGATGGGCCTTCAAATCTATAAATGCTTTATACAAATGATTTTAGTATTTATGCAGTTTTTATACTAAAACTGGCCAAGTACTACTGTACCACCAAAAATAACCCTGAAAACATTACGGTAATTAACAACAATAGGGTATATAGATGCCAAAAAAATCAAGGCGATAAAAAATGTTAGCGCCAGACAAACAATTTGGCACCCTCTTTATTATTTGTTGTTTTAGAACAGAGCATGTACTACAACCTGAACAATTTGAAACTTGTATGTTGTATCACTGTTCTTTAGATAGAACAAAAAACTTTTTTTTATGGGGGACACCCCTTGGGTTACATTTCTTAATTTTAATTTAATTTCCCATGATAGAGGCCACAGTAATACAACTTCAACTGGGTTTTCCTATTACGGCTGAAGCTGTAGACCCCTGTGCGAGACAAATGGCAATAAGGTTCCATTTGGCATTTCTTGAGTACACGGAATCCTAAAAATTGTTGGCACAAATAAGAATGATAACACTATAAATGGAAGGCTTTGGGGAGGTTCCAGCGGGCCTATTATGTAACTCAGTGTCGATTGCTATCTATGGTTGCTATTCACCAAAAACAGATAAAAAATGAACTTCCAAAATAACGTTCAATGGGTATTGAACTATTTACGAACTGTGACGTCATTTCAAGAGCGAACGTATCCTTAGATACGCGGATATGTGTGTTTTCGACGATAGGCACTCGGTTTGGCAACTGACTTAACGATACAGAATCAGAGGGCAGGAAGAGCTGACTCTGTAATTATATAAACACTAAGCTAAGCCAACCAAACGCTAGGCCGGAGAGGTGATTCATGTCAATGAGGTCAAAGATTTTAAGGTGAATAATCTCTAATCTAATACCTACATGTTTTAACATCTTGTCACAATGTAGTTACTTGGTTTTCGAGCACTGAGAAAATAAATATAATTCTAGTTTGAATTGTTTTTTATTTATTTCACATGTATATTATAGACATATCTATAAAACACAGAAAAAAATAATTCAAGATTTATTTCGAGCCCTACTGGGCCTGGCGTCTCAGTTGAAAAATACAATAAAAAGATTCAAAGAGCCAGATATTTATTTATTATCTAGTTTAAATTGAAACATGTACTTATAGTTTTCTTGCCTGCTCTGTAAGTATTTTTTTACTATTACATACATATATACATATCGACACGACATGAATACCCAAGGGGGTGTCAGAGGTGTTCCCGAGTGTGAACTGTGAAGTACGAGTCATAGTCCACACCCGCGTTTTACCGACGATTATTACGTCCCAACGTGATGGGTGGTGAGCCCTATCACCGTACTTCGGGCACAATTACAGGTTTCCTCACGATGTTTTCCTTCACAGTTCAGCAAGTGGTAAGTATTAAGTAATAACGACATATAGCGACACAAATACTACGCACATAAATTCCGAAAAACTTATTGGTGCAAGCTCGACCGGGGATCGAACCTGGGTCTCGAGATTTAGAGACCAGCGTTCTACCGCCTGAGCTAACTATTATTTTAGTGATAATTAGATTTAACAGATTGATAGGATGTTAGTGTAAGACTAAGATTTCTAAAATATCTGAGCATATATTTCAAAATATGTTTTAATTTGAAATACTGAATCTATGCTAAAAGTAATAAAGACGTATCTGTACATTAATATTATTACAACGGATTTGGATGCGGTGTTCTTTATTATCATCATAGTGACCCAGGTCTACGTATGGGCAATAAGGGGTGTTGATGAAAACTGTCGATAATAGCTTTTATCTTACTCACAAATAAAAGATACATTGATTTAAAGCCACTCCCATGCAAACGAAGCCGCAGGCAAAAACCAGCACCTAATAATAAGTTACTGGAAGACTGAATGGGGATTGATACTAACAAGAGCATGGCTCTTAATTGATTAATGACCTATCGGATGATGTTACGTTTGTTTAAATATTTATTATTAACTAAGCTATGAAAAATTCACTTACTTTCCAATTGTATTAATAGTTTAATTATTGTTTTCAATATTTATATTAACTGAGACATGAAAAATTTACATTCCAATTGTATTAGTTTAATTATTGTTTTGTAATTAAAATTTGAATCTAATGTATAACATACTATCTGACAGTATGTTATACATTAGATTCAAATTATAATTATAAAACAATAATTAAACTATTAATACAATTGGAATGTCCTCAAGGATTCGTCCTCTTTTCTATTTTTGGTAAAATTCGTCCCCTTTGACTCAAGCAGAGTAAATTCGTCCCTAAATTATAACACACATAACCGTTAGGTACTTAAAAATGGTATTTCTTTTCGATAGTACAATGAGAGTGAAAAGTTAAATCAGAACAAAATAAAAGTAAATTTGCAATCAACATTCTGTTTATTAAAAATCAACGATTTATATAACTTCAACTAAAGTATACTTAAATTATAAAAATAAAAATGCTACAATATTCTTTGTACAAATAAAAAAAGAAAATGTTTCATTTACAAAGTCTAAAATAAAAATAATGCATAAAAATTCTTACAATTTATAATCAACAAAATATTTTCAAACCAAAGAGCAGTAATTTTTTTTTTTGTATAGTGAATATATTCCTTTTAACTTTAGTGACTGATAGTACTCTTATATAAAATAAATAGAAACATAGGTATAAAATCCATTGTCAAGACGAAGGGGACGAATCCACACCCAAAAAGAGGACGAATTTTCACATAATGAATATATTTATTGAAAAGGGACGAATTTACACCAAAAACAATTACTCTTAGGGACAAATTTACGCGGTACGAATTTCAAGACGAAGAATGTACCCCGATCCGCAATGATTAATTTGATTAATAAATGAGTATGACACATCAAGGGTAACATTTCGAGTTGGTGCAAAATGCACAACTTATGATTGTTTTTGCTATTACTGTATAAAAAATGTGATTTATGGCATTTCCCCCACATAGTTATTGTCAATTAGGGTTTTCTACCAAAGTTGTGTAATATTTATGCATTACATTGTAAGTTAATGTCCACACACACTTTAAACACGCTTTTAAGTTGGTTTGAACATTCACAAGAACTATAATCCAATTAATTAATGACTCAATTCTGCTTAAAACCCCTGATAATTATTAAACAATAGTTGCAAAATAAGAAAATCATAAGGTCGCACCTTTAGAATGAAAGTGACATAACCCAAAATTACACTTTTTTGGGAATCGTAAAAAGAAAGTTTGAAATTGAGACACCTTCGTATTATTGCCTTATGTTTTACCTTAATTTCGTACGATAGTACCAAAGTTTATGTGCAAAATGTAAGGCAAAGTTTAAGCTATGCAACTGTTAAAGAAAATATAAAATAATACGCGGCAAACAAGAAAAAAAACATATTTAAAAAAATTGGGTCACTTTAGCACCGATAAATTTTTTATTGATCAGTTGGTTTGTGAAATGAGTCTTTTTCATTTTCATTACATGAAGTATGTTTTTGACGTTTTCAGAATTGAATCTATTTTGTTCTTAATAAAGTGAAATTATGGTTCACAAATATAAATCAAACAAAGTAGATTATACAATATAATGTTTATTTAAGATTCAAAAGTTATTAATTTCGCTTTCTGAAACATTATCTGGGTGTCACATATTATAAAGCAGAAAATTTGAAACAAATATTGACATCAGCTTGAAACCGAAAGCTTCTTATTATGAGAATTCTACGAAGTTTAACTTTCTAAATAAACTCCAATAATAAATCAATATCAAAACAAATATAAATAATCAACGTCAGCAACAACACCTGAATTCAGAAGTTATAATTTGTGAAGAAGTACCTTGTTAATGTTGCTAGAACTTACATTTTTTTTCATTATGTTCATTATATTATAATTATAAATAATAAACGAGCAACTTTGGTTACATATATCTTTGTACTATAATATAACAATCAGTAAAATAAAATTCAAACAATAAGAAGTCAGTATTAATCAAATAAGGGACCTTTTTTCTATATAGCAACGTAACAAAACTAAATACCTTGTAACAATCAGTAATCTTAACCATCTAAAATAACTTTTTAATATTCTTTGAATTACTTAAGAATAAAATTACTACGTAGTTGTACAGACAGGCACCATTTTCTCATTGAGTTTAATTGAGATTCTCTTTTACAAGGCATTTAATATTAAAAACCTTTGGAGACAAAACATAATCAACGTAAGTAACAAAATTTTACATTTAGAATGTTTTACTTTGTAGAAAGGTACCACGTCAATATTTTTGAAACATACGAGTATAACAAGACCTTATTTATTTTTTAAATTAAACAGGCATCTTTCGTAACAGATACGAGGGGGCGTTTTTAAGTTCGCGGAATCGGGGGTAAGACGTGGAAATAAAAATACAAGTTTATTTTTCCTTTTCAATATATTCACCTGCAACCCTAATACATTTTTCAGATCTTTCAATTAGCTTATGTATACCCTCGAAAAAAAATGTTTTTTCTTTGTCTGAAAAATAAGCTGAAACTGCTTCCTTCACTTCTTCATCGCTTGAGAACTTCTTCCCCCGAGGTTCTTTTTTCATTTTTGGAAAGAGATATTAATTCCCGGGGGCCAGGTCAGGACTGTAGGGTGGATGAACCAAAATATCGAAGCCCACCTTATGCAGGGAAGCCAACGCAACACGGCTCTTGTGCACAAGCGCGTTGTCGTGCAGAAGGAGGACACCTTTGGTTAATTTTCCCCTTCTTTTTGCCTTGATTGCTTCCTTTAATCGCTCTAAGATTGAAGCGTAGTATTCTCCGGTTATGGAGACACCTTTATCTTTATAATCTATCAACATTTTCCGGAGTGGTCACCTCGATCGACCGTCCTGGCCGAGGATCATCTTCAAGTGAGGCCCTGCCTTTCTTAAAAAGGGTATGCCACTTATAAACCATGGTTTTACCGGGGCAAGACTCCCCGTAAACGGATGACATCTCTTCTAGTATGGTTTGAACCGATTTACCTTGCTTGGTAAGGAACTTTATGACAGCGCGGTGCTCGATTTTCTCCATTTTTCACAATGTTCTTCCCAACTGAGTTGTTTGATCGACGATAATTCAAATAGTAATGGCCCGATTAAAACAAAACATTCTATTTATACTAATAATGAGCTACTTAACCAATTACGACTAAGGAAAGTACCCTCATTTATTAATTACCTACCCATTCCGCAAATATAAAAATGCACCCTCGTATCTTTATACTATTAAACAACAGGAAAATGCAATATTGTAGGCGGTATAATTGCCATAATCAGTCAAGTTTAGGAATAACTTTGTTTCCTATTTAGAAACATAACAATATCTAACAAGTTACAATTTTATGTATTGAGATCTCTTCGAAACTAGGCATTCTTTTTCTTTTGTTTCTCATGTTAACGCGCATAAAGTCTTCCTGGGAATAAGAAATTTTAAGGAAAAACGAAAATGGCTCGACTTTCAAGAACTTTAAAACTTTAATATCATTCCAGGACACTGTTTTTCGTTCGTCATCTTCGTTGATTTGGCTGGTGATTCCTGAAGGTAAACAAACCAGAAAACACAAGCTCAGTAAAAGTAGATACATATAAAACAATTGTAGTAGAACTCACTATAACTACACAAGTTAATTTTGATTAATGTTATTTATCTAACCATTTCTTTTTGATAAATCTTTTCAAAATTGCTGTTCCCAGTATCCCTAATGCCCTTATCTGGGAAATTTTCAAAGATTGATGAATTTGGAGACAAGTTTTCCTTCATTTCTTTGGATGGTGCTTTCTGAAGTTAAACAAACAACAAAAATATTACAATTCTGGAATTAATTAATAAGTATACGCATAAAAATTCAAATAAATAAATATTTCGTTACGACATGAATCCCGGGGGGGTGTCAAATATGTTCCGATTGTGAACTGTGAAATGCAAGTTACAGTCCACACTCGGTGCACCTGCGTTTCACCTACGATTATTACTTCCCAACGTAGTGGGTGGTGATGGTGAGCCTTATTGCCGTACTTCGGGCACAAATTTTAAAATAGATAAAATTTAAAATATTTGCAATTTAAAAAAATAACACTCTTAGACGCTTCTTTATCTCGTTCAACTCTTTTCAAAGCTCTATCTATAATAATATCCTTTCTTATTCTCATTGTTTAAGTCTTAAACTGACGTTGATTATGAAAATGGTACGCTACAAGAATAATGAAAAGTCCGATATACAAATTGTACCCTCATTATAGAGCTATCAAAAATAAAGTATAGACTTTTTAATTAGTAAGACATGAGCAATAGCTCACTGTTCAGTAAAAAAATGACTAACTTTTTAACAGGTCACAAAGAAATTATAATTTTTATAAATAAAACGGCATAAACAAAGTTATGCCACAAAGATTACCAGTCACGCCGGAACAAAACTATCACAATATCAAATCGGTCATTTTAGTACTAACACAATGAATATCAAACTTACCTTTAATTCGGAAACAAAATGGCTCAATTGGCGATCGGTCACTTTCTGTCTGTTTGCGTGACGTCCTTCCCACTGCACTGTGGACTCAACACTGAAGGGGGCAACCCCGCACCAACGGGGACCCTTAAATTCTCGGATGTGAAAGAGACCAACATTAACAGTCTTGTCTCTTTCCCGTTTAAATGTGGCACTTTTTGATTACAGAATGATGAATTATGTTGTACTAAGTCATTTAACGACTAAAACCCATTTTCCCAAAAATTTGGATTGGGTCACTTTCATTCTAAAGGTGCGAGGTGTGCATTTTGCACCGAGATCGAAATGTTAACCATCAGTCAACAATAATCAATTATTAAATCATTCTAATCAAATAATATAAACAGGAAGATCAAAATCCCTACTCTTGTATCCAAAGGGCAAGCAGATTTTTTATGCAAGAGAAGAGAGATACTGGGCCAAAATATATGGAGTAAAAATATATTTTATTGTTTTTTATAAAGTATTCTAAATAAAATAATAAAAAATAAAGCTTAGAAAAGTATTAAGTAATATATCTTTATTTACATATATTTATAAGACACCCGCTTGAACGGAATTTAGTTGAATGAATCTTTTATGCCAAGTATTTTTACATTAGGGACCTAAACACTAATATAGGCTACAGACTTGACTTCTAGTTCCTAGAACACGATTTTGTTGAAATATCTGTAATTTTCGTATTATTAAACTTAATCTCAAACAATATAGGTGAGGGTGTAGATTGAAGGGCACTGAGGCAAGATAAGGGGGTCGGGGTTACATTCGTCCTCCAGGAATTCGTACCGCGTAAATTCATCCTGAAAAGTATTTACATTTGGTGCAAATTCGTCCCTTTTCAAAAAATATATGCATTATGTATTCTTCCTCGCATGTCGATTCGTTCCCTTTGTCTTGAAAATGGATTTTATACCTAAGTTACTATTGGTCACAAAAGATAAAAGGAATATACTCATTATTTTTCAGTAAAATGACTATGTAGATGTTGATGGTAGGAATATACTTGTTCGTCCTACATCAGAGTCCTTTGTTTGACTCAGGTTTTTGGAAAGCTTTTAGTGTGCGGCCCGCAGCTGCTGCATATCTTTATAATATTTTTAAGTATACTTTCAATCAATCAATCAATCAATCAATAAGCCCTTTATTCTGAACTAAGAGTTGTGGTTTTTGAGTTTATTTCTGTATTTATAGGATATCCCTTAGTTCAGTGTGCCTCTTGGCAAAGGCCTCCTCTAACATCTTCCATTGTTTCCTGTCTCGAGCAACTCTTCTCCAATTAGGACCGGCTGTCAATTTTAACTCGTCTTCCCATCTTTTTTGTTGCCTTCCTTTGCTCCGTTTGCCATCTCTAGGGTACCAATCTGTGACAATTTTGTTCCATTTATCTTGGGTACATCTTATCATGTGACCTGTCCATCTCCATTTCTGTTGGTCTATTTTGGAGAGCACGTCAACAACTTTAGTTTTTTCTCTTATATGTATACTTCGTACTCTATCCTGTTTTTTGATACCTATCAGACTTCTTTCCATGGCTCTTTGGCAATGTTCGAGCATTTCTCTGTGGTGTTTGGTGAGTGACCACGTTTCGCAACCATATGTGATGCAAGGAAGTATACATGTATTGAACACTTTCCGTTTTACCCCAATACTTAGATGTGTAGACTTCATAACTTCTTTCAATGACCAGTACCTTTTCCATCCATTGGCTATTCGTCTATTTATTTCCTTAGTTGTTTGGTCTTTATGAGAAATGAGCTGGCCTAGGTAAGTGTACTCGTCTACACACTCAAGTGACTTGTTGTTGATCTTAATTTCCATGTTTACAGAGTTTGTCAGTAGTTTTGTTTTGTCTATATTCATTGTCAGTCCTATTTTTTCGCTTTCTTTGTTTAGATCTTGTATCATTTTCCATAAATTTTCTGGGTTTTCTTCAAATAAGACAATATCATCTGCAAACCTGAGGTGGTTAAGTTTTCTTCCATTTATGTTAAGACCAAATTGATCCCAATCAAGTTTTCGGAAAATGTTTTCAAGCACTGCAGAGAATAATTTGGGAGACAGAGGATCTCCCTGACGGACTCCTCTTTTTATTTCAAAGGCATTACCTAATGTTTCAAGTTGTATTTTTGCTTTGCTGTTACAGTATATGGTTTTGATTGTTTTAATGTATGTTGTGTGTATACCCTGTTTTTCTAGACTTTCCCATATAGCCTCATGACTGATACTGTCGAAGGCTTTGGTGTAGTCAATGAAAGCCATGTATAGAGTCTTGTTATATTCATTGTATTTCTCAATAACTTGCTTCACGGTGTGTATGTGATCTATTGTAGCATAATTCTTTCTGAAGCCAGCTTGTTCCATTGGTTGGTTTTCATCTAATGTGGTGCTAATTCGTTCTAAGATGATTTTGGAGAATACTTTATAAATATTTGACATCAAGCTTATTGGTCTGTAGTTTCCTATGTCATCTTTTGCGCCTTTCTTATGTATAAGAGTAATGTGGGATGTTTCCCATTGTTCTGGTATGTGTTGAGATATTAAAACTTCATTGAAAATTTTTGTGAGTATAGGGACAAGTTCGCTCAAAGTTCCTCTTAGTATCTCATTTGAGATTTTGTCTGGGCCTGGTGCTTTTTCCATCTTTTGGCTGAGTATGGCTTTCTCTACTTCACTCGGTAAGATTTCAGGTTCTTGGTTGGTTTTAGTTACTTTGGTACTTCTGTTTACATGTTCTGGGTGTTTGTAAATATGGTTTGAATAAAGGTTTTGGTAGAATTTAGTTGCTAGTGTGTTCATGTCTTTTCTGTTTGTGATAGTGTCTTGTTTGTTTTTAAGGTTTGGTATCCAATCTTTGTTGTATTCACGTATCTCTTTCAGAGCCTTTCTTGTTCCTCCTGTTGTCAATATGTGCTTTTCTAGAGTTTTTAGTCTTTTAGTTTTACGATCTTTTCTAATGCTTTCTTTGATGTTTTTGCTTAACTCTGTTATCAGTTTGGTGTTTTCTTTTTTGAGGTGGCTAGTTAATATGCGTTTTCTTTCTTCTATAAGTTGGAGTGTCGAGTCGCTTAATTGATATTTTTGCTTTTCAGTTTTCCTGACTTTGTGGCATGCTAGCTGATTTTCTAATTTAGCGTAGGTAATTTTGACATCAATTTTGCTGTTGTCTGATAGCTCCGTAGTTATTGCCACCAAAGACTGAGCGGTGTCCTTATAATTTTCTTCATTTACATCGTTTGCGTTTGAAGGTTTTATGTGTTTTCTGGGCTTTTTGGGTGGTTCTATTTTAAGTGATGCTCTGACCATACGATGGTTAGTGTTAAAATTTAGTTTTGATTTTGATATCACTGATGTGTTTGTAAATGATCTTGGAAAGTTGCTTATAATGTAATCTATTTCGTTTTTATATTTTCCATCTGGGGAAATCCAAGTCCACTTATTTGTTTTGTTTTTCTTGAAGATACTGTTCAGGAGAGTCAGATTGTGCTCTAATAAGAAATCCACTAGTCGTTGTCCATTGACACTTCGTTTGCCATAACCAAAGTTTCCCAGTGGAGATTCATCTTTGTTCTTTTTATTTCCAACCTGGGCGTTGAAATCACCCATAAGGATAATCAGGTTGTTTGAGTATTTTCTTATTATTTGGGATAGATGTTTGTAGAAAGATTTAGTTTCCAGTTCTTCAGCTTGTTCAGTTGGTGCATAAACTTGTATTATCGTCCATGTTTTTCTATAGCTGGGTAGTTTGATGTTTAGGATTGCAATTCTGTCTGAAACTCCGATGATATCTTCTATATAGCTTTTCAAGTGCCTTTTTATTAAGAAACCAACTCCTTTTTGTCCTCCAGTTTCACCTTTATTGAATAGTACATAGTCTGGATGTTCCTCAATTGTTTCCCCTGCTCTTCGCATATACTTTAGTTTAAGTTATATATTTTACATGCCTACATACCGTATTTAGTTGATTTTTAATAAACATAATGTTGATTGCAAATTTACTTTTATTTTATTCTGATTTTACTTTTCACTCTCATTGTACTATCAAGAAGCAATTACATTTTCAAGTACCTAGCAGTTATGTTTATTATGAATTGAGGGACGAATTTACTCTGCTTGAGTCAAGAGGGACAAATTTTCTCAAAAATAGAAAAGAGGACAAATTCTTGGGGATGAATATTCCCTTAACCAAAATAAGTGATTAGTGATTGTTAAAAATTTACGCAAATTAAATTTATTTATATAGTCTAGAGCCCTACGTCAACATTGGCATAACTAGGATTTGTAACTGGAGGAGGGTTGGCCCCTTACGAAAACTAATGAACCCATCAACAAGTATCTGTTCTCGATTATGTGATCATATCAAATAGACATAACCCTGCATACAATGAGATCATACACAAACCAATAAACAAGAGAAATAACGCCTTTAACAGGACAAAGCATCTTTTTACATCTGTGTCACCTGTATTTCTGGGGAGGGGGCAGACGGTACTCTAAGGGTGCCTTGCACCCCTGGCTCCTACTAGTTATGCCTAAGGTGGTCAACCTAGAAGCCATACTTTGAGTCTTAGTTTTAATTAATAAGAGCTGGCTGTCTTGCAAGATGCAACTGGGTTATATGGAGTGCTGAGTCGTTGTATTTGTAAAATCAATCAATAATAGATATTTATAGGAATGTTTATATCCAGAAATGGTCTCGAGGCTGTAGATGGACATAGTATATAACAAGTGGCGTGCATAGAACTTTTAAGGTCAAGGTTGACAATAAATAAAGAATGAAATAATTTAAATGTCACTTTGAAAAATCATTATTTGTATGATGCCAGCACTGCCTACCCGAGACAACATGCATGATTTCATACAAAAAAAAAAACAAATTGGTTTTTAACTTTTTTTATGTTAATTTACCATCAAACTTGACCTGTCATTGCTTTTCCAGCAAAAAGTTTTATGCACGCCATTGTTACTTAACAATTTTACTTTTCATAAATCATTATTTTTATAATGGTTGGTAGGTACCCAGATTTAGGAGATCCTGTTGCGCCCATTAGAACACTGCACTGGCACCCTGTATCCCCAAATTATTATATTATAAATAATATATTCTAGAACAATGAGTTCTCAACTGACAATTAGTAATTGAGTATTGTGGCCCTGCCAATCAATGATCATTCAAATAATTCAAACTATCACAATATTTAAATGTTTTAATAATCATCAAAGTTGCATATCCAAGACCAAAAACACCTTTGATGTCATTATTCCTAAATAGTGCCTGATGATGCTCCCTACTCAATACTCCTTTAGTATAGGTGCATTAAAACCTTCCTCAAGAGAAATCATTGTACTCAATAATTAAAACCACATTAAAATCAGAACAATCAAATCAGTCAATGTTCATAAGGGGGCACGATCCAGATTTTTTTACCGGACGAGCTAAGCGAGCGAGTTCTCCAAATGTACCTGAAAAATCTGGCGTTTGTACATATGAATATTTGTTTGACGATAACTCGACTATCGTTGATCGGAATGTCATAAATTTTGGCAGGCGAGTAAATAAGGCAAAATGATTTTGTAAGTTCAAACATGGGCCAAATCGGTCAAGCGCGAATCGGGGGAGCGCGAGTTTACAGTTCGGGGCGAACTACTAGTCTAAGTCGTCTTAGCCATAGTACCCCTTATCTACATCCCAACTAGAGTTCAATATGTTGGAACATGAAATACTTACGTCCACGAAGACTGCGCGTGATCAAAACGGTAAAATTATTTAGAACTGACATCTTCAATTAGTCCGAGATCCAAGTCCAATATTGACGATAATTATAAAGAATAAACTCCACTTGAAAACCGAGAACCAATAAGTTGTAGCACTAAAACACTGCAATTATTCACTTTCGTATTCAGAATAAATTTATTATTGAAAATCTACTTGAAACGTGTGATTATTAAAACAGATAGCAATACGGTATGAGGACGAATTTATCAAGTATACTGCTACTGTTTATCTTTCGCAGAGGCGTGGCAGTTTATTCAATGAATTCACATGCAATTGATAAGGAATTTCTAAAGAAAACAAGAGAAAATTCCTCGGTCCTCGACATACGTGCAGTGACGTGAGTGACGTGACCGCGAATACAATGAATGTTTTTTTTTTAGTTGGTTTCTTGAATTGGATTCAAGTCCTTTTAGCCATCTCGTATGTTCCTCTGTTCGACACACATGCAGAACATCCACATAACGTTACAGGTTTTGACAGCATAATTCTTGAGCATCCAAACTTTTTTCAAAATACCCACCTAGTCTGATAGCCGTACATAAATTAACACTTTCTCCAAGTTCCGACACTGACAGAAGGATATTTTCAAAGTGTGCTACAAAGATGGCATTATAGCCCGAGCGGTAGCGTTGCATTTTAGGTAGTGATTTTACACCGATTGATTTCCATCTTTTTCAATAGATCTGGAATGGCTATTAACAGAACCAAGCGTCAACTGACGCACCCGCGGTGGGTATGGGTGTGAGAGGCAGAGGAAGTGGTAAAAAAAAGTAAAAGTACGCCGGCTGAAACTTTTCTCACAGATAGCTGACGCTATAATAAAATTAAAAAAAATCGTAAGCTGCATAGTGCAGGGGGGAAGATGCGTCAGCTGCTCGCATGAACTTTTTTGCATTTTAGTAAGTGATTTTATGCCGATTGATTTCCATCTTTCTCAATAGATCTAGAATGGCTAGTAACAGAACCAAGCGTCAGCACCCGCGATTTTTTTTTTTCAGCTCAGTATGATGTCAACTATCTGTGAGAAAAGTTTCAGCCGGCGTACTACTACTTTTTTTTGTTACCACTTTCGCAACCTCTCACACCCAAACCCACCGCTACTTGAGCAGCTGGCGATCGATTCCCGTATCAGTCATATGAGATCAACGATCGATGTCAATATCAGCCAGCTTACTATGACTTTTTTATTTGCAGCGGTACCTCCCGGGCTTTTAGAACCCATGTTGAGCGAGACCCCTAATTTATGAACGCAGCCCTGGGTTCGCAGCATACAACTGCAGTTCATTTACTCTATTATTATAACACAAGCATGACTGAAGCAACTGAAGTGTGTAAAAGCTTCGTAAAAGTCACACACGCCCAAGGCGAAACTAGCGTAGTGTCAAATTATTAAAAATATGTACAAGATATTCCCTAAAAAGTGCGCGCCAGATAACGGTTTGTCCTAATCAGCAGTCGCAATACGACACAACTTTTGTCGTCCGACCGACCAACCGACGCGAAAAAATTAACAGATAAAATACACAGCGCTTTTATAAAAATAATACAACCCTCATTCTAGTATAGTATTATATTATCTGTGCCTCATTTAAGCATGTCCCTCGAAATCATATTTAAAGAAAAAAAAACTTTGCCTGTTTAAATTTCAATTTTAATGAAACTTGAAAATATGCATTTCAAACTACAGTTTCGTAAAATATTAATGTTGAAAAACAAATAGATTTCATGTTATAAACAATTATTATCGAACATACCCACAGACTTAACATACCCCAAATTTTGGGCTGTCCCCAGTCCATATAAGTGGAAGTTATGTTGGATTTTTCGTTATTTTACTTATCGGCTCTCTAAATATATTATTTAATATGTATCTACAATTTTTTACTTTTGCTTTTCACGTTTACAAGAGAACTTGTATTTATTTTTCTGTTTAAAACTGTTAAAATTGCATTTAAAGTTTGTCCCGGAAATTCTAAACTTCCAGACAAGTCGGTTTTGTTACCGCATTTTCGTAGAAATTTTGTACTACATTTTTTGTTTCGCAAGTTAAAACACTAAGCCTCAGACTAAGCACTAAGCAAAGTTGGGCACTATATTAAAAACTAAATGTCATTTAAGTGCTGTCGGCTTTATAAGCAGATGTGTGACTGGTCGTAACTGGAACAGAAACTTATAAGTAGTCAGGTACGTTACCAAAAAATAAGTATTTTGCTATAAAATTCATTGTTCGACGACATTTAAAAAATAGCCTGTATTTTAAAGAATATATGCATGAACGCATATTGTTTTTACAACCAAAAAGCTCAAACGCATTTAAAAAACATTGTTTCCATGAAGTGAGCACAGTGTTACTTCGGTTTTGTTACTGTTTTACGGTAACTTATAGACTGACTTCTTAATGTAATAAAACCGACTGCTAAAGCTGGATCTACATTGAATTGTTATTAATTGAGCTATTTCTGCTACAATTAGGTCATTATTTTTAAAAATTAAGTGTAGATATTGTATTTGAGTAATAAATGTGTACAGTGACTAATATTAAGGACTTCAGAAAAATAATGAAAAGTTAAGGCGAAATATATTATTTAATGAATTTTTTTGTGCAAATATAATATTTCGGGTCATTGACAGATTTTTCGGCTGCCCTATAAATATAATTTACTAGGTATTCAGTGTAAAAAAGATTATATTTAATCTACATATAAATTCATGTTGGTTTTTTATTGCAACACAAAATATAAAAAAATAAGTAGGTATTTTAATTTGTTTTGGGTAATCGAGAGAAGCAATTTCTAGAACCATGTAGACTCTGCTTTGTAATTTTGTAACTGTCGATTTCGTTCCTGTCCCTAATTTTATGAGGGGGTTATAATGCCATATATGCCGAATAATCAGTCTTGATTTGTATTAAACTAAGTAGTCCATTGTTTCTGAGTAACTGGAAATTTGTCACTATTAACCTTACATCGCTGGAATGAAAAATTTAATTGCTTTGGAACAAACCCGAGCAAAAAACCATCTGTCGTAAATTTGTTTCGACATAATATAGTGATTTCTAATTATTAAAACCTTTACACTGAATGTTTTATCTCCCGGAAAATGAATTTGACAACAATATAAATATTTTTAAATTAATACAATTTCACTTTCACTATGGTAACAAAACGGACAAGATTTCGATACTATACGCATATTTTCCTTGTTTTCTCTAAAAATAATGTGTTTATCTCAAAACCAGATCAATAGTCATAATTAAAAGAACACCAAGATTTAGATTCCATAAAAACAATATCAAGATCATCAAGTTTTTATTAGAAGTCAAAAATTTGGTCATTGTACTATTTTAATAACCACGCTGTTTTTTGTCCTAACTGGCAACGCGCACGGTCGTGCAACATAGCATTTGTTGGTTCCCGCGTTTGAATTTCAAACATGTTTGTATTTTGTCGTGTCGGTCGCATAAAGTCAACGAGTTGTTTGGTTCCAAAATGGTTCCAAAAATGAATAAAATTAATGATACCGTAATAAGTAGTACAGTGGAGCCCGCATCAAGCTATACACATTGAGTATAAGCTGACCTCTCGTTGTACGGGAAGCCTATAAAATGAGAGGTCAGCTTATACTGAAAGAGTTTAGCTTGATGTGGGCTCCACTGTACATGGAAGGCCTATTTTATGGAACAAATGGACCAAATACTACAAAAATCGCACTTGGTAGACAAGGAGTGGTCTAAAGTGATAGAAGTACATATAACAGAAAGTTATTTACAGAAATAGGCTAATTTCGTGTGTACGTTTTTCAAACAAATCTTCATTCTACTTGTAGTGTATTGGTTGAATAAGTTATTGTTCTTTCGTGGCTGTTAATAAATTTGTGATTAAATATGTTAAATAAAAGTTTTCATTTAGATAAAGCACACAGGCCTTTGATAAAGCCATCTTGACGATTAACGACACCCGACACTCCGATGTGGACACGTTGGCATTGTCGGCACGGCAATGCGAGCAACCGATTTTGTCGTCGAACGACTTTCAATAGAGTCATTTCAACAACATTATTTTTGTTTGTAAGTAAAGTTAAGTTTGTAAAGTAAATAAATATTTTTAAAGCATCCAAAAATACCTACTACTTTGAGAGATATTTACATAAAAAGATTGTGATAAAATGCATGTATTGAAAAACGGTCGGTGAGATGCACTCAAGGTCACGCGGCCGATGTGACGTCACTATCGTTGAATCTGCTAACTTGTGCAGGCGTTATATGGATTTGGCATTGTTTTTCTGGTTTATCATTATGTTTTTACTATAAAACTTATAAGAAGTGAATACATAGTAGCTATCACAGACATACAGACTAAACCTAAGGTTTAAATAGCGTCGGCAAGTTTCCATACAAAAACCAACTGACATTGTATTTGTTAATACCTAAACTAATCTCTCATATATATTTTGTTTGGAAACAAGCAATTCTTATATCAAAAAGAGCCCGTAACTCACTGAGCTAAAACTGCTTCAAGTGGACACTATGCGTTTATTATTAATGTTTAGTCTGTATGTCTGTGGTAGCTATGCACTTTTAAACTTAATTATTGTTTATATTATATTACAAACACATTTTGTGTTGTGTCCAAATAGTCTTCATCTTTTTTAACCAGATTAAAAGTACATTTTAATTTCAAGAAAGAGTATCTAAACCTAGGTACAGTGGAGCCCGCATCAAGCTATACACATTGAGTATAAGCTGACCTCTCATTGTAAAGGGAGCCTATACAATGAGAGGTCAGCTTATACTGAAAGTGTTTAGCTTGATGTGGGCTCCACTGTACACAGAAATTCAATTTTATGTGGCAAAATGGCTACCTTAAATCTTTATGAGCATGAATCGCACGAAGTCAAATACCTAGTTAGCATGGATGTGTTTTACGCATTTTACGGGCAAATTAGATGACATGAGTGGTAAGTATAGACATAGTGGTAAAGATTTGAATTGAATAAACACTTAGATACGTCAAAATGATCCTCACACACAACAGTAAGCTGATATTTTCAGAGACAACTCTTCCCTTCTTATCATTTTCACCCATTTATTTCGGAGTTCTTTTTCCTCGGGAACAATTAAAAAAGTTTTATCTGGTGTAGAAATTGTGGATTAACATTTTTGCACGATACAGTATTTGTACGGTTGTTGCTTAGTTGTAGACATTTTTAATAACCGTTTACTTCGCGCGCTCAAGCAATTTAATGTAATAAATGTAATAGTTCAAGCTTAACTCGCTGTTTGTGACGTCACTGCGGGATGTCGAACTCGCTCCACGTTGAACCTGCCGTTTTGTACCGCGCGTGATTCGAGCTAACTTCAAAGTGCTCTCATTTGGTCAATTGTTATCATAAAACAATAAAAAGTATACCAGAATTTACGTTAAAGGCAGCTTATTTGATAAAAGTAGTTTACTTTAGTTACTAAAAATGGTCTAATAAGACATACCATAAGTCTGCCTGCGACTGGTGGCGTTACTAACGTTTTACTGCTTGACCTTAATTGGCATGATTATTGCCAAACTGGACCACTGAAAACTAATAAAAATGATAGACATTCTACACACTCACTAGGTACACCTGACATAACGACAACTTGGCGGCCTGCGATTTATGATTTTGGCCACGCGAAGACTTATCTGGCGCGTACGTTACTTAAATCATTTGTCGCGTTTAACGCCTTTACATCGCTGCGGCGATGAATTGTGCAGCCGCTACAAAGAGTTAAAAACGACCATTTCACATGTCTTTGACACTGTTGCCAACTTAACTACTTTATAGCTAGATCTAGCTATTTTTCGGTGTCGGACAGCTAGAAATTACAAAAACTTGTAGCTAGATTTGTTGGCTACTTTTTAAGTAACAGACAAAACGTGAGTGAGAGTTTACACTAAATTTCCTTTCAAGAAAAAAGTCCGCTGTCAAAGTACTTATTATTAAAGGGTAAATACAAAAATGCCTTAATCCGTGAAACAACCTTCGTGAAAAGAACTTTAAAAGCGAAACGTGTCGTTGTCTCTGTCTAAACGTCCAAAACAATAAGATGTGTGGCCCAACCAATAATCGCCTCTATCGCAAGATTCACAAGGCAATAAAGTCTTCGCCATTCGTCTAATTAGCTTAGATAATTAATGTCTATGGTCAACTCGGTGGCGGCCACGACCCAGACGGACGACTGACTATAGTAGCCATTGTAGCCAAACTTTTGTTTGACTATCTCTCTTTCATATCTCTTGTCACCTATTTCTCTTTATCCATCTCGCTCGTCGCTGGACCGGAGCTAAGCTAACTACACTCTGACGCCATTATATATTTTAGCATGTGGTTGGTGTTGGTTGACTAAAACAGCATTTGTTTCAGTTGTATTATTCAATTTCCAACGATTTTTTAAATCATATTATTAAAAAGAACTACTGGGAAGAAAGGCCGAAAAACTAATTATCTATAAATAAAACTAACTACCAAAATAAATATATAAAAAATACAGAAAAAGAATACCTACCTCAAATAAAACACAGGATGGGTACCTAAACTAAGTAAAAAATTGAAGCCAGATCGCTGCCGTCACCCGGCAGGATACCCAACAGGCTGGCGGCATTGCCTCGCTGGATCGCGAGGCTTAATCTTTGGCCGAAATAGGATCCAGCCCTAGGATCCCCCGAAGCATCGACCAGGCGTGACGATATCTCTTTGTAGAGGCGTCGCGCTTCTGGCCCCCACGGCCCGAGGGTTTCCACAGCGAAGGGAACAAAGTGGTAATTTATGTTTATTTATATTAATATGTTTCTGACTGTGCTCAGAAGTGATTTGCCTTAATTTGTCTCATTGCGCCCATTATTTACGTTGAAAATGGATTTTCCAATGAACAAAAAAAACTTAGAAACATTTAGCTACTTCTAGCTACTTTCTTATGAACAAAAAAAACTTAGAAACATTTAGCTACTTCTAGCTATTTTCGCGACAAATCTAGCTACTAGATATGGGTAGCAGTTGGCAACACTGCTTTGACAAGCATCGAGCAGTGCAAATAATTTCCGCTGCTCTCTGCAGCGTATAGGCTATCTGTCATTTTGACGTATGGCTGTTTAACACAAATCCATCGCTGCAACCGCCGCACAATTCATCGCTGCAGCGATGCAAGGCTGTTAATTAAACACGACAATTAGTTCGTTGATTCTAGCACTAAGAAAGGCACGTACCTTAAAAAAGTGTTGAAATTGAAACGAAACATTAATTAATTTTATTGGACTTTAAACGTTTAAGTAGTATAATTTAGGTAATATATTTATGAAATAACAACGCGGTTAACTCGATTTAACAGATTTTGTACTTATTTGTTTGGTGTAACTAGGCGAAAGAAAAATGGTTTCTTCAATATTCATTTCAACACTTTTTTGACAGACTACAATGCTTTTAGGGTAATGTCAATTGCAATAAATACTTCCTAAATGAAATGTTATACCAAGTTTCCTCTGCAACGGGACTTGACTGTCACTTTAATTTTTTTGATACGAATAAACCTACAAATTATACTCTTCTAGGCTTTATTTTTATTTTTTATATTTTGGTACCTTGTTTATAATTTAAAAAAGCAATAAAATCTCGTTATATTTTGGGCCATCATCAGTCGGTATTTTTTTGTTTAGATAAAAGTATCGTTTTGAATTTTGTTTGAAGGGGAAAATCTCCAATGAATAAATTCATCTGCGGGGAAAATCTTGGGAAAATCCTCTCAAGTCAAGCAAGATTCAAGATGATAGTAACGCCATCTGTAATTAGCTTCGTTCACTCACTTACGCCATCTGTTATTAACTTAATAAAACTCAAACAACTTTTCTCTGTCCGACTCGTTTTTTCGTTTTATTTTTCGGAAGCGTTAAATAGTTCGTAATAATTAAGACTAGGGACTTAACGAATAAAGTATTTGATCAATATAGGTTCCATATTACTGATTGTTACATAAAAGTGATACGGTTCAAGCATTTTAATGTGATGTGCTAGATTTCAAGTGAAGTGTGGTCGATTGTGTAAAAACGGGAAAGACGTAAGTATAACCTAACCAAATTTTGATTGCTCATGTCCTTTGTGCATTCTATTTAGAAACACGATTTTCAATTTGGTCGAATAGTCCCATTACCTGTCAAATACCTGCAGAAGGAAGTATGTATAGAAATCAATCGTATTATTTTCATATTTTTTGTAAAATAGTGGCATTTCTTAGTCCTTTCTTTGTGTAAACTGAGTGCTATGAAGTAGAAGACTAAATAAATGGCTACAGGTATGTAGGGAATGTAATCCCGAGAAGGAAAACCCATTTCTTGGTCGCCCTTGTTATTTTGCAATCTTGTGTTCTTTGTGAGAAGTGATACTTTTACTTTTCCCTCAAACCTTGTGCGTAGTTCCTCATCTCGTAGTATATTCCCGCTATTTTGTCTGAGAGATGCAAAAGTAGGTAGGAAATGTAGGCAGGTAGAAAGTATGTTAACATCCATAACAGCTATATCTAGAGAAAACAGATGCTGCCTGCATGTTTTTTTTGTGCAAGACAATGACATGGAAATCTTAAGGACAGCAAAGTGATTGGCCAGGCGAATCATGTTTTATTCACTTTTTGGCTAAATTGTATGGCTGGTTGTAGTTTCAGTAGACCAACGTAAGAGACATTGGTTTTTTTTGTAAACAGGTTTTGAATTGTAAACAATTTTGTGCTCCACTTAACTTTGACTAGTAATTTTGATGTTAGCATGATCATATAACACATTGAAAAGAACCCAATTCCAAGTATGACAGAAAGGTTGTATTATTTAACAGTTTTGGACACCAAATTGAATAATGTAATATAATCAATCAAAAAATTGAGAAATCATTAGCTTAATCAGTTATTGATTTTCAATATTAATTGAAGAACAATAGATTATGAGCATGACCGCACCTTGTGAAATTAGACAGGGTAAGTTGTTCATTATACACTGTCATATTATTTCATCAGATTCGGTTCCTGGGGTATAAATGATAATAAAAAATATACCTATTGTATATGAGGTGTTTGGCTCAGTACCAGTATTAAAAACACTCAACAAATAAACATACTCCAATCTTCTTACAATTAAATTGCCTATTAAGAATAAATAAAATAAAAAAAGTTAGCTCCCATATTCTTAAAACCAATTACAACAAAGCTAACAAATACAGTCACAAACGAAAACAAAAAAATTATTGCATTATAAAAAAATTCCTTTAATGTCCTAATGTTGCTGCAATTTCAATATTAGTTTTTGCATGGTGTTTGATTAGAGCAGGATAGAGATAATTAAAAAAATAAAAGTTCTAGAGCAGGACATTTTGAGCATACTGTAGTCCCTTGATGTAAAATTCATCTTGTAAAATCCTATTGGGCTTGGTCACAACTTTCTAAATTACAATGAGTAAATTGCAGTAATTTTAACTTTTGGACAATGCCTTGAATTGGTCTGTATGGGGTCTGTCCAGTGAAGTTAGCTCAAAACTAGGAATTGGTCGAAACTAAAAAAGTGGCCAAGTGAGAGTTATACACAATATGGGTATGGAACCCTAAGAATATTCTGTCAAATAGCAACACTAAGGCACTAAAACATTAGTGCCAGTAAAACAATCCTAATAAAAAGTTTTTATCATTTGTTTTTTACCTTAACTTACTACAATCTGACATAATAATATTATGTCATATATATTATTAACAGTGGCGAAGGGTCCATATAACATGATTCCCATCAGATTATTAAGAAAATGGCATCCATACTACATTTCTTTATTCTGTGCTCTTCACTTTGTTCAACATTGACGTAAATTTTTGATTGAAAAACACTTGTACTTGTCCACTTATTTATATTATTTCCCTTACCGGTTTCGCTGTTATAGCATATTATATTATATTATATATAATTATATATATTATATTATATTATATATAATTATATATATTATATTATATTATATATAATTATATTGTACGTAAACAACCAAAAAACCTTTGATAATGCTAAATGCTATAACAGCAAAACCGTTAAGGGAAATAATATAAATAAGTGGACAAGTACAAGTGTTTTTCAATCAAAAATGTATCAAAAGTTCCACCAAGTGCCAACAATCACGAGGATCAACTCCATTGACGTAAATCTCAATGCGACAAATACACTTGGCTGACATCCCTGTTGCAAAGTACAAAAAAAAAATGTTTTCCTTGGTTGCTTTTTTGGGTAGGGTGATTTTTTGTCCAGTTTCCCTTTTTAAAATGTCCACCCTTCGCCACTGGTATTTCATATGGATGGTGTAATTTGACTAACCAGCATTTTTGCAACTTTACAGTAGCCATTTAAAGTTTTATTATTACTATGTAAAAAAATCATAACTTCCATTTTTCTAAACCCCAGTTTAATATAAACATTTTTTTGATTAATGTTAGAGTTGTAAAATATGTATTATGCCTTTTTCATTGTTTTTTAATGACATAGAAGGAATTGAATCTTAAAACATCCGTTTTTACATAGGACCTTTTGCAATATGAACAATGTAATCTCCAGGCAACACTTTTTATTGTTGTATCTAGGATATGTTTTAGTTATAGTTAGTTATAACATAATAAGAACAATTTCTTAAACAACCATTACATTAAAAAAATTAATTAGCTCCTAACTTTAAGTGATGTTTTATAATTTTTAATTATGTTAGTATTTTTAATAAATTATGTTTTTTTTGTTCACAGATCTCAAGAGAACACAACTAAATAGTACTTTACATACATCCTCGCATCAAATAGAAAGCCTACAAAATAATAAAATAAATACACTTTATTGTAAATATAGAACGCAAAGAAATAATCAATATTAAATAATTAATTACAACTGTGATCTCGAACGTGATTAGTGTAATTTCTTATTGCATACATGATTCGTGCTACGGTTTAGTGCAATTTATACATTTGTTTTATATTTCTCTCAGTGTGCGATTAATGATCTTGTAATAACGGAACGCAATTGCAATGAGTTCGGGTAGTTTGAGACCGCCACCTCCTTTGAAGCAGATTGATCTGGACCAGGTAAATTTTTTATTTCTGTACTTTTTCTTTGATTCTTAAGGTGGTAATGGAGGATCTTGGTGCAAAATGCACATCATAATATTGTTTTCCTTACTTTTTGATAAAAACTATGCAATAAATGCGTTATATAGCAATTCGCGCAAACCGCTTGTGAAACCGATAGGTGATAACATGAAAATGATTAAATTTTATGCGTTACATTTTAGCTGCATTACATTACAACTGTAAACACGCTTTTAAGTTTGTTAATGTAATGCAAACAAAATGTAATACATTAAAGTACCTACTTAATTTTTTTGTAAAGAATTTATTATTAATAGACTATTTCCGCAAGTTGCTTTTAAACACATTTATTGCATACTTTTTATTCAAAAGTTAGGAAAACAATGTGCATTTTGTACTGAGGTAAAAAGTTACCCCCTTAACATAGTTTTGTACTCATGTTGTCTTTTTTTATATTGACAGCTACAGACTATAGTCTGTCAAAAAAGTGTTGAAATGAAAATGAAACTTTAATGAACTTTTTTGGACTTTAAACGTTCAAGTAGTATAATTTAGGTAATATATTTATGAAATAACAACGCGGTTAACCCGATTTAACAGAGTTTGTACTTATTTGTTTGGTGTAACCAGGCAAAAGAAAAATAGTTTCTTCAATTTTCATTTCAACACTTTTTTGACAGACTGTACTTCGTGGTATGTTTTTCAACAAGTTTTTAATAAATAATAGAAACAGGTTTAATCTAAATCATTGTTTTTAATTTTTTAGTCTGTCTGTTTGTCCATCTGTCAAGACCCTTCTTCTGGGGTCCCGTGAGAGATATCAAGTTGAAACTAGTACCTCCTACAGAAGTCTGCGGCCCCTTACAGCTGTTAAAAAAGCAGGATTTTCATTCTACGTGAAAAAAGTTGTTGTTTTTTAAATAATAAATAATCAATGAAATGAAAACCTTTGTGGTACTTCCAGTTGACTTGGAAATTTTAGATTCCGTTCATAATAAGGTGTTAAGGTGCCATAACATAAACACTTTACATTGCAAAATAGGCTTTAACGCAGATGGATAAAAGTTAAATGAGCTTGTATTGTTTTAGGTTTTTCAACTCTAAATTTAAGGTTTGCTGCACGAGAATAGGTCACGTTGTGAGTCTAGTTGTTTATGAGAGGTCAATGCTTAGAATACGACATGCATTGTGGCGTTAGCGTAATAAGTACGAGTAAACTATTATATATTAATGCATAGGTTTTTGTTAATTTATTTAAAAAACAGCAACCTTGATTTAGACTCTTAGAGTATTTCTGTGTATGCGAGGGTGAGAGGGTAAGGGAGAGGGGGTGTGTGTGTGTAGTATAGACCTCTCATAAACAACTAGACACACAGTCTCTAAGAAGAGTTCGTCAGAAAGTGTCCGAACGTGCGACGTGCTTAGTAGCAAAAATCTTCAACCAAATTAAGACGTTATGTCGTTAACATAAGATGCAATGACAGTTGTACGAAATCGTCATTCGAATTTGTCACCCCATAGCGGTGACAAGATGCATCGCGGACACTTTTTGAGCGAGATTGTGAGTCTAGTTGTTTATGAGAGGTCAGTGACTACGACACCACAATTAATTTAGTGGTTCCCAATGACGTTCTACCAAATTGAAATCGGGTCTGTGCTCAAAAGTGTCCGAACCAAAAGGGTGTCAATCACACGTCAATCAAAATTAAGCCGTGCAGCAATGACATACGATTCAAATTAAAATGTTTTGTTTCTTAATATTTTGACACTTCACTAAGGACACTTTTTTGGTAAATTTTATACTAGACCCGAGGTCCATGATTTGGTATGTCAATGGTGGTTCCAGTAAAATCGTCTAAAAAAGTATACGTCATAAATATTGAATGTCAACATAGATCATAGATAGCATCATAGTTATCATAGTTGCGGTATGGGAAAGCACAAGCGTAATTTCGCAGGTCGTGTTGAGAACTGGATAGCTCAGTTGGTAGAGCAACCGCCCGGTAAGCGAGAGGTCCCGGGTTCGAAGCCCCATTCAAAGCTCCTTACGTCCAGATTTACTTTTATGGTTTTCTATACCGCAATGATATAAATTTCATACATCATAGATGTCGTTTGTTTGAAAATACGCCAAAATATAAAGTAATCCATCCATCCATCCATCCATCAGCCTGTTTCGTCCACTGCTGGACATAGACCTTTCCAGGATTTCGCCACTCTTGGCGGTCTTCCTGGAAGAAATGCCCATACTCACACACGCTGTGCAGGCGGGTTGGTGAGCGCGGTGCCGAAACCCTTGCACCAGTGACGCCACTGCCCGTCACCAGTCTGTTTTATATAAGGCCCGGCAATTGGGGATGGATAAACCGCCATCCATCGGTCCCAGGCAATGGTGGGCCGCCTGGTTTTGCCTGAGAGCTGTTCTCTTACTCTCCCCCGAATAACTTCGGGAGGATTTGCGAGTAAGATGGTGGTACCTCCACAGTCGAGCCCGGCATCAACTCTACCACTATATAATAAAAATGCAATACGTACGTTTTTTCGGAATTACAAAGAGCGAGCGCCAGTTAAGGTCGCCTAGACGCCTCTACTATTGTCTCAACACTGACCTAGATTCTGTGACAATGGCATCGTTTTGAGCTTAGTTTCGTCAACTTGTAATTATTACTATAGTAGGCTGTCTGCTCCGTTCTAATTTTATGGGTAGTTTGGTCATTATTATATCATTTTAGGAAGGAAGGACGTATATTGATCTAATTGGTGACATACTGACGAATGTCAAATCCAAAACATAAGTACCCGGAATAGAAGAGCGTGTATGACTAGATTGATGCATGTGGGAGAAGCTAAAGAGGTGTGTCGGTATCGTAGCAGATAAAAATCTGTGGTCTCTGCCTAAGTGCCTACCCCTATAGGAGACAGGCGCGAGAATATGTATATATGTAATAGTATCACAGACGTATAATATAGTAGCAGACCTAACATTAATAATCGACGCGTGGCAATTTTAGCTCAGTGAACTACGGGCTCTTTTAAATAATATTGCTTGTTTCCAAACAAAATACATACTAGAGATTAGTTTAGGAACTAACAAATATGTTTCAAGCTTATGTCAGTCAAAACAACCCATTTTTATACGTTTCTTCGTACCATGAAGCCTAAATGTAGCTTATTTTTTGTATGGAAACTTGCCACGCCATTTAATCCTTATGTTTGGTCTGCTGCTTAGTAATAATTATATGTCTGTGAATAGTATGTATGTATCAGTGACGTTTTAGTAAGATACGAAAATGGCCTTTACATCATGTACAGATAACGCGCTAGTTGAATGCAGAGCTAAGGGATGCGCTATACACACACAGCCGTTCTCTCTACGCATACAGCACTACACAGAAGGCGTGCGAGGGAGGTGTGCGGACGCCTCAGTCCCCGACTGCATTCAACTCGCGCGCTATCTGTACACTGCGCCTCACCTGCTCTGCGTGGAATAGGTACGGCGATTAGGATGCTAGACACTAGGCAGTCGGAATGCTCAATAGCTATGTGTTGATATTGAGAAGTTCCAACTTCTGAACTTCTATTATACGTAATATTTCATAATCTACGTTATCGCACGTACGAAAGACGGCTTTTAAATATGAGTTGTATAATCAAATCTGGCAATCTCCATTTTCACCAAAATATTAATAGCGAATACTACTGAAGATTGCTGCATTTGATTCAGATTGTAACTTTTAAAAGATCTTTATCGGATAATGCTAATTTTGAAATTAAATTGTTTTTTCTATTGAATTTTAAATCACAGACGAAAAATTATATATTTGCAGCTTATATTCGATGGTTTAGTGGACATTGCCAGGTGTGATTATTATGACTTATACACGGGGTGGTCCAAATATTGACGTCAAAGACCTTTTCATAGATTCCTCAAGATTAGTTTGAACCTATGAAACATCCACTTTGTAATTTTACAAAGGAATTTTGAAAATTTAACTATGTCCAACTCGATCCAAAAAATTTCACTTTGAACTTTTTTTTGGTAACTCGTATGGATTTTTTGTAGCTGATTATTTCACGTAAGGAAGAGTGACTCAAGACAGTTATGTTACAAAAAAAATATGTACAGAATTCTTACCACAAAAAAATGATTTTTAAGCTGCTGCGGTAGAAAATTCGCAAATACACATAGAAAAATCATAACTTCTAAACTACTAAAAATCGCGGAACATACATGGCATATTTTCGGATACACCTAGGTGTGAGGAATCTATATAAAATTCTTTGACGTCACTATTTGGACCAACCTGTATAAGGGTATACTTTTTGTTCGATTAACTCCTTCGGGCATAATAAGAACTGCTTTGATGCATAATGACTATATTATGTATCTTTGAATAGGTTGCCATCCATCGAAAATATAGATATACTTGTACTATTGAATTCCGATTTATCTTCAATACTCACCGAAATCCATTTTGAAAGTGCAAGTTTTATTTATGGTTTTCGTGGTTGGCAACCAGTTGGCAACTCATTTAAAGAAGCATAGTAGGCTCGCAGGTGTTCCCTTTCAATGGGACATGAATGGAAAGTACTTTAGGGACGGTCGTCATGAGCGCAGAAACTTAGTTGTGGGCGTGACCAAATGTAATGCTATTTCATTTCGCTATTACGTGCACGCTCTATGAAACTTGCGAAGGCACACAATTTCAAACGTGTAGTTGGTAATACTGTGAAGGTTTTACAACATATCATTGGTTAAAATTAATCTAGATTACAATTTTGGTGAGAATATACCGGGTGTAAATAGACTGCTACCATTAAATGAAACCACATATTCTACCGACCCTACTGAACCACTTTTCCCGGGAGTCATACCCGCGGACACCCTTAGTTTAGGAAATAATTGAGTTCCAAACAAAAACGCGTGAACCTTGACGCACCGACATACGGGCGAGTTAAGGCGACTCTAGCGCTGTTCGCTGATCAATGATCATATCCTTATTGATAGGTACTTGCTTATTATTTTTTCTTTTTCAACATATGCCATACAATCCATGACTTGAACCTAAAACATTTATCACAATCAAATACATACAAAAGTTACAAGCGTTTATAGTCCTGGATTTTACACATATTTTCATGAATGTTTATGTACCGTAATGTCCTAGAAGCGATACAACAAATCAAATAATTTTAGGTTCACAGCATAGTATATTTTGTACTATTCAAAAATATTTTTGTTTTATTTCGATTTTTGGGATATTTCTCCTGAAATCATAGGAAGACCCAAAACCTTTCTCGAGTTTCTTCAAGACATGAATTTTGTCTCGCGTTAGTGTTAGGTTCGGGAAATGAACGTTCGGGCCAACCAATAACAGTCAGTCAGTGCTCTGTAATCCGAAATAGCAAGCATAGGGACCCGACTGACTTCAAGCCGCCGGCTACAGGCCTCTTAAGAGAGCGTCGTCCGTGAAACCTGAAGCTGAGTCACTGAGTTTCCTAAACTAAGGGTGTCCGCGGGTAAGATTCTTGGGAAAAGTGGTTCAGTAGGGTCGGTGGAATATGTGGTTTCATTTAATGGTAGCAGTCTATTTACACCCGGTATTATATTTTTTTCGTTTTTGTTTAAAACAATTAAAACATATTCGGTGTCTAACGGGGGAGTCGTACAACATATTTGGAGGAGTGCTTTTGGGTAAATTTTCTTACATTATTTATGGGTCTGCCAGCTAAATAAAACAAAAAAACTCAGTCTCAACTTTTGGTAGCCAAACTTAAGTAATTTCAAAGAAAAATCCGCAGTCCCACTTATCACTCGTATTGCGTGTGTCAGCGACTTTTTCTTGATAGTACATGACTAAGGCCAAAAAGATTCTATGCGAATGACACATACTTTTTTTATAACGAAAAGACCTACTCATGCTTTGGCTAATTTAGCCACGAGCAAAATAAAATTACCGTTGTACATTGCCAATTATGTTCAGTTACTAACTTCGTATTTGGCAAGATATTTTGTTGATATATAATATATTTTTAGGGCATTAAACGAAAGCGTCGCATCGATTACTGGTAAAGGCAATACACAATTAAACTCTAGCATGTTTTAATCTCTTTACTTAGTTAATACATATAAGGTGACTTTTGTTTATGCAGCCGAATTAATACTGAAGACTCGGTAGGTGGTCAGGACCAAGGTTCAATGACCCTGTTTGCGAATTACTAAAAATATTTTTTGTGCCTCTTTACTTGTTCAAGAACAACGTCGACTCAATAGTATAAGAGTTCTATGTTTTATTTTGCGTATTTCGCAGAAAGGGTCATTGAACCTTGGTCCTGACCACTTACCGAGTCTCCAGTATGAATTTGGCTATATAAACGAAAGTCACCTCATATGTATAATGCATATAATGAAGATGCAGAATTATAACGGGACCCCAGAAATAAAGTTTGACTTTAGGAACCCTTCCATTATGTACGAAGCATGTTTCTCTAAGGGCTGATTTCCGAAACTAGTTTCTTTGCATTTGACCAACTTCTTTCCACAGATAGAGCCGCAAATTCTATGAAGCGAGGAGTGAATTAAGTGCAAATGTGAGAAATCACTTTCACTTCCAATGTTTATTTGGCTCGGCGCCAGTATGCATATTTAAAAATACTTTTTGATATTATAAATATTGCTGTTCGGTTTTGTTCCGCGATTTGAGGCCATTAATATTAGTTTTGATGGCTTTGGCATGATGAGAATGTTTTAAGTTGACGTAAACGGAAATTTCTGTGAATAAAAGTTTGAGATTATAATATTCTAGACACAATATATTAAATAAGACGACGTAGGTAGTAAAAACGGAGTTTTTGAACAAGTAGTACTCCCAAACTACAAAAGATATGGTTTTGAAATAAATACACGTTGTAAACAAAGCCTTTTCCAAGGCGATGTAACAGCCCATAACGCGACAGAGAAAAATTTACTCGATCGAAAAAAATTGCAAATTGAAGGATATTTTTTTATTTAAAACAAGCAGTCTATCGAAACTAATAAAGTAAAAATAACAATGATTACTGTTTTAAACATGTAAACCTATTATCTAAACGATAATTTCCAAATTCCGCACTGAACTCAATTGGCTTAATATCAGGTTCCGTAGAGATTCCCATATTTTGACGTTTCTTTATGGTATTCTCCATAACCCTAGTTCCCCATCTTATCTTAAAGAACGTTTTGTGCCCCTTTCGTCTCTCGACCGCAATCAGCGTCCTAGCAAGGCTTGGCTTCTTCGCACACCTGAGCATAGTTCATGCACGTATACAAATTCTTTTACCGTGAGTGCAATACGCTTATGGAACCGTTTGCCGCTACACATCCGTGAAGCTTCATCTGTGTCAGTCTTCAAGACTAAGATAAAGCAACACTTTCTTGATTTGCAGAACGATCCATGATAAATTAAATCTTTTGTTTATAATGATTTGAGTTGTTCGATCAATTCTCCTCAATAAAGCTATCGACGAGTCTTTGAGTACTTATGTATGTAAACTTGCAAGTAGTATATGTATTTTATCACATTATGTTGTTAGTTCTTAATATTGTATATGTTTATTAGGATGTAGTGTAATATTATAATTTATTGAGTATTTTAGTGACAAATAATATATCTATTTAAAATTGTATCTATACTATTCTGACATCATGGCACTACCCCCAACAACTTCCCCATTGCCAAAGGTTAGCTGGTAGAAAATACTAAATAGTATTAAGCTCGCCTGTGTACAAAAATTTTATAGTGTGCAATAAAGAATTTTATTATTATTATTATTAAACGATAGCACAGCGATTTTTTTTAAAACGCACTTGTGTGAATTTATATTAAATTTTATTCCTTGAAAAGCATTATTCACTCTCTTCTTGATTGACCGCTCTGCTCAGACGCGCGCTTTTTCAGCTTATCTCTTTTGTTGTGTGATCGACCTGCTACGCCTTAAGGTGATGTGTGAATTTTTCAACGGTCACTGTTACTCCATGCGGAACGACCCGCAGTGCGAGAGGGACGGATTCCGGAAAAAAATGCAAAATTTCGGTTTTAAATTAATATAAAAATTTCAAATTCACAAAATTTAGATTTTGTTAAAATCTATCTAATAAAATGTCGTTCAGGTCTGTATGTCAATCCTATTTCGCATACAATGAAAAAAAGTGTAGAAGAAGACCTAATTTCAATAATTATTTGTATCGAGCGAAAGTTCGGCAATCGCGTTTCTGTATTCAAGAAAACTAGAAAAAGGTTATTTATATACTAATTTATCAAATTAGTGGCTTCTGAAAAGCAGGTAAATAACTTTAAAAAGTGCCGATTTCAAGAAATCATCTGCCATGCCAGAAATCAAAGAATACTACTATCCGTTTCAAATGCTATTAGGACAGGACCCTTTGCCTGTGTGCGTCAGCACACTATGTGCATCTCATTCGCTCACGCACTTCCGTCAACGCTGCTAACGCACACAGATATCAGCAGGCCTAACATGGTTGCCACTTTAACTCAGATTTCGCCACTCAAACAAATTCTAAAATCTTCGGGGACAAAAACTGCCACTGCCACTTCAACTTACTGATTCTGCAGGCTATGTCGGTTACTTTCGATCTCCGACGGATCTCTACTCTAAGATACTCTTAGATGGATTATACATATGTAATATGTATACTATATACATATCCCACGCCCAGTATTAAAGGGACCGAACTCTAAAACCACAACTTTTGGGAATCGCTGAAAAACTGTGCGACGCGTGGGACTAGTACACTTTGTTTCCATTTATTTCTCAAAATATTAGGAATTACCTAATCATTTTTCATGTACGGTATTTGGCCAATGTGTGACTATATTTAAAGCATAAACCTTATTATTAATTTTATATTTAACCCATAGTAAATTCGTCTTGAACAAGGCAATCCCAATTTCGGTCACCTTAACAAGAAAAAATAATGTTACTGTAATAATGAAATAGCCCATTTAAAGATGATACTGCACCAAGGGTTTATTTATATTGGACACTAAAAAGTCTCAAAACACAGTAAATGAGACAAAAATTACTCTGAATTTTACGCAAACAATGTCCTATTTCGAAATGCGTCGATTTATCACACAAAAATAAACAAAAGTCATACGTACCATAATTTTTGATGTAATAAAATGGGTCATTCATATCCTAACCTGTCGATGATTGACTAGATATTTCTCTAACATTGCTGACGCAACACTGATTCCGACAGTTTTGCGCTAAAGCGGGGTGCGGGGTGCCGTGATATTAAAAAAGACCCATTTATTGTATCTCTTTCTCTAATTCAAAAAAGATATTATGGTTTTAGGTCGTTTTACGACGTAAACTAAAATTTCAACTTTTTTGACTTAAGTCTCTTTATTACTGGACGTGTATGTATACTCTAAGGCACTCTATTCAGAGTGCATTTTGAGTCCGAACTCAATCTTACAAACGTCAAAAAGTGACGTGATCTCATACTAGAGTGACGTTTGTAAGATGGAGTTCGGACTCAAAATGCACTCTGAATCTCAGCCTAAGATACACACACAGCCGTTCTCTCTACGCACACAGCACATAGTGTAGGGGTACGAGGGAGGTGTGCGGCGGTTGCAACACGTGAGTTTTTGAACGTGTTTGGCCGAGTTGCTACACTCCACACGTCATTTCACATATTTCCAATAGATTTCGTATTGATTTATAACTGTCATTTTGACGTCTCTATACGAACCTTGCGAACCCTGCTCAGAGTTGGTGTTGAACAATTCGACACCGGTGTAGCGACACTGCTATTTTGAACGGTCGGTGTCGCGACCCGTGTTGATTTTTGAACGGTTTAGTGTTGGAACCCGGGATACGAACCCAAGCCGGTGTGAATTTTTGAACGACTATCTATAGTGTTCGTGTGTAACCATGTATGGTGATGTGTTCCAGATATGGGGCGATCTCCGGGAAGGCATCGAGCAAGTTTACAAGCGACAGTACATGACAAAGCAGAGATACATGGACCTGTATACGTATCCTTTTATACACAATTTATACTAGCTTCTGTTCGCGTGTCTCTTTTAACTATCGACAGTTATTTAATCAACACCCCTAGGCTATATGTTGACCTGCACCCGTAGAACTTCAGAGATAAGCTCGCCTTTTTGTATATACTGTTAGACTACTGTAACTTGTTATTTATTTATATATAGGGTGAAATTAAATCAACCGACCAATTTTTTATGCAAGGTGTAGTCAACCACAGAGAACCTTATTGAAAAGTCTGAAGCACGTTTGCTGAAATATAAGATAGGGAGAGAAGAATTAAAATAATCACTATATTGCATGAAGCGCTCCTATAATCTCAGCTAAAAACGCACACATGTACGCGCAAAACATGGCCGAGACGCGTGTTTATGTGTGCGAGCGTAACGAAGATACCCACACACATACAACAGTAGCTGCTTGATTGAATCTTCACTCACACAATGATAGATTACGTGGTTATTTCGTGGTTCGCAACGAGCTATCGTCGTCGTAGGTGGTTCGTCAAAATTACAGGATAGTGCTCTCGCCACCAAAGATGACCCACGGCGAAGTCTTACTTTTTTCGTACGTAGAGTACAGTACCTGCTTGATTGAATCTTCACTCAAACAATGATAGATTACGTGGTTCGCAACGAGCTATCGTTGTTGTAGGTGGTTCGTCAAAATTACAGGCTAGTGCTCTCGCCACCAAAGAAGACCCACGGCGAAGTCTTACCTTTTTCGTACTCTACTCAAGTTATGTTCTTTCTACAGGGCTGCTTATCTATCTCACTCATCTTAGCGTTTGTGTAACCGGTAACTACCTACCACTTGTTGCTGTAGCTGATTTGATAAAACATTCATTTTCGAAAACAACTGCAAGTGTGCGTGAACTTAATAAGCTTAACTTACTTAAGTTTGGACAGTTCACAAACTTACAGTATGACTCTACGGCGGCGGTAGCGAATTCACCCAAGTAGAGATTATAAACAAACCGGTTTAGTAAACTTACCAAAACAAAGGTAAGTACTTACCTATTGATTCTCTTTCTCCATCAGTCCATCACCCCATTTAACAAATTTGCACAAACTCAAGACTACAACCACAACATAAGTTACACTACACAAATCAGCGATTTTAAAGATTTAAATCGAAGGCGCAAACGCTAAGATACAACACAAACTCTTACTTAAAACCATTCCATTGAACAAATTAAAAAAAATACGGATTGCGAATTGCGACCGAGCAGCGATTTGTTGACAAACAAACCTCACAACTGACTAACGGAAACTGATAAATTAAATGAAACAACAAAAACAAACACTGGCGGACACCTTTGTTACCCCTCGCCCCCTACCTCTGGCGAAAAATGGTTGCATTGCATTCCGTCTTACACACTTTTAGCATACGTCTGTATCGCTAGCACGCGGCAGAGATACGGCATCTACTATCTATGCTACTTGCCCTCTCACGCATACCGCATTTGTCAATGTGGGAGAGAGAAAGTAAGATGGAAAGATCTATCGACGGAGCGTGCTAGACCCTCCGGTGCATTAGTCAGTGCTTTGAGTCGGCTTTTAACGACTAGACTTGGTAGGTATTATTATTAAAAAAAACAATGATGTCGATAATTTTTTATAATAAGTCACTCAGATAACGCCAATATTACGTACATAGAAGTAAATGTGGTTTCTAATTACTATTCTGAAGTATTTTTTTTACTCAGATGTTTCCTTCTACCGTTTCCATGCAAACTTCAGCTGTAAAGTCAACAGCCCTGGCTAACGGCTAGACTTAAATAGGTACTTTCTTAACATAAATTATCTAAAACCTTGGGATGGTTCAAAAGAATGAATTTTAAACGCAATTTATTCATTATTAATAAAAAATACTATGCTGCCGAGAATTTTTTATAATAAGTCACTCCGATCAGGCTAAAATTACGTACATAGAAGTAAATGTGGTTTCTAATTACTATTCTGAAGTATTTTTTTTACTCAGATGTTTCCTTCTACCGTTTCCATGCAAACTTCAGCTGTAAAGTCAACAGCCCTGGCTAACGGCTAGACTTAAATAGGTACTTTCTTAACATAAATTATCTAAAACCTTGGGATGGTTCATAAGAATGAATTTTAAGCGCAATTTATTCATTATTAATAAAAAATACTATGCTGCCGAGAATTTTTTATAATAAGTCACTCCGATCAGGCTAAAATTACGTACATAGAAGTAAATGTGGTTTCTAATTACTATTCTGAAGTATTTTTTTTACTCAGATGTTTCCTTCTACCGTTTCCATGCAAACTTCAACTGTAAAGTCAACAGCCCTGGCTAACGGCTAGACTTAAGTAGGTACTTTCTTAACAGAAATTATCTAAAACCTTGGGATGGTTCACAAGAATGAATTTAAACGCAATTTATTTATTATTAATAAAAAAAACTACGCTACCGAGAATTTTTTATAATAAGTTACTCAGATAAGGCTAAAATTTCGTACATAGAAGTTAATGTGGTTTCCTATTAGTATTCTGAAGCTATTTTTTTACTTAGATCTTTCCTTCTATCGTTTCCATGCAAACTTCAACTGTAAAGTCAACAGCCTTGCCTAACGGCTACACTTAGTAGGTAATTTCTAAACATAAATTGCCTGAAACCTTCGGACGGTTCATAGGAATGAATTTTAAATGCAATTTATTAATTATTAATAAAAAAAACTACTGCTGATAATTTTTTTATAATAAGTCACTCAGATTAGGCTAAAATTACGTTCAATGTGTTTTCTATTGTGAAGTGTTTTTTTTACTCATATGTTTCCTTCCACCGTTTCCATGCAAACTTCAACTTCAAAGTCATGTCTTAAACCTTGGGACGGTTCATAGGACTGAATTCTAAAGACAATTTTATTTAAAAAAAATGTATGGCACCGATCATTTTCCGTTAACTACTCGTATTTTAGCGTCTCCTGCTCAACTGTAAAATTAGCTATTTCTAAATATGTAAGGCTTTGCGGGAACAATTTAACTCGCAATAACTATTAATTAAATACAGTAACAATGTTCAAGGTTCAATCCGTACTCGAGCACATTAACCATAGTAAGATGTCATTTTATTTTGTCCCTTCACAATAAAAAGTTGTCTAAATTATTGTTACTGTTTTATTTACAACTTTTTGTATCGTTAACATTAATAAGTATCGTTACAAAAACGGAACGCAAGGAAGTCAAAAAGGGGAGCAGGGGTGTGGGAGAGCGGGGGAGGACACGTGGCGCGGCGGGCCGCTCATAATTTTATCGACAGTAAATCGTGTGTACGTGATCGTGATTTTGATAAATTTGCGAAAATTTGTTTAAAAAAAAAGTGAATATGCCGTATCAGTACACAGACTGGGAATATTTGGATATGGAGGTGTGTTATCGTTTTGGCGGTAACAGTCTTCGCCAGGCGCAAGTGCTAATACGCGGAGCTACACCCGGACGTGCCTCCAACACACCGCACCACTATCCTCGGGGCTGTGCAGCGCTTTAGGGGATTTTTCATCCACCGGACCTGGGGGCAGGCAGGCCTCGCCTTGCACTCCTCCAACCACATCAGCGGCATCGCGAGTGTTGGCCTCAGGGTTAGCGTTAATGAAGTCGGTTTGTGTAGAAGTGTGGGACGTGGAGGACTGCACTTCCAGCAACTCTTGTAAATAACTCATTAGTGTTTGTGTAAATAAAATAACTTATTAATGTGTGTAAATAACTTCGTAAAGTGTGTTTTTTATGTAATCATGGTATAAACAGTGAAACTACCACTAAAATCAGTAACCTCACTGACGGTGACGGAAGATCGTTGTACATACACATTCGTTCGTTGTAAGTACATATGAAGTACATACTTATTATTGTACATACCCAGGTGATTAGCCTTTGAAACAAGCCAGTTTATCGGACAATCCTCCTAGTTATACCAACTTAAAACGATAGATTGCCAGTCCAAAGCCTGGAAAAAGTGTGATGGAAAAGTGTTAATGAGATTGCAGTATTATCAAGTGATAGTGATATTGTGGTACAAATTCAAGATTTAGCCGTGTGCAGTGCAGTAAGTACCGAGCAATTTATTATTTCAGTATTATTGTGAAGTTGTCACTGTGTTGCTGCGTAAAACCCGAAGTACTCTGTGATGTAGTAGTAATTGAGAAGTAACTAGGTAGTTAATAACTTAAACATCAATGAATACGCTGTTTCCCGCGGCCGCGGGGTGGCGCGGCGCTCGCCTGAGCACCGTCTCGTCGCACGCGCGCGGCACGTGCGGGTCACGCACACAAACAGACACTGTTCGGCGCGTATAGCGTAGCGACGAGGCGTAGCAACAGACACACACCACTACGCAATTCTTTACGCCAAAGTTAACCACGCTGTTTTCGTGTGCTTTTATTTATTGCACAATCATAGTGTCGTAACCACCTGTAAATTTACAGTTGTGTTTGCTTACGGATACTGAACATCCTGATAAATAGTTGGGCGCAGATGCACAAACCTTCATGATCCACCTGAAAGCACTCGTATATGGCCAATATCACCTACTGAACCTCCCACAAAAAAGTGGTCGGTTGATTAAATTTCACCTTGTATTGTGTGCAATAAAGTGTTTTGAATAGGCATGATGACTAAAAAAAATTATTAGTCCGTCAGTTAGATTATCAGAAAATATTGGACACGTATTTTTTTTTTTCAATTAAACAAAGAATGATGAAGATATAGCCCGCTGAAGTTCCGCGTGACGTCACATCTAGATAAAATTTTACTTAGAAGTGACGTCATTTTCCCCCACTCCCAAACTTTGACTCGCTTTATCTCTGTCATTTTTTGTTTGATTGACAAAAGAAAAAATACGTGTCCAATATTTTTTGATAATCTAAATGACGGACTTAATAGAATAATATTTTGTTTACCCTGTGTACAAGCCTATTGAATTGACTTCGTTTGTCGCGCGTTATATCGCGCATATCGATTAAAATAAGCGCTATGATCGGTCTATAAACGTGACAAAAGAAGTCGCCCGTCTTCATACTACGGGTGCAGGGGCCTTGTTGACTAACTTCGACATCCATTGCAATCGTCTTCAAACGCGCCGTGATTGCCTAGTGACGTTTGAAGGCTATCGCGAAGGATATTGAAGTTAGACGATAAGAGGGCTCAATCCGTTGAGTGATTACAGTGATGTAGATGAGGCGAAACAGGTTTGTCAGGATCGTAGCAAATGGAAATCGGTTCTCTCTGCATACCCTTCTGGGAGAAAGGTGAGGTGTGAGACTATATTATATTTTTATTTTTAAGACACCATAAAATATACGCGTGATTGCATCATTACGGTTGAAACACAAAGATATTGACTCCAAAGCACGCGTGCTATAATTTAATCAAACCAATATCCACCAGAGTCAATACAATGCACAAACATTCACGTTGACCTTGGCCACGGACCGAATCCATAAACCAATTCCATACTTTACATGAAGAAACCGTGACTCATTGTTGAACCGATATCGTCCAGGTAGTTGCGGAAAAGGGAAACTTAAATAATTCACTTTAAGAGGCTTTGTAAATAAAATAGACATGCTTTTTTTCAAATTCAAATCATTTATTTGTGAGTCACAGGTTAGTGGTTAGATAGCAAGTACATAGGTTTCGTCTCTCCGTGCTCTGCCACATGGCGTACAAATATTCACACAGAAAATAAAATGAAATGTACACAATTATGTCACATTTTATATAAAATAATTAGTCACTTATAATTAAATTAACATGCATATACCTTTGCACTCACTGTGCATCGGACAAATATTCATTTACGCTATAATAAGTTTTGTCGTCTAAATAGTTTTTAAGATGCGTTTTAAACATTTGGATGTCTTCTGCATCTCTTATGGCCTTTGGTAACTTATTATAGATAGAGGGTGCCATTCCAAAAACACTTTTTCTGAAGAGTACTTTTTTGTGTTGAAAGCTACAGATTTTGTTTCCGTAGCGTTTGCTTTTAAAGTGGTCAAAAAGATTAAAATTTAATTTTACAAATACCGCCATTTCGTAGATATATAGTGATGGGAACGTAAGAATTTTGAAATTTTAAAAATGTTGTTTGCAAGTTTCCGTGCTCCTAATTTTACTGATAGCACGAATGCACCTTTTTTGGGCTTTGAAAATTGTTTCCCTTTTTGTTGCGTTGCCCCAAAATATAACCCCGTAACGTAGTGTGGAATCCACATAACCCTTATACAAATGCAATACAAATACAAATACAAAATAATTTATTTTCCATAACTTAATCATACATTTTTAACAAGGTTTTGGAGTCCCCTTTTAAGTAAAAAATACCTGTCTTAGGAGGCTCCGCTCTTCCATAACTACATGATTAAAGTTAAGCATGGCAAATATAATTTTTAAATGAAAATAAAATTAAGTTAAAATGTAGGTTTCATTAAATGTTACTAATGTGTAAAATTAAGGTCTGTGTGAGTGTATGTAGGTGAGTGTAATGTTTATGATTGTGAAAAACCCTAGTCCTACGACCGAGGTTTTGGAATCAGAATTAAATTTAACCACTAGGGGGTGAGGATATGTATGTATGTATGTGTGTGTGTGTGTGTGTGTGTGTGTGTGCGGGATTGGATAGAGAGGGTGTCAAAAGTGTGTAAGAGTGATTGCAAGACTGTCTAATAATTTTGGATTAATAAGTAGGTATTTAGATGTAATAAATATATAAAGTTTGCATTCGAATCCTTGCTCATGTGGACTCCAGAACAAGTTGTAAAGATTATTTTATAAAATTCAACCTTCTAACCCTTCCATGTATTTATATACATGATGTATGTATGTTTGTTTTTAAGAACATGAAGCATTTCAAACAGGTTAAAGACACGCACAATCATAATACCCGGAATAAAGAAAAATTACACTTGCCATTGTCTCGCATAAAAATGCTTAACAATAGCCCATACCACATGGCAATAAAAATGTATAATAAAATACCCGCAGAAATAAAATCGGCAATTAAAGAACACATTTTCTCTAAAAGGATAAGAATATTTCTAGTAAAAAAATGCTACTACTCGGTTGAGGATTTCTTAACAGAATAATTTATGATAGTTAATGTGCCCTTTTTAATATCATAGTTATGCTATATTAGAATGTAAAATATATATATATTCAAATGTTATACTATATGTTGTAGATTTACATACGCTTCACGCGTCACTCCTCTCTTGTTATCATGCTGTGTTTACCTTTAATTGGAGTTAGACTCTCATTCTATAGGCTAATTGTAATTGTACGTTGAAAGTGTATCATCTGTTGGTAGACCAAATAAATAAAATAAAAAAAATAAAAAAAATAAAAAATAAATTAATTTATTTATATTATACGAAAATTTTATGTCTATATTGTGTCGATAGTTAAGTTTTTATGTTAACTTTAAGTTGTGTTACAAATTTGCAACGCCTATAATAGGCATCTAAGTTATAAGCGCCAAAAATACATAAGATCTGTACACACTTAGATAAACGTTTGAGTTTGAGTTTGAAAAAGTTTATTCAGGGATTTGCAATATATTTATAGGCAGTAACTACTGCGTCTTCACTAACTATTTTGGTTAAGTTGTGAAGTGCATATGAAAATTTATTTAGCTTTGAGCATATCTGGTCAATTTGGGCTTGCCATGACATTTTTCTATCTATGTGTAGACCTAGAATTTTTATTGTTTCAGTTTCTTCAATTTTATTTTTCTGTGTATTTCATGAAGTACATGGAAAATTGTAATTAATCTCTGGTAGGTTTATGGCCTCCGGACCACTAGTACCATTGAACAGTACCATCAATGGTACTAGTGGCGCTGATTTGTCCCACTAGTACCATTAATGGTACAATTTTTTTTAAAATGCATTTTGACTATATAAAAAATAAATAAAATAAAATAAAATAATTTTATTGCAGACAATATTACAGTCCATAGAGATGTTAGTAGGCCTTATAACTATGTTAGCAAAACCTATCATATTAAAATTAATTTAAATATTTACCCGTACAGCTCGACCCCGCCACCTGTACATGATTTTGTATCATGTGTCGCAGGATCGGGCAGTCAGGCTTCTCGCTAATGAGTTTGAGAATGGTGTTGGAGCTCCCGCGAATTCCGCGTAGAAGTGACGCGGTGCGCTTGCGCACTATCGCATGGAAGCCATCGGTGTGCGCCAGCGCAAACATTCCGGACGCACTACAGTAACGCGGAAGCCCCAACAACATCCTAAAACCATTATTATATTGTACTCGGAGAGCATTGATAGCCCGCTGCGTACAGTTGACCCACAGACCGCAGGTATATAGAGATTGGCAATATGCCTTAAAGAGTGTTATTTTAACCTCATCACTACAACGGGCAAATCTGCGGGCCAACATATTACAGCGGACTGCCAATGCTCTCCTTTCCCTGTCAATATCACTGTCATCCTTCAAGTCCTCGGTAACTATGTGACCCAAGTACTTGAAGGACGACACTTCAACAAGTTCCACTCCGTTCAGCTTCACAGGAGGCACACAGATCGTTTTGCGATTCTTAGGTCGGAACACCATAAGTTCGCTTTTTTTAACATTATATGTGAGCCCATGGGACTTCGCGTAGCCCTCACATATTGCAATCAGCCTTCTGAGTGCAGCAACCGATGGACTCAGCAGCACCATGTCGTCCGCATAGCTGATGCTATTGACACAGTGTCCGTTAATGTAGCAGCCGACACCAGCGCTACCGAGCCCACCGATCAGCTGATTTACATAAAGGTTGAAAAGCGAAGGAGACGTCAACCCACCCTGTCTTACTCCGCACTCCAACCTGTATGAGTCAGAAAGCTCATTTAGCCATTTGACCTGGTTAGTCTGGTGCCTGTACCAATATTTTAAAATATTGACAAACTCGCCAGGAACACCAGAGTCAATTAGTTTGGTCCAAAGGATATCATACCTAACCAAGTCAAAAGCCTTAGAGAGGTCTAGAAAGGCAGCATAAACAGTTGTGTTTCTATCTGTATAATACTTGACAGTATGCTTGAGAGACAGAATAGCACACTCTGTGGATAAGTGAGGCCTGAATCCAAATTGAGCATCATGCAGGTCTAGGTGCATCTTCAGTTGTCTCTCAAGCAAACCATCAAGGACCTTAGATGTAGTGGTCGCTAATGTAATCGGTCGGTAGTTATTCTTATCAGCAATGTCACCCGTTTTGTTTTTAACTATGGGAATAACGACCGATCGCATCAGTTCAGCTGGTAAGTATGAGTGCCTAATACAAATAGTAAACAACAATCCAAGAATTCTAGGGAGGTGTGGCCCGGCATACATGAAATGCTCAATGCTGAGGCCGTCGTGTCCGGGCGACTTTCCCCTTGTCATTCCTTTGATCAGTAACTCTACTTCTTTCGCAGTAATACGTTTCGGCACATCGGACACGACGGCTTCAACATCTTCGCTCCCCGCCTTCAGTGGGGACTGCACCTGAAAATGAGAACTAAACATGTTAGCTATTTCCCTAGGGTTTTGTAGACCATCGACACTTACCGGTACGCTAGGCTTAGGACTCAACTTCCTGGTCTGTTTCCAGAAACCGCGAAAGTCCTTACTTTTGTGACGAGTGGCTAGAATATTCATTTTTATTAAGTCTTCATTGTTTTGACAAAATTTCACTTTTTGTTTAAATACTTTTCTTGATAAACACATATCGTCATAAACACGACCCTGTCGTGGCCGTCCGTACCATACCCAAGTCAAAAACTTATGCCTAGCGTCCCGGTGAGCCTCGCGGACATACTTGTTCCAACCAGCAATGAGCTTGCCACTCTTTCTACCGCTCCCTCCCTTATAACTAAACTCTGCAGCCTCCTGTAACGACGAGATTACCTTATAATATAAGTTATTGATCACATTCGTATGTTCTAAGTTACTATTTTTACATATATTATCACAACACCCATCAAGCTCGCGAGGAAAATGAATTGACTTCAATTTGTCATTACAATATTTTGTGTACTTTTGTATTTGAAGGTCATCACGCTCCCCCCAGATAATTCGGTTTACAGTAGCCTGTGGAGGCGCAGTTGCCTGTCGTAAGGATTTAATATTACATAGAATTTCTAGAGGGAAGTGGTCAGACCAATACACCTGATAGTGCACTTTTACTTGCGTAACAGATTTACATGCAGCTTCAGATACTAAACAGTGGTCAAGCCACCGATGAGTACCGTTAATGTCACTTATAAAGGTATAGGTGTCCGAGCTAAAACCTAAAATTTTAAAATCAATGCATTCCCATGTCTGGTCCGTACAAAAACTTAGTAATTCATTACAAAAATGTTCACCCGGATGTGCATTGAAATCACCCAAGACATACACAGATTCAGTATTATTATTTTCCACTACTGCAACTATTTCACTTAGGCACTCTATATATTCTGCAAGATTTTCTGACGAGTCAGTGGGCATATAGATAGAGAACACGAGCATAGAACGACCCATAACACTCACTTTGATTGCAACAATACGATCGCTCACACACGGTATCACAGACACACAATCAAATCTGGAGATGTTCCATAAGAGAGCCACTCCGCCGTACGGCCTCCCACGTAACAGCGCCTTCGATGTGTCGACTGCAGACTTGCCGAAATATCCAAAAGCTTGGTTAACTTTGCTAAGTTCATGGACTTCATCAGGCAACAACCAGGTCTCCTGAAGTGCGATAATATCCGATATTTCACTTAATGATTTAACGCATTCTATTGACCTTTTAAACGACTTACAATTAAATGTTATTAATGATGTTGTATCTTTCATCTTTGTCTGTTTTTGTCTGTTCTTTTTCTGTTTCACGACCATGAAGATAAACAAAGCGGCGGAATGATATTCCGTCCGGCCATAAATTGCAATCCATAAACATACTTAATTTATGTTTAGGCACGAGAACCTTGTATGAACTATAATCTTTTATTTGTTTTGTCTTTATTTTTTGTAGATTCACTACAACATTAGTTTTACTTTTAATATAGGATATAATATCATTTTCACACGTATCTACGTGGACATTATTTATGAACAATGGTATTTTTATATCCGCTGCGCGGAACTTTTGTTCCGTATCTATGCAGGTGCCCTTCTCGGTACTAAAACGATTCCTATATCTTTTTCTTTCCACCAGTTTCCATCCTTCATTTTTATCATTTTCATTTTCCTTCCTGTTTTTGCTGTTGCTACGAACCATATCCGCCATACTGATGCGTTTACTCATTTGCGAGTTCGATATACCGTCGTAGGAAAGAGGCGCCGACTCCCTTATATCTGTAGGAGTTTTGCTCATTGGTGAAGTTTTGCAGCGAAACTCGTTTAGTGAGGCCTGCACCGCGGTTTCAGCCGCGCTCGACACCGCAGTAGCGGCCTCTACGTGTGTCTCGATACGCTGCGGAACAGGGTTATGTGATTGATCAACCGATGCTCTCGACATGGATTGCGATCGCTGCGCTTGAACTGACAGTTGGTCACTGGCACAGGAATGATTCAAGGACGCCTTTGTGTTATTACTAAAGGTCGTTAACTCTTGCGGTATGTGCATTATGCCGATCGGACCACTTTCAAAATTAAAATTTTCTCGCATATCTCTAGAACCCCGTGTTTTGTTCACATAATTATTACATTCAAAATTATTAACTATTGAGGCCAATTTAAGGTTTGTGACTTCATTTTGTAACTGTATAAATTTCTCTTCATTCACATAATTAGCCTTAACGGTCTCGATCTCGTTTCGGAGCATTAATAAATCTTTTAACAACCTTGTCACATCAATGTGATCAAAAGTCACGGGGGGTAACTTTTGCAGATCTCGGGCCACAAATATTGGCAAATCTTCAGGGTCTACTTCTTTAATAACACTGATTATGTCCTCCAATTCACGTTGACTTTTTCCTTCTCTTTTGCGTGTAACGTTTTTCTTAGGCATTTTTAGGGAGGTATGCAGAAGATTCTTCGCTATAGAAATTTCCTCAGGCTTAAAGGCCGTAATACATAAACGAATCATTCCATCTTCGTCCATCACATCACATTTATTTTGAATGAAAGCTAATAATTCGTTTACCACTATATTGCAAGTAACGCACTTTAACACAGTAGAGGTTATTGACCCCGCCGGCACCGGATCGGACATTTCTAACTAACACGCACACTCGCAGCGAGAGACAAGCGCGAACTGAACTATATAAGGTGACTTTAATTTATACAGCCAAACTCTTACTGAAGACTCGGTAAGTGCTCAATAACAAGGTTCGATGACACTTTTTGTGAACTTCGTAAATTATTCTTTTCGTGTTCCTTACAAACGCAAGCCCAGCCCCGAGTCAATTACTATGTGGAGTCAACATTTTATTTTGCGAATTTAGCAAAGTGTTATCGATCCGTGTCACTGATCACTTACCAAGTCTCCAGTATAAGTTTGGCTGTATACATTAAAGTCACCTTATATAATATAGGGTTTTGTTTTCGGATTTAAATTAATGATAACTTTAAATTTGAAGCAGAGTAGAGCAGGCAGAGTTTGGCTGTTCATGTTATAATATATATTAAGAGTATGGCATACCCTAGGAAAAAAATGTTATTACCCGTCCAACACAAAAAGGCCAATGTCATATACTTTATTAGCTTTGGATAGAGGCGATTATTGTTTAGCTAATTGACCTATTTGTCTAGGACGCGTAATACTAATAATTACGCGCGAAACGGCAAATCGGAGGGTTTTTTGCTAATACTGAAATATTTTGTAGGGAAAAAAATACTGGATTTAAGTATTACTATTACCTATTTTATGAAAAAAAATGACCGCGTTCTTTTTTTTGACAAAAGTATAAATCTTAGTACATTGTTTATAAGGTATATCACCTAGATAAAAGATCAATAAATCAAATATATTTTTTCCAATATTATAATAGTCCTACTTTCGTCAAAAGAACCCTCGAAAATCTGGCTTTTTTCATATTCTAGGGTCAGGTACAGTAAGGCTTTTCTAGCCAAGTTGTGTTATTTAATGTATTACGTTAAACGATCGTGCACAACAACTTTAAAGCGTATTTATTGTTGTTGTGTAGGATTTTTTACACATTAATGCATAAAATAACTCAACATTTGATAGAAAAGCCTAATTGACACTAAACTATCGGCGCGTAGTTCCATGCATCACATTTATTTAAAAACTAGCTTTTGCCCGCGGCTCCGCCCGCATGTTATTCGGTTTAAAGATATGCTTTTTTACGGGATAAAAAGTAGTCTATGTGTTAAGTTAGGGTATAAGCTATATCCATTCTATATTTCATCCAAATCCGTTGAGCCGTTTCAGCGTGATAGAGTAACAAACATACACATACACCCTAACTTTTGCATTTATTATTAGTGTGATAGTGTGATCCATCCATCCATCAGCCTGCTTTCGTCCACTGCTGGACATGGGCCTTTCCAGGATTTCGCCACTCTTGGAAGAAATGCCCATACTCACACACGCTGGGCAAGCGGGTTGGTGAGCGCGGTGCCGAAACCCTCGCACTAGTGACGCCGCTGCCCGTCACCAGTCTGTTTTATATAAGGCCCGGCAATTGGGGATGGATATACCGCCATCCATCGGTCCCAGGCAGTGGTGGGCCGCCTGGTTTTGCCTGAGAGCTGTTCTCTTACTCTCCCCCGAATAACTTCGGGAGGATTTGCGAGTAAGATGGTGGTACCTGCACAGTCGAGCCCGGCATCAGCTCTACCACCTATAGTGGTATAATTGGATAGTGTGATAAGAAAAAAAATCTGACAAAAACCGGCCAAATGGGTGTCGGGTGTGATCTCTCTGTACCGTAGTTAGTAGTTACCCCACATAATATGCGGAATGTAGACCAACCATGAGTTTTGCTTACTATGTGTATAGGGGTTAACGTCTGAGTAAAATATTTATATGAGAAATTGTGCAGCGCCCCTAGCGGCTTACTACAGAACCAGCATTTCTCATACAAAATATTTGACGCAGACGGTAACGTGTATAGTAAGCAAAACTCATGGTAGGCCTTATGGTCGCGTCTTTTGAAAGTATACAAGGCTAGTTACACACAGGTTGGGACTGCTCACGTATAGATTCAAACTGTAATAGGACATCGATTCCTTGGGAAGTATACATGATTATTATACACTTATCGCGTATATATTCCAATATGTGTGCTAACATTGTATACGAAAAATATACTGCACCAGTTACCATTATTATATTATTATGGTAAGTGGACAAAAAATCTTTCACCAAAAGTAAAAAAATAGGTGCGACATGGTTACGGACTATTTAATTCTCTGTTTTAAAAACTGTACAGTATTAGTACGTGTTGGTTCTAGCCTTGTATAGTTTCTAAAACAAATCACTTCATTGTTATTAGAAAGTATACGCGACTAGTACGGGTAAATCGTTTATACTTTCCGAATTTTTTTTTTCACTAATAAATTTGAAAGTATACAGTGTAACTTTACTATGGATGCGTACTGGCCTTGTATACTTTCAAAAGACGCGGACTGGTCTACTAATACAGATCGCGCCAAACTTCTACTCCGCTCGGAAGTCGCTCTTCCGAAGGACGGCCAATACATTTTGTTCCTGTCGATACGAATCGCCCCGTGTTTGGAGGTGATTAAAAGCTTGGCGCGACCTGTACTCTTAAACCTGTAAAGCCTACTTAGCTGTGATAGTTTTCCCTTTAAATTCATTATATATACTACTTCTGTGAATTTTTTCACATTTCTATAAACAACCGTTTAGCCGGCAGGAGACACTTGACTCTAACAAAAATTAGCACTTTATAGCTTAAGGGGTTATCCCAATTTATCCCTTTTCAAATTCATTTGAAAAATTGAAAACCAATAAACAATAAAATTTAAACCAATAATAAATTTGGAATACTCTAAATATATGTCATATTTCACTCTTTGATCTTGATATTTCGGTCGTTCGATACACGATTGCTTACACTTTCCTCGATCCGATTAAATCGCAAAGATAGGTCTAAACTACGATCTAAATATCATTTCATTTAAGCTATATTAAGTTTTGGACAATAAAAGTTATACTAAAATACACGTCGTGAAAAGTATGATATTAAACGGGCGTCATATTAAAAACCCATCCCTTTAATTCCAAAATAATAAATAAAACACCTCGAAACCGCGAGTTTTCTGAGCTGCCTGCTTTCGCTAAGCAAGATAAACATGTATAAAATGAAAGCTGGACAGGACAGATTTCTCTGGATAACCTTAATATTTATATTCTTAATATTATGGATTGCCTTAATATTTCGCCAACGGATCCCTAAATCGAAAAAAGGTTTTCACACAATGTTTTTGAACGACCTATCTAAACCTAGTCTCTGGGCTAAGCCGCGGACGGACGGACAGACGGACACGGCGAAACTATAAGGGTTCCTTGTCGGACTACGGAACCCTAAAAACCACGCGGCCAAGCTAGCTCATAATACCAACGTGCTGTAGCTTTCAAATTTTCGTTTTGGCACAGGGGTCGAACCGCAGACCGCATTGGTTGGCCCGTTGTAGTTTGGGAACCCGTTGTTGTTTGTGTTGGTTGCCATCTAATTCAAATTCAAATTTATTTCCATCATAATGTTCGAAAGGTCTTAAATAACATTTAGTATTGTATCAATTACGGACCCTGTCGGCCACAGCAAAGTAACTTAAAGCTAACACAATTATTCTTATTCAATTACCTACATACTTATGGGATATAAATGTCTATGGTTGCTATTCACCAAAAATAGATGAAAAATGAACTTCCAAAATAACGTTCAATGGGTATTGAAGTATTTATGAATTGTGACGTCATTTCAAGTGCGAACGTATCCTTACTTAAGCGATATGTATGTTTTAGACGATAGGCATTCTGTTTGGCAACTTTTTCGATACAGAATCAGGGGGCTGTTTGTAAACGATTATTTTTAGCATGCAACGAGATATTTGATTGTAAAAAGATTTGAACTCCATTTTAAGGATGTTGAACTGTAATAATAAGACGTGAGCGTGTAATTAGTTTTTTCGTTTCCAGATGAAAACGATTTAACTTAGATTTACAGATGTTATCATTTGTTGATCTCTGTGATAGCAGTTGGCTCAAGTTCGATGCCCGGACAAGTCAACAATAGTTGTCAAGGTTGTGATGAGACGACGTAAGCGACCTCCTTTTAGGGTTTCGTCAGACAATGAAAACTCATATATGACAAAAAGCTTCAGTGTTGGGAACATATTTCGAACTGAACTCAAAACAGGCTTGCTCGATTGAGTTGAAACTGAATGGCTTAAATGCATGATTATTTTCTTTTTGTATGAAACTGAAATATATGCTAAATACTCAAATGTAAAGGAAAAAATAATATAAAAAATATTTTCATATATTTAGGGCTCAGACCAATAAAAAGTCAAGACGTAGTTTACTCTATATAACGGGCGAAGCAGGCTAAAAGTGAGACAGTTTCGTGTTCGTACACGGATTGCAACTCACACATGCGCAATCTGTCTCAGTTTTCACTTGGCGGCAACACTCACTAAGTGCACACATGTTTACGAAACTGGCTTCACGTCAATATTGACGGCGCTCCGTCTTGAGTTTTTATTTGGTCTGAGATTTAGGGTAAAATATCAAATCAAAATAAAAAAAAAATAGTTTTTCCAATTGACTTAAATATAATATAAGTACTATATTTTTTGGATCTAAGATCATACCTCAATAAAATTTAAATAATTGGTATAAGTCCAGAAAAAAATGAAATATTTACGTTTTTTTTCCAAAAAGTCTCGTTATGACATCGTTACAAAATAATAATTCAAATCTACCTATAATATTGCAGATTCAAAAAATCATATAAAATCAAGGAATAAAGTTTGAATCAAATGCATTGAACATTATTATTGCTCCATCTCTCTTAGACGTACTAACACCAATTGTTTTGAGTTATTATTTAATATATTTTTTTATTAAATAAATACTGGTATGTTGCCGATTGGCATTACAATGCATTTAAGGGTTAATGTGAGTAGATAATAAATCTGAGACCCCAAAAAAATACAAAAGATTTTATGACGACATGTCTTCAAAATAATGTTTCGAAACCCGTGCACTTTCTACGACGCAACGTCGCAACGTACACTTTACTAAAAACCTTTTTGAAGTGGATGCTATAATCCTGACACATTTCTATCGCCTCCACACTCGTTGATCGATTCATTCTAGGTTTTTAAGTAAGACAGATTAAGTAAAGCTATAATTCTGTGTGTTCTAGACTTGCCCCTTCTTCAATTTGTAACAATTTGGTCGGTATACGTCCTCGGGCCGGTGGGTCAACCATAAGTGTGGGTCTCGATACTCGTTACCGACTGCGTAAAATGTTTTGTATGAGATATTGTCGTTCCTCTGGTAAGCCGCTAGGGGGCACTGCACAATTTCTAATATATAAATATTTTACGCAGTCGCTAGCGAGTATATGACGCCCAAACTCATTGTAGGCCTACGGGTCAACCTCTGTTTTCAACTTGCGCTCACTTCTTTCTATTCTATTCGTCACTATTAAGTATGTATTTAAAATTCATTTCCTTGACTGCCAAAACAGTCACGTATACAACTACTGTACCTCTGTCCACCAACAATCTGCGAGCAACACCACAGCCGTGGCGTCCAGGAATCAGGCTAACACTGGCCGGAGTACTTTCGGGAAGAAACAGGTATGACTCACAGATATTTACGACACGAGTCCCCTAGGGGCGTCGGAGACAGTCACGTATACAACTACTGTACCTCTGTCCACCAACAATCTGCGAGCAACATCACAGCCGTGGCGTCCAGGAATCAGGCTAACACTGGCCGGAGTACTTTCGGGAAGAAACAGGTATGACTCACAGATATTTACGACACGAGTCCCCTAGGGGCGTCGGAAACAGTCACGTATACAACTACTGTACCTCTGTCCACCAACAATCTGCGAGCAACACCACAGCCGTGGCGTCCAGGAATCAGGCTAACACTGGCCGGAGTACTTTCGGGAAGAAACAGGTATGACTCACGGATATTTACGACACGAGTCCCCTAGGGGCGTCGGAGACAGTCACGTATACAACTACTGTACCTCTGTCCACCAACAATCTGCGAGCAACACCACAGCCGTGGCGTCCAGGAATCAGGCTAACACTGGCCGGAGTACTTTCGGGAAGAAACAGGTATGACTCACAGATATTTACGACACGAGTCCCCTAGGGGCGTCGGAGACAGTCACGTATACAACTACTGTACCTCTGTCCACCAACAATCTGCGAGCAACACCACAGCCGTGGCGTCCAGGAATCAGGCTAACACTGGCCGGAGTACTTTCGGGAAGAAACAGGTATGACTCACAGATATTTACGACACGAGTCCCCTAGGGGCGTCGGAGACAGTCACGTATACAACTACTGTACCTCTGTCCACCAACAATCTGCGAGCAACATCACAGCCGTGGCGTCCAGGAATCAGGCTAACACTGGCCGGAGTACTTTCGGGAAGAAACAGGTATGACTCACAAATATTTACGACACGAGTCCCCTAGGGGCGTCGGAAACAGTCACGTATACAACTACTGTACCTCTGTCCACCAACAATCTGCGAGCAACACCACAGCCGTGGCGTCCAGGAATCAGGCTAACACTGGCCGGAGTACTTTCGGGAAGAAACAGGTATGACTCACAGATATTTACGACACGAGTCCCCTAGGGGCATCGGAAACAGTCACGTATACAACTACTGTACCTCTGTCCACCAACAATCTGCGAGCAACACCACAGCCGTGGCGTCCAGGAATCAGGCTAACACTGGCCGGAGTACTTTCGGGAAGAAACAGGTATGACTCACAGATATTTACGACACGAGTCCCCTAGGGGCGTCGGAGACAGTCACGTATACAACTACTGTACCTCTGTCCACCAACAATCTGCGAGCAACACCACAGCCGTGGCGTCCAGGAATCAGGCTAACACTGGCCGGAGTACTTTCGGGAAGAAACAGGTATGACTCACAGATATTTACGACACGAGTCCCCTAGGGGGCGTCGGCGTCATGCATGTGGCGATCTCAGCTAGCCCCGCCTTTTGTTTTATTTACCAATTACAGTTTATGAGAGACACTTTTTATGACATTGTTGGGTCCATCAGAGTCCTTCAGTTACTTTAGTCAGACTATTGGTAGACAAACACTAGCAGGGTGGGACCTAGCGGAAGTTGCCGCGAGCCACTGCACACTAAACTGGCCGTTAAGGTGGTCAGGCGGGAACCTTGATGACTGTACGGTAAGCCCGTACTTAGGCATTGGTATGGACTCACACCTTAAGGGGTTTCATAATGCTAAACTTCGGCCCTGTTCCGACGCTTTTGTTTTTTAATTGTCTATCCTATTTTAATCTACACTAGGAAATTAACTATAAAAAATTATCCAATAATGTTTTTTTTTGTTTAGGGTGTATTTGCGTGTGTCAGTTTCGTTTTAATCGGTTTATGGCAAACTGATTCTTTCGTGAAAATATTTATTAAAAGTAATTTTATCAATAGATGTTTAAAAGTATGTATTTTTATGAAGTGTAATTAATCTCGAGTCAAAAAACGCAACCTAATTTTTTCTGTATCATCCACATAGACGGAACTAAATCCGATGAAAAACTTAAGTTTAGCATCATGGAGCACCTTAAGAGAATAGGTTCCGATTGCATTGATCGCTGTTACTCCATGCGAAAAGATCCGCAGTGCGAGAGGGACGAATTCTGGAAAAAAAATCTAATTTACGACTTTTATCATGAATTTTATTATTAAAAAAAACTAAAGTTTGTATCAAATATCTGTTCGTTCAAAGTTTAATAAAAAATTTACAGTTTTTTAATTCATAAAATAAATAATATAATATGATTTTGCTCAAGCAATGTTTAAGACTCGACATGAAAACTTTTTTTGGAGTCATCTTTGATTTTTTATAATTCAATGTTGGAATGACGTCTGAAGATTCTGTTTCGATAAGAGTGTGCCTTATATTCTTGACAGAATTCCATTTTTTTTTTTCAAATATTGCTAGATTCTTCAAACACGGAAGAATAAATTATGGTTTTTCGGAGCCTGTCCTCTTAACGTGCCTTCCTAAGCACCCGGATCGAACCCGAATGTGCTCCTTCGTGATTTAAACCAGCACCCTCTGGTGTAGTGAGACCTTCGAACTATTGAAGCAGAGAGGCAGTGTATCAATCTTACGTAATGTTTCCAGGGCGGGCACGTGCACGGGGGCGCGCAGCTGGTGGGCTTAGAGCTTTACAAGCGGCTCCGGGAGTTCCTCAGGAACTATCTCATTAACTTGCTGAAGGTGCGTATGTGTAGCAGACAGGGTATGCTTAGTTACGGTCGCGTTCCTGAAATTATTGTTTTATTTTTTTAATAAAAAGTATATAAAATTTTAACAAAACAATAATAACTGACTTCAAATATTATGGTTACAGCAGACATTCACTAAAAAGCTTAAAATAATGACATACCGACCGATGGTACCAAAATAACACTTTTATACTACACCTGCTTGGAAAGTTCCTTCTTACTTTTTCGAAAACGATGGAGAATATACTACGTCATTGCTGTCATACCAATAAAAAATGCGCCTCGGACCTCAAACTACACCCTAGTTGGTAATCGGCCTCTTTCTCCACTCGGTGAACAATGTATTATTGCCGACTTCTTTCTTCCTGAAACATTATGTTCTCTAGAAGTCTGCGCTCTCATATTGGTTTTTGTATTCTATTCCATTTCTAGTTAAGTTGTGTTACTCTGTGCATTACCTTGTAAATGAATGTGCACAACAAACAACAATAAACACGTTTTAAAGTTGTTGTGCCCACTCTTTTACAACATAATGTATTGAACATTGTGAACAACATTGTTAGAAACATTGGCCGGTCCATGCTATAAATCACATTAATTTTATACTTTTTATTTTAAAATAATGAAAAGAAAACTATAGCCTGGCAAGTTCGTACGTGATACTCCCGTGGTCCACGGGTGACGGTCCTCCGTGAAAGACGAATGTAGGTCGTAATAAATGCGTGAGGGTCGAGTAGTAGCTTTGATCTGATTTCGGCAACATGTGAATACAGATACGGCTGTGCGTCGTCAAACGCACAGTCTTTACACACTAACTATTTAAAGAGGGAAATCATATCGGAAAAGTCATTGGCCGTCAAACCAAATAGATTACATACAAGGTCTAAACATGTTATAAAAATCGAAAAAAAGATTCGACGTCTTACGGACACCAAAACAATGTTAATTTAGCACACTTAATTGCCAATAGCAAAGGTTTATTAAACTTTACACTACAGTATAAAGAAAAACAAAACATTACAGACTCTGTGTATTGCAACCGTTCCATTTATAAATAATGGAAATAGGTACTCGTAGGTATGTTTAGCGGTCAATAGTAGTGCGCCATTTTTCTTAGAACGTCTCCCGTCATTCGCGGACCATGGGAGTGTTACGTACGAACTTGCCCGGCTATAGAGATAGTGCTGGCTAAACGATAATTTTTCACAAAAACACCCACTGATAAAGATCCCAATAATGTTCCAGAATGGCGCCGATCTGATGGGGGAAGATGTGCTAGCTTTCTACACGGTGCAATGGGAGGAGTACCAGTTCAGTTCGCGAGTGCTGAACGGAGTCTGCTCTTATCTGAATAGGCATTGGGTCAAGCGCGAGTTCGAGGAGAGTCGCAAGGTACATTAGATTTAAAGAGCTACGCTTGTCGGTGGAGTTGTCGTCGGCATATCATAATTTGCCTAGGCAGATTGTACTAGGGGGTCCCTTTGCTCGGCTCCCCAAATTAATTTACATGTCAAGCTACCGTGGCATAAGTCTTCTTAGTATCGTTGGCAAATTGTGTGCTAAGGTTCTGATTACAAGGGTGATGGATGAAACTGAAGAAAACATTTGGGATGTGCAAGCGGGTTTTAGAAGAGGTATGGGTTGCGTGGATCAGATATTTTATTTACGAAGCATATCTGAAAAATGTCTCGGGAAATACGAGAAGGTGTTTTGTGCGTTTGTGGATTTAGAAAAGGCTTACGATAGAGTGGTGAGAGATGACTTGTGGACAACACTGTCTGTGTATGGAGTGAATAGCTACCTGGTGCGGGCCCTGAAATCTCTCTATGAGAATTCCAGTGCTGGCATCAGGATTAACGGGGCATACACTGAATGGTTTAACATCTCTAGAGGAGTTAGACAGGGATGTGTAGCGTCACCGTGGCTGTTCAATCTATTCATGGACAGTTGTTTAAATGTTTTGTAAGAGCGTAAATGTGGACTGAAGTTAGGGGAGTTACTTATCAAATGCCTCTTAAACGCCGATGACTAAGTTCTCCTTGCTTCATCAGTGGATGAGCGCAAAAGATGGCATCAATAATGAATGATGCCTTTAAAAGGAAAGGAATGCAAATTAATGCAGGAAAAATAAAGGTAATGGTGCTAGAGAGGGATAAAGCGGTGACTGAATGTAAGGTTAAGATTGAAGACGAGGAAGTGGAACAGGTTAAAGAATTTGTTTATCTGGGTTGTCTATTCACACGCGATGAAAAGTGTGACGGTGACATTGAAAGAAGAGTGAATGCGGGAAACAAAGTGAACGGGGCCCTGCACTCCTTTATGGGCAGCCAAAGTGTGACTTCAAAGGCACGATTGGCGGTTCATAATGGAGTGTTGGCTCCTACGCTTATGTATGGTAGTGAATGGTGGGTGTGGCAAGATGAGCATCGCAGTAGAGTGAATGCAGTGGAAATGCGTTCCTTACGGAGTATGTGTGATCTGACATTGAATGATAGAGTGAAAAATATCGACATAAGGGATCGTTGTGGCCTGAAAGAAGATGTAGTGACTAGAATAGAAAAAGGAATGCTTCGGTGGTTTGGGCATATAGAGACGATGAATGAAAGTAGAGTGACGAAAGGAATTTATGCTGCACAAGTGTAAGGTAAAGCTCGACCGGGCCGCTCTAGAAGGACGTATGCCGACCAAATAAGCGACATACTGAAAAAGGGCAAAGTGAAAAGTAGTGTTATTTTGTTCGTTAGTTATCTACCATAAGAGGTACCCTCTATCTTATCTTAACATGTTTTTATTGTTTTTTCACGTATAGTTAAGAATGGGTTAACTCGATATTTTGTTGACTGTTTGTACTTTTAGTTTTATGTTAGTAAGATATATTTGCATTTTGTGTACATCCATTCGTGGAAACTTCACTGGCCAGTGTGATGCCTACTTGTATTTTTATTTTTATGTATTATTTGAGGCTGTTTGTTTGCCTTAATAACGAAAAATGAAAAAATTAAAATGTATTAAAATAAAACGAGGACATTTCTTTAAAAAAATGTGTTATTGCAGGGTATCTACGAGATCTACCAGCTCGCCCTAGTGACGTGGCGCGACAACTTGTTCAAATGTTTGAACAAGCAAGTCACCAACGCTGTACTGAAGCTCATCGAGAGAGAGCGAAATGGCGAGACTATCAATACGAGACTCGTGTCTGGGGTAAGTATCATCCAACCATCAGCCCGTGTTCGTCCACTGCTGGACATAGGCCTGTCCAATACTTCGCCCCACTCGTCGGTCCTTCGTCCTCCTCACCCAGCCGCCACCCACAACGTCCTTCAGGTCGTCGGCCTACGCTACGCTTTGATGTACGTGGCCTCCATTCTAACGCCTTTCGGGATAAGTATAGTACACAGTATAGGGGTTGGCAGTATCTACGTGATGTACCAACTTGCTTTTGTGACGCGGCGCGACAACTTTTTCAGTGGTGATGTAGATTTTTAGGGTTCCGTACCTCAAAACACAGTGCACAGTCTCATATCAACAAAATAAAGAAAAACCGGACAAGTGCGAGTCGGACTCGCCCAACGAGGGCTCCGTTAAAGTCTATATTTTTTATGATTTCATTACAAATGTATAGTTTTCAGATTTTTCCCTATACTTGTAGTATAGGACAGTATTACTTGCCAAATTTCATAGTTCTAGGTCAACGGAAAATACCCTATTAATTTTGATTCCCTTGAAAGTGTCGAAATGTACGTTTTTTGCGGCATAAACGGCCGTATCCTTTTTTCACGTTAACCTTGAAGTTTGATACTTTCACAGCTTCAAGGGACTGTAGACCTGATTATATGGTTTTAATTTCAACTCGATACGTCCATGCGTTCCCGAGATAAAGGGTCTTGACAGGCAGACAGACGGACAACAAAGTGATCCTATAAGGGCTCTGTTTTTTTCTATCGAGGTACGGAGCCCTAAAACCGGAACCCTTATACGACTTAAACTACTACAACTACACGACGAATAACTTTGTTGTTCGTCTGTCAAGACCCTTTTTCTTTTTCCAGTTAACTTAGAAACTTGAAATTCCATTCACAATTTCGCTTTATCGTATCGTGATTGGCTAGAAATAGAACAATGAAAGCATGCGAGGCGTTATTTCTGTAAAATTTACAGAAGTCTGCAACAGGCAGTGGCATGCATAGAACTTTTTGCTGGAAATGCAATGAGAAGGTCAAGCCTGACAATAAAAAAAAAAAAATTTAAAACCAATTTGAAAAATGTATGTTTTAAATCATGTACTCCATTACAAATTATGATTTTTCAAAGTGACATTTTTTTTAATTGTCAAACTTGACCTTATCATTGCATTCCCAGCAAAAAGTTCTATGCACGCCACTGGCAACAGACGAAAGACCTGCACTATGCAACTAAATATAGCTCGACATATCTACGATAAACTTACATCTTTTTCCAGGTGATCAACTGCTATGTAGCGCTTGGGCTAAACGAAGAGGAGCCAAGCGCGCGGGGACAAAACCTCTGCGTGTACAAAGATACGTTCGAAGCGGTCTTCCTGGAGGATACCGAACGATTCTATACGAGAGAGAGCAGCGACTTCTTGAGGAATAACCCCGTTACCGAGTATATGATCAAGGTGAGATTATACAGTACCCATCTGTCAGCGTGGTTCGTCTGCTGTACATGGGCCTGTTACTGTGGTGCAATTAACCCAAAAAACGGCCTAACCTCAACATCCAAAGTGAAACTATCATTCCAGCTCCAAATTGTTCTATAGAGTCCACATATTGTTGGGTAAAAAGTAACACTATTTTTAGCGTCAGGTTTGGGGGGGAGTGGGGGGAGAAGTTGGGATTTTCCAGTTTTTCTTAAATATTTCGAAAACTATGCGGTTTAGCGCAAAAATGCCAAGGACAAAAGTAATCTACATTGAATTGCGCACAATAGTCCACTTAAATCGCAATTTGTTTTACAAAACACAATCCTGTATAAAAAATAGCTTGTGATAATGTCACACTTTTCCAAAAATATAAAAAAAAACGCACAGTTGCTAATTTACACCCTCCGTAACTCTGGAACCGTTCAATTTGGCAAGGTTATGGTATAGGCTATTTTGTGCGCAATTCAATGTAAATTACTTTTGTCTTTGGCATTTTTGCGCTTAACGGCATAGTTTTCGAAATATTTAATAAAAACTGAAAGAACCCAACTTCTCCCCCTCCCCCCTCCCCTCCAAACCCGACGCTAAAAATAGTGTAACCCAACAATATGTGGACTATATAGAACAATTTGGAACTGGAATGATACTTTCACTTTGGATGTTAAGCTCTGGGGTTAATTGCACCATACTATATCCAAGATTCCGCCACTCTTGGCGGTCCTCCTGTATAGCATAGATGACACGAATAGATAAATTTTGTCTCTCGAAGAAACGTTTGACCAATGGGCACGCAGGACGAGTTGTTTTATCGAGGCAATGATCACGTGATAAAGTTTATCTGCGTTTCCATTGGTCAAACGTTTTTTCGAGAGACATTACTTCTCTATTACTTTCGTCCATGTTAGCTATGCTGGAAGAAATGCCCATACTCACACACGCTCGGCAGGTAGGTTGGAGAGACAGGGCAGTGACGCCGCTGCCCGTCGTCGCCAGTCTGTTTTATATAAGGTTCGGCAATTGGGAATGGGTATGCCACAATCAAGCGGTCACAGGCCATTGCCACAGTGGCGAAGGGTCCACATAACTCGATTCCCATCGGCTTGTTTAGGAAATGGTATCCATACTACATTTCTTTATTCCGTGCTCTTCGCTTTGTCGAACATTTCCATAAATCTCAATGCGACAAGTACACTTGGCTGACAGGGAGTTGCAAAGTAGAAAATTGTTCATGTTTTCCTTGGTTGCTTTTCCGAGAAACCCCTTCGCCACTGGTGGGCCACCTGGTTGTGCCTGTATGAGAGCTCTCCTCTTACTCTCCCCCTAATAACTAAGGGGTTTGTAGGTGAGATGGCGGTACCTCCACAGTGGAGCCCTTTTTTAAAAATAAGTAGGAAGGCGTTTCAATTGTGTTTTATTTCCTGCCCTAAATAAAAAAAATAACAAGTTTCTTTATTTTATTTTACTTTATTAGGAACAACATGCAGCAGATTTTGTAAATATAAAACATCACATTTGAACAATAAATACGGCCAATAACAGTTGTTCGCCATTAGACTTAGAATTGACAAAAAGATTACATAAAGAAACAGACATATTAATTGGACATGGAAAACAAATGGTGCAAAAAATAACTAAAACTATACAAAAAAGAAAAACAATAATGGTATAGCTAATTCGATTAAAAATTTAGGTGAGTGTGTGAGTGATGATGACTGAAGAGTGAGAAGGGTGTGTATTGTGAGTGAATGTGTGTGTCGGGATTAATGTATTATATATGGGAGAGTAGGGAAGAGGTAAGGATGTTTCTTTTATTAAATTTGTGAATTGTTATTATGGTATGGAATTTAATATTTTATAAAAAAAAATGTATTAGGAATACGAATTTAAGTCACAATTTGTTTTGTTAGGGTTATCTCTATTTATCTTACTACGATCACATAATCGAGAACAGATACCTGTTTATGGCTTCATGGGGCCGCCCCCCCCCCCAGCTACAAATCCAAGCCAAGAAACTAAAGTTCTCTCTCAACTCCTGATCTATTCCAGGCCGAACAGCGTCTCCAAGAGGAACAGAGGCGAGTCCAGGTCTACCTCCACGAGACGACGATGGAGCGACTCGCCAAGACCTGCGACCGAGTACTTATTGAGAAACATTTGGAGATCTTCCACGCTGAGTTCCAGGTCTGTATACCAATCAAATCTGTAGAAAACTTTGTTCAATTCGCCTTGAAAATGCCGAAATGGTCTCTGTGAAACAGTTGGCATATAAAATAAATAAAACGTGAGTGTAAAAGCCAGCATTAAAGAATAATTTAATATGTCAGCACATGTGAGTTTTATTAATATTATAGTTATATGGCTAATAAATCAAACATAACTTTTTCCATAGAAACTGCTCGACGGTGAGAAGAATTCTGACCTCGGAAGGATGTACACGCTGGTGGCTCGGATCCCGGACGGACTGTGCGAACTGCGGCGGTTGTTGGAGCAGCACATTCACGCGCAGGGCTTGTCCGCTATTGACAAGTGCGGCGAGCCGGCGCACACTGTGAGTTGAAGTGTTAACTAAATCTATATACGAAACTGCTCGACGGTGAGAACAATTCTGACCACGGAAGGATGTACACGCTGGTGGCTCGGATCCCGGACGGACTGTGCGAACTGCGGCGGTTATTGGAGCAGCACATTCACGCGCAGGGCTTGTCCGCTATTGACAAGTGCGGCGAGCCGGCGCACACTGTGAGTTGAAGTGTTAACTAAATCTATATACGAAACTGCTCGACGGTGAGAAGAACTCTGACCTCGGAAGGATGTACACGCTGGTGGCTCGGATCCCGGACGGACTGTGCGAACTGCGGCGGTTATTGGAGCAGCACATTCACGCGCAGGGCTTGTCCGCTATTGACAAGTGCGGCGAGCCGGCGCACACTGTGAGTTGAAGTGTTAACTAAATCTATATACGAAACTGCTCGACGGTGAGAACAATTCTGACCTCGGAAGGATGTACACGCTGGTGGCTCGGATCCCGGACGGACTGTACGAACTGCGGCGGTTATTGGAGCAGCACATTCACGCGCATGGCTTGTCCGCTATTGACAAGTGCGGCGAGCCGGCGCACACTGTGAGTTGAAGTGTTAACTAAATCTATATACGAAACTGCTCGACGGTGAGAACAATTCTGACCTCGGAAGGATGTACACGCTGGTGGCTCGGATCCCGGACGGACTGTGCGAACTGCGGCGGTTGTTGGAGCAGCACATTCACGCGCAGGGCTTGTCCGCTATTGACAAGTGCGGCGAGCCGGCGCACACTGTGAGTTGAAGTGTTAACTAAATCTATATACGAAACTGCTCGACGGTGAGAACAATTCTGACCTCGGAAGGATGTACACGCTGGTGGCTCGGATCCCGGACGGACTGTGCGAACTGCGGCGGTTATTGGAACAGCACATTCACGCGCAGGGCTTGTCCGCTATTGACAAGTGCGGCGAGCCGGCGCACACTGTGAGTTGAAGTGTTAACTAAATCTATATACGAAACTGCTCGACGGTGAGAAGAACTCTGACCTCGGAAGGATGTACACGCTGGTGGCTCGGATCCCGGACGGACTGTGCGAACTGCGGCAGTTATTGGAGCAGCACATTCACGCGCAGGGCTTGTCCGCTATTGACAAGTGCGGCGAGCCGGCGCACACTGTGAGTTGAAGTGTTAACTAAATCTATATACGAAACTGCTCGACGGTGAGAAGAACTCTGACCTCGGAAGGATGTACACGCTGGTGGCTCGGATCCCGGACGGACTGTGCGAACTGCGGCGGTTATTGGAGCAGCACATTCACGCGCAGGGCTTGTCCGCTATTGACAAGTGCGGCGAGCCGGCGCACACTGTGAGTTGAAGTGTTAACTAAATCTATATACGAAACTGCTCGACGGTGAGAACAATTCTGACCTCGGAAGGATGTACACGCTGGTGGCTTGGATCCCGGACGGACTGTACGAACTGCGGCGGTTATTGGAGCAGCACATTCACGCGCATGGCTTGTCCGCTATTGACAAGTGCGGCGAGCCGGCGCACACTGTGAGTTGAAGTGTTAACTAAATCTATATACGAAACTGCTCGACGGTGAGAACAATTCTGACCTCGGAAGGATGTACACGCTGGTGGCTCGGATCCCGGACGGACTGTGCGAACTGCGGCGGTTGTTGGAGCAGCACATTCACGCGCAGGGCTTGTCCGCTATTGACAAGTGCGGCGAGCCGGCGCACACTGTGAGTTGAAGTGTTAACTAAATCTATATACGAAACTGCTCGACGGTGAGAACAATTCTGACCTCGGAAGGATGTACACGCTGGTGGCTCGGATCCCGGACGGACTGTGCGAACTGCGGCGGTTATTGGAGCAGCACATTCACGCGCAGGGCTTGTCCGCTATTGACAAGTGCGGCGAGCCGGCGCACACTGTGAGTTGAAGTGTTAACTAAATCTATATATGAAACTGCTCGACGGTGAGAACGATTCTGACCTCGGAAGGATGTACACGCTGGTGGCTCGGATCCCGGACGGACTGTACGAACTGCGGCGGTTATTGGAGCAGCACATTCACGCGCATGGCTTGTCCGCTATTGACAAGTGCGGCGAGCCGGCGCACACTGTGAGTTGAAGTGTTAACTAAATCTATATACGAAACTGCTCGACGGTGAGAAGAACTCTGACCTCGGAAGGATGTACACGCTGGTGGCTCGGATCCCGGACGGACTGTGCGAACTGCGGCAGTTATTGGAGCAGCACATTCACGCGCAGGGCTTGTCCGCTATTGACAAGTGCGGCGAGCCGGCGCACACTGTGAGTTGAAGTGTTAACTAAATCTATATACGAAACTGCTCGACGGTGAGAAGAACTCTGACGTCGGAAGGATGTACACGCTGGTGGCTCGGATCCCGGACGGACTGTGCGAACTGCGGCGGTTATTGGAGCAGCACATTCACGCGCAGGGCTTGTCCGCTATTGACAAGTGCGGCGAGCCGGCGCACACTGTGAGTTGAAGTGTTAACTAAATCTATATACGAAACTGCTCGACGGTGAGAACAATTCTGACCTCGGAAGGATGTACACGCTGGTGGCTCGGATCCCGGACGGACTGTACGAACTGCGGCGGTTATTGGAGCAGCACATTCACGCACATGGCTTGTCCGCTATTGACAAGTGCGGCGAGCCGGCGCACACTGTGAGTTGAAGTGTTAACTAAATCTATATACGAAACTGCTCGACGGTGAGAACAATTCTGACCTCGGAAGGATGTACACGCTGGTGGCTCGGATCCCGGACGGACTGTGCGAACTGCGGCGGTTGTTGGAGCAGCACATTCACGCGCAGGGCTTGTCCGCTATTGACAAGTGCGGCGAGCCGGCGCACACTGTGAGTTGAAGTGTTAACTAAATCTATATACGAAACTGCTCGACGGTGAGAACAATTCTGACCTCGGAAGGATGTACACGCTGGTGGCTCGGATCCCGGACGGACTGTGCGAACTGCGGCGGTTATTGGAACAGCACATTCACGCGCAGGGCTTGTCCGCTATTGACAAGTGCGGCGAGCCGGCGCACACTGTGAGTTGAAGTGTTAACTAAATCTATATACGAAACTGCTCGACGGTGAGAAGAACTCTGACCTCGGAAGGATGTACACGCTGGTGGCTCGGATCCCGGACGGACTGTGCGAACTGCGGCAGTTATTGGAGCAGCACATTCACGCGCAGGGCTTGTCCGCTATTGACAAGTGCGGCGAGCCGGCGCACACTGTGAGTTGAAGTGTTAACTAAATCTATATACGAAACTGCTCGACGGTGAGAAGAACTCTGACCTCGGAAGGATGTACACGCTGGTGGCTCGGATCCCGGACGGACTGTGCGAACTGCGGCGGTTATTGGAGCAGCACATTCACGCGCAGGGCTTGTCCGCTATTGACAAGTGCGGCGAGCCGGCGCACACTGTGAGTTGAAGTGTTAACTAAATCTATATACGAAACCGCTCGACGGTGAGAACAATTCTGACCTCGGAAGGATGTACACGCTGGTGGCTCGGATCCCGGACGGACTGTGCGAACTGCGGCGGTTGTTGGAGCAGCACATTCACGCGCAAGGCTTGTCCGCTATTGACAAGTGCGGCGAGCCGGCGCACACTGTGAGTTGAAGTGTTAACTAAATCTATATACGAAACTGCTCGACGGTGAGAACAATTCTGACCTCGGAAGGATGTACACGCTGGTGGCTCGGATCCCGGACGGACTGTGCGAACTGCGGCGGTTATTGGAGCAGCACATTCACGCGCAGGGCTTGTCCGCTATTGACAAGTGCGGCGAGCCGGCGCACACTGTGAGTTGAAGTGTTAACTAAATCTATATACGAAACTGCTCGACGGTGAGAACAATTCTGACCTCGGAAGGTTGTACACGCTGGTGGCTCGGATCCCGGACGGACTGTGCGAACTGCGGCGGTTATTGGAGCAGCACATTCACGCGCAGGGCTTGTCCGCTATTGACAATTGCGGCGAGCCGGCGCACACTGAGTTGAAGTGTTAACTAAATCTATATACGAAACTACTCGACGGTGAGAACAATTCTGACCTCGGAAGGATGTACACGCTGGTGGCTCGGATCCCGGACGGACTGTGCGAACTGCGGCGGTTATTGGAGCAGCACATTCACGCGCAGGGCTTGTCCGCTATTGACTAGTGCGGCGAGCCGGCGCACACTGTGAGTTGAAGTGTTAACTAAATCTATATACGAAACTGCGCGACGGTAAGAACAATTCTGACCTCGGAAGAATGTACACGCTGGTGGCTCGGATCCCGGACGGACTGTGCGAACTGCGGCGGTTTTTGGAGCAGCACATTCACGCGCAGGGCTTGTCCGCTATTGACAAGTGCGGCGAGCCGGCGCACACTGTGAGTTGAAATGTTAACTAAATCTATATACGAAACTGCTCGACGTTGAGAAGAACTCTGACCTCGGAAGGATGTACACGCTGGTGGCTCGGATCCCGGACGGACTGTGCGAACTGCGGCGGTTGTTGGAGCAGCACATTCACGCGCAGGGCTTGTCCGCTATTGACAAGTGCGGAGAGCTGTAAAAGTAAACCAATCAAGAAAAGCAATTACTGAAGTGATGTCAAAGACATGATAAATTAAATACAAAAATATCAGTTCCAAATGTTTTGTAAAATTAAGATCCGTGCCGCCAATATTTTCAATGCGTCCTCTTAATGGTAAAATATTGATTCCAGGACCCCAAGGTGTACGTGTCGACGATACTCGAGGTTCACAAGAAATACAACGCTCTGGTGTTGGTCGCGTTTAACAATGACTCCGGCTTCGTGGCGGCTTTGGACAAGGCTTGTGGCCGATTCATTAACAGTGAGTTTATTTGGACACTATATGGGCTATGACATGCTGTGGGCATAGGCGTAATTGGGTACGGGCAAAGGAGGCATGACCCCCCCAGGGTACTATCTGGTCCCCCTATAAATAAAGATTATAAAAAGTTGATACTTTTTTTTACCTGTCGGTTTACAAAATTCATTATTTTTTATATATTAAATATAAAATGATGACTCCGTTTAGATTTTTTCAAGTTGGGACGTAAAAATCGTCGAGGGTGAAAGAGTGTTGAATGTTCCAGTAACAGTTCGCATTACAAAAAAAACATGGGGATTGTTTTTTTTTAGCCCAAAAAATTGACATGTTCAGTTTTCAAAAAGTGACTTATCTTTGCATTTGAAATGCAAGAATAAAACACCCAGCAGTCTAGGGCAAATATTCTATTTTTTTAAATGTTTTTATGGCCTTGGCTTGGTAAAAATCTGAAAAAAAAAACTAAAAAACTACATACGGTAGAATTTTCGTTCAGTTGTGGGCGTATATACCAGTCTAAGAGGCATATTAACCACCTTTTGTTTCTTTGAGAATTGACGTGGTAATCAAGCAATATTAGTTTTTCTTACTCTTGGTTTTAATTTTTTAAATTTTTTTCTTGGGCGATGTATATACAGGAACGTTTTTGATTATGCGTTTTATCAACCATAAAAATTTCAGGTTCTAACACTGCCGCAAAACGGAGATATTAATTTCTAAAATTGTCGCTCACTTGATTTGACCTTTGATTTAATTAGCCAATCAGATTTTTTCAATTTCAAAGGAAGAGTGGCCCGGGAAGGGCTAAAAAAGCACTGTGTGTATGTCCGTAACGGTTTTTTTTTTGTAAGCGGCAGCGCGCGAAGCGAGCGTTCTAATGTAGACTTTCTTACAACATACTGAAGTTCAAAATCACTCAGTAAGATTATCGTGCACCATGGGGCAAGCCTCAAGAATGATGTAATGTTTGCAGGCAACGCGGTGACAAAGGCAGCGAACTCGTCCTCAAAGAGTCCGGAACTGTTGGCCAAGTATTGCGACTTGTTGCTGAAGAAGTCAAGCAAGAACCCCGAGGAGGCGGAGTTGGAAGATACGCTCAATCAAGTGGTAAGGGTTCACCATTCATAATGTATGATATATAAACAAAAGTCACCTTACATTATGAGGTAGGGTTGCTTGCAGTGGCCGCCCGGACTATATTATACATCAAAATTCTTACTGGAGACTCGGTAAGTAGTCAGTACCAAGATTGAATTACCCTTTCTGTGAAATGCGCATAATTAAATTTAGATTTCTTATACTAATTTGGTTTGGTTGTTCATGAACAAGTATAGGTGCACAAAAAAAGTATTTTTTGTATTTCTCAAAAAGGGTCCTTAAACCATAGTCCTAACCACTTACCGAGTCTCCAGTATGAATATAGCTTTATCAACCAATGTGACCTTATACAGGGTGTAAATGCAAAGTCAAGAATCCCTTTAGGGTATGAAAGTATACACGATTCTGATGTCATTACGAGAAAAAAAAAATCCTTGAATTTTCACCAAAAATTCCATTATTTTTCTAAGCTATAGCTACGCAGCTCACCGGCCTCTCTCCGCACACCTACCCCGCAACCCGCACCCCTCGTCCGAGTGGCCAGCGACCAGTGGGGGGGTCCACGCGATTAGTGTATTTTGAGTAAAGTCTTATTCTTATGAGTCTTATGAGTGGTACTTTATTTAGAGATCCCAGTATTTAAAATAATATCTGTACCGGTCATACTAACATACCCTTAAAGGATTCTTGACTTTGCTTTTACACGCGGTATAATTGATACGCAATAAGCCGGCAGTTCATTTATATCAGCATGTTTATGTTTACAGATGGTAGTATTCAAATACATAGAAGACAAGGATGTGTTCCAGAAGTTCTACAGCAAAATGTTGGCGAAACGGCTCGTGCAGCACATGTCGGCGAGCGATGACGCCGAGGTACGCGATTGTGTCTCTTACTTCTATTGGAATAAGATTTAAACTTTTTTTTTTATAAAGATTTTTTCACTTCCCAGTACAAAGTCAGCTGACTTAATTTCTATGGAAAGGCGAAAAAAAAAATTTGCGCAAAAAAAAAAATATTTTTCGTTGGGATTCGGTCTATTGGTTAACTGTTATCATCTGTTAATTTTTTTTCACTTTGAATTGTAGGACCTTATATTTTTCGAATTTGGCCAAAAGGATTACTGTGCCTAGTTCCTGATCACTAACAGAGTCTCCATATGAATTTGGTGGTTGATTTAATTTCACCCTATATAAAATAAATATCTGTGTTTCAGGCATCGATGATCTCTAAACTGAAGCAAGCGTGCGGCTTCGAGTACACAAGCAAGCTTCAGAGGATGTTCCAGGTGATACAATTATTTTATCGTTTACTTCAGCTCTCACGAAACCGGGAACGGTGTCTCTCCTAGACCGGGTTCCGAATGGCGCTGACAGCACTAAAATTACTATCAAACTACTCACGCCGCACGAATGACAGTAGACGCGATATAATCGATTATGTCTTGAATCGGAACGCACTACTAGATAAGCCATTCCACCGTTTTAGGGCAACATTTGATAACCCGTTTCTCTGTTGTTTTTCGTTATAGGCATTTACAGAGTCACTATCTGGCTGAAATGTAAAATTTTGGTATAGCTACAGTTTAAGGGGGTAACTTTTTACCTCGCCACAAAATGCACATCATAATATTGTTTTCCTTACTTTTGGATAAAAAGTATGCGATAAATGTGTCTTAAAGCAACTTGCGGAAATAGTTAATTAATAATAAAGTCTTCACAAAAAAATTACGTACTTTAATGTATTGCATTTTGATTGCATTACATTAACAAACTTAAAAAGCGTGTTTACAGTTGTAATGTAATGCAGCTAAAATGTAACGCATTATTAACAACGCTAACTATTAACAAGCAGTTTGCGCGGATTGCTATAAAACGCATTTATTCAAAAGTAAGGAAAACAATATTATGATGTGCATTTTGCACCGAGATCCTCCGTTACCACCTTAAGGCAAGAAAACAACTTTATATGTAAATCTGTCCAGCTTGTGATCTTTAAAACAAATATAATATTCAAAATTTAAAATATCAGTGCCAGATGATAGCTCTATCATACTTTGATGATACCTCTATTATACTTTGGTTTATAACGAAAAATAGGTAATAGGTAGTAGAGCTGATGTCGGGCTCGACTGTGGAGATACCAACATCTTACTCGCAAATCCTCCCGAAGTTATTCAGGGGAGAGTAAGAGGACAGCTCTCAGGAAAAACCAGGCGCCCACCATTGCCTGGGACCGATGGATGGCGGTATATCCATCCCCAATTGCCGGGCCTTATATAAAGCAGACTGGTGACGGGCAGCGGCGTCACTGGTGCAAGCGTTTCGCCACCGCGCTCACCAACCCGCCTGCCCAGCGTGTATGGGCATTTCTTCCAGGAGGAACGCCAAGAGTGGCGAAATCCTGGAAAGGCCTATGTCCAGCAGTGGACGAAACAGGCTGATGGATGAATGGATAACGAAAAACAACAGAGAAAAGGATTAACAAATTTTTTAATGAAACGGTGGCGTACATATGCGCCTTAAGGACAGCCATCACGCGCAAACCTTCATGTAAACGAAAAAACAAATTGTGAGGTGTCTATGGAAAGTTTTTATGATAGTTTAGGCTGCTTCCATTCACATTATCTATATCTATGTTTAATTAGAACTAAAAATCGGGAAATTTTAGTCATATCTTGACAACAAACCCGTAAGAAACGTAAATTTTACGGGTTTTACCTAAAGTACAGCCGAATGTGTTTAGATAAAATAAAAAAGTATACTATCGACTAGATTAATATTAACCAAAGATATGTTTTGAAAACGCCCACAATCTTGCCAAAATCATGTTTCTTCTGACGCAAGTTTTAAATTTTGCGCCCGCGACGAACCCGGAACGATTCTATTGTCTTCGCAAGTTTCGTGGAGCGTGCACGTAATAGCGAAATGAAACAGCATTACATTCGGCCACCCTCACAACTGAGGTGGTGGCGTCATGATATCTCTTAACGTGGTAAAACCTAATCCCGGTGCAAAATGCACATCATAATATTGTTTTCCTTACTTTTAAATAAAAAGTATGCGAAAATTGCGTTTTAAAGCAATTAGCAGAAATTTATTAGTGATTTTATGATTTACATTTTCATTGCATTCAATTAACAAACTTAAAAGCGTATTTATGGATTATGATCTTTGTAATCGAATGTAATCAAAATATAAGGCATGACATAACATAATCGACAACATTTCATTTTAGTTATTTTAATATTTATATTGAAAGTCTACGTAAAAAAGAAGCTTAAGTATTTTTTCATTTTGTTTTATTTTGTGATTTTCCTGCATAATTTAATGATTTCCTATTCACTCATTCTAAAATAACGTAAGTCGCATCTGAGGATTTCAAAAGTCGATGTTCAATGCTAATGGATTATTAAAAAGCTTGACAAGTTTATGTCTGCTGTCACATGGCATGAAAGTTTTTTTTTAAACAAACTGTTCTTAAAAGCAAAAGAAATTGTTTTTAAAATCCTGTGTTCACCATATTTTTAGTTTTTTTTAAATATCTCTTTATTTAATCACGATTTAATTCTGAAAAAAAAATATGATGCTCAGAAAGCCCATATCTCGAAATGGTTTTCAGTTTTGCACCAATTATTAATTTGTAATGTTGTCGACTCTAATGCGAGAACCCTACTATTAGTAATCAATTTCCGCCAATTGCTTTAAAACGCAATTTTCTTTTTATTCAAAAATAAGGAAAAGAAAGAAAGAAAGAAAGAAAAAATGTTTATTTGGTACCAGAAATTACTTAAGACTTTTACCTAGTTGTATTAACAAAACATCTTATAAAATATTCTAACTACTTAAAAACTAAATGATACCAAAAAGGTCTCCGCTCAGCATAATATCGCAGCTACGGCCACTTCGCTGATTTTCAGCGGATGCCCATGTTTTAAAGTTGGGTTAGCAGTTCCAGTTATACCATTCATAACATAACAAATAACACACAAAAAACAGAACAACTTTTGTAAAACAAAAATAAATAAATAAATAAATATATATATATTATATTTATCTATAAAAATACAATAAAAATAAATATAAATGAAAACATATAATATACTTTATTTTATACAATATGTAACGAAAAAATGTCAATTAAATTGCTGCTTCTCTTTTTGGACATTGATTAAAAATCTTTTATACCTACATCTGAAACTATTTACTGATGAAGAGAGCTTGAGAGGGGGAGGGATATTATTCCAACATTTTGTGGCGCAGTAACGAAAACTTCCTCGAAATAAAGATGTTCTATGGGATGGACAAAGTAACAATTGGGGAATACGTAACTGATGTTGAGAGAATTTAAGTTTATTGTACAAATAAAGCGGACTTTTTGTTTTAATTACGCCAAAAAGTAACGTTGCGAAGTGTAGTGCGCGTCGTGATTCCATGTTTAATAAATTACTTCTATTTAGGTAAGGTGTAATATGTGCTCGGCGGGGAACCGGAAAACAGAACCTTGCGCAGGAGTTTTGCACTCTTTGAATTAATTTCCGAGTTCTAGCTAATAAGCACCCGCCAATAACTGTATCAGCGTAGTTAAGCTTTGATAAAATCAGCGATTCACAAAGGTGAATTCTCGTATCCACGCTAAGATGTTCACGTACTTTGTATAGTACTTTCAACCTATAATAACAATTTTTCACTATCTCTAAGACATGCTTCTCAAACCTTAATCTCTCATCGAATATAACTCCTAAATTTCGCACTTCAGGAACTTGTTCTATCTGGATGTTTCTAATTTTAATATCAATAATATGACTTTTAATTACTTTAATTTGATTTTTTGTCCCCAAAACTAGAAACTTTGTTTTAGCTGGATTTAAAACCAATCCATTTTTATCTGACCAATCAGATATTTGTCTTAGATCTTCGTTGAGTTTAGTTACTTCCGTTGTGGTGTCTTTGGGCTTAAACGATTTATAGACTTGGAGGTCGTCGGCGTACAGATGGTACCTACTGTTATTTATAATTTTTGGTAAGTCAGCAGAATATAGTATGAACAGAATCGGACCCAAAATTGAACCTTGCTTTATTCACGGTTGTAGGTTTCGAATAATTCTTAGAACCATTATCTCCAGATATTTCAACACTTTGGGAACGATCAGTCAAGTAGCTAGTAAACCATTTAATTGTGGCATCATCAAAACCGTAGTATGAGAGTTTGGAAAGAAGCAATGCTGTATTAATGGTGTCAAAGGCGCGAGAAAAGTCAAGCAATATTAGAATTGCTCCCTCGCCTACATCCTGTCCGGTTAAAATATCATCAACAACATCTAAGAGAGCAGTCGCCGTGCTTCTACCCTTCCTAAAACCTGATTGTTTTTGTGGAAGTATATCGTTAACATATAAGTATTCGGTTAATTGCATACAAACTACCTTTTCAAGAATTTTTGACATAAACGGCAGAATACTTATTGGCCGTAAATCTTTTAAGTCTTTTGGATTGTTTATTTTAGGAAGTGGTATAACTTTTGCTTCTTTCCAAACATCGGGAAATGTGCCTGTTTGGATAGATCTATTGACAAGTCGGGTAATAACACTTAGTGTTCGCGGCAACGTTAAAATAATCATATCTAGCGTGATTTCATCAAAACCTTGCGAATTTGTTTTGAAGTTTTGATGGTTGTGATTGTCGGCACTTGGTGGAACTTATTATACATCTTGTTAAATAAGACACTTGTACTTGTCCACAGGATTATATTTTCACTTAATACGCCCGACCGGTTTCGCTTATAAGCATTGTCTAGGGCTTTATTACATAAAGAATAACTTAAATAATATTTACATGTTTAATACGTGCGATAAATGTCAAATAATTTCCGGGGGTAATTTAATAATAATTACCCCCGGAAATTATTTGACATTTATCGCACGTATTAAACATGTAATTTATTAAATTACCCCCGGAAATTATTTGACATTTATCGCACGTATTAAACATGTAAATATTATTTAAGTTATTCTTTATGTAATAAAGCCCTAGACAATGCTTATAAGCGAAACCGGTCGGGCGTATTAAGTGAAAATATAATCCTGTGGACAAGTACAAGTGTCTTATTTAACAAGATGTTTTGAAGTTATTTATAATTTTTAGTACTGTTTCTTCTTCTACTGTTTTGAGACTGAATACAGAAGAACCGTGTCTATGTAACCAGTAGTATGTAAGTTGGGAAAGGTTAATTTCATTGTTACCAGGAATATCTAAAAAATGGGCATTAATATGATCAGGGTCAATAAGGTTTTTGGGAAGTTCGGTTTGATTTTTCCTGAAGTCGACCACGTTACGTTTTATATTTTTCCAGAGTTTACGTGGATCTTTTAAATTATTGTTGACGCAGTGCTGGAAGTAAGCGGTTTTTTCGTTAAACAATGCTACGGTTAATTCTTTGTAGTATTTTTTATCTTTGTCTAATTTTGTTTGGCGATATTTAGCGTGAGCATCATTTCGGAGTTTAACCATTTCCTTGACTGTTGGTGTTAACCACGGATAGCTTATATTCTTCACATAAAGAGATTTTAAGGGTGCATGGGTATTAAATAAATTCATAATGTATGAGTTAAAAGCTGTGATTGACTCGTTTACATCACCACTTAAAAGATTTTTCCATGGTATGCTGTTAAACAAACGCTCGCAACAAAGAGTCACGCGACGCGCGCCGTGCCAGCCGCACGACGAGAGGACGTGGCCACGGCGCCCCGCCGCCGCCACCGGCGGCGCCACTCTCTATGTACGCCCGTTTCGGTCCCACACGCTCGGCATTCACAATATCCCGGTCTTCCAGCTCCACGCCAACCTTCTTAGCTATTGCGAGAATAACGTGTGAGCTATTCTCATTTGTCGTTTCCGGTAAGCTCGTGATCTCTAAATCGTTAGCCAAAAGGTCCTGGTCACGGTCCTGAATGTCTAACATTAACTGCGCTATAGTCTCTTCCATGACTTTGACTTCGCTATTTTGAGTTTCACCTAATTTCTTCTCTAAAGTAACTAACCTAGTTTCGATGCCGTCCATTCGAGTATTCTGAACATTTATGGCGGCAGTCAGATCAGCCACTGTTGAGCGAAACATACTAATTTCAAGACGCACAGCTCTCATCTCCTCACGCAGCAGTCTGCTCTCCGATGGAGAATCAATTAAGTCAAATGAATCGTATCCCTTATTTCCTGAAGTTTGCAATGGTTTCTTCCTTTGAGTAACTTGGTCTCGTTCGTTACTCGTCGTAACAACCTTTGGCTTAGAAGCGCAAGATAGACAACGCCAGCTTCGCTTCAGGTCATTGTCCTCCCTGTATTGCGCTGAGGTTATATTGGCGCATAGATAATGTTGCAAACAGTTGCATGTAGTGCATTTTAACAACTCCGTGTTGTACACACTTTTATTGCAAACCACACACAACATGATGAAAAGGCGATAATTTGGAACGTTTTAATGCTTTCTCGTTCTTAACCGCTTCGCGCTTTTTTCCCGAATTGCTTAATATAATTGTTTTCTCACAAATCAATAGCCGCAGATAAAAACGGGCGGGATGGCAATCCAAATACGGCAGGCGTAGCACTGTGTCGTAGTCATAGCAGCATACACAACGTAGCAGCAGCTCGCAGCTCGTAGAGCGCGCAGAGTTACGGATGGCAGCGTTTTAGCGCGAAGACGTTGAACCAGTGGCGCCCGCTGTCGATAAGGCGTGACAATCTGTGTGATGTGAATGTCAGCAGCGCTAGAGCACTGACCAGTTAGGACGTTCAATTGTAAAGGAGCTAGTACGACGTGCCACCAATAGATGTCACTACAATAGATGAACTGAAAGGCTTCAATTACTGTTTTCAGTAGAAAGCAGCACCGAGTTTAATCGTTTTTTTTTTCCTTGAGTAATCACTTTTTCACTAGCTAAAAAGCGTAAAGGAAACTGAGATTGCGAAATATTTTAGCACTGTGGGTACTAGCACAATCTTTTGTTCTCGTCACTATTTGGGGCTAAAATTATTAATACGTATAGATTTCAGGAAATAACACTTGTGCAGAAACTTCACCAAACTATAACCAAAGGCACTATACCAAAAAGTTTAAATAGCTACTAAAATAGGCATAATTTAATTAAACGGGAAGGAGACTATACTGACAGCACTAACACCATCTACCCCCATTCGACAATATGATGTGCATTTTGCACCGGGATTCGGTTTTACCACCTTAAGCATCTGTGCTCATTAGTACCATAACTCCGAATTCGATGATCCAAAATAGCCAAAAGGCAAATTATTAGCATTTCGAAAATACGAGTATCAAATTACACAGCTGTTCATCCATCCATCAGCCCGTGTTTGCACACTGCTGGACATAAGCCTTTCCCAGATTTCGCCACTCTTGGCAATCATCCGTCCTCCTAATCCATACAGGTGTACAAGAAAAAAATATTAACGTGGGCACCCGCTTGTTTCATTCGATGTCAAAAGAAATTAACAAACTTTCGTTTCCAGGACATCGGAGTTTCCAAAGACCTGAACGAGAACTTCCGCAAGCACCTCTCGCAGTCCACGGAGGCGCCCCTCCACATCGACTTCAGTATACAAGTGCTGAGCTCCGGCTCGTGGCCCTTCCAACAGTCCTCCTCCTTCCAGCTACCCACCGAGGTGAGTTCATTATCAGGTGACGTTCAAACAATCATGTTTTGACTCGCACACCTCGCGTAACGTCTGCAGAGGACTCTCTTTGGTTACAGGAGTGGCTACTGCCTCCATTTGTGAATTCAGAAGATTTATGGTAAATTACTGCAGTACGTTCACATTGTGTTTTATTGAAACTGCGTTTCATTAAAACATTTGGTCGTTATTAATGTATTTCCAGATATTTAGCAGCCGACCAGGTGTTTTTGAAGTTACTATAAGTCGGCCGTCCCTACAAAGTGGATAGGCTCAATTGTATTGTGAAGTAGGGTTGCTTGCAGTAAACGCCCGGACTACTACAGGTCTAGCGCATAACTGAGTCTGTTCCTGCGGTGTGGGAGCGGTACGGGAGGGGTGTGTTTACGGAACGTTAAACGACGCGTAACTTCAGTCGGGCGTCCGCCTTGCCTAACTTGTCACCCCTCCCGTGCCGCTCCCATACCTAAGGTACAGATTTAGCTGTGCGCTAGACCTGTAGTCTAAGTAGGTGTTATCTAAACTGACTGAACCCTTTGTATCCATTCCAGTTGGAGCGATCGGTACACAGATTCACGACGTTCTACTCATCGCAGCATTCAGGACGCAAGTTGAACTGGCTCTACAACATGAGTAAGGGAGAGCTGCTCACTAACTGCTTCAAGAACAGGTGAGATACTGAACAGAAATATAAGATAAACACGGTGGTGGATCAAGTTGGGGGGGGTTCTAAAGTCTCCCAAATATACGTTATAGGACTCACAAATTCCTTTTACACTACTATATCATGACAATTTACTACTTATGTTTTCCAACAGTCTGCTTATTGTAAATCAAAATAATACTTTGTAACTGTTCCAGTATTTTATTGCTGATCGGTTTCGTTTTACAACATCGTCAGTCTCTCACGACACAATGGACTATGGATGAAATTATTAAAAGTGCTCGAATATTTTTCTGTTGATAGAAATAACCATTCCCATGAACTGAAAATTACCAAAAAAATAAACACATTAAAATTTCAGAAATACGATCCTTATACAGCAGTGTAGAAATAAAACCTTTGCCCGCATGTAAAATGAAAAATATATTACTCTGTGGTAACAATGACATTGACCATAGATAATATACTGATACTGAGTAATGACAGTTTTGTTTTTTAATAAACGGGCTCTGGAAATTTTCGTATGAAGCTGTAAAAGGCCCGTATTTCCGTAATTTTAATGTTTTTATGTAATTAACGTCACCAAAAAATCTCCGTTTTCTTCCCTTTTATGGAGAATGTTATTCCTATCAACAGAAAAATATTCGATTCCTTTTAATAATCTCACCCATTGTCCATTATAGGTAAATGATCTATAAAAGTTATTATTTTGATTTACAATATGTTTCAAATGTTCCATCAAGAACCGACGAGTATAAATTTCTTAAATTTACTTATCTACTTCTATTTTCATAGTTCAGGACATGGTAATTAGTATGATTTCGTGAAAAAGCTCGATGAAACCTACTCTCAGCCCCCCCCAAACAATGTTTCTGGGTCCGCCACTGACTAGACACATATCTTCACGAAACGTGTAACCGAGCAGGTTTCAATGAATCGGTCAACATTCGAAACCTCTTCGATGATTTTTACCTCACAGTGTTTTCCTTTACCGTTCAGCAAGTGTAAAGGACACGTATATTTCGGCGTTGAATTAGCGCCAGACGGAGGCTTGTTATTGTCGCTATCTCCCGGGGGATCACCCATCTTCATAAAAATAAAAGATGATGTTTTCGAAATACCACGTCACAAGTTACAACACGTGCCAAAGTCAGGATGAGTAGAACTTAATAATTCACTTAGATCCGGTAGGGGCTTATCTTGAAGATTTAAAACATAACAAAAGCACAACAACCTCACAAGAACAAATCCGCCATTCTTTTTCAAACAACCCATCTCAAAGTTCCCTCAGCCGCCACCCACCGCTCTTGGGGGCGCTGCCCCGACCGGACGCTTCTGACTTGGTGAATACAAAACAGACACAAATATATCGTAAACTGCCGTTTAAAGTTAACAACAATTAAACTTTATAATATTTAAAGTAGCCTTAGATATTTTAATAACAAAAACAACAATCTAGTGCCGACCAATAAAACATCAGTTACCTATTCATCATAAGCACAACACAGTTCTTTTTAATGAAATAATATCTTTACTGGTTTGTAGTATTTCTTTGGACATTAACAAAATAAAATAAGTATTTACTTAAATTTACTAGCCATCTTTGATGATTAGAAATATAATCATAGTTACTATTAAGTATGAAATAAAGTAGGAACTGAGCAGTGACCTGTTAGTTCCGAGCATAAGCGCTAGTATCGCATGCGGTGGTGGCGCGAATTTCAAGTGTCTGATAATGACAACATAAAGAATGTAGGGCTTGCGCCCATACGGCCATTCTGCAAACAGCGCGCTCTCTGCGCTGTCATTTCCAAATTTTCCAGGAAATATGAAATTAACAATTATATTACTTTCCCTAATATGACATAAATAACAGTTTTATTAGAATTGTATTGTGTTATTTAAATATATGATTTGTATTCAGAAACTTGAGATAAGGCTTTAATATTAATCACAGCACCAGAGTCAACGCTTATTTGGAAACACAATCAAGTAATAAATTAATGCAATTAAAGCAGTCATTTATTAGTCACGGATGTTCAGTATTTTGAAACACACTGTCCTAATAATGTAGTCAAAAATCAGTCTTAGGCGCGGGTGTTCAATATTTTGAAACACACTGTCCTAATAATACAGTAAAAAAAACCTCAGGCACGGGTGCTCAATATTTTGAAACACACAGTCCTACTAATACAGTCAAAAATCAGTTTCAGGCACTGGTGTTCAGTTTTCTGATTCACACTAGCCCAAAAATAAACAATAATTGGCAACATTGCCGCATTTTCCTTTCTTTGTTATATAATGGTTTTCCTTTTCCTTTATTCAGTTAACCTATTTGAAGAAGACTCTTCGTTATCATGACCATCTAAAATTTCGTTTACATCTACATCATTGTTATCACTATCGGCCCATACGGCGTCATTGTCATTATCATCAAAAGGATCTGCTTGAGCTACTGGAGCAGGACGCAAATAATAGTGACAGGAAATTTTTTCACTAGAGCTTCGAAGATTCACATGTTGGTTTTAATTTATATCGATCATTAGGCAAAATTTATAATATTTCCATTGGACCCTCATACTTAGGACCCAGTTTTGTAGTGTGGCGTTCATGTCGCCGCATTAACACGAAATCACCTTTCTTAAAAAGTACGATCTTGGCTTTACCTTTATTGAACATTGCTTGTTTTTTTTTTATTATTATTTTTTTTATTTTTTTTTATTTTTTTTTTAAGCTGTTCGCTCGTCCATCCCACATTTAGATTCAGACCTTATTTCATCTAAATTGGGGACACGTGCTACATCATCAATTTCTAAAGCTTTTAAACCAGGCGGGGAGCATTTTCTACCGATTAATAACTCCATTGGACTTCTACCGGTTGCTTTCGAGACAGAACAATTAATTGCTAATTGTAGCTCTTGTATCGCAGAATGCCAAGGTTTCTCAATCTCAACGACAGACATGGCATCTTTGATTACTTTCATAACTCTTTCAATTTGCCCATTTACCCTACTCGCACCCTTAGCAACGACGTGATGTTCGATTCCCTGTTTGTTGCAGAAAGTTTTAAATTCCGCCGCCGCCATGCTCTTATTTTGGTCCGTAATCAACCGATTGGGCGTACCAAAGATAGATATCAATTCTTGAAATGATTTGACTGCTGTTTCAGATGTTCGATCATTGGTATAAACCATATAAACGTATTTAGTAAACGCATCAACGTAAACAAAAGCATACTCTGCAATATTTCTAATTCCATTCATTCGGCCAGTTATATCAGCATGAATAGTGTGACATGGAATCGAATGTTTTTCTATTGGTTGCAGTGAAATTTGACGAGAACCAGATGGGCCCTTCCTTACCCTACAACTTACGCAGTTCTCAACGAACTTACGTACGATTTTTGTCATGTTTGGGAACCAATACTGCACACGAATTTTCGATAACACTTTTTCCCAGCTTAAATGCATCAGTTTATCATGGTAGTGGGAAATTAAACTCCACCTGAAAGATTGTGGGACAGTTATAAGCTTTTGTGTTCTTTTATCAATTTGTACCTTTCGTCGCAGAAGCTTGTCTGAGGAAATTATGTATGTATCGGCCACAGTTTTTGGCGTGGAATCACCTTTTAAATCTGATACAATTTTCTGCAATGAAGGGTCCCGTTTCTGCTCAATCAGTAACCAGTTGTGGTCAATGGTAGAGGAGTTAATGGAGAATGTTTTTGCTTTACCGGATTATAAAACCTCTAAATCAGTATCTGTTGGGTTACGTTTGAAGTAATCAGCATGGGCAAGTCGTTCTCCCTTTCGGTATTCAATATCAAACTGAAACGTTTGTTGGTAAGCCCACCAACGGTGTACTCTGGGGATTAGATCTATCTTACGTTTTGAAGATTTGACTGAATTGCAATCGGTTACAACCAGGAACGAACAGCCATACAGGAAATGTCGGAAGTGTTGAATTGCTTTAACTATTGCTAACGTTTCTAACTCGTACGAATGATATTTACTTTCGGGTTCAGTAGTTCGCACTTTTCTTATCATTTGAAAGCTTTTCATCATTTTGTTTTTTATAGCAATTAGTTACAATATGGCCCTTTCTGCTACAGTAACTACATTCAATACTCGGGGGCCTTATACTACTAGAACCACTACCAGAAGTGTTTTGCGATGTACTAGGTTTAATAGGACACTCACGAGAACGATGACCACTCTTATTGCAATTATAACATTTTATGCTACTATCTGGTGTTGGTTTAAAAACAGTTTCGTTATCATTATAACGTGGTCTTTTAAGAGCAGACGAAACAGGGTAATCAATTTTACGTTTGCGAAAAGTTTTCAGTGAAATTATAAGGCTCGACAAACTACCTGGAGTATTGCGCAATAGTTCCGCACGAACATAGTCCGGATAAATACCTGTGATTACAGCCTCTACTACCTCACTGTCCGAAGCTTCGGGCCTAACCCTCTTGAAGTAAGTCCAAGCAGTGGTAGCATACTCGGAGTAGGTACTAGCTTGGTCAGAAGTGTAGCTTTTCCACTTGGCAACATCATCTGCGTATCGGTATTCTTTGGAAAAATTCTTGACATGTGCACACCAGTCACGAATGTCATGCGATCTTTCATCTGGATCGTAGGGAGGAAGATAAAAATCGATTTGCCTGGATGAATGATTAGAGTTCATCATGGCGGCCATCACTGCACTATTAGTCGCTTCTTTGGTAAGGGAAGTCACAAGCGACAACACTTGATCCATAGTAAATGTTGGGGATCCCTGCTGCGTCTCTTCCAGTCCTTGTAGCAGGCCGTTTATAAGAGGGTATCCCACCGCTGCTTTCGGCGTTGAATTAGCGCCAGACGGAGGCTTGTTATTGTCGCTATCTCCCGGGGGATCACCCATCTTCATAAAAATAAAAGATGATGTTTTCGAAATACCACGTCACAAGTTACAACACGTGCCAAAGTCAGGATGAGTAGAACTTAATAATTCACTTAGATCCGGTAGGGGCTTATCTTGAAGATTTAAAACATAACAAAAGCACAACAACCTCACAAGAACAAATCCGCCATTCTTTTTCAAACAACCCATCTCAAAGTTCCCTCAGCCGCCACCCACCGCTCTTGGGGGCGCTGCCCCGACCGGACGCTTCTGACTTGGTGAATACAAAACAGACACAAATATATCGTAAACTGCCGTTTAAAGTTAACAACAATTAAACTTTATAATATTTAAAGTAGCCTTAAATATTTTAATAACAAAAACAACAATCTAGTGCCGACCAATAAAACATCAGTTACCTATTCATCATAAGCACAACACAGTTCTTTTTAATGAAATAATATCTTTACTGGTTTGTAGTATTTCTTTGGACATTAACAAAATAAAATAAGTATTTACTTAAATTTACTAGCCATCTTTGATGATTAGAAATATAATCATAGTTACTATTAAGTATGAAATAAAGTAGGAACTGAGCAGTGACCTGTTAGTTCCGAGCATAAGCGCTAGTATCGCATGCGGTGGTGGCGCGAATTTCAAGTGTCTGATAATGACAACATAAAGAATGTAGGGCTTGCGCCCATATATACGTATACAAAATACTATGCACATAAATTAATGGGAACATAAGTCGAGCAGGACTTTAAACTCGAATAACCCCGTGTTATAAAAAAAAGAAAATTTTAAATAAAAAATAAATAATTAAATGTTTTGTATTTACGATCTTCTCTTTCCCACTTTCCATGCGTGTACGCTTTTGAATCTTTTGATCGCTCAGTATCAAGAAGTAGATATTTTTTACACCAAACTTGCAAGATTTACTGTCAGTGTGCGTAACTTTTTAAATAATTAAATAAGTTATTTTACATATAAATAAGTAGATTCATTCATACTTGTCTATGTACCGCTGTCTTAACCTGAGAGTTTGTATAAAACTGTAAGTGGGCTTAAGGTTCTTTATAAATAAACTAGCCTTTAAACTACCCTGGTTCTCTAGATAAAACGGAACATAAAGACAGAAAGACAGAGAGCCAGACAAAAATTATAAAAATTATGGTTTTGCCGTCAGTACAATTCCAATAACCCTTTTCATTTGAAATTTCGCAAAAATATTCAATGTATAGACACGAATTTTTACTATCTTATTATTAGTATAGATAAATAATAATAAATTATTTTTTCAGATAAACCTTCCAATAACCCTTTTCATTTGAAATTTCGCAAAAATATTCGATGTACAGATATGACTTTTTTACTACCTTATTATTAGTATAGATAAATAATAATAAATTATTTTTTCAGATAAACCTTCCAATAACCCTTTTCATTTGAAATTTCGCAAAAATATTCAATGTACAGATACGACTTTTTTACTACCTTATTATTAGTATAGATAAATAATAATAAATTATTTTTTCAGATATACCCTCCAAGCGAGTACGTTCCAAATGGCGGTACTGCTTCAATACAACGATAACACGTCATGGACGGTGCGTCAGTTGGAGCAACATACCGCCATTAAAGGAGACTTCCTTGTACAGGTCGGTAATCGGCCTTCGGCCTTGGTGTGTAGCCTTTTCGGCCTTTCACTCGTCGTCGTGACAATATACTATATCTACCAAGATCCGATCTTACTTTATTTGAAAAGAATGTATACTCTATGTGTGTAAAGGTTTATAATAAGTTATCAGACGAAATCAAAAAATTACCCTTCAAATTATTTAAGAAAAATCTAAAGAATATTTGTATACTCATTGTTTCTACTCTGTACAGGCATATCTTGACATTGAATTTGGTTAGCATAGGTTATTTTTGACATATAATGATTAATTTGTACGTACAATGATAACGTTTTTTCTTTGTGACATTGCATTATAATATTTTCTTTTTATATATTTCAGCTATTTTTAATTGTGCACGCTGTTCTTTTTGTTTTGTAATTATAAAAATGCTACATTGAATATTTGCACACCATGTTATGGTTGAATTTGCTGGAAATGTTTTTTATGTCATGTTTGTAACCAAATTCTTATGCAAATAAATAAATTATTTACTTACTTGGCATTGAAAGTCTGTTTTCTGTTTATTGTAGGGCCACAACTTGATTGTTTAGCCTTCGACGCGGCCATTTTGACTTGTTGATGCCCTTGAATAATAGATGTACTTTTTGTATATTTTCAGGTGCTACAGATTCTGCTGAAGGCCAAGTTGCTAGTCTGCGCCGAGGACGAGGCCGAATTAACAGAGTCCTCGGTCATTGACCTCTACGTAGGCTATAAGAAGTGAGTACTACTGTTAAGAAGGCAAGGCGGGCTTGGAAATGTCTTTCATTAATCGTATATTTTATTTGCACGTTAGATAAAAAGGCTTTCGGCTTAGTGGTTATTTACAACACCCCGTTTTCGGCTTAGTGGTTATTTTACCAACACCCCTTATAGCCTATACGTTGCCAGGGTGACTACGATGGTAATAAAGAAAACCGCATCTAAATCCGTTGAGTAGTTCTTGAGTTAAAACGGAACATACCTACAGACAGACAAAAATTCTACACTGAGAAAACTGTTCATCATAAAATAAAGTGAATTCAGATAAAATTATCATGACTCATGTAAAGTAGGGAGCATACGGACATCACAACAAAACATGATGAAACAACTGTTGCTGCTGCTAGCGTTATAATATGACGCACTGCCACTATGACTTTGTAGGAAGCAGATAGAATTATGCGCTCCGTCACCGCTTTTATGGTGACAGTAACACGCGGGCAAAAGCTATATTATATAATCCTACGTTTTTTCAAAAAAGGTTTTAACGAATAATTACTGCCAACTCACAAAAAATGAGCGGGGTTCTGTGTTTTTCACCACCCCTGACCCCCGTTCATTAATAACACTTTCGTCAGGTTCCAACACTGACAGTAGGATAGCGTATATAATTTTCAATGATGTGCAAACGATTTGAAAAACAATTACGGGCACTCTTAACTCGTTTTCATACATCCGACCGCTATAAGTCACTTCGTGATTCTGACTTTAATAACCTTTATATGAAGGTCAGTAGAGCACGACCCTAACCGGTGTATTCCCGAACGTTCGCAGTAAGAAGCTGCGAGTGAATATCAACATTCCTCTCAAGACGGAGCTGAAGGCTGAACAAGAGACCACGCACAAACACATCGAAGAGGACCGCAAGATGCTCATACAGGTATGTTCCGTATTAAGACGACTATCTCTGTCAAAATGTCAAATTAGACATTTTACAACGTCGAAGACACTGCAACCTGCCGATTTGGGAAAATGAAACTGCATAAACATACCTTGGTCCCATTGACCACTCATAAACAACTAGACTCACAATCTCGCTTAAAAAGTGTCCGCGATGCATTTTGGGGGTGACAAATTGGAATAACGATTTCGTACAGCTGACATTGGATCATATGTTAACGACATAACGTCTTAATTTGGTTGAAGCATTTTTGCTACTTTGCACGTCGCACGTTCGGACGTTTTCTGACGAACTTTTCTTAGAGACTGTGTGTCTTGTTGCTTATGAGAGGTCAATGCTTGGTCCTAATTCTTATTCTTCGTGACTTTAGTTTTTACAAAATATATCATTATAAAGCTTATAGTAAGCTTACGCCCAGCTACAGAAACGTGTATCATGCGTTTCTCATCAAATAAGCCATAAAATGCAGAAGTAATCACATTGCAACATTGGTATATGGTGAGGCGTCAGTGATGCGTGCATCGGCGTTTTCTTCGAATTCGATAAAAAGTGTATACAATGTTATGAATAACAATACGAGTTTGAGCATTAAGGCGAGGCATTGATAAACTTTTAATTTCAAATCGGCGCCTTAGGGGAGTGGAGTGAGGAGGACTTACTTCATACAAATATGCGCTCACGAACTAGCTTATGCCGTAAGGTCGTATGCGGCAAAACAGTATTTTTCATTTAAAATGACAACTATAAGTAATTTAATAAATCCAATCGGCCATATTGAAGTGTATTTATAGGATAATTTAAATAAAAAACTTGGAGGCTTCATTCGCTCCCGTTTGTCAGTAAAATAGAAATCTCTGTTTTAAAAGAGGTTTTCTAAATATTTTTTTCTCTGCTATGAAAATTAATCAATCAACTAAATCTTCGGGCAAAATGATGTCAATGAAATGCTTAATCTAGTATATAAATTGGTAATCACATATGTTCTTTTATTGCTGAGAAAAATGGAGATCCATGTCGCCAACATTTCTTGGCGTCGCGTTCATATCGCCCTGGTTTTATTGCCCCGACGCTCAGTTGCTGATGGCCATACAATAACAAATTATATTCGAGGCACGGCTACGTTCCGAAATAAGCACAAATTCGTTGCTAAGCTGTTAGCCTTAGCATGAAAACATCACGGTTACGTTATAGTTGCGTTCAGCTAGATTTCTTATGGAATCTAATAAGTTCCGCTACTGTCCGCTAGGGGTGGGGCGGTTATTAGATTACATACGAAATCTGACGTGAACGCAGCTATAACGTAACCGTGATGTTTTCATTCTAAGGCTACAGAAAACATTTGCAGAAATGCTACATCAGAGTAAATTTTCCTGTACGAAATTTACTATATGCAGTGACATTATATATATCTGAGGGTTGCCAGCTAGTGAAAGAAAAACTTGAGCGAATGGCCAGAAATATATATATTTCACAATCAGGGTTTTTTAAAAGTATACTTATAAAAATATTCAATTTAAAAAAAATTATTCATATTTATTAATACAATTTTATATTTGATTCCAGGCGGCCATAGTCCGGATAATGAAGACACGCAAGACGCTGAAACACCAACACTTAGTGGTGGAGGTACTGAACCAGCTCTCCTCCCGGTTCAAGCCGAGGGTACAGGTCATCAAGGTACGTTAATCCTTATTGCGTACAGGATAAGGGTGAGACTCGAATGACACTGAGTGACATCTATAATTGCTTCTGTTTCAGATTTTTTTCACATTCTAAAATCTCTAAAAAGTTTTCAAATGCTAGTGCAATGTTTATTTAGGGCCCTTACAGTTTATGATTCGGCTATTTTCGGGAATAACAGCTCTGTCTCACTCTGTTGATCTACCTAAAGAAGGACAGATAGTAGTATATCTGTTAAATATGGTCTGGTATGCTAGGTACCCTGAACAACGTTTCCTATAAAACATTCGAGCGAGATGCTATAAGAATGATTTAAAAAATAATTTCCTTCCGATTTGTCCCCAGAAATGCATCGACATCCTGATCGAGAAAGAATACTTGGAGCGTACGGAAGGCGAGAAGGATACATACAGCTATCTCGCGTGATGTCCTCCCCCGCTGCCCCCTCGCCCCGCGCCTCACCCCCTCGACGATCTATAGTTATACTGAGTAATAAAATGAAGTATGCGACGGAGCGTGCCGCTGCCGATAGATGGCGTTGCTATTGTTTATATCAGGGCTCGAAATGTTTAAGGTGCTTAGGCATGCCAAATTTGATAATTCCGTTTCTCTGTTGTTTTTCGTCATAGACTAAAGTTTGAGACCTCTATAGTTTATTACAGGTATTTACAAAGTCACTATATGGCTGATATGTAATTACAGTTTAAGGCAAGGAAACAACTTTGTATGTAAATATTATTATTAGAGTGTATTACAAACTAGAAAAGATAAATTAGAAACAAATTTAGACATGAATTTGAAAAATGGTGGCGCAATTGGTAGCGCGCTTGTCTGGGAAACAAGAGGTCGCAGGTTCGAATCCTGGCCCGAGGGATTTTTTTAAATACTTGTCTTTTGTATTTGTTTCTAATTTATCTTTTTTGGTTTGTAATGCACTCTAATGATAATATTTAGAGTATTCCAAAGCGATGGATTTCGCAATAAAAACATAATCTTTGTTAATGAGAACTGTGAATTTCTTAACCGTCTGAAGGAACACATATTGTAGCGACGACAGCGCCATCTGTTACTTAAGAACAAGGCGTGAAGTCACATAACGCCCTCGTGAGCGTCAGTATGTGCATTACAAGCTAGTTAGATAAAATAATTACAAAAATATTCGGTGGACAAGTATGGTGGAAAAATTCAACGGTCTAGAGGTAAGTACCTCGGTGGCGCAATTGGTAGCGCGCTTGTCTTGATAACAAGAGGTTGCAGGTTCGAATCCTGCCCAAGGATTTTTTTCAAGTTCTTGTCTTTACATTTGTTTCAAATTTATCTTTTCTAGTTTGTAATCCACTCTAATAATAATATTTAGAATATTCCAATGCGATGGATTTAGCAATAAAAACATAATCTGTGTATGTAAATTTGTCCAGCTTGATATCTTTAAAACTAAATCAATATTCGAAATTTTGGCAAAATGGTGCTATTTAAAATATCAGTACCAGATGATGGAGGTCTTACACTTTGGTCTATAACGAAAATAACAGAGAAACGGGTTATCAAGTGTTGTACTAAAACAGTGGCGTGTCTTGTCTATGCGCCTTAAGGTGGTTTGCCACGGTCGTGTCCTTAACGCCAACTTGTGATTGCTTTTATTATTTTTGAATAAAAAATATGAAATAGGTATGATTTAAGGCATTCACCGGCCATAGTTTAATGACAATTGGGCTTTTGTAGCAGAATTGTGTTAATTTATGCATTACTTTGTACGCGAATGGGCACAACAACTTTTAAGCGTATTTATTGTTATAGCGGCGGTAGCTCAGGGGTAGAACGCTGGCCTCTCCATCTTTGAGATCCAGGTTCGATCCCCGGCCGGGCATGCACCAATGAGTTTTTCGGAATGTATGTGCATAGTATTTAATACTTACCACTTGCTGAACGGTGAAGGAAAACATCGTGAGGAAACCTGCATGCCCTAAACAGCGTGTAATTGTGACTGAAGTACGGCGATAGGGCTCACCACCCATCACGTTGGGACGTAATAATCGTCAGTGAAACGTGGGTGTACCGGGTGTGGACTGTGACTTGCATTTTCACAGTTCACACTCGGAACACCTCTGATAGTCCCTCGGGAATTCATGCTTTATTATTGTTGTGCACAATTTAATTACTACGTAATGCACACTAACATAACTTTGTTAGAAAATCATAATTGTTATTTAAACTGTGGCCGGTAAAAATTAAGAAAAGCAATAATAAAATAATTTATGCGTTTAGGTAAGCGACCGCGACGAACCACCTTAAGGCCCTAAGTGTTGCCACTTTAAAAAAAAACTTACCCACGAGAGTAATCAAAAGTCTACTAAATTAAATGTCTGTAAATAGCTTTAAACAGTTTTTCAGTAGCGTTGTTTTCAAAGACAAGCTGAGCTTTAGCCGTTTTTAGCAAAAACTATTGGCCGCTATTGGCATAATTTTAGCTATAAATAGAAGAGTATGAAAACTGCCGTTTCAAAATAGTTTATTGCTATTTTTAGGAATTTAATTGAGCAGATTTTATGTCTAAAATTTCAATTATTGTCATGGTAAGCAAGATTTTCTTTCCTTTTTCTCAAGTGGCAGCATTTTAGCATCTCTTAAGGCCAAAAGGCTATGAAGGAATTAATTATTTATATACAGTTACTCAAAATGAAATTGGTCGTTTAATGTGGCAGGTTCTCTATGATATTGAAAACGGTGAAATTCAGATAAGGTTATTTCCTGAATAGAAATTATAGAAAAAATATGATTTAAGCATGACATTTACCGGCCATAGTTGAATGAAAATTATGTTTTTCTATAAAATGTTGTTACTCTGTGCATTACATTGTAAATGAATGTCCACAACAACAATGAACACGCTTTAAAGTTGTTGTGCCCATTTATTTACAATGTAATGCATAAAATATAATGACTTTGTTAGAAGCCTCATTGTTCATTGTTACTAAATTATATTTTTTATCAAAAAGATTAAAAACAATCATCACTTCACGAGTGCTTTGGTGCCATCTTGTTTCGTAAATTTTTTTTATTGGGTTACGTGTTGTTACAAGTAAAATTGCAAAATACTGTAAAATGAGGTTGTATCCCATTAGTAACCGTCTTTCACGTAAGTAAAACGTTTTCAATATGATCTCCAACAAATTGATTCAGATTGAGTTCTCAATCTTTGTATAGGATTTTTTTAAAGCTTAAGATGAGCTTTTTTGTTTTATACAAGAATAATAATATTTTTTTTACGTAATGTTGATTTTTTTGACATTGTTTTTGGTTATTTTGACGTAGCAACTGATTGAATTGTTGTAGATTTGAAAAGCGTTATTTACCTATATATTCGCTAAACATATTCTTTATTGTTGTCAATAGCAACGCCATGTATATGTAGATGCACGTTTAGTCGGATGGAGTGTAAAACAGTTATATTATGTAAAATGTGCGTTTCATTTCCTTACGTAACCCGAATTTACTATTCCTTAGTATTATACCATGAGGGCATAGTCGGTAACATTAATTCATCGAGTACCAGGATGACAAAGTCACTGGGAAGAAGGACAAAAGGTAACTCTAAAAAAAGCTGATCGACCTTAACGAAACGGGGCAGGTAGTGCAGTCATGAAAAAAAAATAGTCCCGACAGAAAAAACGGCCAGGGTCAGGGATTTCCTGATAGGTTGGTCAGGAACACGATATGATGTTGGTTGCATTTGCATGCTGGTACTCTATGAGTTATAACCTACCCCCTCATGCCGTATGCGACTCTAAAATTAGACGGACATACTAAACTGCCAAGCTGACTCTGCCTAAAATGTTTTTGAATAATTACCGTCATCTCGCGTTCCCGTTACGTTGCGTTTCTCTATCGCGCGTCTCCTTTCGTAGATTTCTCTTCAAGAATATCTGTGAAGTACAGTCTGAGAAAAGTCCATGTACTATTCTACGGTAGAACTATTGGGAGTTTTTGTTGTTACTAGTGCTACAGTTTTTAGTTAACATATTTTTTGGCACTTGCGAAATTTTTGGGTATGCAAAAATCCCTACAGGTAAAAAAAACTTATACTAATTTAATAAATTTATACTAATCTACTGTTATCGTATAACACCTACTGCGAGACAATTTATTGTCATACTTTTTCGTATATGGGCTTAGATTTTTCCGGTAGTAGATTATTAATAATCTCTAAAGCATCTGTTCTGATAAACTCTGGAGTAGAATCACTATCGCTCGATATTTTGATATGAATAAAGACAAACCCTATTTCATGGGTCATGTCATGACTGAACTCAATCTGTCAGGTTTTAGTACGGTTGTAAATAAGGGGGCACTATGTGAAAAGAACTATTGGAACCGGTAGGTTAGGTATGTATGGCGAGCAAAGACATTGTATAATAACAAGACTGTGCACTGTGCACTGTCCAATTTTTGCTCAACTTTCAACATTTTTGTATCCTTGTCTAGCACGTTGCCAGTGTTTATAATATATACAATATACTTAAATAGTGTTGTTGAATTCCTAACGTGTTAGAAAGGAACCAACGAGTGCCAACACCCATCTCACTCGGCTCGTTTTTCGTATCGTAGTGCAGTCTTGTGCTCTATACAATGTCTTTGATGACGAGTCGCGGAACGTGACCCCTATTGACACCGACCGGTACTCGATGGGTTAGGTTACCGACTATGGCCTCATGGTCTAATCTTCACGATTCCAGAGACAGATATTCGTGGTCATAGAGAAGGCTGTTGGTCATATCATTATCACGATATTGATCTGAGATCACGATGGTCTTTCAAAGTCCCATAAGCTCCTAATAAGTGAGTAGCTTTCTCAGACAATAAAATGATAAGCTGTGATTTTTATACCATAAACGGCAAACGAAAAAAAAACCCGAGAGTTATTAACACCATCTGTCGGCAGTACTAAATGAGTTTCTTCGCATTGTTTCTTTGTGCCATCTAGTGTCAAGTAGTAGAACGAAATTCAATACCACAGCTACTGTCACATTTTTCGTATCTGGCAACATTCTTACCACAGAGTAGCCGTTATACCAAAATAAAAAAAGAAAGTGACTACGGTACCGCTAGCGGTCTTTTGATTTCTTAAATTATTGAACGTGAGTTATATTTAGCTGTTGAAATATCTATAACATGAACTCATAAAGTTCAATTTACAATGTTCAGTTTACATAAGGGAAGTGTTCCTTTAATTTTAGAAATTATTGAACCGCAAGTCATCAAAAAGTGCTAAGAAAATGTTTTTTTCTACATATTGTGTCTTCTGTTAAAACTGCGGGGATCACTTCACTTCACTCCACTCCAGTAGCCTCCCTAATACGTACTTACATGTCGTCGTCATCGTCGTCGTCGTCGTCGTCGTCGTCGTCATCGTCGTCGTCGTTGTCGTCGTCGTCGTCGTCGTCGTCGTCGTCGTCGTCGTCGAACAAAATTAAAACTAAGGAACCGCTAACGGTTTCGTAGTCACTTTCGTATTTATATGGATGTCGATTCTTTCTAAGAAAGATTGATTTCGAATCGTGGTGAAAAAGTCAGTAAAGAAAAGATCGATTTACAAAAATCGGAACAAAAATTCACACAACTAGCGTTAATTAATTTTCATTTATGTTGGTAATCTATGTAAAAATTCAGAAGCGTTAATTTTTCCTGAGTTTATTTTCAGTGAAGTTGTCTTCTCATAAATAAAACATTAATTAAAATATTAAAGTTTTGTTGCCAAAGATATTTAAAATGCACAAACAATAATATTATCTTATATTTTTGAGTGACCTACCCCAACTTCCTTGCATCAAATGTAAGGCTCTTATTAAATAATAATTTTGCATTTTGAAATCAAAAACTTGCCAGAAACGTAATTAAATGTAAAGTGCGCGCCAGATAAGTCTGCACGTGGCCAAAATCAAATCGCAGGCCGCCAAGTTGTTATTATGTCAGGTGTACCTAGTGAGTGTGTAGAATGTGTATAATTTTTGTTAGTTTTCAGTGGTCAAGTTTGGCAATCATCATGCCAAAGGTCAAGTAGTAAAACGTTAGTAACACCACCAGTCGCGCGCAGACTTATCTGGCGCCCACTTTAGGTACACTTTTTAATTCTATGTGATTTGTTAGCAAAATTTTCCGTGAAACCGCAAAAAATCGTGTCCACGGTTCTGCTTTTGTACGGATCGATTCAAAGATCGAATCGTTTCGAAAAAATCGATCTAAAATCGATTTGCTTGGCCCCGATTAATCTAACCCCGATTTAAAATTGACATCCCTATTTATTTGACACTTGTTTGTTAATTTTTGCGTTGTGTTTATTTGTTTTTGCAAGAACACGTAAATTTATCATAATTTTACGATAAACAGGCCTTCTGTATCATAATTAAGTAGATTCCCACAAAATGTGCTACGTTATTATCACAGGGCGAAGCCTGGCATGGCTTCTTATAAGCCTGGTTTCCTTTATGCTAATTTTATCAGGGATTATGACTCCCAAATGGCTTATGGGGCAGCCAGTGGTTACAAATCAGAATAATATTACAGAATTTTATATACCAAGCGTCGGTATATATAACAGGTATGTGTAAATACTGTAGATTTTTGAGCTTCGTGTGGGGTATTTTAGTAGCCGACTTCTATGGAATCTGCCTGACCGTCTTAAGTTTGTATATTTCAGATGCATCCGTATGAGTGATGACAGAAACCATTGTGGGTCTTTCTCGTTCTATGGCCTGGCCACTGACCCAACAGTGTATCCTACTCCCTGGAAGGCAGCCATGTTCTTCCTGTCTCTATGTAAGTTAATTGATGTTTATAATTCTCATTGGAGTGTCAAAAAAGTGCCGAAAATAAGTATACATAGCAACATAACATAACCTAAGACATTAAATTAAATTTATATCATTGTGGTATGTATAGAAAATCAGAAAAGTAAATCTGGACGTGAGGAGCTCTGAACCAAGATTCGAATCCTAACACCTTTGCCTGCTAGCTTTACACCTATTTTCACTGAGTGCCCCCTTAAAAAAGAGCAGGCCCGATAATTTTGGAATTATTGGTGTTTTAATTAAATAAAATACATTTTTGTGTAAATTGATTTAATTTAAATAAAATAAAATAATCTTTATTACAAGGGTCCCAAATAGCGTGTTCTCAAAAGCTTCTTTGTCTCAACACTTGTATGGCGTTGTGCTAAAGAAGCTTATGGACAGACAAATTTTTTATACAAACCATTTTTAACACAACACTTAGACCATGTTGACGCTTAGAAGAATTTGCATAGCATATGCGTTCTGTCGTCACTTAACTGGCTTCAGAGAGCTTCTTTTACTGGACAAACTGGAAATCTTATTGTTATTAGTTTATTGTATATATAATTGTCAGAGATGTAGGTAGACATAGGTAAAACATGATTTATAATAATTTATTTATTAAATTCCAACTCACAATGTTTATTTGGCATAGTAAAAATTCAAACTAAGGTACTAAAATCAAACAATTGTGAGATTGCTTTAATTGTTTTACATAGTTATAGTAGGTTTTACACCCGGTATAGAGTTATATATTTTTTTTCTTTATATTTTATACAATATTATAAAATTTCAATAGACATATTTGTATATGTCGTATATAAATATATATTCACACATATAACCAAAACTTTCTCCCGGAGAAAGTATCTACTAGTTCCAAAAAAAATTTTTTTTTTCTTTTGTATGGGAAATTCAATTTTATTTTAGAAAAACAAAACCACATTAGAATCTGATCATCACTTTCGGAGATATAGCCAAAAACAAAATTGACGGGAAAATCGCAATAATCGGACGGGTTAACCTCTTGTCATGTTGTCACTGGCGGAGATTACAGACATATTCCGTAAAATATTTGAAAAGATAAGAGTAAAGATGTACGACTAGAAATGAACAAAAGCTAAGGTGATGACCAACACCATACAGGTGGACATAATAATTAAATTTAATATACAAATAAAACAGTGCTGCTTGGACATGCTTGAATTTTTATATCATATTTTGTTTGTGTGTAAACATTTCGTACCCAATAACAATACCTCCATGACAGTTATTGATATATCCTTTTCAATACATGGATTGAACCCAATGTTGACCAAATCCATTTGCTTGAATTTTCTCTTTGATAATCCTCATTTTCAGGTGCGACTATCCAGTTCTCGACGGTGCTGGCTGGTGTCCTAGCTTGCTGCATACAGTCAGTATTCAAGAAGAGTGTGGTATCTTTGGCCGGTGCTACTCAAGCATTAGCAGGTATGTAGAAAATACAAAAAAATACAAATACAAAATGTTTATTCACGCCACCATATTTATCTAATTACACTTTTGTAGGGACTTCCTTTTAAGTATAAAAATACCTGTAACAGGAAGCCCCGCTCTTCCATAACTTAAATTCGTTGACATGAAATTTAAATTGAAAAATATATTAAGTACATACGAACTACAAAAACTTGAGATAATATAAGTATGCACATTAAACATAATACATTTAATTTTAAGTTTTTAAAACATACAAAAAAGAAACAATATTTTAAAAGTGTATGAGGGAGAGGGTGTGAGGGTGTGTGTGTGTGTGGATAAAAGCGAGTGTATTTGTGTAGGTGCGTGCTTAATTAACTTTGTGTGCTTTATCTTGTTTGGGATTAGGTGACTATTTAGGTGATTATGTTACTAGGAACTTACTATGATTAAGTTGATTAGGCAAGGCCGTGCAGTTTTTAGCTGTTGGATTAATAATTATGGTCTTTAGGGCTGAAGTTAGAATAGACACCACATACTCGTATAGCAAAGCGTAGCGTACGCTGATCTCGAGCCCGCTTGATCGACGACCTGGAGGACGTTGTAGGTGGCGGATGGATAAGGAGGATGGAAGACCGCCAAGAGTGGTGAAATCTAGAAAAGGCAGTAGACAGACAGGCTGATCAATGGATAGAATAATAATGAAATTCTTAAACAATCTGCTACACAAGTTTTTCTATTCTAAATTTCCACTCGGATGCTTGGGTTGGAATCACATCAAGCCCATATCATACATTTCCTAATTATTTCCAGGACATTAAATTTACACAACAGTGAAACCTTCATCAAAATCCGTTCAGTAGTTTTTACATGAATGTCGAATAAACAGACAGAGGAAAAAATGTTTGACATTTTTACTGGTCTAAGGAGGCTCCAAGGAATATACTTTTAACAGTATTTTCCCTTGTATGGGCAAAACTCTACTCACGATTATAAGTATAGATTTTTTCTCGTTCAAATTTCTTTATAAAATGATAAATTTTAGTCACAATGAATTTCAAGTAAGACTGAAGGTTTTTGTTAAAGCACCTTTGTGGCAGTGCTCTAGTATGTCTGCTGCATAACTCAAGAATTGCTAAACCCATTGAGCACTGGCTTTGAGGTTGTGAATTGTTTTGGGACTCCAGAAAAATATGGAATCCAACCAGCAGCCTGCTTCATCCAGTGCTGGACATAGCCTTTTTAAGATTTCGCCACGGCGATCATCCTGGAAGAAATTCCCATACTCACTCACTCTGGGCAGTGTGTGTCCAATGAAATTTATTTTCAAACAGGTCACATCTATGTTTACATTGTGTTCAAAATCTACTTTCTCAATATTCCAGGATTTTTCGGTGTAATCGGGATGCTGCTTTATCCATGGGGCTGGGGTGCGCCCCGGGTCAGACGGCTTTGCGGGGAATATTCCGAGCCTTATATACCTGGAGACTGTTCTGTGGGTATGTATCCTGCTTGTATGTAGATTACTGGGTAATTATCAGGTATATTGCCAACTGGCTAATCTATTTGAAATACTCCGAGCCTTATAATATACACAGACTTTTCTGTGGGTATGTACCCTGCTTGTATGTAGATTACTGGGTAATTATCAGGTATATTGCCAACTGGCTAAACTGTTGGGAATACTCCGAGCCTTATATAACCAGAGACTGTTCCATGGTTACGCACATGTTTTTATGTAGATAACTGGACTATTATGAATATATCAAAAGTCGATTCTGAAGGCTTTAAGTTTAGTTTTAAAGCTGGCCAAACTCAACTTTTTCCAAAGTAATATAGTTTCTGTTAACTAAAGAACTATTTTGGAATGAAGATAATTTAGTTTTGACACCACTAAAACTAAAATTAAAGCCTTCAGAATCAGCTTTATTGCTAACCAGTTATTCTGTAGGAAGTTCTTGAAGCCTTATAAATAACACAGGATCTGTTCTATGCATATGTTCCTTGCTTGTGTGCAGATTACTGGGTAGTTACCGGGTATTAATGTTAACTGATTATTCTGTGAGGAGCATGCTCTGTGGGTATGTATCCTGCTTGTATTACATCATTACGGTATAATATAAATCTAGATGAGAAGAGCGCTGAACTGGCATTCGAACCCGGGACCTCTCGCTTACTGAGCAGTTGTTCTACTAACTGAGCTATCTATCCATATTTGCTTCTAGGTTGGGCACTCTTCGTGACAGCGACCGGCGTAGCCCTGGTATTCTTGGCGGCTGCATTATCCAAAACAGCTGACAAAGCTGCCAATTCCGATAAGGTGCAGTTCCAGATCGATGAAGGGAAACAGCTTATTTGTTTAGCTTGATCAGTGATGAAAAAGTAACTCTTTCAAACAAAAATCACCACAAAAATTACAAAGTTGTCGATAACAAAATAGACGGTTTGTGAGGTTTTTTGACATATAAGCTTTGCTTTGTATGGAGTTTCTTCCATTTTAAACCCGCGTTTTTTTGCAAGAGTTTTTATGTCTACCCGAAAGTTGGTCCCTCCTGGAGGTTCTAGCATACGCCGCCGTCGATACAGTGTCTCTGGATCATACTTGCAAGAGCACATTGACAAACGCGGTATATGTGAGAGCACACGTAGGATAGGTAGGCGATGTATCTCTAACGCGTGCTAGCTAAATTAAGACCCAAAAGTATATAGCTTCGTTTGAAAAAATTCCTAAAACATTTTTTTAATTTTTTAGAACATTAGGTCTTATTACGATGAAACTAAAATTTAAAAGGCATTTATAAATTTAAGTATTGCAAAAATAAGCAACTTTAGATAAAGAAATTAATTGGATCTGTTACTTACCTATATTTTGCCTTTTGTTCTAGAAAAAGGATATGGGGTTTCTGGAGGTTAATTTGTAGTTTTAATAATACCGTATTTATCGCATTATTGAGTCATGTGGAGAAGTACTGTTTCCGCTAGTATTCCCCGGTTATTCCCGGGGAAAACCCAGTTATAAAATAAGCAATTGTAATATTTCCAGGGAAACAAGTGTCTTCTTAAATTACAAATTGGTACAACACTAAAACGGTCAAAACATGTAACTAACTCTTATTATAACTATACACAAGTATTTTTAACCCATATACAATGAAAATATAACTGTTGAAGTAAACGTTTGTCAAAATAATAAAAAATATACTAAAGTTACATTTACGGAAAATATGTAAAAATGGTTGGCTATACATATAATAATAATAATAAATTAATTAGCCATAAAGTGTTAGTAACAATTATTGTTACTAACTATTTACAAACAAAATATTTACAAAATTTACTTCTCTGACCTGTTGGAGATATATGAAGAGTACAGCCCCGAATCGATAGTTTGAAAAGTCAACATTTTCTTTTCAAATTACGCGAAAAGAATATTGATCCGTGATACTGATTACTTCCCGAGCCTTCAGTGTGAATTTGGCTGTATAAATAAATGTCACCTTGTATTTATATGGAATGTTTCGTCGCATGATGAAAAATGTTCAATGAAGACTCTGTTTTGTCACAAATTGTGAGTGAGAAGTATTTTTCGTCCTACAAAACTCCACTATCTTTTACATTTTATATTTTTTAAATGAAATGTATTATTTTTAAGCACACCTAGTTAGAATTTTTCTGTTGCAAGACTACAGAGGGCAAGCTTTCTACAACACTATATTATAATATGTATGCTTACTAGTAGAAAGGTATAGCTATTTTTTAATATTAAGTAAAAGGTGCATACACACAATTCCAAAGCTTTTTTACACTTATTTTATAGGCGTCTTTTGCCACGACTTTAGTTTGTATTGAATGACACAAAAATAATCACAAAAAAGATTTAGATACTCATTTTTGGCTATTTTTTAATTATATTTACGATTGGCTTGCGCTTTATCTCTACCGAATGATCGAAAGCGAATGAGACTTAGGATGAAGCGCGCACGCCCAGGAAGTGAGAGAGTGAGGGCAGGCGAGGCGTTAATCCGTCTGTCCAGGGATGTCAGCAAAATTTACGGAAGTCTGTAACGCCTGTACGCTCTTTCTTTCTAATCACAGATAAACTTTATTGTTAAAAACATAATTTCACAATGAGACTGGTTTTATACTTCCATTTTGAGAGTTTGATTTTATGTTTTGTGAGGAAGAAAAATCTCTATACTTTTAGATTTGATTGTGACTATTTTAATACTCATCTAGATGTAAGATATTTGCAGTATTTGTGTATTTTTGAGAGTTTCTAATTATATAGGTTACGATTCTATATTATAATTGTCAGTATAATATTATTAAAACTCACATGAGCTGACGTTCTAAATTATTATTAAATACCGGCTTTAACACTCACGTATTATTAGCGTTGACTATATGCCAACTGTTTCACCGAGACAAAATTTTGTCTCGGTGAAACAGTTGCAATATAGTCAACAGTAATAATACGTGAGTGTTAAAGCCGGTATTTAAATTTAATATGTCAGTATATTTCAATTACCTAGTGATAAGTATAGGATTTCATAAATTTTGTGCCATTAAACGATTGGCTATTTTGTGAATTAAACCAGTATTATTATAAGACAAATTTACATTGACTGCCACTGTATTTTTTGAGAAAATATTGTACATTTACATTATTATAACATACGTTTATATACTAAATAGGCACTCAACTCGTGCAGAAATCCAGTAGCGATATCATGAAAACATGACGGTTACGTTATAGTTGCGTTTACGTTACATTTCGCGGACAGTAGCGGAACTTAACAGATTACATACAAAATCGAGTTACGTTCAAACTATAGCGTAAACGTAATGTTTTCAAGGCTACAGATCGGACCCGAAATATGTTTGGAATTATTTATGGCATAAATGTATTTTATTCAATCATATACATGAAATATATATAAATACTTATTTGTAAAAATAAAACAACAATCAACAATATTGTTTTACATTATTATAAAATATACATCGCTTACGTTCGATAAGGGAATGTTATAGAGTTTGGCCAGGAAATCTTTCCTCAACTTTTAATAACACCCAGATGATTTTTTTTTTCCATACCCGTCAGGTGAAGTTGAGGCACGATTCCTTGGCCAAACTCTATCGAAAACATTATTATTCTAAGCTTCCTTTACGTTTTACGATTTGGTTGTGAATTACGATTTTGAGGTGGCTGCAATCGATTTTTGGAGATAATCGGCGCAAATCTTCAAGTCGATAGTATCAAAATCTCAATTGCTTTGAAAAATAGTCCTTATTTGAAGGTACAATCAAACCAACGATAAATAGTGTTTACTAGATTATATCCACAAGAGCGTTACAAGAAAAGAATGCCATATTGTCATAGATATTTTAATGGTATTATTTATGTACAGGTCTAGTGAGAAATATTGCGATTCGGCATTCGAATATATGAATAATCGTAATATAGCACATAAAGAAAATATGTATAATTTGATGATAATGAATTGAAAATTACATCAATATTGAATCTTCGTACAGTGGAGCCCGCATCAAGCTATACACATTGAGTATAAGCTGATTATCAGCTCTCTCATTGTACGGGAAGCCTATACAATGAGAGGTCTGCTTATACTGAAATTGTTTAGCTTGATGTGGGCTCCACTGTACGTTGTTCCACTAATATATTCATCTTGGAACGGTCACGCTACCGTGTCCATCGGTTTATCGACATCATCAGACGAAATAATTGGATATTTTAAATACATTTTGTACGTTAATTTTATAATAGTTCCATTTAAATGTTGAATTAAAACAGAATAATTTCATTCTGGAGCTTTACTTTGACTGTTTACAAAACTAAATTTTCGAAGGGTATTTAATCTTTTATTACCTTCATTTGCAATAAAGTAATTAAATATTTGAATTATTTAAAGTATTAAATTAATATTGTGCTTGGGAAACCAGTCATTTATTTTCATTTTCTTGTTCTTTAAATAATAAAAAATAAACGGGCGTAGCCAGGTTTTGATTAGGACGGTTATAGAAAATAAAATAACGGAAAAGTGCATGAAATTAAATAATTTTCATTATTTTTGTGAAAAAAAAACTGACTTATTAGAGAATCTTCTGTTTTTCTTTTTAAATTGATCCTTTATGGTAATACTTTGAACTTTTCGGTGGTTTTGGACCCCAGAATCCCTCCCTGGATACGCCAATGAAAAAATATTTATGTATATTAATAATAATATTAATGATAATATTAATAAAAGACCCGTTGCAGAGTCACAAAGTATTCTCATAGAATAATTAATTGTAGTGAATGTAGATAAAAATATTTTTATACTTGGAATCTGATGGATACCATTGTATATTTTTATATGGATATAAATAAATATATTATTGAAAGAACTCTTGAAGTTTAATTTTTATTTCCTTCTTATTAGATACTTTCAAGATTTTTAAGCTAAGAAATTTTGAATATTACCTAGTTATTAGGATAAGAGGTGGTAGAGCTAATGCCAGGCTCGACTGTGGAGGTACCACCATCTTACTCGCAAATCCTCCCGAAGTTATTCGTGGTAGAGTAAGAGAACAGCTCTCAGGCAAAACCAGGCGGCCCACCATTGCCTGGGACCGAAGGACGGCGGTACCTTTATATAAAACAGACTGGTGACGGGCAGCAGCGTCACTGGTGCAAGGGTTTCGGTACCGCGCTCACCAACCCGCCTGCCCAGCGTGTGTGACCGCCAAGAGTGGCGAAATCCTGGAAAGGCCTATGTTCAGCGGTAGACGAAACAGGCTGATGGATGGACCTAGTGGTGACAGTTTCAGATCATGAAATATGTAAGAACTAAGAATAGATACATAAAGTTGTATAGTTTGAACTTTGCAGGACAATAATGTTCTACCTTGTTTACCTCAAGGCCCGTGATAGTACATAGATAACGCAACCCAAGTTGATGTGATCGTTTGTGTTTACGAAGTAACTATTGTAAAACTCTGTGTGTGTCGGACTACCCTCAGATAGTATTCATATTATGTGGGGTAAGAAAAGAACACAACCCAATTTTTTCTGTCTGTCTGCCTTTGATATTTTTGCTACTATGCCCACGAGAGTTGCTGGATTTTAAAACCTAAAGACCAATTATGGTAATTGTATTTTGAAATTTATTTCAAAGTAGATAAGGCTTTTTTATCAAATCTTAATGCATTCATTTGAAAATTATCCTGCACAACAACTCTAAACACGCTTTAAGCTCGTTTCGCACGATCATTTACATTAAAATAACACAACTTTGCCACAAAATTGACATTAAATTATTGTCGCGAACCACATTCATATTAAACTAGAAAAACAATCATAAGTTGTGCATTAGGGAATCTTTATCGCAAAATGTTTAGTGTTATTGCGCCCAGCTGCGAGACTATACCGTTTTCCACAATGAGGTAAATCCGCGATAGGTCAAGACCGCGTTAGAAGGGACCCCGCCATTATCTGTAAGGCCATAGCTCACCTTGAATCTGTCACGAAGATACCGTTACACAATCTTATAGGGTATTCTATTGACTTCTCGCAGTAAAATTACTACAAATTTGTCGTAGGGCTTCGGTGTTATTTGAACGGCAAACAAACAGATGTTCCTAACTGAAAACTTCGATAACTAGTTTGTAGGTAGGTAGTTCGCACTCGGGCGATTTGCGCTTGACCGATTTGGCTCATGCTTGAACTTAAAAATTCTTTTTGCCATATTTACTCGCCTGTTAAACATGACATTCCGATTAACGATACTCGAGTTATCGTCGAACAAACATTACATACATATCAACATACAAACGCCGGATTTTTCAAGTAGACTTGGAGAGCTCGTTCAGTAAAAAAAACGGATTAGCGTGAAAATTCTAGGATTATTGCAAAGTTCCGGATATTTGGCAACTAGAAAGAACTTCGTAACCATCCTAGCATGATTTGTTTGCTTTTTAACAAAAAGTCAGAAATATGGGTGTCGTTGGTGTAAAAATATATTTTATCCATTTTGTGGCATTAAATATTGTATGTGTAATTTCGTTTTCGTCCCCCCCAGCTACAAGTGGCGAAGGGTAAACATTTTAAAAAGGGAAGCCGGACAAAAAAATCGCCTTACTCAGAAGAGCAACCAAGGAAAACGTACACATTTTTGTACTTTGCAACTCCCTGTCAGCCGTGTATTTGTCGTATTGAGATTTATGTAAATGTTTGACAAAGCGAAGAGCACGGATTAAAGAAATGCAGTATCAGTGGCGTCCATAGGATTTTTAAGTGGGGTAGGCACAAAACTGTAAATTTGGAATTTATCCCATATAAGACTATGCTTCATTTTGCATAGGAAATAATGCAGTAGGTATCTACCTATAATAATATTATTAGCAACAACAATCTTCGACCACATCAAGCCGGACACTTGCTTGCAGTACGACATTAGCTCCATTAAAAGGTAGATAAAAAGTCCAAACTGTCCGACTCGACGTTGTTGCTTCGAACAGGCGTTGCGTATTTTAATGAGAATGTGCTGACGTCATGGGAGTATAGTTACAGATGCACACATAGAGAATTGGCATCGAATTTAGTTATGCGTGTTGCCATGGTAGCGCGAGTGCTGCGGAGCAGGCAGATAGGTATTTCAAAGAAAGGGTGAAGATTACTTGATTATAATATTGAAATAGTTGTGTTTACCTTCCTATATTTAAAAATATTGTGGTCTAGTTAGCTAAGCCAAGCCCAGGGTAGGCATTGCGTATTTGCCTATATGAGATGCACGCCACTGTGTAGTATAGATACCATTTCCTAAACAAGCCGATGGGAATCGTGTTATATGGACCCTTCACCACTGCACAAATCCTAGTTACGATAATGCAAGCGGAGCGACTGAACATGTAAATTTTGGGGAGCCCAACGAAGCATAGAGGAGGGAGGCGACCCATTCAGTTCATAATAAAAAGATCCCCATTACCCGGACCTTTGCAAAAATCCTAGAATTTTTGCGATGATACGTTAATTCATAATATCTTACGATATTTTTTTATGGAGCAGCAGATTTTTAGGGTTCCGTACCCGAACGGTGCCAAATGGGACCCTATTACTAAACTTCCCCTCTCTGTCTGTTTGTAGTTACAGGTGTCTACAGCTTCAACCGTAACAGATAGAATGTTGAAAATTTCATAGAATACGTGGCCATTTTCACGACAAAAGGTTAAAATTTTGAAACATATTCATCCTCTTCCTAGTTTTAAGAAAGTAGGTAGGTAGATTTCCTTTTTTTTCATCTCATTGTCACCATGTCATTTTTCATCTCATTGTCACCATGTCATTTTTCATCTCATTGTCACCATGTCATTTTTATTTGCCATAATTTCATTGTAAATATGTCATTATATTATATCAACTGATGCCGGGCCCAGCATGTTGAAATATTTTTTTCTTTTGTGTATATGCTATAATATAATAAAAAACGTATATAGACGAGTACTATAAATAGTCTTCAGCGGTTAACAATTCAACGCAAAGTATTTTTAACGTGTATAAAGCAGAGCGAACGTAGTTCCAAGTACCAACTCGACGTGTGACGAAGCGGGAGCGGCAGAATTGTATAAAATGAAAACCATTGTCTCAAGGGCTCAAGGCCCTCGCGCCGTATGTCGTCATTTACTCCTTTATGTACTATCGAAGGAAGTTCTGTAGGTCCATATTCGCTTTTATAAGGATTCGCTGCCAAACGGGACCAGTATTACTAAACCTCCGCTGTCTTGAAATTTTCACAGAATACGTGTTACTATAGTCTCTATCACGACAAATAATAATAAATTAAGAAAGGTTATGTTTAAGGGGGGTCGAGATACAAGAAACCTCAAAAAAGTTGCTTTATTTACACTGCTTTGGCTCTTATTTAAAGACGGTATTACACGTAATTATTGTTATTTCCCATAATGTTTTTAGGGTTCCGCACCCTTATTGTGGTATGGAACTTTGTGTGCGAGTCCGACTCGTACTTGACCAAATTATTACAATCGTTATGACGTTGAAATGTGAATCTGTGCAATTTTCTCCAATGGTACAAAGGTACCGAGCCCTTTTGTTTTTACGGAGTTGTGGTTTTGTTGGCATCTATACCTATGTATGTATAAGTCGAGGTTCGTGTATGGCCTGCTACATTTCTTGGAGGCATTTCTATTTCACGGTTCATTTTATTTTAAACTAGGCTTTGCTCGCGGCTCCGCTCGCGCTTACAGCCTATGTGTCGACCAGAGTAACTAAGATAAAAATAAAAGAACCGCATCCAAATCCGTCGAGTGGTTCTCGAGTTAAAACAGAACATACAGACAGACAAAAACTAAAAAGTGTTTTTTGAAATATATTATTATAATTAATGTACAGACATTTTTTAACAATTTTAGTATTAGTTTAGAAGATTGCAAGAATCGGAAGTCGAGTTTTTAGAAGTTACTAATTATTTTCACAATAATTTAAACAGAGTTTTCGAGTTATATTTTGGCCCACTTTGGGGCCAACATCCGTCGACTGAGTGGGCCTAAATACATTTCGTTTCTTTTAAGTTATTTATTGTAAAAATAATGTATAATTACTAGGTTTGTCTGCAAAATAAGTAATCTGACCTGACCACTTACCGAGTCTCCAGTATGAATTTGGCTATATAAACGAAAGACACCCCATATTTAAAGTTACCTATCCGTTTACATCCAGTTTATGTACATAGATACGATGTCAGTGAAGTTACATAGAAACCGTCATGGAAGAACTCTATCAAACTGCTTAATGTGAAGGAATAAAAACCAAAATTCTATAATCCGCGGGACTTCGTTCGTATCGTTCTCTCCCTACTCAACCAGCACGACAAGTATAAATCCAACATGGCCCCCATGCGACCTAATTAAAAAATCATAACCTAGAACCGTCCACCTAACTCCAATCAAAGACGGGTAAATAATAGAGAGCCCAATACCGCGGTACTTACCGTAACCAGTATTTACGGTAACCAATACGAGCTGTGGTTAGACGAGCTGTAGCCTTAGCATGAAACATCACGGTTACGTTATGTTTGCGTTCACGTCAGATTTCGTATGTAATCTGATAACCGCCCCTAGCGGACAGTAGCGGAACTTAAGGCAACGCCACAAAATTTTGGCGACATGGATCTCCATTTTTCTCAGCAATAAAAGAACATATGTGATTACCAATTTATTTACTAGAATAAGCATTTCATTGACATCATTTTGCCCGAAGATTTAGTTGATTGATTAATTTTCATAGCAGAGAAAAAAATATTTAGAAAACCTCTTTTAAAACAGAGATTTATATTTTACTGACAAACGGGAGCGAATGAAGCCTCTAAGTTTTTTATTTAAATTAGTCTACAGATACACTTCAATATGGCCGATTGGATTTATTAAATTACTTATAGTTGTCATTTTAAATGAAAAATACTGTTTTGCCGCATACGACCTTACGGCATAAGCTAGTTCGTGAGCGCATATTTGTATGGAGTAAGTCCCCCTCACTCCACTCCCCTAAGGCGCCGATTTGAAATTAAAAGTTTATCAATGCCTCGCCTTATCAGATTCCATACAAAATCGAGTTACGTTCAAACTATAACGTAAATGTTTTCATGCTAAGGCTACTATTTATTACTTATTTCGCGGGTCTATATTTTATATTGTTGAGGGACTGCCGTGGCCGAGTGGAGCGCTCGCCTGCTAACCCAGAGATGCAATCCCCACGCCGGTCTTACTTCGGAAGGCACGTTGGTCCACCATCCATCACGTTTGGGATGTAATAGTCTTCGCTGAAAAGCGGGTGTATAGACGTGACGTGCTTTTTACAGGTCACACTTGGGAACACCTCTGACACCCCCTCGGCGATTCATGTCGTTACGATATGTTTATGTATATTTTGTTGCTTCTTATTTATAAAGACTTATGTATATAAGGTGACATTTACTTATGCCGCCAAATTCATACTGAAGACTCGGCAAGTAGTCGGTATCAAGGTTTCGATGACCCTTTTTAGGAAATCCGAAAATGTTTTTTTTCCTGTTCCCTACAAACGCAAGCTCAGTTCCGAGTCAATTACTATAGGAGGACAGCGTTTAATTTTGCGAAATTAGCAAAAAGCGTAATACTAATCAGTTGATCACTTACCAAGCCTCCAGTATGAATTTGTCTGCATAAATAAATTTCACCTTATGTGAAACATTATTTATAACTGTAAGTCTAAAATTTTTAGAGTATAAATATATAATATATTTTTCTTTTTATAATTTCTAACGAACTGCATAAATCACGCTATCAAATTATACGCCTTATTATTTTATTGTATTTATAATAATGATATGTAAATGTTTCTTTTATTAACTCAAGAGTATTGCACCTTTAAGTTTGCGCAAACTATATTGTATGGTAGTAGGTACAGTTTTTTTACAAAATAACAACAGAATTACGAAGAAAACTCATAGTTATTACTTCTTTTAACATATTCTATGCAATTACGCCGATACGTTGACTAGAAATTAATCCATAGCTATTCAACTTATAATTATTCCTCCACAAAATGTCTTTACATACAAAATAAGCATAGGTACCTACAACCTTCATAAAAGCTCTTACCTAAGCTTATATAACTACCCTCATAAAACTTTCAATAACTAAGAGGACAGTTCTTTCTGACTACTGAATTATATATACTATAATTTTCAGTTCGAAAGGAAAGCTGAGGGTCTTGGAAGGGCGATTCAAATTGGTATTTCAAGTTTTAATGTTCAAAGAATTAAAGTTGGTTTGATGTTTAAAAGGTTTGGACTTTAAAAACTGTTGTTTGGAATGGTGGGCTGACTGAAATTATGTTTGAAATCAATAGAGATATGAGGCTTAATAAAGTGCTAGCCTTTGCCCGCGGCTCCACCTCCGCCCCGTTTTTGTTTTGGGCGTAATTTTACAAACACCCCTTATATATGTTGACCAGGGTCACTACTATGATGATAAAAAAACCGCATCCAAATCTGTTAAGTGGTTCTCGGCTTTAAACGGAACATACATACAGACAGACAGAAATTCTAAAAATGGTAGTTTTGGCTTCAGTACAATACCTACTAGTAACACATTTTATTTAAAGTTTTCATTTATTAATTTTTATTTAATCAAAGTATATACATCTTACAATAAAAACTTAAATAAACTAATTACCTACAAATAAATAATAATCTAAAATATAACTAATTAAATTTAAAAGTGCACAAAAAGTAACACACGCAATGTAAGGTTCCGTAGTTGCCCGGTACATATAAGTTGGTCTACTAATACAGACCGCGCCAAACTTCTGGTCCCATACATTATAGGGGAACAAAAGTTTGGCGCGACCTGTACTCTTAAACCTGTAAAGCCTACTTAGCTGTGATAGTTTTCCTTTTATATTCATTATATATACTACTTCTGTGATTTTTTTCACATTTCTTTATACAACCGTTTAGCCGGCAGCTGGGGGGGGGGGGGGGGGACGGGACGCTCCACTCTAACTAAAATTTTCACTTTAAAGCTTAATATTTCGCCAACGGATCCCTAAATCGAAAAATGGTTCTCACACGCCCAGACTGTTTTTAAACGGCCTATCCAACGATACCCCACACTATGGAAGAAACGAGAAAAAAAAATCATCCCCAGTTTAAGTGTACGAGATTGAGAGGTACCCCTAAAAAATTTATTTTTCAAAATTTAATTTTACCTTTTTGTTGACGTGATAAATATTAATATCCAAGCCAAATAACAGCTTTCTAGTACTAATAATCTCTGCGCTAAGCCGCGGACAGACGGACATGGCGAAACTATAAGGGTGCCTCGTCGGACTACGGAACCCTAAAAACAGGGTCCTCGGTAGGGTGCCCAGAATGCTGGCTACATTACCTCTCTGGATGGCCAGACTAATTCTCTGGCCGAGGTAAGCACCAGCCCTCTGATCACCCGAGACGTCGACCAGGCGCGATCAAAGTTCAACTAATTTAATATTAGTATACATTGGCTTAGAGGACATAGATATCGCGCAAAAATATTAATAGGGGTTAAAACATTTATTTCCCAAACGAACAAGTATAGGAGTCATTTGAAAAAAAAACCGGTCAAGTGCGAGTCAGACTCGCATACCTAGGGTTCCGTAATTCGACAGTTTTGGGAACAGACAAAAGAGAGACATAAATATTTTTAAACCGTGCTCAAAATAAAACTCGTAGATGAAAAATTGATTTTATCATTTTACTATCGTGAATTTCTCAACTACTATATTTTTCATTTTTTCGGTCCACCAGTTTCGGAAATAAGGGGGGGGGGACATGCATTTTTTGTGGTTTTTAAAAGATTTCTCGAAATGGGTGCCAGTAAATATAATAAAAGTATATATTTTTATAATCAACTGTTAATTTAACTAACAATTTGATACCCTATTGTATTTTCAAGAATTAATTTTTTATTTTTCTCACTTCTGTATTGGAAATATTTTGAACAATTTAGAATTTTTCAATATTTTTTTTGTACCATATTATGTAGGCAAGTGAATGTTATTTTTGTAGAAAATTTCAAGTCTTTATCTTTAACGATGCTAAAGAGGGTGTGACATACGGACGGACGGACGGACAACGGAGTCTCACCATAAAGGTTCCTTTTACCTTTCAGGTACTACGGAACCCTAATTAAACGAACTTGATACTACACTCTTGAAAACTACCTAATATTATATTCAAAATTTTATGAAAGCTCTAAAATTCATCCATTCATCAGACTGGGTTCATCCACTGCTGAGCATACGAGTGATGGCCATTCCAAGATTTCGCCACTCTTGGCGGTTCTCTTCGAAGAAATGCTCATACCTACTCACACACGCTGGGCAGGCGGGTTGGTGAGCGCATTGCCGAAACTCTCGCACCAGTGACGCCACTGCCCGTCAGTCCGTCACCAGTGTGTTTTTTTTTATAAGGCTTGGTAATTGGTGTACATTTATGTATTGTATTTATGTATTTTTATACACAATAAAAATAAAAAAAGCGTAGTGTAGGCCGACCTCGTGCCCGCTGGACCGACGACCTGAAGGACGTTGTGGGGGGCGGCTGGATGAGGAGGACGGAGGACCGACATGAGTGGCGACATTTGAGAAAGGTCTTTGTCCAGCAGTGGACGAACACGGGCTGATGGATGGATACAATTAAAATAAATACCTAAACGAACAAATATGAAACGAGTATGGGCATTTCTTCCCGGAGGACCGCTAAGAGGCCTATGTGCAGTAGTAGACGAACCAGGCTGATGGATGGATACCGACAAATAAATTTACAATGATTCAGTAATAGAATTGCCATTCATGTAATTCAGGCGGAGGTCTTATTGTCAGCTGTAATGATAACGGAGATATGAAACGTTCAGACGATCGGAATATCGCCAAAATACGGAACATTCCAGTGGTAGAAGTAAACTTTCAATTCTTCCCAATATACTCTCGGGCAGGAAATTTAAGACCACATAGTAGGTTAGCCCCTCTCCTTACAAAATTGAAAATTGTATTTTCCGGTCCATTTTCAATGTGTACAAAAGTCTATAATAATATTCCTAAGGAAATGAGAGACATGAGCGATATTAATAAATTTAAAAAATGTTTAAAAGAGTATCTGTCTGAAAAATGTTTTTACACGCTGCAGGAGTTTTTTGATGTTAAATAAATGTAATTAAGCAATGTTATAGGAATATAATATATAAATAGCTTAAAATGTAGAATAACCCATTCAGATAATTAAGTACCTAATAATTTATATGAGACACGTTTTGGTAAATTGCAAATACTACTAATAATATACCCAAAAATTGTAATAAGATAAAAATTTCACTAATAATATACTGAATCACTAGTTACAATTCAATTTGTTTAAATTTTAATTCAATAGTATAACAATATATTATGGAAAAGTTATCTACTAATATCAAGCTGTACACAATTTAACATTAGGAACGTATTTAGTTATAAGTAAACCTTTGCTATGCCCTTGCAGGGCGCTATAATGTATTTTTTCCACTATGTACTTACATTGTAGCACGCAATAAATATTTTGAATCTTGAATCTTGAATCTATGGGGGAATTATTTCACTACACGACGTTTTCGTTCTGGCACACTCAGCTAGAGTTTGATAATAAGAATAAATAATTTATTTTGCAATTTTTGTACTGGTACTTATATATATGTTAAATAAACTAATTAAATTTAACGTCACATTAAATTAAACAAGGTGATTTTAATTTATACAGCCAAACTGGAGGCTTGGTGAGTAATCACTGATCATTTACCAAGCCTCCATCTCCAGTTTGGCTGGATAAATTAAAGTCACCTTGTATTTTGGGCTTACATAAGATGACATTTGTTCATGCGCCAAATTTATACTGGAGTCTAAGTCAAGACCAAGGTTCAAAGACCCTGTTTGCGAAATACGAAAAATAAAATTTAGACTTCACTAATTGAGTCCAAGTTGTTCTTGAACAATATTTTTACAATTCGCAAGAAAAATATTTTTCGCATTTCGCAAACAGGGTCATTAAAACTTAGTACCGAGTCTCCAGTATGATTTGATAACATAAACAAAAGTAACCGAATATAATCTCTACAGACATACAGACAAAAAGTGGCTTCACCAACAAACCAACGATGTACAAAAATAGAGAACTAATGATTGATGTCTCGCCAGGAATCGAAGCCGCTACCCTACAGCTCATTCGTCATCTGTAATCACCACCTGCGAGTCACTTTGATTGATTTACACCTTCATTTTCAGGGAATTCGTAAATTGAGCACAAAAATGTTGAATACATTCTTTGTGATTAATCGCATTTACTACGTTTTTGATTGGGACAAGTACGCACCGTCTTTCTGAATACTACTAAATAATTTGGCCAAGTGCGAGTCGGACTCGCGCACAAAGGTGTCCACCCATCCATCAGCCTGTTTCGTCCACAGCTGGACATAGGCCTTTCCAGGATTTCGCCACTCTTGGAAATGCACATACCGGCGGGCGGGTTGGTGAGCGCGTTGCCGAAACCCTTGCACCAGTGACGCCGCTGCCCGTCACCAGCCTGTTTCACATAAGGCCCGGCAATTTGGGATGGATATACCGCCATCTATCGGTCCCAGGCAATGGTGGGCCGCCTGGTTTTGCCTGAGAGCTGTAAGAAAACAGCTGTTCTCTTTACTCTCCTCCGAATAACTTTGCGAGGATTTGCGAGTAGACAAAGGCGTACCACCATACAATACGGGTAGAAGTAAAAAAAATATGGTACATAACAACAACATCTTGCCATAGTATAGTAACGTTTAGGCGCCGAAATGGTAGCGCTTAACAAATAATTTGGCAAACCTTGCGTACGGAAACCAAATTTTTATAATTTTTAATTTTACTTTAGAGTATGTACTACAATCTGAATTTTGAAACGGGACCCTATTACTAATTATTATTTGCCGTGGTAGAGGCCATGGTAACACATAGGCGTAACCAGGTAGAGGCCGGGGGGCACGGACACCCCGAGTAGCGTCTGCCCCCCCCCTCTTAAAAATACGGGTGTCATTCTATCATTGATGTAAAAATATGATTTATTCCATTTATGGCGTTATTTGTCATGTTTTTGGTTTGTATGTGGTCTCGTTGTATAGAGGATCATCTCTGTTTATCTTATAGCGATCACATAATCGAGAAAAGATAATTGTTGATGGCTTCATGAATTGGAGCTGAGGCCTCCTCCGGTCAGAAATCTTAGTTACGCCAATGGTAACACGTATTCTGTGAAAATTTCAACTTTCTACCTATTACGGTTGAAGCTGTCAACCCCTGTGAAGCTGTGACAGACAGACAGACAGCGGAGGCTTAGTAATAGGGTCACGTTTGGGACCCTTCGGATACGGAACTCTAAAAATATATTGGTTGATAGCAAGATATCAGTTGAATTCAATGGAGATAATGTTTTTATTGCGAAATCCATCGCTTTGGAATACTCTAAATATTATTAGAGTGCATTACAAACTAGAAAAGATAAATTAGAAACAAATGTAAAGACAAGAATTTAAAAAAATTCCTCGGGCCAGGATTCGAACCTGCGACCTCTTGTTATCAAGACAAGCGCGCTAACCGACTGCACCACCGAGGTACTTACCTAGACCGTTCAATTTTTCCAGCATACTTGTTCACCGAATATTTTTGTAGCTATTTGATCTAACCAGCTTGTAATGCACATACTGAACGCTCACGAGGGCGTTATGTGATTTCACGCCTCGTTGTCTAGGTGAGTACCCTGGTGGCGCAATTGTTAGCGCGCTTGTCTTGATAACAAGAGGTCGCAGGTTCGAATCCAGGCCCGAGGATTTTTTCAAATTCTTCACTTTACATTTGTTTCTAATTGATCTTTTCTAGTTTGTAATGCACTCTAATAATAATATTTAGACATACATTGTTTTTGTCTGGAGTATAGTTTTCGGGCGTTACAGTTTATTCTACTGATTTTGTAACAATTCTGAAACGATTTTAGATATCCGAAGCGTTATATTTTTGTATTTTCTTGCTTCATAAACAAACCTGAAGTGAAACTTAGCGAACCCAGGAATCTCACAACACTAACCCATAGTTACCAACGCAGCTGACACCATAACTCACGGATTCTTTTATTATTTTTACACCCTGCGCCGGCGCATCGATCCGACTGCATTTACAACGACGCATGCGCGAGGTGCACCAATCGCGTGCGAGCACGCCCGCGGCCGGTCACGATTCGACGGATTCCATATTTGAAAATATGTATTCCTAATGCCATTTGCCCTTTTTTCTGGACTATGTGGTCTTGTACGCACATATGTGTGAAGAATTTTGAAAGTAACGTTGATTGAAGTTTTTAGTCAAAGCTTTAGTGCTCGAACTTAGGGTGAGTATTGAGTACTAAAGTTGATACTTATATTCAACTAGGGGGCTGTCCATACATAACGTCATCGATTTTTGACGATCTTAGACCCCCCTACAGTCATCCTATCATCATTATCCAATGACCCCATCCATCCATCCATCAGCCAGTTTCATCCACTGCTGGACATAGGCCTTTCCAGGATTTCGCCACTCTTGGCGGTCTTCCTGGAAGAAATGCCCATACTCACACACGCTGGGCAGGCAGGTTGGTGAGCGCGGTGCCGAAGCCCTTGCACCAGTGACGCTGCTGCCCGTCACCAGTCTGTTTTATAGGTATATAAGGCCCGGCAATTGGGGATGGATATACCACCATCCGTCGGTCCCAGGCAATGGTGGGCCGCCTGGTTTTGCCCGAGAGCTGTTCTCTTACTCTCCCTCGAATAACTTCGGGAGGATTTGCGAGTAAGATGGTGGTATCTCCACAGTCGAGCCCGGCATCAGCTCTACCACCTAGAATGACCCCGCCCTCTCAGAAAACTGATGTATTTTCGTTTTATGTATTATAAAATCAATAATGTTGTTTAAACGAGAGTTTTTTATATTGGCAAGACCCCCCCTTATTGCCATCAATGTTCATGATACCACCACCGTCATCCGCAGACGAACCCTCCCCCCTCCCCTAACTTCAAATGACATAATATATAGACGGCCCCTAGAGTGTTGAGTTCGATTTCAAAATATGTCCCTATGAATATTGCCTGCTGAAGTTCATATAAATGATATAATTACATTTAGCATGTTCTCTTCCAGGACGAATAACTAAGTAATCCGATATATTATTCTTCTTCATTGTTCTCGAAAATTGATAAAAGAATGGGCTAAAATATCACGCTGTTAATATGCATAGGTAAGAAAACACGACTGCCGAAATAGAGATATAATTCGGATTTCAATGCAGTCGGGGGACATTCAAAACAACACGTATCCAATGTAATAGTCCCCCGACTGCACTGAAATCCAAATTAAATCTTTATTCCAGCCTTTTCTAATATTTTTTATTATGTTTTATATGTATGAGATCCTAAAATTCAAAGTAAAAAAATTAAGAGGTGATAGATCGCGATCTTTGTTTCTTTTCCATAGCAATTTAGTCAGCTGATTGAAGATTCGTAGCAGGAAGAAGAAAAATAAAATTGACCAAAATATTTTTCCTTCTTGAATGTGATGATCAGCTAGTCTAGCATAGAAAACCATACACTGCTCTGTCTCACTCTGTTGATCTATCTAAAGAGGGACAGACAGTGTATATCGAGCTGTCAGAGCTCGATATGGTCTACCATGCTAGGTACCCAGTAACAAGTAATGATACACAATCTACCCTGGAATTGTTGGCACTTATAATTGTTGGACCTTATCTGTGATTGTTTTTGGTTTAGATTCTCTAATAGACGACCGACAGGAGTGGTGAAATCTTCGAAAGGCCTATGTCCAGGAGAGGATTAAATAGGCTGATAGATGGATGGAGGGTAGTATTTGAATGACCTTCCTGAAGATAATTTGTGCACAAATACCTACCTTACTTATATACATAAATTCCTGCCTGTCGCTCAGATGGGTGGGTAAGGCAGAGACTACAAATTTCCATCTGCTACGATCCTGACAGACGCTCGAGGACGTCTTTAAAACACTAGACTGGAATGGACGAGGCATAAACGTAAACGGAGAGTACATTTCACAATTTCGCTTTGCCGATGACATCGTGATAATGGCGGAATCACTGGAACTGGAGGTAATGATGTGCAGCCTTAGCGATTCTTCGAGACGAGTGAGCCTGCGGATGAATTTGGAGAAGACTAAGGTCATGTCCAACTGTCACGTCATCCAAGGGCCACTAACCGTCGACAATGTCAGTATCGAAGTTGTTCAGAAATATGTTTATCTGGGTCAAGTCATACAGCTGGATAAAAACAACTTCGACGCCGAGGCTGACAGAAGAATATGCTTGGGTTGGGCAGCATTCGGAAAGTTGGGTCACATATTTACGTCGTCAATACCGCAGTGCTTAAAGGCTAAGATTTTCAACCAGTGCGTCCTTCCTGTGATGACGTATGGCGCTGAGACGTGGTCTCTTACAAAGGGCCTGATCCACCGATTTAAGGTCGCTCAGCGAGCTATGGAGCGGGCTATGCTTGGTTTATCTCTGATATAGAATCCGAAACGAGGAGATCCGTCGGAGATCGAAAGTAACCGACATAGCCTGGAGAATCAGTAAGTTGAAGTGGCAGTGGGCAGGCCATATTAGTCGCCGACATGATGGCTGTTGGGGCCGAAAGGCTCTAGAATGGAGACCACGTACAGCAAAGCGTAGTTTAGGCCGACCTCGTGCCCGCTGGACCGACGACCTGAAGGACGTTGCGGGGGGCGGCTGGATGTGGAGGACTGAGGACCGACATGAGTGGCGAAATTTGGGAAAGGCCTATGTCCAGCAGTGGACGAACATGGGCTCATGGATGGATGGATAGACGATCCTGACATACCTCTTTTACTTCTTCTACATCGGTAAACCTGCCCCACGTTAGTGACTTCATTAGAAATAACTTACATTGTAAAATTGAAGCAGTAACGTAATGCCATCAGATACCCATCAATTTTCCTTTTCATTAGACAATTAAAAAAAGAAATTGGATATCCGCGAACCGTATTTGCCTACTAATAAATACAAATTAGGTACTTACTCGTATGTACATCTGTAATTTACAATCCTTTGAAAAAAAAAACGCAGCCCAAGATGGCGGTTGGGCGTTGCGATTGACAGATGGAGATGCATAGCTACAGGATAATGTAGTTTTGTAATCCCTATCCATGAACATTTTAAATTCGAAAGGACCAGTTTTCGAATTAAGAGAATTCTAAACGATTGTTGGCGATTAGTATCAGCTAGTCCTAGCGCTGAATTTCATAGAAACACCTGAAATGCTCATGTGTGTGATCTAAGAAAGTGTGTTTGTTTGCTTGTCTTTTGCTTTGTCTTTTTTTGCACAGAGTTACATAGGCTTCTTTTCATTTGCGAAAATGTGTAACTATAACACGCGAGCGAAGCGTGGTAAAAACACGAAAACCTGGTCAGATATTAGGTGACTTTGATTGATGAAGTCAAATTATAACTGGGGTCTCGGTTACTGCTTAACAAGGTTTATTGACCCATTAATGATAAGGCTAAATGTGTCATAGTCATAAACTAAGAATATAGAATGTAAGTATTTTATTACAAGTTAAATTTGAAAATAAAACCGAATAAAAATCTTTTAACTAAATTAATAAACCGACAAATAGAGATTGCCTACCAATGACTATCTGAAAGTTCTGAAACATGCTTCAGAATTCTGATTTTTAGCTAAAGCTAATTATCGCAAATTAACAATTTTCTATTCATGATACTATGATTTTCAATGTAGTTATAAAACAATCTTAGCACAATAAACTTCGTATTTTCTATACACAGTATTTTTATAAACCAAGTATTTTTGGTAGAGTCTTTTTATAAATCACAATCCGTCAAAACCACAATTATCAATAAATACCTTCCATAGTTTTCACAACGCAAATTAAATTATACTGGCTGCAAAGACATGGCACAAAATACAGTTCGACGCTGTTTTGTATTTTTGGGCAAAAAGATGTATGAGAATGGAAATAATCTTAGCCTAAGTTGTTGATTAATCCTCATCTCCTTATAATCGAAACACCCTGTAAAGCAACAACGTGCACACGTCCGTTCGAAACGTATACTTTAAGCTGCCTAGCGGGTTCTAATTAAAACAATTATTTTATTATTCCATTCGTTGCCGCGCGAGGAGATTGAGGCTTTTGTTTTTGCGATTGATCCGTGAGGGGGTGGTTTATGTTTTTTAAGTCCACCTCGCAAGTCAAGCGGCACGTAAGGGGTTAATTTCGAAAAGTCAGTTAAAAGAAGCAAGTCATGGTGTTGTATATATTTGTTGGTTGGTCTAGGAAGAGCCGAAATGACCTGAAAAAAAAAATTGTTTATACTTAAAGTAACTCAATAAAGTTACGAAACTGAGGACCTGGGAGACATCATACATCTGGTCACTTGGCGCACACTATGGACCCGGACTCAACAGACAACACTGACAGACATAACTCGACCGATTGACTCATCATCATCATCATCATCATCATCATCATCATCACACATTAATTCTGTAAATATTATTATTTTATTTTTTTAATTTTTTTCTGTAAATAGTCTTTAACTGTCATACAATAGATTTTAACTGTCATTCAACTGATGACGGCCTCATAGAAGAGGCCGAAATATTTTGAAAATTGTGTTTTTATTTAATTTTTATTGTAATAAGTAATATTTAAAGAAAATAAAAGGCTAAATATAGCAATTATATCTTTATTTATATTCAATAAAGTTACCTAATTTTAAATGAAAATTGACGAGTAAAATTAAGAAACTACATCATCTGATATACTGCAGTATGTCTTACCTTTGAGTTTATTAATATTGCTTTATTTATGTGCTATGCCCGCGTTTTCGCCCGCTTTTATTTAATCTCTGCTGCTTTCTGGCTTGGGCGTTATTTTATGAATACTACTTAGAGCATGTTGGCCAGCTTTATAAAGAAAACCGCATCCAAATGTATTGAGTTATTCTTAAGTTAAAACGGAACGGACGCTATGTAAATTTTATTTTCGTCACTATAGATATTGTTAAAACCCATCTAATAAAATCTGTTTGAGTTCTGTACATGATCCCTATCCGTCAATTGAGGAGAAAAAGTGCGTTTGAAGACCTCATTTCAATAAAATTATTTCTATCGAGGAAAATTTATTCAAACATGTTTTCCAAAAACAAAACATTAGATTCTAAAGTCAAAACGCAGATACAAAAATGTATTAAAATTTTCCGTGTACTTCATGAAATACACAGAAACAAAGCATCCATATATATTTACATTGCGACTTAGAAAAAATTTCATAATTCTAGATCAACGGGAAACACTCTATAAATTTAGATTCCCTTGAGAATGTCGGAATTTACGTTTTTTGCGGCATAAACGCCCGTATCTTTTTTTCAAGTTAACTAAGAAGTTTAATTTTCTTTCCAGCTTCAAGGGACTGTAGATTAGAGAAAGTAATAGGTTTTAATTTCAACTCGATACCTCCGCGCGTTCCCGAGATAAAGGGTCTTGACAGACAGACAGACGGACAACAAAGTGATCCTATAAGGGTTCCGTTTTTTCCTTTTGATATATGGAACCCTAATAAACACAAAATATTATATTGAAATATTTAACCCAGATTCCTTTAAAAGAAGAGTAAATGGTACTTTCTGAATCTCAAAGACGATTTCCAAACGTAATGTGAATAAAAATAAATAAAAGCAAACGCATTTTTGCACTGACTTCCAATATTCTCAACAAATCGTTAGTGAGAAACTTGTCGAACTTTTTTCAAGACATCTCCTACAACGTTCTCACGGATCGGATCCAAATATAGCATTTAATTACTGATTACAGAAATCAAAGTCTACAGTAGTGGTCTTGGCTTGGAAGTTTGTTATGAATAATTATAGTTATTAGACATCTCGGCTTACTGTTTGGGTGGAAGAGATTGCTGGAGGCACTAAGTCGGGTTTTGAACCTAGTTTATGGTAAAAAGTTTCCGGTATTATACTGGGTGTATTAATGACGTTTTTAGGAAATTAAACCGCATTCTCTACTTGAACCATTCATCCATCCATCCACCAGCCTGCTTCGTCCACTGCTGGACATAAGCCTTTCCGAGATTTCGCCGCTTTTGCCGGTCCTGGCTGGGCAGGCGGGTTGGTGAGCGCGGTGCCGAAACCCTTGCACCAGTGACACCGCTGCCCGTCACGGTCTGTTTTATATAAGGCCCGGCAATTGGGGATGGATATACCGCAATGGTGGGCCACCTGGTTTTGCCTGAGAGCTGTTCTCTTACTCTCCTTCGAGCTTCGGGAGGATTTGCGAGTAAGATGGTGGTACCTCCACAGTCGAGCCCGGCATCAGCTCTACCACCTGCATCAATATGCAATAACCACTTACAGTGTTTCAAAAAAGAGTTGAAATGAATATTGAACTTTATGAACTTTAAACGTTCAAGTAGTATTCATAATTAAGGTTTTATAAATTTTGTACTTGTTTGTTTGGTGTAACCAGGCCAAAGAAAATTTGTTCCTCCTATATTCATTTCAACTCTTTTTTTGACAGACTGGACAGAAACATTTTTTAAACAAAAAAACGTTAAAAGAATAAATTCTTTATTTATTAAAAGTTAATTTTTTTTGATACTTTATGGATAAATCGCCAAGTGTTTAAAATATAGTTTATTTCTATCATCGTTTCATATAAGTAGGGTTTTAACAATATTTAGTTTTTAAAATTTTTAAATTTTGCTAGATGTTTTAGTATTTTTAATAATAAAAAGCATACTTTTTTCTTTCGCCCCAAAACCACCCCTCTCGCATTGAATATTTTAAACTACCATTTTTTAAATTTTTGTCTCTGTATGTTCCGTTTTAACTCAAGAACCACTCAACAGATTTGGATGCGATTTTCTTTATTATCATCTTAGTGACCAACATGTAGGCTGTAAAAGATGTTGATAAAATTACGTGCAAGATGAAACTGGGGCAGATATTGAATAAACGAAAGGCCAAAGGCTAGTCAGTATACCTATATATGTTACTGGCGAAACCCGATTTTAGGACAAACTAGTTCTTCCTAGGCCAAACTAAGATCGATATCATGATATGGCTGGTAAGATCGTATTTTTGTTAAAACTTAAGACGTCGCCTCGCTCCACTCCGCTTCGCTCGGCTATTGAATTTATATTCACAAGTAACCTAACACGCTCATCCTCGCTTCGCTCATCGTCGCACCTACTTTGGCCTAAGAAGAAGAAGAAGAAAAACGTTTATTAATATATACAGTACATGAAACGAGACAGTTTAAAAAAAGCATTACAAAAAACAAAGAAAACATAAACAAAATTTCAAACAAATCAAAATAATATACAAATGTTGTCGCATGCACTGTAAAATATTAAACTGGCCCTGGCTCAGTAAATGTTGGAGATTATTCTCCAACGCTGGTTTTCAGCCAGTACCATGGTACTCCTCATAGTACCCGTACCAACTCGAATGAAAATAAAATAGTCGATGTTGACTTGTCTAATTAAAAACTAAATTAATAAGAAAGTTTACAAATGATAAAAGTTGGTATTTAATAAAAAGTAATAATACAGAATAGAATGTCAATATGGTGGTTTGTCCTAAAAATCGGGTTTTGCCGGTAACATACATAAAAATGACAACAAAAGTTTTCTACTTTTAAAGGAACTTAAATTTTCAAATGATAAAAAAGAAACTGTCCAAATCCCTGTAAAGTTAATGCTCTTTTCCCCAACAAAACTATAATAACGGCTTTGTGCAACAAATGATGGACTCTAATGGGTGTTGTATTTGTGTAATTAATTATCTGGATAAAGTATTTAATTGTAAACTACCGCCACTACCGTTATAGGCCGGGAGGCTTTAACATTCTTTTGTATAGAGATAGAATAAAAAAATATATTTGTTGACCCACCTAATGTTTTTTTTTGTGCCCCTTGTCTGGTAAATTGTTTTGGCAATAATGAGAACTCAAAAGATTAGGACTAATTAGGTGGTAGAGCTGGTGCCGGGCTCGACTGTGGTGGTATCACCATCTTACTCGCAAATCCTCCCGAAGTTATTCGGGGGAGAGTAAGAGAACAGCTCTCAGGCAAAACCAGGCGGCCCACCATTGCCTGGGACCGATGGATGGCGGTATATCTATCCCCAATTGCCGGGCCTTATATAAAACAGACTGGTGACGGGCAGCGGCGTCATTGGTGCAAGGGGTTTGGCACCGCGCTCACCAACCCGCCTGCCCAGCGTGTGTGAGTATGGGCATTTCTTCCAGGAGGACTGCCAAGAGTGGTGAAATCCTGGAAAGGCCTATGTCTAGCAGTGGACGAAACAGGCTGATGGATGGATGGAATGTACTGGAATAAAAGAAATATATATATATATCGTCATATTTAGGTTTTATTTATGTGGACTATTTATTTTTGCCATATTTTTCGAAATAGCTATTGCATGATGTATCCAAATTCATACTGGAGTCTCGGTAAGTGGTCAGTTCCAAGGTTCAATGACTATTATTGCAAAATACGAAAATTTGAATTTGTGCCTTTTATAACTGTCCAGCACTTGACAAAACAGGCTGATGGATGGATAGACAAAACAAAACAAAGGTTACAAAAAGTTTTAATAACTGGCATAAAACTTTTCATCTTTCATAAATCCTTCCTTTTGAGTGTATATGATTTTTATGAAGTATTTAATTTAATTTTACTTTTTCTTCAACAATAAATAAGTAAATTATCCCTTATTTAATAATATGCACTAGCAGTTCTTCGTACAAAAGACATCAACGCACACAAAACCTTTTTCACGAAAACCTTTTTGTCGGCTAAACGGCGCGGCGCCAAAACGGTGCAAAAGTTCTAAACAAAGAAACAAAACAACAATCTCCGCCATTTATCAAATCATTTAAATACGAAGTTCTCTTATAATTACGAGCCGAGAATTTTTCACCGAATGTTCTAACGAAAATAACATGTAATTCGGACCGCCGGGTTTTGGGCAAAGACTGAAAGTTGGGGTGGCCAAGGGTTTTCATGTTAACAGACATTCATTTTGGACGAAGCGACAGGACAGAAGTGAGATGTGTCAGGATCGTGGTAGAGAGATATACTTAAGGCGACTTCTTATTATATAGCCAAATTAACACTGGAGATTTACTTTTTACTATTGTTATTAAAATAGTCGCTAATTTTCCGTAATAACTAATAAATAGTAGTAGTTTATCAAACTGGTACATTTTTATTAAAAACACGAGTATCAGTTTAAAAAACGAGACGTAGGCGAGTTTTTTAATAGTACACGAGTGTTTTAATACCTAGTTATGTATAGTTACATTCACTACTTTACCTAAACTCATGCCTACTAACCTGTTTTCAAAATTTTTGTAATTTTGTCGTTAGCCATTTTTGATTTTTCTTGATTGTTTCAGGTGGAGTCAAATTATCATCACCATCACTGCTGTTAGTAATTTTAGGACAAAATAATAATACTTTTGGTTTGACCCATAAAACCACAGTCAATAATAATTTCCACGTAAGCTATAGCGCCAAAATCCAACAGTCCACGCATGTGTACGCGTTGTGCGCGTCGCCAGCCATAGACAATCCAGCCGAAAATAAAATAAAATTGTGACCTCCTTTGTCACGCCGCAATATTATTTATTACGTGTTGGAGAATATTATATAATAACCTCATTGGTATTTGATAACAAACTTCAGACATGGCTGTATGGGCTAAGTTCCCTTTGCCTTCCTAGTTAGTATCACATGTACTGTAATCTCAGAAAAAGTTTTTTTATAGCATTATGTTGCTCGGAGATAATTTAATTATAGGTGAAACCCGGAACGAACTACACATCCGCATTAATCAACACAGGCACACATCGACGATCCATAATAACAATCTCCCCATCCCCATCCATGTCCGCTCCCATAACCAAACTTTTAATAACTGTTTCACCGTCAGAGTCATAAAATCATTTAACCCACCACTGACAGACATAAAATTAAGGACATGGGAATACTCCTACATATGGTCACTTGGTGCGCACTACGGACCAGGACTTAATAAACAACACTGACATCAGACGATGACTATTTATGGACACCTGAACCTGACTCACAAAAATATTACATATATGTATATATTAAGACCAGGGTGCCATAAACAGCAGTGTCTTCTTGCGGTCTTCGGTACGTATCGAAGATATTCCAAGTAAATGTCGAGATGTCGGGATGTTACGGCCGGAAACCGCAATATGGCTCTTCTACCGAAATAATTTTTATTTTTGGTATTTAATATATATATTTTTTATTTTTTTCCATAATTAATGTTAAAAGTAGGTTAGTAGATTCGTAGGTTAATTAGTCCTAAGGTTGTATATATCATCATGTCATTTTTACATTATGTCTTTTAAGTATTCGACTGATGCCGGCCCCATAGTGGGCCGAAATATATTTCGAAAATCAATATTTTTTTTTTTCATTATTAATACAAGTTAAAAGGAGATAATTTAACTTTTTTTGCGTTTTAGAGACGTTCATGAAAAAAAATTTTTATTATGCCAGTAGTTTTGAGTTCGTAATGAGGATTTTACGATATGAGGTAAGATAAATAGGGTAAGTTTGGATTTGGTCGTATAAGGCAGTATAAGACCGTCTCACTGGCCGAGTGGTTGAGCACTGTACCCTATTTCAGAGATCGTGGTTTCAATCCCCATGGTATACATTTGTTTGTGTTCGGTCTGCGTGCTTCGGAAGGACGTGTGAATTGACATGTATTTCACAGGTCATACTCAGGAATACCTCTGACACCCCCTCGGGGACTCATGTCGTGACGATACGTTTAAGTGTGTAGCTAGTAAATGCACACATTTCAATTTCTTACATTTGTTTTCTAATAAACTTCGGTAAGTCGGTATATCAAATAATTGTATGACAACAGTAAATTACGCACAGGGCAAGTGCTAGATAGAACTTTGTTGATTTGACAGATGGACATTTTTAGGGTTCCGTACCTGAAAATGACAAAACGGAACCCTTATGCTATCACTTTGTGTCCATCTGTCTTTCTGTCAAGACCCTTTTTCTCGGGCCCCGTTAGAGATATCAAGTTGAAACTAATACTTCCTACAGAAATCTACGGCTTCATAGTGCTGATAAAAAATCAGGCTTCTAACTTATTGCCATTTACGTAATCAATTTTATACCAATTGGCTCACCATGAAAACTTATAAGTTGACTTGGAAACTTAAAATTGCGTACCTACCTACACAATAGGCTTGTACACAGGTAAACAAAATATTATTCTATTTAGTCCGTCATTTAGATTATCAAAAAATATTGGACACTTATTTTTTCCTTTGTCAATCAAACAAAAAATGACAGTGATAAAGCGCGTCAAAGTTTGGGAGTGGGGGAAAATGACGTCACTTCTAAGTAAAATTGTACCTAGATGTGACGTCACGCGGAACTTCAGCGGGCTATATCTTCATCATTGTTTGTTTAATTGAAAAAAGAAAAAATACGTGTCCAATATTTTCTGATAATCTAACTGACGGACTAACAAAATTTTTTTAGTCAACATGCCTATTATGTCTTTTAGCACACATCTGGAAAAAAATCTGAAAAATTAGAGATATTTAATTACCTACATAAGGTAGTAACGGAGGATCTCAGTGCAAAATGCACATCATAATATTGTTTTCCTTACTTTTGAATAAAAAGTTCGCAATAAATGCGTTTTATAGCAATTCGCGCAAACTGCTTGTTAATAGTTACGTGATCACATGAAAATTATTCAATTTTATGCGTTACATTTTAGCTGCATTACATTACAACTGGAAACACGCTTTTAAGTTTGTTAATGTAATGCAAACAAAATGTAATACATTAAAGTACGTAATTTTTTTTGTGAAGACTTTATTATTAATAAACTATTTCCGCAAGTTGCTTTAAAACACATGTATTGCATACTTTTTATTCAAAAGTAAGGAAAACAATATTATGATGTGCATTTGTACCTAGGTAAAAAGTTACCCCCTTAAGGAGAAATTAGATTTCCAATCATTGACCTCTCTTAAGCAGACTCACAATCTCGTTCAAAAAGCGTTCGCGATGCATTTTGTCACTCCTACGACGTGACAAGATCAAATGACGATTGCGTACAACTGACAACTGATATTTTAACGATATTTGGTTGAATGCATTTTTGCTACTATGCTCGTCACCGTTCTGACGCTTTCTCACGAAATTTTCTTAGAGACTGTGTGTCTATATAATTGTTAATGAGAGGTCAATGTTTCCAATATAATAAGACCCTTTTGATACATGAAGTTTAATAGATCATCATAAGTTTCAAGTTTGTTTGAATAATTAGCCGAATTTAATTTTTAAAATCCTATTCTACTCAGCGAAATCAAAGGTCAGGCGTTTTTGTAATATTAAAACGCTCGGCCACAAGCTTAAAAAGAAGAACCAGAAAGCTTTTATAGAAGTCAAGACATTTCCACATTTCTCGATGAAAATAACCACCCTACCGATATACAAGGCTCGTGGGAACGCACTGGAAATCGAACCCCGAGCCTCTATAATCAGCCAATCGCAAGTCCACAATTACACGAACAGACATACGGACTTTTACCTATGTATTAGTAATACCCTCTTTGCGGGATAATTAAAATGCGCTTGTTAGTTTGATATGGAATTGTGTTTTTTAAATGTCTTGGAATAAAATGGGTGGCTCAAAAAGAATTTTAATAGAAAAATGGCCGCCAATTTGTGTTGGAAAAACATCACTTAGTTTTAGATAGCTCGTGAAGGTAATTTTTTAATCCTTATAAGGTAAATTCATTTTTTATAAATTTTAATAATTTGTCGCTTACTATATTTTGAATTAGGTCTTTATAATTTATTTTACAACGTAGTGTAGTTACTTATTAGGTATTTAAAATTCTGTATTGTATTTTAATTTTTTTATTTTGGTATTGTGACCATTGTTATTGTTATAGAAAAAATTATATTACAAACCCAGAAAGAACTAAAGTCCAAAAATATAAATAAAATTAATGTAATTAAGTAAATAAACTTTAAGAGCTTCGTTTTTATTTTTGCTTTTTTACATTTTTTTATTATATATACAAACCAAATTCAAGATATATTTCGGGCCTTACTGGGCCTGGTATCAGTTGAAACAATAATGACATATTTACAGTGAAATTATGACAAATAACAACACTTTATTATAAAGTACTAGCTTTTGCCTGTGGCTCCGCCCGCGCGTTATTTATAATAACGACATGCTTTTTTCCGGGATAAAAAGTAGCCTATGTGTTAAGTTAGGGTATAAGCTATATCCATTCTAAATTTCATTCAAATCCGTTCAGCCGTTTCAGCGTGAAAGAGTAACAAACAAACACACACACACACAAACTTTTGCATTTATAATATTAGTGTGATAAGATCGCGAGTAATGGGTACATAGCACTAAACCTACATAAAAATTGGTGTTTTCAGTATTTGTTATAACAGTATATGGCACATAATACACAAATAATTCAGAATTCCTTACTAGTTTAGTTTTTGAGATGGCCACCGTAACAAAATGGTCTAAAACCAACAACTTCGATGGCCCCTCCATTTCTCAATTTTGAAGAGTAAAAAATATCACACTTCACACTAATATTATAAATACGAAAGTTTGTGTGTGTGTGTGTGTATGTTTGTTACTCTTTCACGCTGAAACGGGTGGACGGTTTTGGATGAAATTTAGAATGGATATAGCTTATACCCTAACTTAACACATAGGCTACTTTTCATCCCGGTAAAAAGCATGTCGTTAAACCGAATAACACGCGGGTGGAGCCGCGGGCAAAAGCTAGTAAAATATATATGTGTACTTTACTCAATTAGTTCTAGACATGATACCCCACATGCAACGGTAAGAAAAATGCTTTTTTTCGTCTCTTTTTCCCCCTGAAAACTAATTAAATTTTTTAAAAATTCTGTATTCGAAATTTTTAATTCAGTATTCGATTTTGGGTCAACATTTCACATAACACATCCAAATTTCAGATCTGTAAATCATTCCGCCTGGCTGGAAGACTACATGACATAGGAACGCACAGACCGACAGACGGACAGACAGCACAGCGATATCAAGAGGACTTCGTTTTGCCCTTTTAGGCGCGGAACCCTAAAAAGCATGTATTTGTGTCCAAGGTAGAGCAAGTAAGCGTCAGTGAAAGATTGCTCCCTGATTCTGTATCAATCAGTTGCCAAACCGAGGGCCTATTGTCGAAAACATACATATCCGCTTATCTAAGGATACGTTCGCACTTGAAATGACGTCTCAATTCGTAAATAGTTCAATACCCATTGAACGTTATTTTAGAAGTTAATTTTTTATCTGTTTTTGGTGAATAGCAACCATAGATGGCAACCGACACTGAGTTACACAATACCGCTGGTTTTCGATCATTCAGTTGACTCTCAGAGCACCACTGATGTCCAATTAGAGATAAAACTACGTTGTAACAAACTGTTTCTGTTATATCCTTATAATGACCGCCTTTGTAGCCGAGTGGTAGAGTGCTCACCTGCTAACCAAGGTCGTGGCTTCAATCCCGTATGGTTTGTGTCCGGTCTGCGTGCTTCGGAAGGCACGTTAAGCTGTTGGTCCATTTGTGCCCGAAGTACGGCGATAGGGCTCACCACCGATCACGTTTGGGATGTAATGATCGTCGGTGAAAAGCGGGTTTACTACGTGTGGATGGTGCATTTCACAGTTCACACTCGGGAACACCTCTGAAACCCACTCGGGGATTCATGTCGTAACCTTATGTCTTATGTAATAAACATTTAGTAGATGTTAGTAGTGTAAACATGGTGTTTATCAAATATGTTAAACATTTTCACAGCAAATAAAAATAAAACCGGCCAAGTGCAAGTCGGAATCAAGCAAGGGTTCCGACCATTATCTATAATAACGGCAAAAATAATGTCTGTTGTACGGGAGTGTGCGGGTCCGACTCGCACTTGGCTGGTTTTAGTATTTGTTAATATAGCGGCAACAGAAATACATCATCTGTGAAAATTTCAACTGTCTAACTATCACGGTTCTTGAGATACAGCCTGGTGACAGACGGACGGACGGACGGACAGCGGAGTCTTAGTAATAGGGTCTTTTCCTACAAAACTCTAAAAACTGTGCAGCTTATTGTATCAGCCCATTTGCTAACGGGAAGATTGCATTCAATTACAATTTATTTTAACATCCAAAAGTGTGGACTACAGCAAAATTTGGCAGAAATCAAAAGCTATGTAGTACATACCATAACATTTTTTTTAAATGTCCAATAATTGCTATTAACATGAGCTTGTAAATCAATAAATATGAAATCACTAACATGCCATTAATCAATGATATTATAGGTTATTTTAATGTTTCTAGTAAATACTTCGTAATTTTATAGGTACATTATATTTACATTTTATGTGTTTTTTTTAACCAATACATTTTATTCTATATATCTACTATTATGGGTTGAAATAAAAATTTTGTTTAGCTCGGAAAACCTTTATATGTGCATTTTTATATGTTGACTTAAGACAAACTCGCAAAATAACAAAGGATGAAGAAAAACGTAATTTTATACCAACGACGAATGTTGTGTAAATTTTTTTAACATCTCTACTCAATGATCTTTACTTTCCTATGAACAAACAGAGTAAAGTTACTATCGTTACGAAGTAAATCACAGCCTTGGTACACCCAAACAAACTTGTTGAATGGTGAGTCCTATAGACCAAATAGACCAAACACAAATTAATGTGCACCTCGGAGATTGAACCCACGGTCTCTGGGTTAGCAGGCAAGAATTTTACCACTTGACCACAAAGGCAGTAACAAAAATTAAATTCAAGTCCCAAGTTATCCCAATACCCTTGCTCTTAGAAAATTCTAAGCCCTTGCTCATTATTGAGAACATTACATTGAGTGTGTTTCTCGAATTCCACTTACTAAGTGTAAATTGGAATCACAATCAAGTAAGCGATACGATAAAATCTGGCAGTTTCGTTCAACTAGGTCGGTTTTTAGGGTTCCGTAATCAAAGGGCAACACGGAGCCCTATTAATGTCGCTCTGCTGTCTGTCCGCCCGTATATCACGGGTCTCTAGCTTGTAGACGGAATGTGGTACAGATCTGAAATTTAGGAATTTAGATATGTTGTGTAAAATGTAGACCTAAGCCCGAATATTGAATTAAAAAAAAATATAAATATATTGTTTTTAAAACGGCTACTCACGATTTAATATTTAGATTTATCCTGACTAGTTTTACTGTATTCGTGGAATTTTTTATATCAATATGAATCTTAACCACGAATCTTTAGTAGTAGAATTAATTTTCATAATTTTTTGAATTACGTGGGACGCACTATAAGTTTCCGGAATGAATATGAAAAAATACTATTAAAGGTACAAAATTAATTTATTGTTTTTCAAAATAATCTCCTTTGGCGTCTATGCACTTTTTCATTCGATCAAACCAGTTTTGAAAACTTTTGTGCCACTCCCCTGTGGTGACCTCTGAAACGTGTTTTTCATACTCCTCGACAGCCTTTTCTGGTGATGAAAATCGTTGACCGCGTAATTGGTTCTTAATTTTTGGGAACAGAAAAAAGTCACAAGGTGCCAGGTCGGGACTGTATGCAGGATGACTCATGAGTTCTACATTTTTCGTCTTCAAAAAGTCGTTTGTCTGTCTGGCCGTGTGAGAACTAGCATTGTCGTGGTGCAGGATGATACGGCGTTTACGGTTATTTTTACGGAGTTCGTCAATAACTTCCGGCAAACAAATGGTCGTGTACAAGTCACTATTCACGGTACGACGATTCTCTAAAGCAACAGTAGCCACGTGTCCATTTTTATTAAAAAAAGAAGCAATCATCCGCTTAGATGCACTTTTCACGCGCGCCACTTTGGTTGGTTTCGGCTCATCTTGAAAGACCCATACGCTCGATTGCTGCTTTGTTTTGGGATCGTAGCAATAAATCCATGTTTCGTCACCTGTTACTATGTCCCACACCAAATTTGACGCACCTTCGTTGAATCTGGTAAGCATGGCACTGCACCAAGTGACGCGGTCCGTTTTTTGAGCCTCGGTCAAGTTGTGTGGGATCCACCGCGAGCACAGCTTTCTCACACCCAAATGTTTGTGTAGGATTGATTGTATTTGACTCATGCCTATTTCTAAGGATGCGCGAATTTCATGGTAGGTCACATGCCTGTCTGTTTCAATCATACGGCGCACAGCATCGATGTTTTTGTTGGTCACAGCGGTGGACGGCCGACCATCGCGAGATTCGTCACTGAGATTGATACGACCACGCTTGAATTCTGCAAACCAGCTATAAACAGTCGTCTTGCATGGTGCTTCATTGCCAAAAGCTGTTTCAAGCCGAGAGATGCTCTGTTGAGCTGTCAAATTACACTTAAGATCGTAGAAAATCATACTACGAAAATTTTCCCGAGTTAAATCCATGTTGATGCAGACACACAATTTTTTAAATGGCGCCACAAGGTAAAAACAAAAGACAGCCAGATGAAACAAACTGCATTCTACAGCCAAAGAGTTCTATTTTCAAATGTTGCAATAAATTTTTAAATATTGTTTATGTAAGTGGCCAGTTCCGGAAACTTTTAGTGTTACCTATGTAGAAACAGATAACGTTAAAATAATGCTACGATATGCTAAATTAATTATGGTAATTGACTCTGGGCTGGACTTGCGTTTGTAAGGAACATGAAAATAAAAACAAACATGATAGATTTCGCAATAAAAACATAATCTCAGTTAATGATAACTGTGAATTTCTTAACTGTCTGAAGCAACACATATTGTAGCGACGACAGCACCATCTGTTCCTAAGAACAAGGCGTGAAATCACATAACGCCCTCGTGAGCGTTCAGTATGTGCATTACAAGCTGGTTAGATCAAATAGCTACAAAAATATTAGGTGGGGAATTATGGTTGAAACGGTCTAGAGGTAAGTACCTCGGTGGCGCAATTGGTAGCGCGCTTGTCATGATAACAAGAGGTCGCAGGTTCGAATCCTGGCCCGAGGAATTTTTTTAAATTCTTGTCGTTACATTTGTTTTTAATTTATATTTTCTGGTTTGTAATGCACTCTAATAACGAAAATAACAATTTACGAATTTCACAAAAAGGGTCATCGAACCTTTTTACTGAGCACTTACTGACTCGTCAGTAAGAATTTGGGTGCATTAATTAAAGCCACCTTATGTATGTATTTCCTTATACTCAACTGATGCCGGGCCCAGCTAGGGCCCGAAATATATCTTGGGAATATTTTATTGTTTATATATTTTATTTCACTGTGTATATATATCTCAAATAACAAAATAACTTACGAGCTTTTACAGCACCTGTATATTTCTTATATATTTCCAGAATTTTTGCTTGTAATGCTTAGGATTTGACCCATTTGCAGTTTAAGCTATTCCAATTACCGACTTAAAGAACCTTTTGAGTTCTTTTTAGCTTAAACCATATTTCACTCGTATTTTCCTATTAATGATTTTTCAAATAACGTAACATTTGCTTACCCGTCCGTTCCATCTTACCTGAAGAACGACCAGCCGTCTTCCACCAGACAACAGACATACTTCATGCTCCATACTCTAAGGACAGATTCCAATAAATCACCGCGTCTCGACTCGGGGCTCCAGGTTTGATTCCCGTCTGTAATCGCTGCCCCGGGCCTAGAATTAGCCCCAATTAAACTGCAATTCGAGTTTTGTGGAGTTTTCTGATATTGTATTTTTCTATGCTTTTGGGGCAATCAAACGGTTTAGTTTTCGACGTTTTTGTTTAAATGGAGCATGAAGGTTTGATTGATGAAATACAACCTTGAAATTATATTTTTCAACGTGTTTCTCTTTTAAATTAACGAAAAAATTAAATATTACTTTGTGGTTAAAACAACGTATTAAGGCTTTTGCACTACAAGTCATCTATTCATCCATCCATCCATCAGTCTGTGTTTGTCCACTGCTGGACATAAGCCAACCACCACCCGCAATATTCTTCAGATAGTCGTGGGTCCAACAAGAAGTCAAATGTCAAACTAATTCTACTAAGAATATCTCCCTAAGAATCTGTTGTATTTTCTCAAGTTTATATACCTAGCCCTACCAAAAGTTCTGTCCCTCACATTAAGTTGTATATTTTTCACCCCAGACTGAATCTAGTAAAATTAATGAATGGAATTTATTGGCTAGCTAATCAAACACTTTAAAAATATTATAGCTGCTCAAAGCAGTGACCATTAAAAAAAATAGTGATTGAAGCGTCCGAAGCAGACATCTTAAAACACGCGACACAATTTCAGCTTTTCGCCGGATATTTTTTTCAATCCTAGCCCTTACAATTAGAATTTGTAGTGAGTCTTATTGTCTCTTAAGCTGAGATTCAGAGTGCATTTGAGTCCGAACTCAATCTTACAAACGTCAAAAAGCGACGTGATCTCATACTAGAGTGACGTTTGTAAGATTGAGTTCGGACTCAAAATGCACTCTGAATCTCAGCCTTAGAGATTAAACAATAAACAAAGGAATTTGAAATATTTTTGGTGCCATTTTAGAGCACCACCGTTATGCACAAATCACGTTAATTGGATGTCTAAGAAAACATTTTTTTTGCCTTGTGATTTTACAAATTATTTTGAAGATAATAAGCATAATAAGATAATAAGGATAGTTAGCTTATAATAAAAAATATTGTCATTTTCTATCCTATCATTGGCATAAAAATTCAACCTCCAACTCGTTTTCACCCATCTCAACGGAATTTTGTAGACCCAAAATCAAACCGTGTTTTTAAAATATAAATCTGCTACTTTGAGACTCGTTAAAATACATATTTTATGGTATTATATAACAATCACTTGTTTATTGTATTTTGAAACCTACTCGTTCCTGTGGATATAGATTTGAGTTCTAAGGTTTTCTTGGAACCTTGCAATTAACCTTAAAAACAGGGACAGAACTTATGTCAGGACTAGGTTTTGTATAGAATGCATAAATGTGAAAAAGGGTCCAGTTCAGTGCAAAGGCTGTGCAGGCATGTCCTCTTCGCAGAATAAAGAATTGAGACCAAATTGGGTGTTGAGGCTTATGGAGGTTCCTTCAGTCATAACTGTAATAATGTACAACGTTCTTCACTTGTTTATAGGGAAAGTTTGTTAGGGTCCTTGCTACTGAATTTAAGCTACATTTTAGGTGTCCGCACTTAAAAAATATAATAAGCCAAAGGTTGTCGGAGTCGCACACAAAGAGTTCCGTACCACCACAAAATAGGGGTACGGAACGCTCAAAACTTGGTAAATAAGAACAATATAGATGGCAAAGTAACATCAAGACGACACAAAACAAGCCGCTAAAATTGTACATGAACTCAAATTTTTATTATTTGTAGTTTTACTTTATAATATGTATAAAAGTTTGACCAAATTTAAACTTTTTCAAGTTTTACATTTTTATTATTCCTGATATAGGCCATAGTGACACGCATTATGTGAACTGTCTAACTGTAAAGTGTTTTTAACTGTCAAACTATTACGGATGAAGCTGTAGAACCCTGTGACAGACGGACAGGCATCCACACAGCGGACACTTACAATTAGTAATAGTATTCCGTTTGGCACCCTTCGGGTTCGGAACCCTAAAATGGAAACCTTATCGTATAACTCGTGTATCGTTCGCCCGTCCATCTGTAAGTCTGCCAAATAATAGATAAAGCTAATCAACAATTGGTTATTGTACATGAAACTTTTTTTTTATTGAATTCCTCTTTTTGCTTCTACAAAAAGGAAAAAGCCATTCCCAAAGCCAAAGTCTCGACATGAATCCCCGAAGGAGTGTCAGAGGTGTTCACGTCTGTGAACTGTGAAATGCAAACAATCCACACTCGGTACACCCGTGTTTCACCGACGATTATTACGTCCCAATATGATGGATGGTAAGCCCTATTGACGTAGTTCGCGTACAAATACACGCTTTATAGGGCATTCAGGTTTTGTTGCAGTGTTTTGCTTCATCCATCCATCAGCCCGTCTTTGTCCACTGCGGGACATAAGCCTTTCCAATATTTCGCCACTCATGGCGGTCCTCCGTCCTTCTTATCCAGCTGCCACCCGCAACATCCTTCAGGTCGTCGGTCCAGAGAACACGAGGTCGACCTACGCTACGCTTTGCTGTACGTGGTCTCCATTCTAACGTCTTTCGGTCTTTCTATTTCCTTTAATGATCAACAAGTGGTAAGTACTAGGTAAGAATACAAATAGTATGCACATAAATTCCGAAAAATTCATTGGTGCATGCCCGACCGGGGATCGAACCTGAGTCCCAAGATTAAAAGGTACGGATGAGGTGGTCTGGCTCTAAGGAGGTTTTGATAGAAGGGTTTTGAAAAAAAAATACTATAGATTTTTATTTCATGTTTTATTGTTAGGTTTGTTAAAGTTTAGTTTTTAATTGTTATATATGATATTTTTAAGAAATAAAACATTCCATGACCTCATTTTAATATCAGCTGGCCTAACATAGTTGCCACTTTAACACTATTTGACAGTAAATTCTATATATTTACTGTCAAATAGTGTTACAGTGGCACCATGTTAGGCCTGCAACTACCATAAGTACCTATAGAAATTTTAAGGTCGGCCGCTAGTCAGTGGCGTGCCTATAACTTTTTGTTAGAAATGCAATGAGAAGGTCAAGTTTGACAATTAAAAAAATATATGAAAAAAATTAAATGTCACTTTGAAAAGTCATTATTTGTATGACGCCAGGGTAGGTACTGCCTACGCTAGAGTATATGATTTCAAACAAAAAAATATTTTTTTTCATATTATTTTTATCGTCAAACTTGACCTTCTTATTGCATTTCTAACAAAAAGTTCTATGCACGCCACTGCCGCTAGTCTTTGCTGTTGTACCTGCACCCCTACAGACAGACATAGCGTGATAATATTCCCGATTTTTTCGTCAGTTCCCCAAAATGATTTGAATTTTAGTTTCCGAAGCCCGTCGAGTTTTGTGCCCTGAGGATGTACCTAATTATGCGTCTGCCACTGAAGCCTTTTATAAAAATATTAGTGGTGTATCATCACGCCATCACGCTTACTAGCTCGTCGAAGTTCTCCGTCCGTCCTTCCAAGGCACAGCTCAAAAATAGCTACAACTATTTAGCTAAAATTTGGTTAGTAGAAAATAACACTAGAGCCGGGGTATTTTTTCCGATAAAGTAAAATAATGAACATATTTTGAAAATAAAACAAATATATTATGTGAGTTTTTAAGCAGTTTTCTATCTTGTTCTTAGAAAAAATATACTGCTGGTATATTTTAAAGCTTCATAAATACACAGCAAATATAAGATTTTGTTGTTTACTCAAACTTTTTAAAGTATTTGCTACTCGACAAAAGATGGCGGTAGTAGTCGTGACTCCGCGAACATTGTACTTGCCCTTATTAAATTAATTTTTTAATTTGGAAAAGCGAAGGCAGCCTGCTTCGATTACCTTTGCGTTGTAAACGTAAATAGGTTGATGCTGAAACAAACACAACATAATTATGTATGTTAGTATCACAAAGCAGCTTCGTGGTTAGTATTGATTCTGTACCTAAGTACATAAAATCTTTTTGCTTCAGAAATATTGAAATACAAAAAATATAATTAAGGAACAAAAGTTTGTTCTACGTGTTGTTTTGTTTTTTTTTACCCAAGAAGACACAAAATATCGTCTGAGCAAGCTATTGTTTACTATACATTTATTTATATTGTATACTATCAGTTGAATAAATTCAGTGAACTTTTCAGCTTGCAAAAGACCATACATAATTACATCAATACAGTTCACTCAGAGATTTTATTTAACAAGGACCAGCGACTCTCCAACAGATTTTATAAGTAGAATTATATTATTATTATTATACACATAAGTATTTATGTGTACTTATAAACACGTTAATTATACAAAAATAAACTAAAAACCCCCATAATTTGAGTTTATTTTCCCTTACAAATCTAATTGGAGCACCTTTTAGTTCCTTTGAATCATTGAGTTATTATTAGTACATAGCAAGTAAATTTTGTTTCAATGCTTCGAATAGTGTGAAATCATACTTATTAGAGAAGTTTACACGAAGTTTAATATTTAATTTTGGAAGTAAATTATAAAAATCCAAAGACTTGTACATTGAAAAAATATAATTGTTGGAAGAGATAACCCGCGTTGCATATTTTTCTACTTGTAATTGTAACAACTGAGGGCTATTTTTTATCAACTATGGTTGTTTTAACAAAGTTGAGATATTTTTAGCAACGAATACTGCAGTTTCCATAGCTGTTTGTACCTTTTGTTTAAAAGGGCAAAAATATTAAATACTATTAGGATATTGCGGATAACAGAACCTCAACAGGGTTTTAAAACACTCCAAAGTGTGTAATTCTGTGTGTTTACATATAAATAAGGTTCTGAGGGTTAAATTAAAAGTAGGAAAGTTAAAAAAACAAATTGTTATTTTGATTATGATGCGATGCAGACACACTGATAACATAATCCCGGAAGGTTTAAATTTTTTCGGTAGAAGCCTGTGATTCGCTTGATCACAATTTTCTCCTATAATTTTTTTCAACATGTTGCTACCGTTGTTTAAGGCCGTAGGGCAAGTATCAACATTACTTGGTTAAGTGTGTACTTGAATTAAGGCGATTACTAAAGCCAGAAGCACCTAATTTGTACCAAGGAAACCGAGGTACGCTCTTAGATTTGAATTTTTGACGAATAACAAGTCAACTTTCCAAAACTGAGGCGTAGCCTGTTATGTATCAGATTATATCAAATTACAAGTTTTAGTTTTGTGAACTATGTACGATAACATGACTAAGTTTCTGTTTTCATGACTTTGATGATGTTTTACGCAAAAAATACTCCATTTTCCAACTACTTACTACTATATATTAATATTGACCGACCAAGTTTAATTATTTATCTTTATTTAAATAAGACACTTGAACTTGTCCACAAAATTAATTTTAAAATTACAACTGTCTTATTTTAACAAAGATGCACAATAAGTTCAACAAAGTGCCGACAATCACAACCATCAACTTTTTAATAACTAATGTTTTTGTTTTTTTTCGGTGATACATATTAAATGACGTTTATTAAAAAAAAACTTCTCAGAAAATTGAATTCTAGTCTGCTTCGGCCGCCTTAACCACCATAAAAGATTTTTATTCCACATTCAACCAACAGCGGCTCCAAAACAATAATTCCCGAAACCGACCACAGAGTAGAGTTTTCGTTTTTTCCACGTTATCTGTGTACCATCTAATCACGGTAGCGGGCAGATAATAAAGGGTCTCGGCCCGGGTTCGGGTAATTATACCCAAGATATGCTGCAGGCTTGGATTGAGGATGTTGGTGACGTGAGCACAGCATACCGGCACGACATCACCTCCTGTCTGCCTGTCTATAACTAGAGGTCTATTATATCTAGGACCTTGGAGCTGGCCGTGTTTGTGATTTGGTTTCCTATGTAAAGGTGATTTTCTGATCATTTACAGAGGCTTTTGAATTTCGCTATTTAGACGTGTTAGTTACGTGGCTCAAAATCCGCCAAAATTTCGCCATATCTGTCTATGCGACTTAGCTCAGAGACTCTAGTATTAGAAAGCTGTAATTTGGCATGAATATACATATTAATAACGCCAACAAAGTGGTAAAAGAACATTTTTTTTGGGCTATCTCCCCTACACGTAAAACGGGGATGAATTATTTTTTCACGTTTATCCCATGGTGTAGGGTATCGTTGGATAGGGGTAAATATTGCGGGTGCGTAAACTATTTTTCGATTTAGGGATCCGTTAGCGAAATATTAAGCTTTAAAGTGCAAATTATTGTTAGCGTCAAGTGTGCCCACCTCTGCCAGCTAAACGGTTGTTTTTGGATACGTGAAAAAATTAAAAACAGTAGCATATGTAACGAAGTTAAAAGGAAAACTATCACAGGTGAGTAGGCTTACAAGTTAACGAGTAATAGTTAAGAACTGCATCCAAACCCGTTGAGGGCACAAAAATGCAATTCGTATTTCGCAAACAGGGTCATTGAACCTTGTTCTGACCACTTACCGAGTCTCCAGTATGAATTTGGATTTATGTATTATAATATGTATATTTTTGCAAATAGTTTTATCCTTATGAGCTTAAGCCCCAATTAACGATATATGTATTTAGAATTATGTCAGAAGAAATATGAAGACTATTGTACCTACATGTACAGTACAGTACTCTACTCTACTATCATAATACCAATGGCTATCCTTATATTTAAGTTTTGTTTTATATTCAGTTTTGATTTTGTATTGTATACACCATTTATGCTTTTCTTATTTTTTTAATTTTATTAATAAAGTTATGCTAAGTTTGAACTAAGATGATAAAATTGTTCAAAAACGTGTTGATATAAAAAAATAAGTTTATTTTGCGTCAAAAAACCTCATAAGTATTTTTTTACAACAACCATTTCTAAATAGCGGTAAATTGATCTCCAAAGGTTGAACCTGTTCACCTGTCCAATAATTGTTTCAGCCCAATGATGGGCCAATGATTATTTTAGACATATAATAGTTTCACAGTTTCTTTGTAACAGCAATCAAGCAATTTAGTTTACGACTCCACAGTTACTTAGTCACGATTAGAATTTTATAGAGGCTTTTGGATTCCATTGTTTGAGTCAGCGATACAAAGGTGTCGAAACTGTGTAATTTTACGGTATGCCTAAAAAAGAACTGAGTTTTCTAAAAAAACTAATACTTAAGGAAATATATACCGATGAGGTTTTGATAAAAACAACTTTTAATATGAGGTCCCACTGGAAATTTTCCAAAAAACTACAAAAATGCTTCATATATTTTAGCCGTGTAGGTATATTGCACTTTTCGCAATTCTAGTGAAAGCTGTTTGTATAGAAGAGTGTATTTATAATATTTATATCATCGTTTTGCGTTCCATTAAACACAACATTTTCACCGTTTTCAAGATATTATATAAATAGAATGAATAAGTACGAAGTTTTCTCACGCACACGTTATAAACATTAGGCCTATAAATTACATGAAAACATTGTCTTATGCTACGATCAAGTCGGATAGAAAAATGTGGTAAACTAACCGTTTAGGATGAAAATTACCGATATTGTACAAACCTCATATTAAAAACTTCACATACATCGATTCTAGACACTTCGATCTTCATGTAGAATACACTCACTTTTTGGTAAAAAACTTTTCAACAAAACGATCATTCGTTTTTTCTAATGGCGGCTGCACATTTTTATCTGTGTGACCCTATTGACTAGTAGTGACGTTCCACTTTTACACAGATTAGAAAAAAATCCAATGAACATTAGTGAAAAGAAGACGTTCTGTGTTTTTCCAACAAAATTTACCGTAAGCACAAAGTAAATTTTAACAAATGAAGCGATTAAAATAATTTCATCGCTCAAGCTTTCGCAAAATTTTTGACATCCCGAATCGTAAGGTAAGCAAGCTTTCGTAGAATTCCGTATGCACCATGAGGGCTTGAACATTACAGATCATTCATTGCCCCAATTGCAGTCATTTATTTTAGTTTCTTAAGGTTAGGAAATATTTATTTATTTATTTTTATCAATTTTAATAAGGTTTTTAAATTTTTGAAGCTCCGCAATGTTGAGATCTCAGATCAATGAAGGACGGACATCTGAATTGTCACTGAAATAGTCGAACATCGCCACTGTTAAAAAGGTGCTCACGTACATCACTATAACTGTCATAAGTGGTCAAGTGTGAAAGAAACTTTTCTTTGTATACAACACTGCTCAATCCGACTTGATCGTAGTATACTAACAGCAGTTTCCCGAAGTTATTCGGGGGAGAGTAAGAGAACAGCTCTCAGGCAAAACCAGGCGGCCCACCATTGCATGGGACCGATGGATGGCAGTATATCCATCCCCAATTGCCGGGCCTTATATAAAACAGACTGGTGACGGGCAGCGGCGTCACTGGTGCAAGGGCTTCGGCACCGCGCTCACCAACCCGCCTGCCCAGCGTGTGTGAGTATTCAATTCAATTCAATTTATTTATATTTACAATTGTTACACAGTTAATATATAGGTACCATAAAGTAACAAAGGCGGGTTTCACTCAACAAATTTAAAACATATTAGGCGAGAAAAAAAAAAAATTTCATACTTAAATTAAACATTTTCATTCATACGTCTTTCTAATATTCTCTGAAATTCTCTCATCAAGCACAGTATGGGCATTTCTTCCAGGAGGACCGCCAAGAGTGGCGAAATCCTGGAAAGGCCTATGTCCAGCAGTGGACGAAACAGGCTGATGGATGGATGGATGTCCATTTACGCCATATATTTATTTAAAGAATAGCTGTCCATTTTCGCCGTATATTTATTGAATGCTTAATAAATATGCAACTTGAACTGAACAGCATAGATACGACGAACGCTTAACGCTGAAAAATAACATCTCATTGAAAAGACTAAACAAATCACACACATCCAGCAAACCTCAGTGCTTCCAACAAACGACTCGTCTAAACAACAGACATTATGCATAATGCTCTCCTACTGTGTTATAAACTCGTATATGATTTTCAGTAATAATATTATATGGTAGATAATACTTATGTTTGGATTGTGGTTTTCGAGTTAACGCATCTGATAGCAGGTGATTTTGTGTTGACAGATGTTTACATTGGGCTTTATGTTGTGTTATAGAGTGTTTTGAAATGGGCTTCAAATTATGGTATTTAAAAAGAAATTGGGCAAATGGATCTGACTTTGGAAAGAAATATATCGTTTCTTCACGAGAAGTAAACGATTAAATCGTGAAATGAGGAAAATTCAAGTATTTATTGCGAAAATCGATCGCTTTGGAAAATCAAAATACTTTTGAGTGCATACAAAACAATAAGACGAGAGATGATAGGTTAGGACACTTGAATCGACATGACAGTTTCTTGAAAAACATCTTACAAGGAAAGGTCAAGAGAAGGAGGAGGCACGCCCCCCAGAGAGTACCGTCGAACCTACTTATCCATATGAAGGGTACAAGGCTAGAAAGATGAATGTCTAGAAAAAATATTTTAATTTTATTATTGTTTATGGTAGCACTTTTGGATCTCTATCATTTCGTCTAGGTATCATACACTAGAACGCTGTGAGTCAAGAGATGTATCAAAAATAAATATTACGCTCCATAGCAGAAACGCTGAGAGTCACAGTTGTACGCAGCTAAATTTAAATACAAGGACCTCCAGGATTTAAAAAAGTTCTGCTCTAACACAAGTAGATTATTTTTTGATGGCAGATCATTACGCAAGAAATATTAAAGAATAGTTATAATTATTATTTGTTAAAATAAGTCATAGTTTCCACTGCAAAAATGCTGAATGTTTCAGACATTCATCATTTCTGTATTTTTAATTTGACCCTTTGACATTTGTATGTAATTTTTTTGTAATAATTAAACAACATTTCTAATTTTTTTTACTTTTTATTATTATCCTTATAAAATGAGCTGTCATAAATTAAAAATAAATTTAAATTAGCTATTGCATGTTCAATGGTATAAGAAGTTTGAACTATAAACTCAATTATTTCAAAATGTTGGAAAAAGGACATTCATCCTTCTAGTTTTGTACACCTCTATACTTTATCCATTTAAAGGCGTTATTTGTTTTGTATGTGATCAACTATGATCTCGTTGCATGGAGGATTATCTCTATTTACCTTATTTCGATCACATAACCGATAACAGGTACTTGTTGATGGCTTCATGAGTTGGAGCCGGGGCCGGACCCCCAGCTACAACCCTAGTAAGTCCAGTGTTCAAGGAGAGAAAGAGGAAGACCTAGACGCACTTTACTCAAGTGAAGGAAAAAGTTAATATTATGTCATATCAAGAAGTCAAATCATTAGCAGAAGAAAGAGTAGAATGGCCGGTTACTTCAACGACAAGTTATAGATATACAAGCTTTTGCCCGCGGTTTCACTCGCGTTGAATTAGTTTTTGTGTACTCCTATAAAATCAGTCAATATTATTCGGACTGTTACCTACAGTAAACACAGCTGGTGAAATGAGTGTGTTATGCGCTTCTGTTTCCCATTTTTTGTGTCTCTTTTATAGTTTTTCCATGAGAACAAAGGGAAAAAGTAGTTTTTGTCCTATTCAAAGTCTAGAACTACATTTATGCAAAATTTCAGCTTAATCGGTTTCGTAAGCATGGCGTGAAAGGGTGACACATCACTTTTCTATAGAAATTTGAAAGCTAATTTTTATCCCATGGGAACTGATTTATGGGATAAAAAGTAGCCTATGTCCTATTCCAGGCCTAGAACTACATTCATGTAAAATTTCAACCCTATCGGTTTAGTAGTTACGGCGTTAAAGACTAACAAACTTCCATCCATCCATACATCCAAACTTTCGCATTTATAATATTAACTTTAATTTGACTTTAATTTATGCAGCCAAATTTTTACTGAACACTCATTAGGTGCTCAGTGACAAGGTTCGATGACCCTTTTTGTGAAATTCGTAAATTATTCTTTTCGTGTTCCTTACAAACAGCCCAGCCCCGAGTCGATTATTATGGGACGTCAAGATTTTATTTTGCGAATTCAGAAAAAAAAGTGTTATCGATCCGTGTCACTGATCACTTACCGAGCCTCCAGTATGAGTTTGGCTGTATAAATTAAAGTCACCTTATATACAGGTTGTAAATGCAAAGTCAAGAATCCCTTTAGGGTATGAAAGTATACAAGATCCTGATGTAATTTTGAGAAACAAAAAATATATTTTTTCCAAAAATTCCATCATTTTTCTAAGATATGGCTACGCAGCTCACCGGCCTCCCCACACACCCGCACCCCTCATTCGAGTGCCCAGCGACCAGTGAGGGTGTCCACGCGATTAGTGTATTTTGAGTAAAGAAAATCGTCTTATTATGAGGTACTGGTACTTTATTTAGAGATCCCACTATTTAAAATAATATCTTTACCGATCATACTAACACACCCTTAAAGGATTCTTGCCTTTGATTTTACACCCGGTATACATAAAAAGATAGAAAAATAAATTAGAAACAAATTCTCAGAGAAAAAATAAATCTCAGACTTGAAGACGTATCGCCGGCCAGTGAATTATCCAGTTGGCTTTTTTATTTGAACGAGTAATATATATTTACTTGAAATTTGTACAGAATAAGTGATACTATGGCCACTAATACAGGAAAGTAACATAATAAAAAAATAAAATTAAACCCAAGGGGGTTTTCATACAAAAACTATTATAATAAGAAGGAGGATTTTTCAACGTTATTTATTTAAAATCTATCATAAAAACGGTACACACAAGTTTTAAATTGGCTCGGATTATAGAAGGGACACAGTCTAAAATAAAACAAATAATAAAAATTGGGTTTATCACTACGGTGATAATAAAAATACCGCATCCAAATAGACCTATAATACTAATAATTGCAACAGCAGATCGGAGGGTTTTTCGCTAATACTGAAATATTTTGTAGGGAAAAAATTATTGGAGTTAAGTAGAAAACTAATAATAATACTTCTATTACCTATTTTATGAAAAAATATTCAAGTTGATCTTTAGCCGCGTTCTTGAAAAGAACGTTTGAAAACAAAAAAAAAGAGGGTGCAAAACATATTTTTTTGACATAAGTATAAATCTTAGTACATTGTTTATAAGTAGATCACCTAGATAAGAGATCAAAAAATCAAATATATTTCTTTTTAATATTAAAATAGTCCTAATTTCTTCAAAAGAACTCAAAAATCTGGCTTTGTTCATGTTCTAGGCTCAGGTACAGCCTTAACACAGATAGAAGAGACAAACATTCTAAAAATTTTAGTTATGGCCTCAGTAAATTATAGTACCCTATTTTATTTCAAATTTCACAAAAATATTTATGTACAGACAAGACATTTTTACTACTTTATTGGGTATTGGTGAGATATACATGATATGTAAAGTTTTCACCTTAAACCTACTTTTTAATTTACTACAGAACTATGAAACTTATCTAAACGCTTAATATTTGACCATAAGTACAGTTTTTGCCCGTTTCTTTATCTTGTTATAACACCCATCTGAGATGCACGCTCATTATTATACGAAAACAAAATTAAAAACCTGTTTACCTACATAATATTACACTTAGATACAATGGAGTATCTTTCAGACAGACATCAAAAACTCATCGCCGGTTCTAAGAATAAAAATCAGAGAACCGCTTCAAAGTACGGCGATAACTCATGCATACACAGTTGTACATAAAATGCCCTAGGCGGGGTTCGAACCTACGCCTTTGTACCAGGTAGCCGCCATTATACTCCACACACTTTGACTGAACTTCCAAAAACCTTTTACGGATAATGTTCTATGTGACTCTGTTAAAAAGGTCGTATCTACGAACGCAGGTTTCTGTAGTTACTGCGTTTCGGTTTTAAACAATGACACACGATAGCATCGATATGAGACTCGAATGAAATTTATTTGAGACATGTATTTTTGGATAATACTGAGCTGTATTTGGCGTGGTTAGAGTCGATTTTTAATTGGATTGACGAAAAACCATTGACTTAATTTTTAAAGGAATAATTTATGTCAGTCTTTGACCGCACAAATAGGCTTGAAAATAAAAACAACGAATGAGTCAATGTTTTTGTCATTGAATTCAATGTCATACTATAAGGTCACAAGATAGATTTTCCTTCTGTCGGTGTTTTACTTAATTTTCATGGATGTCGCGTTTTAAGTACGTGAATGGAGTTATTTTGAATATTTAAAATAACCTATCTATACTCGTGCATTGATAAATTATTATATTTTTGTGCTTGAAAATATGTTTTACATTTAATCATTGTTGACGTGTCAAAGTGTTTTTTATCATCTTGTAGGCTGATATTTTTGTGACCACTAGAATTATGGATTTTTATAACAATTGATGTCCAATAATAGACTTCCGGCAAAAAACGTGGTTCAGAACTTTATTACTTGTATGCTGACTTTAAATTCGTGTAAAAATAACATGAGTTTCATTGTAAAATCTTTATTAATATAAAAATAATCTTCTAAATTGTTTTTTTTTTCGTCATTTTCTGTAGTAAATCGTTTATAAGGTTTATTTTAAGATACCTGTTCATTCACATTCAGTATATTTAATTTTTAACAACCATGTAGAAAATAAAATATATTATAAAATAATAATCAATAAAATTTAATAACACTATATATAATATTATAAATGCGAAAGTTTGTGCGTGTGTGTGTGTGTATGTTTGTTACTCTTTCACGCTGAAACAGCTGGACGGATTTGGATGAAATTTAGAATGGATATAGCTTATCCTAACTTAACATATAGGCTACTTTTTATTCCGGAAAAAAGCATTTCGTTAAACCGAATAAGATGCGGGCGGAGCCGCGGGCAACAGCTAGAAAAAAATAATAATCTTAAAGAATCTATTGGCTTTCAGGAAAGGCAGTTAAGTAACCAAAAGTTATTTTTTGTGAATCACCCGACTCGTGCCCAAAACTCTTATCTATTTTTTAATTTCCGAAAACCCCTACCACAAACCCCATCAAAAAAATCTTCATAAAGCAATCTTTGCACGGATAAATTAATAATTACAGGTTACAACGTACATTTATCGAATTAATCTATCGCTATAGTCGAAAATAAATTTAATCGATGCTCGTGTCACACTCTGCTTCCGACGGTAAAAGTTTTTGTACTTTTTTCACTTACGCCGTTTTGGCTTTTGACGGAGAATCATGAATATGTTTAGGATGTATCTTGAAACGAATCTTAATGGTAAAAATGAGGAATGTTAATAGTTTTTAAATAAACTGGGTGATTATTCTATTTAATTTTATTCTAGTTTTGTTCAGTATGACCGCGTATGTGGCCAAGTGATAGAGCGTTCGCCTGAGGTCGTGGGTTCAATCCCCGCACACAAATTTGTGTCCGGTCTGCGTGCTTCGGCGGGCATGTTAAGCTGTTGGTCCATTTGTGCCCGAAGTGTAGGCCTCACCACCCATCACGTTTGTTTGGGACGTAATAATCGTCGGTGAAAAGCGGGTGTACCAAGTGTGGACAGTGACTTGCATTTCACAGTTCACAATTATGAACACCTCTGCCACCCACTTGAGGATTCATGTCGTGACGATTGTTTTTATGTTATGTATAGTTTCATAAAGTTTATGTATGTCTGATTTTCCAAAACCTTGCTAAATTAAAACCGCTTCAAAATTTAAAATGTTTTTTTTTTCAATTGAAATGAGCCTGTCAAAATAGGAATACCATATTCTGTTAAAAATATAAGGCGACTTTCGTTTATATAGGTACTCAAATTCATACTAGAGACTCGGTAAGTGCTCAGGACTAAGGTACAATGACTCTGTTTGCGAAACACAATAAATATTTTTGGTGTCTCTATACTTGTTCAAGAACAACCTCGACTCCTATTAGTATAGAAGTCTAAATTTTAATTTGCGTATTTACAGAGTTCTTAGGTCGTAGAGCTAATGCCGGGCTCGACTGTGGAGGTACCACCATCTTACTCGCAGACCTCCCGTAGTTATTCGGGGGAGAGTAAGAGAACAGCTCTCAGGCAAAACCAGGCGGCCCACCATTGCCTGGGACCGATGGATGGCGGTATATCCATCCCCAATTGCCAGGCCTTATATAAAACAGACTGGTGACGGGCAGCGGCGTCACTGGTGCAAGGGTTTCAGCACCGCGCTCACCAACCCGCCTGCCCAGCGTGTGTGAGTATCGGCATTTCTTCCAGGAGGACTGCCAAGAGTGGCGAAATCCTGGAAGGGCCCATGTCCAGCAGTGGACAAAACAGGCTGATGGATGGATGAATAGTATTTACAGAAAGGTTAAACCTTGGTTCCAACCACATACCTAGTCTCCGGTATGAATTTGGCTATAAAATAAGGCTATTGGCTAAAAATAAACGAAAGTCACCTTGTATAAACAGATTTATTCATTTAACAAAGATCATCTCCAGTTTTAAGTAACCAATAACAGAAGTTGCGACCGCGCGGCATGTAATTTTATATGTTTTTAAAAGTCGCTAAGAGAATTTATTTATGTGAAAACAGTAGCAAAAGTGGTGTAATTACAAATTACGTAAATTATTATAATCTTGACTTAACGAAATTCGGTACGGACAAGCGGTTAGTACGCGAGAGTAGCGTCAGCAATGGAAGTCAAAATGTATCTTAAAAACAGAAAAGCATTAAAATATTGAGGGTTATATTACGGCCTTTTTTATGACCTCTTAACTCTGTCACTAACAAACTATTGTTTTAAAATGATCTTGGATTTGATATTTACTTGGATATAAATCATATCAATTCATACAAATATTTACTTGTGATATTGACAAGAACGTACAAAAAACTTAAATGGGAGAAAATCTCTTAACAGGTTATTCAAATGCAGATCATAGTATATAGGGTGAAATTTAATCAACCGACCAAATTCATACCAGAGACTCGGTTAGTGATCAAGAACTAGGTTCAGTAATGCTTTTGGCCAATTTCGAAAAATATTTTTTTTTGCTCCCTTACTGGTTGGACTAGTTTAAGTACAATTCCTAGTGCAGGTTCTAAGGGAAAAAAAATTTTTTTTTTCGAATTTCACCTGGAGGTTCATTAAACCTTGTTCCTGATGACTAACCGAGTCTCCAGTATGAATTTGGTCGGTTGATTTAATTTCACCTAGTATAATATTAGCTCTGCAATCTGTGACTAATGAAAAACTGGCCAAGTGCGTGTCGGGCCAAGCGCAGTGTAGGGTTCCGTAGTTGCCCAGTACATTTTCCAAGTTGTCTACTACTCGTAACACAGATGGCGCCAAACTTCTAGTCCCATACATTTAGGGGGGTCAAAAATTTGGCGCGACCTGTACTCGTAAACCTGTAAACTCTGTAAAGCCTACTTAGCTGTGATAGTTTTCCTTTTAAATACATTATATGTTCTACTTCTGTGAATTTTTTCACATATCTATAAAGAGCCGTTTAGCCGGCGGGGGGGAGGACGCTTGACTCCAACAAAAATTAGCACTTTAAAGCTTAATATTTCGCCAACGGAACCCTAAATTGAAAAATGGTTTTCGCACAACCACAATGTTTTTGAACGACCTATCCAACAATACCCCACACTATGGGAAAGACTAGAAAAAAAAATCATCCCCAGTTTACGTGGATGATCGTGTGGTACCCTTAAAAAATTTTTCTTTCGAGATTTTATTTTACCATTTTGTCGGCGTAATTAATATTTATATTAATGCCAAATTACAGCTTTCTAGTACTAATAGTCCCTGAGCTAAGCCGCGGACAGGCGGAAAGACGGACAGACGGACGGACATGGCGAAACTTCAAGGGTTCCTTGTTGGACTACGGAACCCTAAAAAGTAGTGATTCTCATTGATTTACCTAAAATTATCAAAAAAAAAAAACAACTGTCCGCACATTTATAACCTTCGAATTTATGTGAATTTGGCTAAAACAAGTTGCTTCGGAACAGTATAGTAAAAACTGTACTGACTATTGTAGTTGATCTATAATTTTGACAGATAATAGAGAAAACTGATGTGAGTAACAACAGATCTCTTAGTAAAAGCTCTTCTTCCGAAGTTAGAAATCGTAATGGATTCATAAGAAGCATTATTTTACACAAGATATGTTGTAGAGATATGATATGAGATATTATGTTGCTTTTCAAGTCAATTTGAATGATTAAACCTATAAGTAAAGGGTACTTGTTTAATATTAATTTTGTTTACTAATCTGATTTTGAGAAATGAACTAGGTATTCAGATTTAGATTTATTCAGTACACAGATCTGAACAAAACATATTATACACGTCAATAATTTACAAAATTACAGCTTAAGTTACATGAATAAAATGAAATTTATCTTACACACATAATGGTGACCTATTCTCGTGCAGCAAACCTTAAATTTAGAGTTGAAAAACCTAAAATAATACATGCTCATTTAAGTTTTATCCATCTGCGTTAAAGCCTATTTTGGAATGAAAAGTTTTAGGTTATGGCAGCTCTAAATCTAATATTTGCTACACGAGAATAGGTGTCAATGCCAAGTATGCCAACGCATACAAATAAATAGGATTCAAAAGAAAAGTTTTTCAATCATTACTAATATTTTGAATAAATGATGGCAAAATAATTTGTACGTCAAATTTATAAAACTGAAAATTTTGTAATAGTAATTTAATCTATAATTTTATTTTTTTATACTCAAATTAATCATGTTAGAATTAAATTCAATGTCACCTAAAAGAAAATCATCTACAGGAACGTCTTGTCTAACAAGAAGTCTTTATAGGTCATTTAAACTATGCCATGTTTCTGAAATTGTATTATGAAATTAATAACAGATAGAAGCGAAGCCACTGGATATCTTAGTTAAAAACAATTTTATTTTTGTTCCTTGTATTTGCTATCTCTACAACCAAAAACGGCTAACAGCCTGCAGCCATTTTCCGAACTTGATTATTATAAATAAATATAAAAAAAATAGACTCTCTTCGACGGCCAGCTTAGAGCACGATATTTTTCTTCCGACCCGCTGTTTTGATGTTTTTTCGAAAACGCTTGAAGTCTGTCGAAAACATAGGATTTATGTATACATTACATAAAGTTCGCAGCATCCGCGCCTTTTGTTTTTCAAGACTTCCGGTAATTTTGGATAATTGTATTACTGTTTGGCCCTTACCTGTTTCTTTGTGATAACATAGATAATAATTTTAATGTGTAAAAATAATAATGATATGCATTAATGAATTGTGAAGCCTCAGTGTAGTGTAGACAGTAAAAACTGCCAAGCTGGTTCTGTTGATATTTTGTATGTAGGTAAGCAGATGCAGAAATATCCATGAAAATGTTTGATGATTTTAAAAACCGGTCAAGTGCAAGTAGGACTCGTACCGTGAGGGTTCCCTACATCCAAACTTATTCCACGTGCATTTATGCGTGATCGATGTAATTAAATTTGTATGAAATTGATAATTTACGTATAGGGACGTAACTTGTTTTCGCGTTGGCACAGACCAAAAAGTGGTGTTGAGTTAGAAGCCTAACTTTTTAACAGTTCTATGGAGCCGTAAACTTCTGTAAGCGGTAGTGGAGGTAGGTTCATATAACACGATTCCCATCGGCTTGTTTAGGAAATGGCATCCATACTATTCTTTATTCTGTGCTGTTCGCTTTGTCAAACATTTCTATAAATCTCAATATGACTAAATACACGTGGCTGACACCAGGTGCAAAATCTTTTTTTAATGTTTTCTTTGGTTGTTTTTCTGAGGCGATTTTTTTGTCCGGCTTCCCTTTTTAAAATGTTTACCCTTCGCCATTGGTAAGCGATATCAGTTTCAACATGATATCTCTCACGAAGCTCGAGAAAAGGGGTCTTGACAGACAGACAAAAAAAAATAGTTTTTGTCATTTTTGGATACGTACCCAAAAAACAAGTTAATTTTATTTTTTTATGAAAAAACAACAGGAGCGAACTACAGAAAGCATTATAAAGTACTAAAGAAATGTTGACATGTACATAAATCTACTCCCTATAAAAATTGTAAAGTTTATCTTGTTAATAAATTTTTGGTGACATTACAGATTAAAGAATATAAACATAAATCTAACTTAACTAAGTTTACAACTACACTACATGACAAACTCTGTCTTCCGAAATTGTAGATAAATACATAAATAGGCAGTGGCAGTTTTCGTTATTTCACTTCAAAATGCTGGAATAATATACCTCGGCCGATGCATGTTGAGATATAAAATAGTACATTATTGCAAAGGCAGCGAAATAGGCAATTGCAAATTCGGCCGAGGCATATATAGTGCTTTTCTTTAAAAAATGCCAGGAAATAAAAAAGGGCCTTTTACATACCTTTGTCGCTAAATATTATCTGGGGCTTCAAGTAAAAACTGCTTTATGTTTTCAGCAGTCAAAATCTTCGATTTTTTGCTCTTAAACCCAGACGATTGTCGTTTTAGAAAAGTTGTTAAATTTTCGTAGTTCTTCAAGTCAATGCTGTTCTTAATATGAACTGTTTTTTTTTTCATTTCAGCATAGAATAAATCGCCCATAATGTAGATGGCTTTTTAGTTTTAGCAATTTCATTGAAATACGCCAAAAACACTGTTTCGGAGAACAATTTTGCATTTTTCTCGGTTTTCCAGAACATGAAATGTTCATATACTTTCATATATTTTTCTTTTGATTTCGCTGGAAGCAGGTTTTCCATCGCTAATTTAGCTTCAGATCTTAAATCTGGTGGAGTGCAGTCAATGTCCATTTCATTTTCATTTTCAGAATCATCGGAACTCATTTTAATTTATTATTAACCAAATAACAACGAACTCCGCTTTACCACCAATTTTTTTATTTTATTTTACAGTTTGTGCCGAAAGGTAAACGCATCTGTGGCTATACAGCCACGAGAACGCAATGTGTACGATAGATGAAAGAGTTCTAAATTCAAACAGCACACCGTTTCATACAACATTGCCGGTGCGCTCTTCGATCCAAATTCAAAGAATGCGCCGGGAAGTGATTTTGGTTTTTCAGTCTACGTGAATATGATACTTCGCGTGTTCTTTATTCAAAAGTAATGATAATATTTCCGCGCATGTTTAAGAAAAATACCTTATTGATTCACAAAATATTAGCTAACACTAATACAATACCCTGTTGTTTAATGATATTTTCTTTTTGTTTCTGTTCTCTATAAACATTACTGTGTTAGTAATAGTCTATTTTTAATTAAGATAATTCAGTTTTCTGCTACTGATGTTGCATGCTAAGTAACGTTACCTTGCGAGGTGTCCACGGAAGACCAGCGTCGTGGTACAGAATGGTGCCCTGACCCATGCTGAGTGGAGGCCTTTTAGGTGTCACTTTTGTTTTGTTTAGTTTATTATGTTGTACTTAAGTTGTGTGACACCAATAAAGCTATATTCTATTATATAAATAAATAAGTCGGAAAATATACATACACACTTATAAAGTTGCATAATATAAGAATTGTTTATCTTCTAATTGCATTGTTACACAACGTACGATTTGTCAATCGACCTGTGTAGTATTGTGATGTTTTAGTTTTAAATATTATTATTAGGGTGCATTACAATCTAGAAAAGATAAATTAGAAACAAATGTAAAGACAAGAATTTGAAGAAATTCAACGGTCTAGTTAAGTACCTCGGTGGCGCAATTGGTAGCGCGCTTGTCTTGATAGCAAGAGGTCGCAGGTTCAAATCCCAGGATTTTTACAAATTCTTGTCTTTGCGTGTTTCTAATTTATCTTTTTTAGTTTGTAATGCACTCTAATAATAATATTTAGAGTATTCCAAAGCGATAGATTTCACAATAAAAACATAGTTTTAGTTTTAGTTTTCGTTTCGACGCATACTTTTATATAAAGTTGTATGAAATAATTTTTAAAATCAAAAAGCTTTTTTTCTAAAACCCGGTATCAAAATTAAAGTGCAACAACTAAAATCTATCGGGCACTAGATCAATAGGATATATCGTCGATAATTATAGGTTCAAAAACGCATTACTTCGTGCACCTAATAGCCGGGTACAGTCAACAAAAAAATGAAATTTATTGCCGAAGAGACGAGCTCTGAACTCTGATTGATCGGTGATGAATCGACGAGCACAGAGTGCCGTAGAGCTGCTGTAAAGGTGATGAACTTTTGAATAAAAAAAAACCGCTTCTTTGTTCGAGTGTCTCCATGAAGACAGAAGTTGGCGATAATTTTAAAATATTGATTTTTTATTGTTCGTTTTTGTAAAAAAGTCTCTTATCTCATTTTAGTGACCCTGGTCAACATATAGGCCCAAGCCCAAAACGGGGCAGAGATTGAATAAACGCGTGCTTATTGAATAAATCATAGGTACATAAATTTAACCAATCACGATACATTTTCATTTAAGGCCCCTGCTTTTTTCGTAATTTCAATGGTTTTTTCCACAGTAAAAGTAGTTCGTTAATACGAGTGTTACCTCTATATTTTGGACTTTCAGCAATCAAAAAATTTACTTACTTTTTTGTAGTCTTCAATTGTCGCAGATTGTCGTTTAAAGTAATTTTCATAACTTAATTTTAAACAATTTCAAACAGCTACGTATCAAATCCGGTAGTGCAATTTAAGAACTATCACAAACTAAATCACTTACAATAAATTAATTTTCAAACAGTTAATTGAAAGAGCAGTCGTACACTCTTTGGTAATTCTTTGTATTAATTATAACTAACTACTCCATTTGAACAACGTTTTCTATATGGGCTGTGCACAACTCGTAACTTATTTTTCACCTTATCATTTTGGACTTTAGTCAGCTGATCGGGTTATAAAGTCATATAAAGTCAACAAAATCATAAATAAAAAACCTGTTTAATACCAAGCCTTTATTCAAGCTATGGACTATAAAGCGAAGAAAATAAGTTTAGATCGCTGAAATTTATTTAACATTTTATGTTGACTTATTTCGTTTTCAAAAATATTATCGCCCGAATTATACGTAATAAAATACAATTAATAAAAAAATTGGGTCCTACTTTTATTTACATCTTACGCAAGCTTTTTGAAAACAATTGAGACTGATGTTACGTATTTGAATGGGTATCAAATAAAAGGGTTTCCCAAGCAAAATTCATTTCAAATAAGTAACATCAGTCTCAATTGTTTTCAAAAAGCTTGCGTAAGATGTAAATAAAAGTAGGACCCAATTTTTTTATTAATTGTATTTAGTTTACGTATAATTCGGGCGATAATATTTTTGAAAACAAAATAAGTCAACATAAAATGTTAAATAAATTTCCGCAATCTAAACTTATTTTCTTCGCTTTATAGTCCATAGCTTGAATAAAGGCTTGGTATTAAACAGGTTTTTTGTTTATGATTTTGTTGACTTTATATAACTTTATAACCCGATCAGCTGACTAAAGTCCAAAATGATAAGGTGAAAAATAAGTTACGAGTTGTGCATAGCCCATATAGAAAACGTTATTCAAATGGAGTAGTTGCAGGTATCTATGTTTTAATGTCGCTTGGATTTCAAGAAGGGGTTTGTCTACACTAGGGAAAAATATGTAAGTAGTAGATTCACTACTGGTTACCTCTTGGATATCAGACATTTTTGTCTCCCTGTCTCTTTGCTCGTGATTTGCATTAAAAGTTATTGGACGCATTCAGATGAGTTTTTCTATTATTGTGGAGCAAAACATCCTTCGAGTAGCAACAGATAAATGTACTTCTATATTACTAAAAAGGAAAATACTTCGTTTTATAGTTCCTCCATTGTGCTACTAGAATTGTGTTTCTTAGTTTACGCAACAGGGCTCCATTCCATATGCTCTCAAGTCATCTCCATAGATTTCTCTAACAATATTTTAATTGATGCACATCGCGTCGTTTCCTCCATTCTTATTTTTCGACATATTAATGTTCCGAATCAAAAATTCAGGTATGTCGATCAAAAAATCGAAGTTTTGATTTAGAGCCGCGAGCGTTTTTAAACGATTCCAGATTCGTTGATAACGATTTATTAGTTGGGAGCTTTTTGTTGGTGGTTTTTAATTCTTACCACCTTATTGTGTTGGGAAGAGCATGATTAGGTTCTAGGAATATTGCCTGTTCCGTTTTGCAAATAGTGGCAACATTTCAGCAAGTTTGAGAATAAGTTTTGCCGAGTATAAATGGGCAGGTATCATAATACTAAATCTACTGATATAAACTATAGAGACTAAACATACCTAATTGTGGAAATGTTTCTTTATTCAACTTTCCTTATTAATTTGGCAATTACTTTTTCTGAGAATTTGCAATATAATTTAAAATTTTGATCATATGTAAGGTTGTATATAAAAACATTACCATAGGATGAACCTAAATTCTTCATGATCTTTTTACAATCTACTATGCTAACTGTACACATTGGTGGCAACTAAAGGAGCTGCGTAGAGCTTGGATTGAAGAGCTTATATGATTCAATCGGTGAATGTGACTGAAGCAAAAGAGGCATGTCAGGATCGTAGCAGATGGATCTGTTGTCTTTTCTTATTCTTCTGATAAGCGTTGGTATACACATATGCGTATGTGCGACTCACATTTTAAAGTTTGGCTCATTCGTAATATTATTGGCAACTTGAAACTTTTCCGCGAGTGTATTTCTATACAAAGGTATGTGAAAGAAATCGAAACTTCGGTTGCTCATATCTATGAAACGAAACAATATTTTTTTGTAAAGGGAAGTTGTGGCTATTTGGAATCTCCTTATTGTATGCTACATAATACTGTGTTTTTGGTTTTTATGACGTAAATTTCTTGTATGTTGTTGTTTTTTTTAATCTTGTCATGTGGGTTGTGTAATAAAGAGGATACATGAGCTTATTGTAAAAGTGTTTTTACAACATTTCACACACTCGTTTTGAACTTTTTCGTAGGAAGAAATTGTATATCATTGCGGTATAGAAAATCAGAAAAGTGAATCTGGACGTGAGGAGCTCTGAACCGGGACTCAAACCCGGGACCTCTCGCTTACCGGGCGGTTGCTCTACCCACTGAGCTATCCAGTTCTCAACACAACCTACGAATTTACCCATGTGCTGTTGTGACCATGGACTTTAAATTACTTTAATTTAATTGCAATATTCTCACGTCTAATAAATGTTAATATTATCAAGCCCATCACACTAATATTATAAATGCGAAAGTTTGTGTGTGTGTGTGTTTGTTACTCTTTCACGCTGAAACGTGTTTGGATGAAATTTAGAATGTTATAGCATAAACCCCAACTTAATACATAGGCTACTTTTTATCCCGAAAAAAAGCATGTTGTTAAACCGAATAACACGACGGCGGCGGAGCCGCGGGTAAAAGCTGATATAGAATATAGTTCGCTTACTTACGACAAGTTCATGAAAGGAATTTTGAAAATATTAATGTTTATTAAGTCTAACTCGCAAACCTCCCCGAAGTTATTCGGGGGAGAGTAAGAGAACAGCTCATAAACCGTGCGGCCCACCATTGCCTGGGCCCGATGGATGGCGGTTTATCCATCCCCAATTGCCGGGCCTTATATAAAATAAGACTGGTGACGGGCAGCGGCGTCACTGGTGCAAGGGTTTCGGCACCACGCTCACCAACCCGCTTACCCCGCGTGTGTGAGTATGGGTATTTCTTCCAGGAGGACCGCCAAGAGTGGCGAAATCTTGGAAAGGTCTATGTTCAGCAGTGGACGAAACAGGCTGATGGATGGACGGATGTTTTGATACGTTTTTTTGTGTTTACCTGTCGTTAGACACATGAATATTTTGACGTGTGTTTTACAAAAAACTACTACAGTCATTTCCTACAATTTTTTGCAAACCATTCACATTTCATACACAAAATCAAAGGGTCATGTAGATAAAATTAAGTTCTACAACTATTTATAATATACTTTCAGTCCCAAGAAAACATGCCATCTTACAGGTATATCTTTCAGAAGCTGTAGCAAATTAATACCATTTGGTACCAACAAAAATATGCATAGTTAAATGCATTATGATTTAAGTCCAGTTTGTACCTTTTACCATAATATTAAACAGTAGACGTGTGACAAACAAAAAAAAAACGTGAAAATCGATCTAATTATGTTACGCCTAGTTTCACAAAATGTGATATTTCGGTATGCGACCAACTCTTTTTAAACCATTTTGTACCGCCAAAAAATTTACTTAAACCATTTCTATCTCCGTTGTTTTTAAAAATATCGAAATTCCAGTCAGACCATTTTGTAGAGAGAATAAAACCGGCCAAGTGTGTGTCGGGCCACGCGCAATGTAGGGTTCCGTAGTTGCCCGGTACATATAAGTTGGTCTACTAATACGGACCAAAGTTTGGCGCGACCTGTACTCGTAAACCTGTAAAGCCTACTTAGCTGTGATAGTTTTCCTTTTAAAATCATTATAAATACTACCTTTGTGAATTTTTTCACATTTCTATAAACAACCGTTTGGCCAGCAGGGGGGGGGACGCTCCACTTTAACTAAAATTTTCAATTTAAAGCTTAATATATCGCCAAAGGATCCTTAAATCGGAAAATGGTTCTCACACACCCACAATGTTTTTGAACGGCCTATCCAAGGATACCCCATACTATGGGATAGACGAGAAAAAAAAATTCATCCCCAGTTTACGTGTATGACCTATACCTATACCTAAAAAAATTTTTTTAAGATTTTATTTTCTATTTTTTCGGCGTGAGTAATATTTATATCCATGCCAAATTACAGTTTTCTAGTACTAATAGTCTCTGCGCTAAGCCGCGGACAGACGTACATGGCGAAACTATAATAAGGGTTCCTTGTCAGACTCCGGAACCCTAAGAAAAACGGAGCAAAGTGGTTAAAAAAATCGAACTAAAAAGTTATTCACCGGATACACAATGTGTTCTTCTAAGAAATACAATATTATTATATATTATTATATTAAAATATATAACACACTGAGTACATATACGTACATCAACTATTATATATTAACACATCTAACACCGCCACTTCAATTATACCAAGTAGAAGGGCAAGAAACTTAGCAATCACCAGTTTAGCTTTCCTATACCAATATCATGAGATTCAAGCTATCCAGCTAAGTGTTATTCACGATCATCCATTTTCTTTCTTTTCACCCACACAAAAAGACAAACATAAGCCCTGCCAAGACTCCGCCGGCCATGTACTGAGGAGTTGCGTGACGCCATCGCGTGAGTCGGTACAATTACGGTCACCACATTACCATACTCACGCTCCAGGGTTCGCCTGTCTTCTCTTTTGTTTTAGTATATTTGTGGGACGGTTTAGGAGAATTCCAGCTAAGGGTAATAATGGGTTGCGGTTGACAGTTTCGGTTGTGTTGTAAGGCTTTGGGGACCGGACGGGGAAAGGTGGCTTTGACTGTTTTTGTTTATCCATATACGAGTGAGGTAAGTCTCAAAATAAGAAAGTATGGTTTCTGAACTACGGACCAACTAACCGACCAACTGGTTGGTCCGTGGGAAATGTCAAAATATGTGGATTTTATGCCCTACGGTACAATCAGTTGTTTTGTATGGCCCAAGGACCAACTCAGCTGATAATGATGAAATAAAAATTCAAAAGCCAGTAACTATGAATTCAAACCCCAACGTGGTTTCCGAGACATTTGACTCCATGTGTGACATCAATATGATTTCAAACCTCTGTGCCTCTAGATGATAATTATTTTTTTATACAGATTTTGTGACAGATATCAAAAATGACAGTTGTTTCTTTTTCATACTGATTTACTTGCAGATGTCGAAAATGACAGATGAATATTGTTTATACTGATTTTTTTGACAGATGTCAGAAATGAAAGATAAATAATTTTTGTACTGATTATTTAAAAGATGCCAATCTGTAGGCGGAAGGTGTGGGTCATACGTACCAACAGACTATCCTTCTACTTTACAGACATTTCCGTTCTGTGTAACTACTTATATAAGGATAATATTTGTATAATTCAAGGAACAGTAAATACATTTTTATCTTTTGGCTCTTACGTTTTTTAGGGTCTGTCAAAAAATTACATTGTAAAATACACATGCTTTCGTACGTCTGTGCATAAAAATCACGGATGAAATCGTGATAAAAATTCTCGAACCTCTAATTCATTCGACGCGAGCAAGGCCAAGAGCTAGTACAATAGATAAGTAGTTTAAACAGCTTTGAAAAATCTCATTTGTTAAATGATTTTTGTAAAATTTGTTTTTACTTACAGCTGAATATATGATAATTGCATACCTATGTAAGGTCTATAATTTTATCATTATACTATAAGTAACATTTACAATTGTCGTTCTAAACAAAGACTTGTATATAATAATTATAGGAAATTGTAAGTTGTTTGTAGTATTGTGAAGTAACAAAAGCTTTATGGTAAGTTTTTTAGAAGTTCTCTACACAACTACTGAATTTTCTTTCACCTCAATTGAGTTATCAAATGAAAGGACCTTTAATTAATATATCCATCCATCCAACCATCAGCCCACTGTTTTGTTCACTGCTGGACATATGCCTTTCCAGGATTTCCCAACGCTTGGCGGTCCTCCTGGAAGAAATACCCATACTCACACACGCTGGGCAGGCGAGTTGGTGAGCGCGGTGCCGAAACCTTTGCACCAGTGGCGCCGCTGCCGGTCACGAGTCTGTTTTATATAAGGCCCGGCAATTGGGGATGGATATACCGCCATCCATCAGTCCCAGGCAATGGTTGGCCGCCTGGTTTTGCCTGAGAGCTGTTCTCTTACTCTCCCCCGAATAACTTAGGGAGGATTTGCGAGTAAGATGGTGGTACTTCCACAGTCGAGCCCGGCATCAGCTCTACCACCTTTATTTATTTAATATCGGTACATTATAAACACATATTACGAATTGATGTAATGTAAAATAAAAATGAAACTATTAAACTGAATGATTCTTCCACATCCATCAATCTAGTCATACAATCTCCTCTATTCCGGTTACTTTTTACTTTGCCCTTCTTCACTATATCGCCTATTTGGTCGGCATACGTCCTTCTAGGGCGGCCCGGTCGAGCTTTACCGTCCACTTGTGAAGCATAAATTTCTTTCGTCACTCTACTTTCATTCAGCAAAAGAAGTGTGTCAGGATCGTAGCAGATGGAAATCTGTAGTCCCTCCAATCCCTGTAATCCCTCTGGGAGATAGGCGTGTATATATGTACATGCATGTATGCAAACTAAATATAATTCATGGATTAATTTACTCCTTACTAAAACAAGATCTTACATCTTTATACTTCTAGGGCGGTCAATTTTCTTTCTTTCGTTCATCCTCCCTATACAGAGTGTTAGGAAAAGTACTTTGTTCCTTTAAACCACGTGGGCTATAGGTAAAACAAAGTATGTTAAGCGTGTTTAATTTTTTTAAATATAAAAAAAATAAAAATACTTTTCACTAAATTGTTCAACCCTAGTTCAGAACGCAATATATTATATATTTTATATGAAAATTCAAAATATTTTTTATTAAAGTTTATTTAAATTTAACTAACTTATGTAGGTGCTATTTTGTTCGATAACTTTCTGCCATCTTGTAGGTAGGGACATGATCCCATTGCTATAGAAATTCTGGGGCTTCTGATCAAAAAACCGTGACAAGTGGTTTTGGCAGTCCTCACGTGATGTTAACTTGACACTGCCTAAAGAATTCTGAAGAGACCGAAACAAGTGGAAATCTGAAGGTGCAAGGTCAGGACTATACGGCGGATGCATTAATACGTCCCAGCCAAACTCTCTTAATTTTTGCTGAGAGGCTAAGATGTGAGGTCTAGCGTTATCATGATGAAAAACCACACCCCTTCTGTTGACTAATTCCGGCCGATTTCTCTCAACTTCTTGCTTTAATCACCCCACCATACACACATCATTACCTTGTTGCGAGATAACCCGGGTTTCGCCAGAGTCTGTGAAGCCTGACCAGCCTTTGACCTCGACTTTTTTCGCACGTTCTTGTCGTACGTGATCCACTTTTCATCACCAGTTGTCAGGTTTTTCAAAAATGGTTCGGTTTCATTACGTCATAATAAAGAATCACAAATGAGTACACGGTTCATAACGTTTCTTTCAGTGAGCTCACGAGGCACCCAAATATCAAGCTTTTTTGTGTACCTAGTTTTTTCAAATGTGCCAAAACTGTTTTGTGGTCAATACCCAGTTCTTCAGCTACATCGTAACTACTGATATGCCGATCTAGCTCCACTTTTTCAAAAATGGCATCCATTTTATCCGTAACAGGGCGCCCAGAGCGAGGTGCATCTTTGACATCAAAATTTCCGGATTGAAAACGCTTAAACCAAATTTGTGCTACTCTCACAGTCACTGCACTAGGTCCATAAACATCACAATTTTTTTTCTCGGCTTGCGTTGCGTTTGTACCTTTTTTGCAGTAAAATTTGAAAATGTATCGAATTTCTTCATTAGGTTCACTCATTTTAACACTAAGAAGAACAAATTAAAATCACACGTTTTACCTAATTTGAATTTGGAATTATCTTTTTGAAATTAAAATTTTTAATAATACCAAAACCAGCCAGATACAAATGATATAGCCAAAGAGATTTATTATAAGTTCTTAAATAAAAAAAATATAATTATAAATACTAATTATTAATATTATAAATATATATTTTTAAACATAAAAAATAAAATTAACACGCTTAACATACTTTGTTATACCTATAGAACACGTGTTTTAAGAGATCGAAGTACTTTTCCTAAGACTCTGTATATCGAAACCACCAAAGCATTTATATTATTCTAGTCACTTTCAGGCCGTAACGATCCCGTATGTTGATATTTTTTACTCTATCATCCAATGTCGAAAACACAAATCAATAATCTGAAATAGTACATCGTTCATCGAGGGAAGAAAGTGGCCGATTCGGAATCGCACTTTCTCCCGCCCGGGTGATACATAGTGCTTTATACTGCACCTATGTGGTAAATAAGAGACAAAAATTTGAATTCTGACGGCGTCATCAAATCTTAGACGACGTTTTAAGTTGCTAGTACTTTTACAAATCGAAAATTCAGATAAAACAAAAGAAAGCGACACGCGCGCCATTTTCTCTTTTTTTTCACAGTAGATAACAAGAATTGATGAAACTTTTTTGTAGGTAACCTCATTAAATCATATAATGCCAAAAAGACAAAAAGTTTTCCAAGTTCGCAAAATAAACTGACCACTTGCAATAAATAAAACATTACTTTAACAATCGATTTTCATAAAGATACTTAATCTGCTCAGCGCGTTAACAATGGATTTTCATACACTTTTTCCGCCCGCATATTTGTATGATAGTGATGATATATTTTCAGTATAGTTTTCCAAAAATCAAGCAGGTACTTTCCGAAGTGTAGTAGGTGCTTTACACAGCTTTTATTCTAAATCAAAAGTCTAAGATGAAGCTGCTGGCACACCTATTGTATACCTACAACAAATATGAGTATTGTAATATTAATAGAGCAAATAAATAAATATAAAAAAACAAATTAGAGGTCACTGGAGGTAAATATAACAAATCGTGAAAACTGTTTATGAGTTCGATTTCAATTCGCTACCAACATTCACTTCACTGGGTGAAATACAACAAATCCTTAAATATTTCTAAAATACATATAAAAATGATCGGAATGCTTCTTACCTACAGTAAAAGTATTAATCAAACAGAAATCAACTTAGCCGGTCAACCGCAAACAAAGATGGCCGCGCACACCGCATAGCCACACCTCAACAAGTTTTAGGGAAAATATTCACCATGAAATTGTAGTATTCCGTGGTTTTTTAATGTCGAAATGTAGCTCCTATTATTCAGGTCATAAAGGCGGATTTTAGAACGAATGACAGGCGAAAAATATCGCGTGGAAAACTTGTGTTTGGTTTGAGAACGGTGGGGGCGGATTTTTGTTAGGATTTTGAAGCGAAATATTAGGTATTTACTGGGTTTCGTTGAGTTCGTGGTTTTTAGGGTTCCGTAGTACCTAAAAGGTAAAAGGAACCTTTATAGTGAGACTCCGTTGTCCGTCCGTCCGTCCGTCCGTATGTCACAGCCTCATAACTTTAGCTCAGTTAAAGATAAAGACTTGAAATTTAGACAAAAATAACATTCACATGTAATAATATGGTGTAAAAAAAAGTTAAAAATTTGAAACTGTTTAAAATATTTCCAATACAAAACAGAGAAAAATATACAATAAATTCTAAAAATACAAAAAATGCATGTCCCCCCCTTATTTCCGAAACTGATGAACCAAAAAATACGAAAAAAATGATGGGTATTTGAGATTATGTAAAGATTATAAGAAAAATATAGCGGTTGAGAAATTCATGATAACAAAATGACAAAATTAAATTTTTCATCCACGAGTTTTACTTCAAGTACGATATAAAAATATTTGAGTCTCTCTTTGTGGTACAATCAATTCTTATTTTAGTTATCATAAACATTTATGTGCAAGATTTAAAATACCTTCTTCCTGACTGTTCTCAAAACTGTCGATTTACGGAACCCTAGGTATGCGAGTCTGACTTGCAATTGACCGGTTTTTATTTTTCAAATGTTGTCTTAAAATAATAGTTCCTATAGATAGCTCTACCTAAAGTTACGAATTTTAACAAGGTTTTTTTTTGAACAGCGAGAAACTAATAGTAATATTTCATTGATGCAACCTCAATTCCTTAGCCGGGAATCTAATAGGTGTTGATATAAAAACCTAGGATCAAAATAAAATGGAAACTATGACGAGAAGAATTACACCTACACTTAAACCAAATGAGTTTGTTAAATCTTGCGTTAACAAAAACGCCTTAATCCGCGGCACTTTTTTCGTGAAACGCGCTTTAAGGAGGATGGACCAAAGCCGCTCTACATATAAACTTGTCGGAACCAAGACAGAAGCATTATAATTTCGTCGTGTTACAAAAAAAATGTTTTACTATCAAATTTTGCTATTTAACACTTTCATAAATTTTTAAACAGCTAAATTTGACAGTAAAAACATTTTTTTGTGAAAAAACTGAATAATCGCTGGTGTAAAATTGGCGTAACTTGTAGAAAAAAGTAACACAACGAAATTTTAATGCTTTTGTCGTGGTTGTTAGTTCCGACAAGTTTGCATGGAGAGCGGCCTTGGACCATTCTCTTAAGATTTTTCCGATTGTTTCCAGGATTCCTGTACTTACCAAAGATCTAACCAAAAACATAAATATGGAAAGGGGGCTGAGTTTGGTGCATAGGCAGTGCAGGATTGCAGGGTGCCAATAGTTTCATGGTGGTTTCGTAAGTCATCATTGCTGGATGGTACGTTATTCACTTGGTATAAAATAAATTTTGTTGGGGTCCTTGCTACTGAATATGTAGGCAGAACTTGGCAAGTTTTCACAGCTAAAGTTTCAACGGTTAACGTTCAAGTTCTACATAATATTCCGTAGCAAGGTCCTAACAAATTTCCTTTTAAAACAAGTGAAGAACGTTGTATATTCCTGCAGTTATGACTTAATGGAACCTTCATAGAACTTGGCACCCAATTTGATCTCATTTTTTTACGGTATTGATGACAATCCTTCTATTCGTCACTGCCTTTGAGTGAAACTTGTCCCTTTTTTCACATTTATGCTTTTGGTGACCTAATTTTATCAAGGTAAGGGTTTTTTTTATTAAGGATTAATTTCTGAGGACTTTTACTGTAGTCTTAGCATGAAACCATCACGGTTACGTTATAATTGCGTTACATTTCGTATGCTGATAACCGGCCTGCCCTTAGTGGACAGTAGCGGAACTTATCAGATTCCATACGAAACCGTGATGTTTCATGTTAAGGTTACTGTTTCTAACCATCATTAAATTCTAACGAAATAACACATTTCTAGCGCCAAACTTTACACCTTTGAGATGTATAATATATATTTTACAATGTCACCTCCGCGGAGGTCAATCAGCCAGCTCCGTATTCGCATCCGCAAAGATATTATGGTGACATAATATATTATACCTATGATAAAGTAATAAATCATAGTGTACCTTCCAACAAATCATTTAAGCCCGTCAAAAGATTCATATAGAAAACAGAACATATGTACTACTCAATGAATTTGGATGCGGTTTTCTTTATTATCATCGTAGTGACCGTGGTCAACATATAGGCTATAAGGGGTGTTCATAAAATAACCGCCAAGCCGAAAACGCGGACGGAGCTACGAGTAAAGGGTGGTAGAACTAAATAACTTAGATAAATAGGCTTGTAGACAGGGTAAACAAAATATTATTCTATTGAGTCCGTCATTAAGATTATCAAAAAATATTGGTTACGTATTTTTTCTTTTGTCAATCAAACAAATAATGACAGAGATAAAGCGCGTCAAAGTTTGGGAGTGGGGGAAAATGACGTCACTTCTAAGTAAAATTGTACCTAGATGTGACGTCACGCGGAACTTCAGCGGGCTATATCTTCAAAAGAAAAAATATGTGTCGAATATTTTCTGATAATCCACCTGACGGACTAATAAAAAAAAATGTCTATCACGCCTATTATCTATACCTACCTAAACTAAATATACTCGTATAAGTGTAAATAGTGCTCGTTAATTTGAACAACTTTCGTTATGGGGCTAAGAGTATTAATAAACTCTTTTCACTTCCTATCATTTAAATTACCCCAATCATCCATAAGGCTAAAACAATTGCGAATTTTGTATAGTCCTTATAGAAAAATTGTTCTTACGATAAGGTATCTTTTATTTATACAGCCAAACTCACCCTGGAGGCTTGGTAAGCGATCAGTAACACTTTTTGCTAATTTCGCAAAATACAATCTTGACGTCCCATAGTATAATTGACTCGGGGCTGGGCTTGCGTTTGTAAGGAACACGAAAAGAATAACTTACGAATTTCACAGAAAGGGTCATCGAACCTTGTTACTGAGCACTTACCGAGCCTTCCTTCCTACCGTTTTAGTACAAAATTTTATAAACCGTTTCTCTGTTTTTCGTTGTAGACCAAAGTATAAGACCTCCATCACCTGGTACTGATATTTTAAAAGGCACCATTTTGCTAAAATTTTGAATATTGATTTTGTTTTAAAGATATCAAGCTGGACAGATTTACATACAAAGTTGTTTTCTTGGTCTTCAATTGTAGCTATACCAAAATTTTACTTTTCAGCCAGATAGTGACTTTGTAAATGCCTGTGTTAAACTATCTGTAAAGTTCTTAAATTTAAGTCTATAACGAAATACAACAGAGAAACGGTTTGCACTAAAACGGTGTCATGCCTATGCGCCTTAAAGTTTCACTCCCTAATATAATACCCCGTTTACGCAACCTCACTTTACGCGAATTCGCGCTAAAAACCCCACATTACGCGATTGGTCCATGAAACTGTAATATAATGCGTGGCACACGTGGCGGGACTACGTTATACTAGAATTAATTAAAAAACTATTTGAATTTGAAAAGTTCAAGAAATTTGTAGAGCGAGACATGCATGTGAACTTTTAGATACCACCGGATGAACTACGACTATACGCGACTGCAGACTTTCTTTTTGTTAGGTTTCAGATACCCCGGTTTACGCGAGGAAAGCGTTCCAGAGAAAATCGCGTAATACGAAATTCAGGGTTTGAAAAACGAAAAACGCACGTGCCTCCCTTAGACGGTTCAAATAAAACAAGGAGCTGGGAAATTAACAAACACTATAATAATACTAGTTTATTTTTGTGTCATGCTTTTAACATTTGTAGTATTTTTTGGCCTACTGGTTATAGTCCAATACTATATGCGGGACACTCCAAATCTATACCTATTTAGCCTTTGTGCCCCATCCAAAAATAAATCCTGGATCCGCCCTTGCATGTTGGGCTATAGCACAGGAGATCTATTAATTAATATGTTTACTGTGGCTATAGTCTATCACTTTTAACTGCCAGTTTATCTATTATCTAGCCTTTGCCCACGATTCCACGCACGTTTTTTTTTCAATCTCTGCCCCATTTTTGTCTCCGCAGTTATTTTATGAACACTCCTTACAGCCTATATGTTAATCAGGGTCCCTACCATCATAATAAAGAAAACCGCATCGAAATCCGTTGGCCGATTATCGAGTTAAAACGGAACATACATACAGACAGATAAAAGTTCTAAAAGTTTTAGTTTGGGCCTCAGTGCAGTACTAATAATCCATATCAATAAAATAATTTCAATAATATTCAATGTAAAGACACGTCTTTATTACAACTTTATCATTTTTGGTTTACTATATAGTATTGATTATTTAGGTTAATTCTTTACAGAAAGTTTAGTTCTAACTCATATATGTTCTGTTCAAATATTAATGATATTATATATCATTCAGAAAGCAATATCCGATAATAGCTTAATTAAATAAGTCCCAGACGAGCTCAAAATAGCGCTGCGTACCTCATTTACACGCAGACCTACAATTTTCATTATTTATGTAATAAACAAATTGATCAATAAAGCTGTCGCTATTACAATTTTTACTTGATTAATTGAATTGGATTTTTATAATGTTTGTATCTATTAAGTATTTAAATAATTTAAAACTTTTATGTTGCTCAAAAATGTTTTTGCAATAAGTTATATATCTATAGGTATAGATGGTTTGGTAAGTATTGGTAATGCTAAGTGTGTTAGACCTTTAGTCTAAAATTGGGATTTTTTAAATTGTTGTTTTGTTACCAAGTGTGTTGTGAAAATAAGTCTTGATACTAAGATAACATTTAAATGTTTATAAAAACGCGATTTCAGTTTAATTTATCGATTTGTTATAAATAGTTTGTGTCCAAAACCTAGAACATTTTATAGCATTATTAAAGAAAGCAGTGATAGGTAAAACTCAAGTACCACTGTTATTCAAATTCAAAATAAAATTTTAAATATGAAAAGATACTTTAGTTCTGCTACTCACCCAGAGATGGCGCTATATGCACGAAACAATACCAAGCGCGACGCCATTATAATCATTAGCCGCCCCGCAAGCAAAGTGTTTTTAATTATATTTAACTGCAATTAAATTGACTCAAGTGAATTTCTCACTGAAATTTCACTTTTTTGTGTCTTTATGAAGAATGTCGACACATTTTCCTTTGAAGAAAGGCTTTTATTATTGAGTTATTAGCGAAGAAATTGGACTATTATAGTCACTTCACTTTTGGCATGGGTTACTTAAAACGTGATTGGTTCCGACTGTGAGTCATGGAACTTTGGTACTGATTGAGTAGTTTGCGGTGTGTGATAGCAGGACTAATATTTAGTATCTACTATGTTGGTCAAGTAGATTTGGCTGGGATTACTGACAGTAGATCAGTTGGTAGTATTTCAGGCTTACAATAAGAGGGCCTGGCTTCCACCCTTAGACCATTTAACACGGGACCTGGCAAAGCGTGACTCTTAGTACTGAAATTATCCTACCGTTTTCCACGGGAGGGGAGGTAAACACGCACAGCACACATTTACTCATTCACGCACACTCCTGCAAGAAATTTATATGTCACGCTAAATCAAAGGCTGCAACACAAACACAAAACGCGCACACAAGCAAACTTACATGAACAAATTTTTCATGTACTTCGGCAGAGGGGGATAAGTGCGCTTGCCCAGTCCCGTGTTATATGGTCTAAGCTTCCACCCCTACTGCCTATTCAAGTATCAACTAGTGTTTCTAGTAAAACATGTGAGTACAAAATATCTACTGCTTTTGATTGCAGTAGATACTGCAATTTGTTACTCTTTTCAAACTAAAAAGCGTGTATTCGTACAAAAAGTAGGTTAGTAGGCCTTTCCTCTGATTAACGACGCACTTGTAGGTATAGTAGAGGTTCCTTGGTCATAAACTGAAAAGTAAAGTTCATTATTGTTATTCAAAAATATATAATAAATCCCGTGTATACTGTGTGTACTTTTCTATAATAAGTATAATATAATAAAATAAAAATAAAAAACATTAAAATGTGTGTTAATTCAATACATACATGAATAGAGAAGAAAATCGATGGTGGAAATGGAAAGAAATTTATGAACTAAATTTTTAAATTAATTGTATACTTTGATGCTGTAAATTTAAAAATAAACAGAATACACTCAGAAGATGCTAAATTGTATAAAATTTTCATGCGAGCTTCTTGGATCGAAATTATCCGACGGCAAAATGTATATCGTCAGATACGCATCTCAGAGGGCATACAGAGTTGTAAACAGTGTTGACTATGAGTCAAACATTTAAAAAACTTATACACATAGAAAAGTGTATCTATCACCGTAATTCGGGCACAAAACGCTTTATAGGCCATCCAGGTTTCATGGTGTTTTAAAATATCAGACAAGTTTTAGTCATAAATCAGACATGCGTTTTTTCTAAATACGACTGAAGCTTCAAAAAGTTTTCATATATTGTACGTAAACAACCAAACAAACCTTTGATAATGCTTTAACAGCGAAACCGGTAAGGGAAATTAATATAATTAAGTGGACAAGTACAAGTGTTTATCAAACAAAAAATGTTTCAAAAGTTCCACCAAGTGCCAACAATCACGAGCATAAACTCCTTCAAAAAGTTATTTCAAGAAGCTATGTAAAATAAAATATGGATGCTTTGTTTCTGTTTATTTTATGAAGTACACGGTAAATTATAATATATTTTAGGTATATGCATTTTGACTCTTATATCTATTTTAAAAGATATCGACCGTCAAAGAAGCATTAATACTCCGGTAACAGACACAAAACCTATGTGTACATAGCCTATGTGCATTATTTACCACCGGGAATATGTACGGTCTATTGTCAGTCACATGGTGCATCGCGTAGGTTTGCCATTTTTTCGAATTTAGGTAAAAAAAAACTGAAAAAAAACTTTTTTTTTGCGGTTTTGTGTTTTACTAGTGATTCTGAACCATAGAGTTCAATAAAGCTAGTGACTTAATTTTCAACCTATATATTGCTGGTACATTGAGTATTTTAGCGAAATTTGAACTGAAATCGGTTATTACGTACTCGGAGATTTTAATGCTCATCCCGGAAAAACTTTTTGTGATGAGCTTGTAAGCTTTTGTTCCGAGCAAGAATGGGTATGCGCGGACTTTGAGAAACTGGGTATGTACTCTGATAATTATACATTTAGGAGTGAATCTCATGTGAATAGTACAAGTTGGTTAGATCATTGTTTGGTCACCAAATCTGCGTGGGAGACAGTGACAAAAGTAACAATACACTATGACGTTTTCTGGTCCGACCATTTCCCACTTATAGTACAATGTGATTTGAAAGCAATTAGAGCAAAGGCAATATGTAGTGAGATTAAGCGTAACGGGGCTGTTTGGGGCGAGAGACTGCCGGCTCAGATAAGTTATTACCATGAACTCTGTAATAAGGAATTTCGAAAAGTTAACCTTCCGGACGAGTTTAGATCTTGTTGTGATAAGCCGTGTAGCAATCTTTCTCACCACAGCATCATTGATAAAATGTATAAAAATATAGTGGGAATACTAACAAAAGCTGCGGTGAGTAGTGACATTGCGAAAATCAAAAGGAAATATAGACATGTGACCGGCTGGAATAAGCACGTAAGTGAGGCTCACAGGGAGGCTAGATCTAACTTTCATCTTTGGGTACTGTACGGAAAACCTAGTACTGGGCCAATACATCAAGCAATGGTTGACAGTCGAAACGTGTTTAAGGTTAAGCTTAAATGGTGTCAAAATAACGAAGAACAGATTAAAATGGACATTATTGCAACACATAGGGCCAATAATGATTTTAAAAAGTTCTGGAAGAACACAAATAAGCTTAACATTAAACCTGGACTTCCGGTGAGTGTCGCGGGTGCTAGTGAGCATAAAAATATAGCAGATATGTTTAAAAATCATTTTAGGGTTGAATCTCCATTAGGACCATCCAGTTCAAATGTAAATAATTATTCTAGGACTAAAGTGGACATCTGTGAGCAGCGGGAAATCATTCGTTTCTCCGCAAAAGAACTGAAATCTGTTATTCAGAAAATGGTAAGGGGTAAGTCCCCCGGCCACGTCGGACTAAGCATTGAACACCTACAGTTTGCAGGTGTCCACTTGCCTCGAGTACTATCTTTGTTTTATTCGTTGTGTGTTGTTCACTCTTACCTACCTGCAGATATGATGAAGACTATTGTTGTGCCAGTAATCAAAAATAGAAACGGCGATATTTCTGATAAAAATAATTATCGACCCATCTCGTTAGCCACGATCATGGCGAAAGTCTTGGACAGATTATTGGATGCTAGATTGGGTCCCGTCTTAAAGCTGCATGATGCGCAGTTTGGATTCAGACCTGGTCTATCGACAGAGAGTGCCATATTAAGCCTTAAGCACACAGTTAAATATTATACTGATCGAAAAACTCCCGTATATGCATGCTTCTTGGATCTGTCCAAGGCTTTCGACATGGTGTCCTATGACATCTTATGGCAAAAATTGAGGGAGGCAAATTTACCACCGGAATTGCTTTCCATCTTTGAATATTGGTACAGAAAACAAGTAAATTTTGTAAAATGGTCGGAAACACTCTCGGACTCGTATAGGTTGGAGTGCGGTGTGAGGCAGGGGGGGGTCGCCTCACCCAAGCTCTTCAACCTGTACGTGAACGGACTGATCGAGGAGCTGAGCAGGACACATGTTGGATGTCACATCGATAACGTGTGTGTTAATAACTTAAGCTACGCGGACGACATGGTCCTCTTGGCTCCTTCTGTAAGTGCTCTCCGAAAATTGCTGAAATTGTGTGAAAAATATGCAATTAGCCATGGACTGAACTACAATGTCAAAAAGTCTGAATTCATTGTATTTAAGGCAGGAAATAAAAAACCTAGTATTGTTCCCCCGATTACGCTGAATGGAACTGCTCTGAAAAGGGTCAACTCCTTTAAATATCTGGGACATATTGTAACAGAAGACCTTACTGACAGCAAGGATATTGATAGGGAACGCAGAGCGCTGGCGGTCCGGAGTAATATGTTATCACGTAGGTTTGCTAGATGTACAGAGCAAGTGAAAATAACATTATTTAAAGCGTATTGTACATCCTTATATACAAGCAACTTGTGGATAAACTACACACAAAAGTCCATCAGCGCTCTGCGGGTACAATACAATAACGCGTTCAGGATGTTGTTGGGACTGCCGTGGCGCTGCAGCGCGTCCGGAATGTTCGCCGAGGCGCGTACTGACTGTTTTCAGGCAATATTGCGCAAAAAAACAGTCTCACTTCTGAGCAGAGTTCGAGGCAGTGACAACAGCATTCTGAGGGTGATTGCTGAAAATACGGAGGGTCCTATTATGGAGCATTGGGTTCAGCGTATTAAACATCCCAATTCTTTATACGGGCTAATGCGTTGACTTGTCTATGGATATTTAATTTAATTTAATTTAATTTTTGTAAACTTTTGTGTAACTTAATTTTTGTATTGTTTGTCTTATAATTTTAATGTTTAAAATATGGATTTTTATCCGAAATAAATTATTTTGATTTGATTTGATTTGATTTGATTAGTAATTGTGCTGAGGACAAAACAACTACAAGTTTTTAAATTATTTTGTCTGTCTGTCTGTATGTTCCATTTTAACTCTTAAACGCGTTGAGTCGTTCATTTGAATGCGGTTTTCTTTATTCTTGTACCCCTGGTCAACATACAGGCTAGGATTACATAACCGCTAAGCTAAAAACTATTAAAATTACTCAAACATTCAACATCAATGTTCAACATACATATTTAAGGTAACTTAAAGGTAATTTATGCAACCAAATTCTTACTGAAGACTCAGTAAGTGCTCAGTAACAAGGTTCAATTACCCTTTTTGTGAAATTCGTAAATTATTATTTTTGTGTTCTTTACAAACGCAAGCCCAGCCCCGACTCTATTACTATGGGACGTCAAAATTTTATTTTGCGAATTAACAAAGACTGTTATCGATCCGTGTTACTGATCACTTACCAAGCCTCCAGTATGAGTTTGGCTGCATAAATAAAAGTCACCTTATATAGTACACTGATTGAAAGACACTTCAACGCGAGCGAAGCAGGCAAAAGATAAAACATGTGCCAATCAACTTATAAAAAAAAGTTTTGTTTACAATTTACTTGAAAACTTGTTGGTGGATAAGAATTTTCTCAGGATTTTCTCTATTTCTGACAAAAACAAAATACCAACAAACAAATAGTTTCGGTGCCTACTAATTGCTTTAAAAAACGTCCCAATTAAATAAATACTTTGAACACCTCACTGCCCTTCATTGAGAGCTGCACCTTATTTAATTAGATCTTCTTTAAAGTGAATACAGAGACTAGGTCTAGTGTTTTTGTGTCGCCTCGATCAAAGAAATTCGCGGCGGCTTCAGCTTTGATGACAAAGATTAACTCTGGTTGCAGATGCGACACTTTGTGTCAAGGGCCGTGCGGAAGGTCTTTTCGAATTTAGGCATTATAAATATTTTAATTGAAGTATTGTTGATATCAATTTGATTTTTTATGCAAATGCAAATCTTGTATATTTTAACAGCAATCTAGTAGGTTCAAATAATAAGAAGTACTAATGTCTTAATTCGTCGGTGCGGGCCCGGCCCTTAAGTATAATTATATCTATTTTCAAATGTAAAAAAACAGACTCACTTGAAAATCTGTGTTTTTAATATAAAGTTACGGCTTTAGATAAGATTTCTACTCGTCATCACCATAACTCGCTGAAAGACCACCGCGCGTGTCATTCTGAAGACATTTCTTGTTAATTTTTTTAAATTAATTCGACTCACTGCAATTTACGTCTTTTAATCAACGTTTAAAAAATATTTACTAACTGTGTCATGGACACAGCGGTATTATCAACGAAACTTGAATTTAAATATTTTCAACTTTAATATTTTTACATTTTATAACTCAATATTTTATTAACAAAAACAAAACTACCTTTAAGTACTTATAATTTATATAATGAATGTGTTTTATTATTTTATTATTCTTATATTCATAGCACAGTGAATGTTTAATAACGTGCATATACCAATGAGTTTTTCAGAATGTATGTGCATAGTATTTGTATGCTTACCATTTCCTGACCGGAAACGCAAAATATTGAGGTAAACAAAGTTTTGTTGGGACGTAAAAATCGTTCGTGAAAAGAAGAGGTACGAGTCCAAATTTGGAACCACTTCTGATACTAGCTTGGGGATGTGGCGATATTTGTAATGCGTGTGTGTGTAATTTAAAAGCTATAATTAAATAAAAAGCTATAACGTCACTTCTTCGTGTCTGTACTCTTTGCCCTTTACTTCCCGAGCAATGCAGGCTGCGCTGCGCTCGCGCAACATGTCCTCTCCCTCTCACTCCTTCGCCTCACCTCTCGCTCGCACCAGACGCGCCGCACTACGTTTTTGTTCGGGGCGAATGGACGCCGTGGACGCGAGTTTTTCCATCGCAACTGCGTGCGTTCGTTGTCCCTTTCTTGTTATAGCTGATGGGACGTAGTGATTGATTTTTGAAGTTTATTTTCTAGGTTTTTCTTCGTTAGGAAAAAGGATGAGAGGCCAAGAATAGTCATGGATGGTGTTGCAGTTTTTGTGCAACTGCACTGTGTTGAGTTTGAATTGAGTTTGGTTGAAAAGCATGCATAGGTGTATTGTTAAACTATTATAGGAATTCGGAAAAATATGAAATTTGTTAAAAAGAAAATTAAGGACTGCTTTCATTGAGAATGTTTTTGCCAAATAATTTAAAAATACTAACCCGCTAATTTCATTAGCTATTTAGAAAGTTGGTAAAAAGCTAAGGGACTTGAATATATCCCTTTTACAAAATTATTAATTTTACATACTTAAATGATTTTTTTTAACTTTAACTTTTCAACAAAAGACTTTTAGGCATAATGACTTTTGTACCAAAAAAGTGTTGAAATGAATATTGAACTTTTATGAACTTTATTGAACTTTAAACGTTCAAGTAGTATAATTTAGGTAATATAGTCATGAAATAACAACGCGGTAAACTCGATTTAGCCGATTTTGTACTTGTTTGTTTGGTGTAATCAGGCGAAAGAAAAATAGTTTCTTCAATACTTTGACTGTATTAAAAAAAAAAAGAAATGTCATGAGACCAAGCGCGATAAAATTCGCTGGAATAACCGTATATCTATTAGATCACTTTGATTTATATAAACAAATTCATGCTTGCGATATGATAATATATTATTTATGTATTGGATTCAGGGTTGGGCTTGAATAAGTATGGGTGCAAAAATGTTTTTTTAAAATTTTACGAAAAAAGGCTTTTTTGGTTTTGTTTTCAAAATCTTTAATGATCTAAGTCAAATTCATCATGAAAAGTAATCAAAGGATTTTTATTATAAGTTTGTAAATAACTTTAGAAGAATCGATGCATCGCATTTTTAACGAAAAGAAATAATTATAATGCAAAAAGCAATTCTTAGCAAAAACAGTGTAGGCTGAGGCTCAAACATTAATTATTATTATTGTATTTTATAGAAAAACTGTTTTGTTATTACATTCGATTTGACATAGTCGTGAATTTAGGATGATTATAGAATTCATCCATCCATCCATCCATCCCTCAGCTCGTGTTCGTCGACTGCTGGACAAGCCTTTCATGTTCAAACCCAATTATTTTAAAGTTACTATTGAGTGTTTCCATTTTTGTATATGTCTTAGGTTATTAAGAAAAAACGGACTATCGTTAAAATCCTAGGATTTTTGCATAGATATGGATAATTGAAAACTTTCTGTCAAGAACAAAAGTGGTCGCTCGCTCGTCGTCGCACTTATTTTTAACTTTTTGTTGAAAAGCAACCAAAAATGTTAGTATGGATACGAAGTATCTTTACAATCTTTTCTAGAATTTTGGCGTTGATGCATTTCTTTTGATTATCCATACTAAAGTTTTAGCGATATGAAGGTTATTTCCTATGATTTGGTCATGAAACAGAAAAATCGATCTTGAAGCTACAAATTTACAATGGGGAATATTTTATTTCTTTCACATCAAAAATACTAACGGCACATTAATGTGACTTAAGTAGTAAAAATGAGATCATAAAACTGTAGAACTCCCATAATAAAACAGATATAGGGTACTGAAAAAAACATATTTGCACTTATTCAGATATCTTTGTCACTTTCGGTGTGTGATGGATATATTCCGCCGAAACAGTGGCGTAACAATAGGGTGGCAGGGCTGGCAAAATGCCACGGGCCCCCGACCCAAGAGGGCCCCGGCCCAAGAGGCCGCGAGCTCAAAAATATTTTTTTTCCATTGTACCTGAGTATTTTATTTTATTTTATTTGAAAAGTATATTTTCTGCTTAAAATCCAAAGTGAGACAATTAAAGACCATAATACAATTTCAAGTTAATCGTTAAGCATTTCAAGCAACCTAAACAAAAATATGTTCCTTCCAATGAATGAAATTGTTTCAAATTTCAGTGTTTTGCAGCATTCCACTTTAAAAGTTTTAAATGATACTGATATATTTAAAAAAGCTCTAGAATATGTTGAGATATATAAAAAAACATATCTGAATCATTTGCCAGAGAAATTCTCAGTTTTATATCCACTTTCGGAGACGAAATAGATCGTGTATTATAGACCTTGCTGATTTATTAATATTTAAAAAATCATTTTATGTCCTGCAGCTTTCCTGAAGTATGCACTGCATTAATGTTATTTCTTACAATTCCTGTGACTACAGCTAGTGCTGAACGATCATTTTCAAAACTAAAGTGATAAAAACCTATTTAAGAAACTCTATGACACAAGACAGGTTATGTAACTTGGCTATTCTGTCTATTGAAAATTATATGGCCCGATCTTTAAACTTTGATGATGTTATAGACACTTTTGCGGAACAGAAAGCTCGAAAAAAAGATTTTTCTTAATAAATATCTTATTGAAATTAAATTGTTATTTTTATTTCAGTGTAAATGTATGCAGGTTTCCTCATGATGTTGTTCCTTCACCGAAAAGCTAGCGAATAGATGATGAATGCATTGAGATATTATGTTCTATGGATGAATGTGAAGTCTCCAATACGCATTGGGCTAGCGTGGGGACTACAGACCATTTCCTTCGCCTAAGAGAGGAGGCCTTTGGCCATTAGTGTGACATATACAACTTGTAATTGAGTACGCTGAAAATCTCGAAGTTTATTAAAATTAAACTGAGTACAACGTGACGATTTTTACTGATAGGACAGGGCCCCATCAAAAGAATTTGTCACGGGCCCCAGATGGTATAGTTACGCCACTGCGCCGAAATCTACTGTTTCACTGGTACTAAGGTTGTAGTTAAGGTTAAACTACGGGAAAAATACTTGGAAAGTGTCAGAAATACTTCAGCGCTGAAGCGAGCCAGTTGATAGGTTAGATTCATGGTTAGATTAGAAGTTTACGTATGCCGAATCGCGGAAGGTAGTAGAGCGACCGTCATATACAAGCTGTCATTAATTTATCCAGCTAAATTTATACTGGAGGCTTGGTGCTAGAGGCTGAAATGATGAATGAATTTTTTTTGAATACTTTGAAACAAAAAATTTTGGCTGGGCTTGCGCTTGCAAGGAAAAATAAACAAAAGTTTTTTTTTAAACGGGATCTTCGGGCTTTTGTGCAAATTGAATCTTCGGTATGAATTCTGCTGTATAAACTAATGTCGCCTTACAACCTTTGTGGTTATTTTTTATGATAGCAGAGAAATCTTAAAATTCGATGTGCAGTCAGTACTTTGGATAAGACAATATAGTTGAAGATTTTCTTTTCTGGTGTGTGATTAAATACTCCATCCATCCATCAGCGTGTTTCATCCACTGCTGGACATAGGCCTTTCCAAGTTTTTGCCACTCTCGGCGGTCCTCCTGGAAGAAATTCCCATACTCACACACGCGGGGCAGGCGGGTTGGTGAGCGCGGTGCCGAAACCCTTGCACCAGTGACGCCGCTGCCCGTCACCAGTCTGTTTTATATAAGGCCCGGCAATTGGGGATGGATATACCGCCTTCCATCGATCCCAGGCAATGATGGGCCGCCTGGTTTTGCCTGAGAGCTGTTCTCTTACTCTCCCCCGAATAACTTCGGGAGTATTTGCGAGTAAGATGGTGGTACCTCCACAGTCGAGCCATTAAATACTACCCATTGACAATTCTATTAACGACCGCAGTGAGTCCCCATTCACTAAACGCATCTTAATCATTGCACTAACATAACAAAGGAGATCGCAATCCCACGCAGTGCAGTGATATGCTTAAATAATCCTATTTAAGGGCACACAACGTGGACTTGCCCCTGATTTAATGCGTACAAATTATTATTCTTACACCATTTTGATTTGTTTCTCTTCCTTTTGGACATTTATGTTATACTTATAATGCATAAACAAATGGCTCAAAACACTTCTTAAGTCTTAAGAACATAAATTCAGAAAATTCTCATTTTTAATTTTTCGACAATTATGATTATTTCCATAATGTTATTCTGTAATTTTTGACTAAATTAATTGATTAATTACTTGAATTACTATTCCAACAAGTTTAAACCTCGAATTTCTATGAAAAAAAAACTTGTTGTCACCCGAGTCACGTCCTGAATTAGCTGAAAATCATGAAAATTTTGTAATTTTATTAAATATTATAATCCTTTAACAATCTGACTACTCGACAAACAGATTTTTGGCAATAACTATGACCTTAGAATGATTTATAAAAAAGCCTTCTAGATTTCAAGGGTTTTTGGTCAAAAATGCTGATTTAGTTACTTACCTGATCAATGTAAAACTTCACAGACCTTCATTTTTAGGGTTCCGTAGTCCGACAAGGAACCCTTATAGTTTCACCATGTCCGTCTGTCCGCGGCTTAGCTCTGAGTCTATTAGTACTAGAAAGCTGTAATTTGGCATGGATATAAATATTAATCACGTCGACGAAATGGTAAAATTAAATCTTGAAAAAAAAATTAAGGGTTCCTCGCATACACGTAAACTGGAGATGAATTTTTTTTCTCGTCTATCTGATAGTGTGGTGTATCGTTTAATAGGTCGTTTAAAAATATTGTGGGTGTGTGAATGCCATTTTTCGATTTCGGTATCCTTTGGCGAAATATTAAGCTTCAAAGTGAAAATTTTTGTTAGAGTGAAGCGTCCCCCCCTGCCGGCTAAACGGTTATTTATAGAAATGTGAAAAAATTCACAGAAGTAGAGTATAATGAATTTAAAAGGAAAACTATCACAGCCAAATAGGCTTTACAGGTTTACGAGTACAGGTCGCGCCAAACTTTTGATCCCCTCTAATGTAGACTAGAACTTTGGCGCGGTCTGTATTAGTAGACCAACTTATAAAATGTACCGGGCAACTACGGAACCCTACATTGTGCGTGGCCCGACACGCACTTGGCTGGTTTTTTTAGTTATAAAGACAGTTACCTTATTGAACACATTTCACTACATATATTTATTTTTGATAATAACGCTTTCCTTAAGGGATACATAGGATTTTTAACGCAGGGGTTTGAGTTTTATGTCTGAAATTACTGCTATAGCACAAAAATTCAGAATATTTTAAAATGTAAAGCTAGAAACTAATTGCAACCAGCAACTTTTCGTAAAATCCAGAAAAACCCCCTAAATTCACTAATTAATAATGCGTACAGCGTTCTAATCTAGACTGACAATATACCTACTTAGGTCCAAAATCACTCAATAAGATTGTCGTGCCCCATGGGACAGGCCGTGGTCTCTGAAATCACACTAATATTATAAATGCAAAAGTTTGTGTGTGTGTGTGTGAGGGTGTGTGTGTGTGTGAGAGGGTGTGTGTGTGTGAGAGGGTGTGTGTGTGTGTGAGAGAGGGTGTGTGTGTGATGGGTGAGAGGGTGTGTGTGTGATGGGTGAGAGGGTGTGTGTGTGTGTGTGAGAGGGTGTGTGTGTGTGTATGTTTGTTACTCTTTAACGCTGAAACGGCTGGATGGATTTGGATGAAATGTAGAATGGATATAGCTTATACCCTAAATTCACACATAGGCTACTTTTTATCCCGGAAAAAAGCATGCCGTTAAACCGTATAACACGCGGGCGTAGCCGCGGGCAAAAGCTAGTTTCGTATAAATCCTAAAACTAAACCTAAGAGACCTGTTGTTTCTGTTTCTGTTGTAGAGGCCATAGTAGCACATGCTCTGTGGAAATCTCAACTAACTACCTCTGACAGACGGACAGAGGAGGCTTAGATTCAGGTAAGAAACCCTAAAAATCGAAAAGGAGAGCAGATTAGAACAAAAAGAAGGATTTCAGAAAAAAATATTTTTTTTCCATTCGGTTCACACATTAAGAGTTATGGAGTAACGAATTGAGAACCTCCTCCTTTTTTGAAGTCGGTTAAAAAGGACATAAAGTGGAATAAAAATATATTTTTCATTGTTGTAGACATTTTTAGTATAGCCACATAATTAACGTCACATTATTCGAACATTTAAAAATAAACCAAAACGCAAACAATTTTACCTGATATTTGAATGTCGGTGTTATGCTCGAATTTCTAAAAAGGAGAAAATTCTGTAGGGGCACAATTTGGCGGACATAATCCTCCATTTGGATACCTCCGTTCCTCTGTGACGCTCCAAGTATACACGACTGCGACATCATCTGCCACAAACTTCACTTTATGCCCACCTTCTGTACCAACAACAACAGCCAAAATTATTTAATCATTAGGCCTTTAATCATTAGAACTTTTTGCTGAAAATGCAAGGAGAAGGTCAAGTATGACAATAAAAAAAATACATGAAAAAATTTAAATCTCATTTTGAAAAATCATTATTTGTATGACGCCAGGGTAGGCACTGCCTACTGCCCCTAGAGTACACGATATATATATAGGTGTATATTTTTTTAAATTGTTTTTTTAATGGTGTTTTTATCGTCAAACTTGACCTTCTCATTGCTTTTACAGCAAAAAGTTCTGTGCTGACCACTGCTAGCCACATAATTAATGTTAATTATCCAAACATTTGAAAATAAACCAAAATGCAAACAATTTTACCTGATATTTGAATTTTGAAACAGGAGACAATTCTGTAAGGGCACAATTTGGCGGACATATCCTCCATTTGGACACACCCCCGTTCCTCTTTGACGCTCCAAGAACTCACGACTGCGACATCATCTGCCACTAACTTCACTTTATGCTCTTTATGATCTAAGCTCGGACTATATATTTGCGCCTTTTGGAGTAGAAACCTTAGGGCCGTAGGGGTCCAGCTGCGAAGATTATTTTCAAGAAATATATTCGCGGCTAGTCGACGTTTCATTCATACCTCGGGCAGCATATTAGCCTAGCCATTCAACGGGGGAATGCTTCCACCCTTTCGGGGATCCTAGCTGTTTTATTTAGTAAATTTATTTTGTGCGTGCGTTGGTATCCATCTATCCATCCATCAGCCTGTTTCGTCCACTGCTGGACATAGGCCTTTCCAGGATTTCGCCAATCTTGGCGGTCCTTCTGGAAGAAATGCCCATACTCACACACGCTGGTCAGGCGGGTTGGTGAGCGCGGTGCCGAAACCCTTGCACCAGTGACGCCGCTGCCCGTCACCAGTCTGTTTTATATAAGGCCCGGCAATTGGGGATGGATAAACCGCCATCCATCGGTTCCAGGCAATGGTGGGCCGCCTGGTTTTGCCTGAGAGCTGTTCTCTTACTCTCCCCAAATAACTTCGGGAGGATTTGCGAGTAAGATGGTGGTACCTCCACAGTCGAGCCCGGCGTCAGCTCTACCACCTATGATAGGTGCGTTGGTATGTTTTAGTTAATTTTAAGATTTTAGATTGTTATTATTTTAGTTAGATCTAATTTTATTTAATGTTATTTTATTTTTTCTGTCTCCGTTAGTAAAGATAATAAACTTTATGCCCACCTCCTATACCAACACCATCAGCCAAAATGATTTAATCATTAAGCCACGTTTACACCCCTTAGCTAAACATCGCCGTGCCCCCCCGCGGGGCACGCGTGGCGTTAAAGAGATTTTCTATTTCACTTGATGCGAAACTTATTGTTACAATTTGCAATGAATTGATGGCGTTAGGGGCTTAATAATTAGGCTATTTGCTTTGATGTGTCGATGGGAACTGATAGCTTGATGCCATCGTCCGTAAACAAAATTAAGGCGCTATGTAAAAATATACGGATGCTTTGTTTCTGTGTATTTCATGAAGTAAACGGAAAATTGTAATGAATTTTTGGTATATGCATTTGGACTATATAATCTAGGGTTTTGATTTTGGAAAACACGTTTGGATACATTTTCCTCGATAGAAAAAATTAATTCGCAGAAAAAAGCTAAAGTCACTCCAATCAATAAATCGGGGAAGAAAACGGATCCTGGAGACTACCGTCCTGTTTCAGTACTACCGACAACATCCAAATTATTTGAAAATATTCTTCATAATAGGCTTGAAAAGCATTTAAATACTATTGGTTTTCTTCTTAAGAAACAGTATGGGTTCCGCCCGAAATCTAATACTCTCTCTGCTGCAACTGATTTAATAACGACGATTAAACTTAATATAGATCAAAAGAACATTGCAAAAAAAAGCATTCGAAACCATTAGCCATGAAATACTTTTGTTGAAGCTTAAAGATATAGGAATCGCTGAAAATGCTCTTAAAATTTTCAAATCTTAGCCGATACCAGGTGGTTAAAATAAACCAACATCATAGTGATGCTAAATTGGTCACATTTGGTGTTCCACAAGGGTCAATTTTGGGACCGCTTCTATTCCTTATATACATAAATAGTGTTAAGGACATTGGTCTAAATGGAGATATCACATTATATGCAGATGACACTAGCCTATTTTATTTTGGCCAGGATATTCATTATATAGTAGAGAGGGCTCAGAGGGATCTAAATATGTTACATGAATGGCTTCAAAATAACTTACTCACATATAAAACATCTAAAACAAAATATATAATTTTTGCAGCCAAAAATAAAGTAATCTCAAATTATAATCCAACAACAATTAACAATGAAATAATTACAAGTACTACTAACGAAAAGTATTTGGGTCTTATTTTGGACAACCGCCTTACATGGAAACCTCACCTTGAGAAAATAAGAACCAAACTCATATCCCTAGCAGGAGCATTGCGTGGATTTGCTCGTTGCCTTCCAAAACAAGTCCGGTACACAATTTGTAATACACTCGTCAAACCTCACATAGAATATTTGATAGAAGTGTGGGGATCAGCCGCAAACTACTACTTTTACTCTGCAAACTGCTCAAAACAAAATTATAAAACACTTTTTGGTTATAATTACCTTATAGAAAGCGCTAAAATCTATAAAGAAACTAAAATATTTAACATATCTCAAACATATAAATACAATACCTGTATATTGATACGAGAAATCTTAACCAACGATATCCACACACAAATATCTTTTACTAAAAATACAATTAAAAATGCGCTTAACAAACAAGCTTATAATATATACATACAACGTCAGAGAACCAACTACGGTAATAGTAACATAGTGGCACGAATGTATAACAAGTTACCGAAAGATATTAAAGAAGCCAAATCATTGCTTATTTACAAAAAAACTATTGAAGAGTCACATTTTGAAGGACTATTCATTGCTTCATTAAAAGTGTTTATTAATTAATTATTAGTTTATTAATAGAAACATTTGGTAGAAACCTACTCGTACTTATAATATTCAATATTCATCCTATCAACTCACTGTAAACACAAACCTACGTAACATTGCATTGTTAGTGAAGCTAATCACTTTTTAAGGATTACCCACATATTTTTATTTGTTACGCGAATAAAGCGTTCGCTGTTATAAATTGTAACTGTGATAATTTATTGTTTCTCATGTAAGTGAATTTTATTATTTTTGAGAAAATAAAAATCTTAAACCTTAATGAAATGAGGTCTTTAAACACACTTTTTCTCTTCGTTTCACGGATAGGGATCATGTACAGAACTTAAACATATTTTATTAGATGGGTTTTAACATTAACTAGATATTTAATTTTGGAAATTTCAGTTTGATTTTTAATTAAAAAACTTACTTTTTCTCTTTTGCACTGAATCTGCCCCTCTCGCACTGCGCGTTTTTTCGCTTGGAGTGAGAGTAACAAAAATAAAATTTACATAGCCCCGTAAAACTTATATAGATAAGTCTGGAAATAAGCGCTTGCTGCTGTTTTTCATACTACATGTCCATCTATTCATAAGCCTGTTTCGTTCACTGCTGGACATAGGCCTTTCCAGGATTTCACCACTCTTGGCGGTCTTCCTGGAAGAAATGCCCATACTCACACACGCTGGACAGGCGGGTTGGTGAGAGTGGTGCCGAAACCCTTAGTGACGCCGCTGCCCGTCACCTGTCTGTTTTAAGGCCTGGCAATTAGGGATGGATATACCGCCATCCATCGGTCCCAGGCAATGGTGGGCCGCCTGGTTTTGCCTGAGAGCTGTTCTCTTACTCTCCCCCGAATAACTTCGGGAGGATTTGCGAGTAAGATTGTGGTAACTTCACAGTCGAGCCCGGCATTAGCTCTACCACCTATTATACTACATGTAAGTTATAATAATTATGATGTTTGTATGTATAGCGCTTGCTAAACGATGAACTCTGAAATAAACCCAGGTCATAAAGAAACCACAAAAATCATCGCACAAATCCTACGTCCATGATATACCGGGTGTAAAAGCAAAGACAAGAATCCTTTAAGGGTGTGTTAGTATGATCGGTAAAGATATTATTTTAAATACTGGGATATCCAAATAAAGTACCAGTACCTCATAATAAGACGATTTTCTTTACTCAAAATACAATAATCGAGTGGACACCCTCACTGGTCGCTGGCCACTCGGATGAAGGGTGCGGGTTGCGGGGTGCAATTAGGTGTGTGGGGAGGCCGGTAAGCTGCGTAGCCATAGCTTAGAAAAACGATGGAAGTTTTGGTGAAAATTCAAGGTATTTTTTTTTCTCGTAATGACATCAAAATCGTGTATACTTTAATACCCTAAAGGGATTCTTGACTTTGCATTTATATCCTGTATATAAGGTGACGTTTATTTATATAGCCAAATTCATATGAAGACTCGGTAAGAAGTCAGTATCAAGGTTCGATGATTCTTTTTGGAAAATTCGATATTTATTTTTTCATACCATCTTACAGACAGATAAACAGGCAGACGAAAATTCGAAAAATTACTGTTTCGGCCTCAGTACAATACCAATTACCTATTTCATTAATTATTATTATTTATTATTAGTATAGGTTGATGTTCATGAGCATCGATATTCGGAGTGATTAAGTAATTTGAGAAAAGATCTTTAATGGCGACATATTTGAAAAATAAAGTTTAAAGCCTTAAAGCTTAAAGCCTTAAGCTGTTTTTAGGGTTCCATACTTCAAATTGACAAAACAAAACCCTTTGTTGTCCGTCTATCAATAACCTCTTTTTCGGGCCCTGATGGAGATATAGTCTGTCAAGCGAGTTATGGCAATGCACATTTGGTGGGGAAAAATGAAATGGATAGTATTGCACCACTGAAGTATACTCTGTTACCACAAAATTAACAAAATTGATACTTATGTAAGTTGACTAACTAATAAGACTAAAACTTATAAGTGTGGTGACTTTGTAGAAAGTCGGCTTAAAGCGAAAAAAAACCGGTCAAGTGCGAGTCAGACTCGCATACCTGGGGTTCCGTAATTAGACAGTTTTGGAAACGTCGGGAAGAAGGTATTTAGAATCTTGTCCATAACTGTTTATGATAATTAATAAAAGAATTGATTGTACCACAAAAGAGAGACTCAAATATTTTTCTACTCGAAATAAAACTTGTGGATGAAAAATTTAATTTTGCCATTTTGTTATCGTGAATTTCTCACCCGCTATATTTTTCCTGTAATTTTTACGTAATCCCAAATAACCATGATTTTTTTCATATTTTTCGGTTCACTCGTTTCGGAAATAAGGGGGGGAACATGCATTTTTTTGTGGTTTACCAAAGATTTTTTGAAGTAGGTGCGAATAAGTATAGTAAAAGTATATATTTTTACAAACAGCTCTTTAATATCTACAATTTAATGCCCATATTGTATTTTTAATAATTTATTTTTTATTTTTCTCACTTTCGTATTGGAAATATTTTGAACAATTTCAAAATTTTCAAATTTTTTAGCCGTCATTTTGTGAAGAAAAATGAATGCAATTTTTTTAGCAAATTTTAAGTCTTTATATTTAACGGTGCTAAAGTTATGAGGCTGTGACATACGGACGGACGGACGGACAACGGAGTCTTACCATAAAGGTTCCTTTGTACCTTTTAAGTACTACGGAACCCTAAAAATCGATTCAATGACCCTTTCTGTGAAAAACAAAGAATAAAGTCTAAAGTTGAGTCAAAAGTCTCCTGTATGAATTGAGCTATATCATATCAAGAAATATAAACTATTATGTCAATATTAGTCACCTTATGGATTATTTTTAATTTAATTGTCAGGGTTCCATCCCCTCAAAATGAAAATACGGAACCATTAAAGGAACATTTTGATAAGGTCGTATTTATCGGGCCCCGTGCGAGATATCGTGCTGAAACTGGTGGTACCTTCTACATAATACCACGGGTCATTGCTGCTTTAAAAAACAGAAACACTTTAAATTCAACTTCAGTTTTGGAAAAACCGCTTTCCAATTTTTGTTAAATTTGGATAGCAATCATAAAATATTCTTTATCAGTGTTACTGCCAAGGCAATCTAAAAAATTAAATATGATTTACCTTCTAGAAAATAATAACCAAATATATAATATAATCTTACTCGGAAATCCTCCCGAAGTTATTCGGGGGAGAGTAAGAGAACAGCTCTCAGGCAAAACCAGGCGGCCCACCATTGCCTAGAACCGATGGATGGCGGTATATCCATCCCCAATTGCCGGGCCTTATTTAAAACAGACCGGTGACGGGCAGCGGCGTCACTGGTGCAAGGGTTTCGGCACCGCGCTCACCAACCCGCCTGCCCAGCGTGTGTGAGTATGGGCATTTCTTCCAGGAGGACCGCCAAGAGTGGCGAAATCCTGGAAAGGCCTATGTCCAGCAGTGGACGAAACAGGCTGATGGATGGATGATATAATAAAGTATCAAACTTGGTCAAACCTATCATACCAACTACCACTGACATGCTGGAACCTTGATTGCTCTTCGTCGTAGGACTAAACAGCATGCACCTCACATCGCTGGATACAGTGGAGGGATGATATAATAAAGTATCAAACTTGGTCAAACCTATCATACCAACTACCACTGACATGCTGGAACCTTGATTGCTCTTCGTCGTAGGACTAAACAGCATGCACCTCACATCGCTGGATACAGTGGAGGGATGATATAATAAAGTATCAAACTTGGTCAAACCTATCATACCAACTACCACTGACATGCTGGAACCTTGATTGCTCTTCGTCGTAGGACTAAACAGCATGCACCTCACATCGCTGGATACAGTGGAGGGATGATATAATAAAGTATCAAACTTGGTCAAACCTATCATACCAACTACCACTGACATGCTGGAACCTTGATTGCTCTTCGTCGTAGGACTAAACAGCATGCACCTCACATCGCTGGATACAGTGGAGGGATGATATAATAAAGTATCAAACTTGGTCAAACCTATCATACCAACTACCACTGACATGCTGGAACCTTGATTGCTCTTCGTCGTAGGACTAAACAGCATGCACCTCACATCGCTGGATACAGTGGAGGGATGATATAATAAAGTATCAAACTTGGTCAAACCTATCATACCAACTACCAATGACATGCTGGAACCTTGATTGCTCTTCGTCGTAGGACTAAACAGCATGCACCTCACATCGCTGGGTACAGTGGAGGGATGATATAATAAGGTATCAAACTTGGTCAAACCTATCATACCAACTACCACTGACATGCTGGAACCTTGATTGCTCTTCGTCGTAGGACTAAACAGCATGCACCTCACATCGCTGGGTACAGTGGAGGGATGATATAATAAAGTATTAAACTTGGTCAAACCTATCATACCAACTACCACTGACATGCTGGAACCTTGATTGCTCTTCGTCGTAGGACTAAACAGCATGCACCTCACATCGCTGGATACAGTGGAGGGATGATATAATAAAGTATCAAACTTATTTATTTATTTATTTTATTTATTTATTTATTAAGGAACTTACACTATCATTACAGGCTGGACCTAATTCAATAGTGAAGTAACACATCATATACGACATCATAATTACTATACAACATACACATCCAATACCAACAACAATTAACTTACCTACATATATTTTCATCTTACACAATAACAAAAAAAAAGAAAAAAGAAACAAGGACAAAGAGCCATAAAAAACAATTAATTAACCACAAACCTAATAGTAACATAAAATTTGCAAAGTTATCCTTGTGAATTCACCCAGAGAACACGTGAAAACGTCCGTCTTTTCTGAAATTTTATTGAGCAACTTAATAGCTCTAGTTAGCGGCGCTTCCGCAAGCAAGTTGGTTCTGGCGCCGGGCACGCAGAGCAGCCGCTCCTCGCGCCGCCGCAGCCCATGCTCACCAAACGGAACCACCAGTCTAATGCTGTCAAGTACTGTAGGATTGCACAACATTCCTCTAAATATCTTAAATACGGTTATCGCTAAAGATAGGTCTCTCCTAACCTGAATTTTGGTGAACCCAACCATACCTAAGATAAATAAGGTTGGATATAACAATGGATAGCCCGGATAGACTCCATATAGTTTTAAATACAAAAACCTTAAAAATTTGTTTTGGATCCGTTCCAGCATAAGACTATATTTAATTTCATGCGGAGCCCAGATGATCGCGTTGCTTTCTAATTTACTCCTAACTAGTGCATTGTACAATACTTTTATCGTCTGTACATTTGAGAAGCCTTGGCTCCTACGGAGTACAAATCCCAAGGTTTTAAAAGCACTTTTACATGTGTCTACAATGTGATCACGAAAAGAGAGATCCGAGGATAGCCGTACGCCTAGATCCCGCACAGAGTGAACTCGCACTAGCGCGTCACCATCTAGCGTGTACTGGTGTTGCCTCGGTGTATGCGCGCGGCTAAACGTGATCTGTACACATTTTGACCCATTAAACTGCAACCTATTGTCGTGGCTCCATTTCACTACTCTATCAATGTCCTGTTGCAGTTTAACACAGTCATTTTTATCCTTAATAGCTAAGAGCAGCTTGAGATCGTCTGCAAATAGCAAGCACGTGGCGTCCTGTACGATGTTCGGAAGGTCATTAATCATAATTAAGAATTCTAGAGGCCCCAGGTTACTGCCTTGACTCACACCTGAGGGTGTGTAATAAGGCTTCGAAAAGCTATTTCCATACTGGACGTACTGCATTTTATTGTGCAAGTAACTACAAAAAAAGTTAAGTGAATGTGGTGTGAAGCCGATAGCTGCTAATTTATTTAGAAGAATGTCATTGTCAACCGAATCAAAAGCTTTCTTAAAATCAAAATAAGCAGCATCGACTTGCACTCCAGCATCTACCGACGGTACAACATAGGACATGAAGTTGAGAAGATTGCTAGTAGTACTGTGTGCCGGACGGAAACCATGCTGAGAATGAGACAAATTACCATGAACCTCATTGTAGACACTTTTCTGTAACGTTGATTCAAAGACCTTTGCGAACACCGAAAGAACTGCCACGGGCCTGTAATCACCTACATCAGATCCCAACCTACCTTTAGGAACCGGTATAACCCTTGTGATTTTCCACAAGTCAGGGTATGTGGTACTTTTAAGACTGCAATTATATATGTGAAGTAGAGGTTCAAGAAGAACCATGCGACAGTCTTTAAGAACGTAGGCAGGAACTCCATCTGGACCAGAAGATTGCTTGGGTGCAAGTCCCGCTAGCGCTGCGGCTACTTCAGCGCGGTGCAGTGCCACTAGGTGTACACGCGCTGGCGCCCCCACGCCACCGCCCCCGCTGGCAGTTGCGCTCGATGCCTCTGCCATGCTGAGACAAGGCGGACGGTTACTATAAACTGATTGGAAAAAATTCGCAAACTGGTTGGCACTCTCTTCTTCGGTGAGAATTACCCCATCCCGTTTTATATTTATTTTGGTGCTATTTGATTTTTTTGATTTAATGAGACGCCAAAATGATTTTGGATCATTAGCTAGTTGATATTGTAATTTCTCATTATACTTTTTTTCAGCAAGTTCAGTATTAATTTTTACCTTCGCCCGACATTTCGAAAACTCTACGTAATCACATTGTAAACCCGTTCGTTTATAAGTTTTATGTAATTTTGCCTTCAAACGAATGTCGCGAATTAGATCGGCCGTGTACCATTCAGGATAACAGTATCTTGAACCTACAGGCTTTCGCATTTTTCTGGGAACGCAATCATCAATTATTTCTCTGATAACATAATAAAAAAACTCTAATGCAATATTGGGGTCCTTCTCCAAGTACAGTTTACTCCAATCTATTTTAGCTATTTTACTATACAGCAACGGAAAATTTGCCTTACTGAAATTCCACTGTTGTGCGATCCCGGTAACAAAGAAGTCATCAACGGCAGACGAGTCAGCAGGGTGAAGCGTGGGCGGCGGCGGCTGCGGCGGTGACAGCGGCGGCGCAAGGGTCGGCTCGGGTTCTGGCTGCTCCGCCGTTGCGCATAACTCCACTAGCAGTGGTGGGTGATGTGCGTCCACTTTCACCATAGGCTCGCTGGAAAGTACCACCTTCACGTTTGCGTGTTGGGTATTAGTTAGTACTAAGTCTAACCACCTGTTATTTTTATTTGTCACCGTGTTCATTTGGGTGAATTCACAATATGTTAAAAAATATTCATAGTAATTCTTAATATCTAGAGAGCTTGAAAACAAGTTAAAATCACCTACAACTAATAATTTCTTATACTTTGTACACAAAAGTTCAATAATACTAAATAGGGTTAAATATTCATTGTCCGGAGATTTCGGAGGGATATACACTACAACTATATGAAACAAAAGTTTATTATTACTACGCGAGTACACCCCCGCGCACACTATCTCAAACACAGCTGCATCTAAAGTATCAAACTTGGTCAAACCTATCATACCAACTACCACTGACATGCTGGAACCTTGATTGCTCTTCGTCGTAGGACTCAACAGCATGCACCTCACATCGCTGGGCACAGTTTAGACATGATGATCATCAAATTCAGTTTATTTAATTCGTAAATAAAGTCAACAAGAAAGCCAAAGACAAGTTTAATGACAGGTGATATTATTTATTTTTTGTTGCTATGTGAATATTTTACCTCTTAGTTCTTGACAAGATTGGCTTGACGGACTCTTTCAAGTTGAATGAAACTAATACTATTATGGAGCATTGGGTTCAGCGTATTAAACATCCCAATTCTTTATACGGGCTAATGCGTTGACTTGTCTATGGATATTTAATTTAATTTAATTTAATTATTATACTGAATGTGTAATTTAATTGTATTGAATGTGTAACTTAATTTTTGTATTGTTTGTCTTATAATTTTAATGTTTAAAATATGGATTTTTATCCGAAATAAATTATTTGATTTGATTTGATTTGAATACTTCCTTAATAAGTCTACGGCGTCACAGTTCTGATAATAAATCAGACTCCTAACTTAAAGTTATTTATTATCCTTTACGTAATCAATTTCATTAAAATTGGCTCACTATGAAAACTTACAGGATACCCTCCAGCAGTGGCGTGCATTGGACTTTTTGCTAGAAATGCAATGAGAAGGTCAAGTTTGACAATAAAAAAATTTGAAAAAATTTTAATGTCGCTTTGAAAAATCATTATTTGTATGAGGCCAGGGTAGGCACTGCCTACCCTAGAGTACATAATTTCACAAAATTATTTTTTTCAAATTGGTTTTTGATTTTTTTTCATGTTATTTTTACCGTCAAACTTGACCTCATTGCATTTCCAGCAAAAAGTCCAATGCACGCCACTGCTAGTTGACTTAGAAACTTTAAACTCCGTACACCAATTAAGGCTGTACCTGACCCTAGAATATGAAAAAAGCCAGATTTTCGAGGGTTCTTTTGACGAAAGTAGGACTATCTTAATATTGGAAAAAATATATTTGATTTATTGATATTTTATGTAGGTGATCTACTTATAAAAAATGTACTAAGATTTATACTTTTAATTGAAATAGGCGTTACCTTGCGGAAGTCCATCACTAAGTAAAGGATATATGAATATAATTTGCAATATTCCGTTAAACAATTCTTGTCGTGCTATTCAAAATGCAGACTCGTGTTTGTCAAAAAAAAACGTTTTCCTCTCTCTTTTTTTGGCTTTTAAACGCTCGTTTCAAGAAAGCGTTTAAGAGATCAACTTGTTTTTTTTTCATAAAATATTTAATAGAAGTATAAAGGTTTTCTACTTAAATCCAGTATTTTTTTCCCTACAAAATATTTCAGTATTAGCTAAAAACCCTCCGATCTGCTGTTTCGCGCGTAATTATTAGTATTACGCGTCCTAGACAAATAGGTCAATTAGCAAACCAATAATCGCCTCTATCAAAAGCTAATAAAGTATTTGACATTAGCCTTTTTGTGTTCGACGGGTAATAACATTTTTTCCTAAGGTATGCCATACTCTTGGAAACAAACTTAACATCTGGGAAAAAATCTGAAAATTACACATATTTAATTTATTGACTAACTAGCTTTTGCCTAAGGCTCCGCCCGCGTGTTATTCGGTTTAACGACATGACTTTTTCCGGAATAAAAACTAGCCTATGTGTTAACTTAGGGCATAAGCTATATCCATTCTAAATTTCATCCAAATCCGTCCAGCCGCTTCAGCGTGAAAGAGTAACAAACATACACACACACACACACAAACTTTCGCATTTATAATATTAGTGTGATATAATTAGACCCTTTGGATAAATGGAGTTAAGTAGATCGTAATTGTCAAGTTAGTTTGGTCTATTATAACAGCTCGTGGAATACGTTTGTGTTTTAAACCTCGCACTTGATCAGTTTTTTAAATCAAGTTATAACATTCTTGAAACGAGCAGTAAGAAGGTCATAAATTCATTATCATACACACATACGCATACACACACATACGCATACACACACATACGCATTCACACACAGACACAATTTCAAACCGTCATTAGGGGCGATGCACACTCACCCCTGCGACGCCGTTCGCCACGTGACGTCACCCGGTTAGTTACACAAGCTATATGGGGAGGTTGATTAGATACATTATGATGGCGGACTTTTATTTGATATTTTGTTAATTGTTTAATATTGTGTGTAGATTAAGGTTTAGGATATGCATGGGTGTACTGTCGGCCACAACTGTTTGTTTGACTTCCGCGTTTATTTAATCTCTGCCCCGTTTTCGGCTTCGGCGTTACTTTATGAAGATCTTATAGCCTATAATACGTTGACCAAGGGTTATTGCAATGATAATATAGAAAAAAGTCCAAATCCGTTGAGTGGTTCACGTGTTTTAACGGAACATCGTACAGACAGACTGCAGATAGACAGACAAAATTCTAAAAATAGTAGTTTTCATAATTAAATTCACTTGTACTTGTTTCACTGGTTTTAATTTTAAGATTAACACGTCAATCCCGACCGGTTTCGGTTAATACACCATTCTCAAGGGATTCAGGAAATTAAACTAGCAATACGAAGAGCCATTAAAATGTACACTAAATTATTTAATTTCATTTCCCGAATTCCTTGAGAATGGTGTATTAACCGAAATCTTAACATTAAAACCAGTGAAACAAGTACAAGTTAATTTAATTATGATGTTTTCCAAGTTTCACGCAGTGCCGACAATCGCAAGTATAAATTATATTAAAAAAAATAGTAGTTTTGGCTTCAGTGCAATACCAATAAACCATTTCATTTAAATTCTGGAAAAAGTATTCAATGTACGACACGACTTTTTACCATTTTATTATTAGTATAGTTGCTTATGGGGAGCTTATGTCGTAAAAGTTAACTGTAGGCCTACCATGAGTTTTGGTCGCGATACACGTTACTGACTGGGTAAAATATTTATATGAGAAATTGTGCAGCGCCCCTAACGGCTTACGAGAAGAACCAGAATTTCTCATACAAAATATTCTACGCAGTCTTTAACGTGAATCGTGACCTAAACTCATGGTAGGCCTACTGTACAGTGAATAATTTGGCCAAGTGCGAGTCGGACTCAAATGGATTTTGTAATATCACAACCCGCAACGGAATCAAAGACATGGTAAAATAACAGCAATATAGATGCTAAAGCAATATCAAGATGACACAAAACAACAATATAGATGCCATAGTAATATCAAGATGACACAAAACAACAATATAGATGCCATAGCAATATCAAGACGACACAAAAAAACAATAAAGATGCCATAGCAATATCAAGGCGACACAAATCAACAATTTAGATACCAAAGTAATATCAAGACGACACAAAACAACAATAAAGATGCCATAGCAATATCAAGGCGGCACAAAACAACAATTAAGATGCCATAGCAATATCAAGATGACACAAAACAACAATATAGATGCCATAACTATTGTTATGGCATCTATATTGTTGTTTTGTGTCTTGATATTTCAAGACGACACAAAAAATAATGTAGATGCCATAGCAATATCAAGACGACACAAAACAACAATATAGATGCCATAGCAATATCAAGGTGACACAAAACAACAATTTAGATGCCACAGCAATATCAAGACGACACAAAACAACAATATAGATACCATAGCAATATCAAGACGACACAACACAACAATATACCTATAGATGCCATAGCAATATCAAGACGACACAACACAACAATATAGATGCCATAGCAATATCAAGACGACACAACACAACAATATACCTATAGATGCCATAGAAATATCAAGACGACACAACACAACAATATAGATGCCATAGCAATATCAAGGCGACACAAAACAACAATTTAGATGCCACAGCAATATCAAGACGACACAACACAACAATATAGATGCCATAGCAATATCAAGACGACACAACACAACAATATACCTATAGATGCCATAGCAATATCAAGACGACACAACACAACAATATAGATGCCATAGCAATATCAAGGCGACACAAAACAACAATTTAGATGCCACAGCAATATCAAGACGACACAAAACAACAATATAGATACCATAGCAATATCAAGACGACACAACACAACAATATACCTATAGATGCCATAGCAATATCAAGACGACACAACACAACAATATAGATGCCATAGCAATATCAAGACGACACAAAACAACAATTTAGATGCCATAGTAATATCAAGACGACACAAAACAACAATATGAATGTCCTAGCAATATCAAGACGACACAAAACAACGCGCTAAAATGGTAGCACCTGACAGACAATTCGACATCCTTTGAGTACGAAACCATAATTTTTCCTTTTTCTTGTGTTACTGTAGAGTAGGGAATTAGGGTTCCGCACTCAAAGGATTATACAACAATTTGACTTTTGACCTTGAATGTATTACCGTTATTAAGATAGAGCGGAAACTAAACCATGAAATGATTGCTGTCAAGGTTTTTAGTATGGGGACCTCCTCCCCTTGAGTTATATTTCTTAAATTATTATTTACCGTGATAGAGGCCATGGTAACACGTATTTTGTGAAAATTTCAACTGGCTACCTGTTACGGCTAAAGCTGTAGACCCTGTCACATACTGACAGCGGAGGGTTAGTAATAGGGACCTGTTTGGTATCCTTCGGGAACGGAATACTTACAAAAGACCAGTGACATCTTAACGACATTATATCCGCGAGAGAGTGGCAGAGGTTTAACCGAAGGTACTGTTAATATCAGAAACGCTCCTTTATCATTATCACCGACGATTCTAGCAACATCTCGGTGTGATGATATTGCTGATTTGATTGCCATGTTTGGACACGAATAGAGGCACAGAGGTTTACCTTAAAGTGCTTTTCTTCAGCAAATGAATTGACATAGTCAATTAATGTCACTAGCAGGCTTAACATGGTTGCCACATTTACTGTCAAATAGTGTTTAAAATGGTCTTAAAAGTGGCAGCCATGTTAGGTCTCTAGGAGGTAGTTTTGAAATAAGTAGAAGAAACTTGCTCAAAAATGTATGCTTATTGGGGAATTATTTAAATCACATTTTTTTCTTTAATATTATTATAATATAAACACAAATATATAAGTTGATAGTTGAGATTGTCGGCACTTGGTGGAATTTATCAAACATTGTTGTGATGAAAAAACATTAAATTATTAATAAGAGCATTAAATATTATCTGTGGAAAAGTACGAGTGTTTTTTCATCACAACAAAAAATATATTTCAACATATATTTTATAAGGTATTAGTTAATATAATAATAGGGGCCGAAATATATCTTGAAATATTTTTTTGTCTATACGTTATAATATTATAAAAAAACAAAAATAAAAAACAAGCTATAAAATTTTAGAAACATTATTTTTTCTTTAAAATTGAACGTTAATGTCAGCCATAGATATCATAACAATATTATTCTGACCTATAAGTAGTAACTATTGTGATCGATTTTTTGTTTAATTGTTTTCTCTGGCTATGACACTTTTAGAGATATTCTGTGAACTGACACTTAGTAGATAGCGCTGTAAAATCAATATGTATAAAAAAATTAAAATGATCTTTCGTTCCGCTTATACCGTAAGGGGTAAGGGTTAAATGGTAAGAATACAAATACTATGCGAATGAATTTCGAAAAACTTATATTGCCTGCTCGACTGGCTGGATTCGAACCTAGCAGGCAGAAAGAGTAAAAATCTGTACAAGGTTTTTGTCGATGTGCTATTCGGGTAAGTAACTATAACTAGCTAAAAATTTAATCTCACTAATTTTATAAATGCGAAAGTTTGGATGTATGGATGGATGTTTGTTACTCTTTCACGCCGTAACTACTGAACCGATTGGGCTGAAATTTTGCATGATTGTAGTTCTAGACCTGGAATAGGACATAGGCTACTTTTTTTCCCATAAATCAGTTCCCATGGGATGAAAATGAGCTTCCAAGTAGAAAATTGATGTGTCGCCATGCTCACGAAACTGATTGGGCTGAAATTTTGCATAAATGTAGTTCTAGACCTGGAATAGGACATAGACTACTTTTTATCCACTAAATCAGTTCCCATTGAAACGCTTTAAAAGAGATATATAAAATGGGAAACACAGAGGCTCGTAACGCACACATTTCACCAGCTGTTTTAACTATAGGTTACAATCCGAGAAATATTGGCAGATTGTATAGGAGTACACAAAAACTAATTCAACGCAGGTTTGAAGGTTAATTTTCAATCGGTATATGCCTCGACGGAAACTGATATTTCGTGACTCACAATACAGCACGTCTTAACAAGCCTCGTTCTACTAACTCACCTCATCAAGAAATACCTTTCTTTCCGGCCTTCGGATATAACGTACTATTTATTTAGTAGGTATTGTAAGAAGATTTCATTTGTGAACATTTCGCTCAAAAATTAAAAAATTAACTCAAGACAATAATTTTTTTTTTCAAGTTTAGGATGAGTGTTCATATTAAGTAATACAAAGCAAACAGTAAAGCAGAAACAAACAAAAAAATACGTGAAATATACATTGAGTTATTATATTATAATATAAGGTCCTGCAATTCAAAGTGAAAAAAATTTAAGAGTGGATAGCGTGTCCCCAAAAAACAAACTACACCGGAAAAAAAAATCTTACGCGAACTTTTTTTCTCTAATTTAGTCAGCTGATTCAATCATTTGTACTGGGAATCGAAAGAAATATTAGCCCAAATAATTTTTTTTCTTTTTGAATGTGATCAGTTAACGATACATGATCTACCCTAGAATTATTTTCACTTATTATTGTAGGACCTTATATGTAAGGTGACTTTAATTTATGCAGCCAAATTCTTACTAAAGACTCGGTAAGTGCTCAGTAAGAAGTTCGATGACCCTTTTTGTGAAATTCTTAAATTAAACTTTTTGTGTTCCTTACAAACGCAAGCCCAGCCCCGAGTCAATTACTATAAGACGTCAAGATTTTTGTTTTGGGAAATTAGCAAAAAGTGTTATCGATCCGTGTTACTGATCACTTACCAAGCATGAGTTTGGCTGTATAAATTAAAGTCACCTTATATATTACAATGGAAATAAATAATTTCGATTTAGTTCTACCAAAGGAACGAGTCTCGTCGAATCGAATGGTTAATAGGTACCTACTTAAGCCGATACCTAACACTGACAATTAATAACAATCTCTCGGCCGATAATTACGAAATCCGATAGGCTAATTTGAATTTAGAATTCCTTATTACTGCCGTCTGATTGGGCGCGCGTGGCTTGGTTCACATAGTAGGACGGTTATAATAATTTATTGAGCTGCTTAATTATTTAGACTTGTTTTACATAACCGATTGTATTCTCGGTTTCAATAGTTATATTCTTAACTAGCCTTTGATAATTATAAAATGAAATTTCTGCACCGTTTACGGTTTGGGCGTTATTTTATGAACATCATATTGCCTTTATGTTGACCAGGGTCACTATAATGATAAACTGTATCCAATTGCTGTATCCGTTGAATGGTTATCGAGTTAAAACAGAAAATACATACAGAAAGACAGACAGACAAACAAAAATAGTAAAAACTGTAATTTTAGCTTCAGTACGGACTTTTTTAGTACTTTATTATTATATAAGGTGCTTTAATTTATGCAGCCAAATTCTTACTGAAGACTCGGTAAGTGCTCAGTAACGAGGCTCGGTGACCCTTTTTGTGAAATTCGTAAATTATTATTTTCGTGTTCCTTACAAACGCAAGCCCAGCCCCGACTCAATTACTATGGGACGTCAACATTTTATTTTCCAAAATTAGCAAAAAGTGTTATCGATCCGTGTTCTTGATCATTTACCAAGCCTCCAGTATGAGTTTGGCTGCATAAATTAAAGTCACCTTAGGTTCAAGCCACACAAAAGCGGGGCGGCACGCATCGAGCGAGCGGGCGTCATTCAAATTTCGTACAAAATGCATGGAAATAAAGTCGCAATTTGAACACACTAAATGGTATGTTTCAGGCGGTGTCGGGCGTGGAACGGGCATCCGTACTATACCTCTAATTGCGACTTTATTTCCATGCATTTTGTACGAAATTTAAATGACGCCCGCGCGATCGATGTGCGCCGCGCCCTTTCTGTGTAGCTTGCACCTTATATAGGGTGAAATTTAATCAACCGACCAAATTCATACTAGAGACTCGGTTAGTGATCAAGAACTAGGTTCAGTAATCCTTTTGGCCAATTTCGAAAAATATTTTTTTTTGCTCCCGTACTGGTTGGACTAGTTTAAGTACAATTCCTAGTGCAGGTTCTACGGGTAAAAAAATTTTTTTTTTCGAATTTCACCTGGAGGGTCATTAAACCTTGTTCCTGATGACTAACCGAGTCTCCAGTATGAATTTGGTCGGTTGATTTAATTTCACCTAGTATATGTAGACATGTAGATTCAAAAGTTTCAAAAAACGGGACGATTTATTTTTCACGATATGTATTTACTGTGCGGTAGTAGTAGTAGAGCGCTCGCCTGCTAAACCAGAGGTCATGGGTTCAGAAATATAAAGCGACTTTCGTTTGTATAGCCAAATTCATACTATAAACTCGTAAAGTGGTCAGATCAGGACCAAGGTTCAATGGAATACGAAAATATTTTTTTGTGCCCCTGTACTGGTTCAAGAACAACCTCAACTCATTTGGTAAAGGAAGTCTAAATTATATTTTGCGTATTTTACAAAAAGGATCATTGAACTTTGGTCCTGACCACTTACCGAGTCTCCAGTATGAATTTGGCTAAATAAACAAAAGTCACCTAAATTTGTGCCCGAAGTACGGTGATAGGATCATGTTGGGACGTAATAATTGTCAGTGAAAGGCAGGTGTACAGGATATACAGATAGAGTGCGACCATTAAATAAAACCACATACTCTACTGATCATACTGAACAACTATTCTAAAAAAAAACGCTAAAATCTTCAGAGATATTCAACTGTAACTCAAAGACTTTATCTCGTAGGAGGAAGGTCTATTTTAGAACGCTGCACCGGAACAGCTGTTTGACGAACGACGCTCTCTCTAAACTCGCCCGTATGTCGGTGCGTTAGGGTTCACGCGTTTTTATTTGGAACTCAATTATTTCCTAAACTAAGGGTGTCCGCGGGTATGATTCTTGGGAAAAGTGGTTCAGTAGGGTCAGTAAAACATGTGGTTTCATTTAATGGTAACAGTCTATTTACACCCGGTATAGTATACTTATATTTTTTATGTTTTATGTTTATATGCGAGTAAAACTGGACTAAATTGGGTAGATTTTTTTAAAAACTGACAAAATAAACATAAAGTATTTTACATAACTACATTTTAGGTACAAATTACTAACTAACTACATGCTCTCGTACATAAATACACTTATTAGTTAAACTAACTACTTATAATAGTCGTTAAATAGCTGCTTTAATGCGATAGTGTTCATTTAATATTTAATTATAATAAGTGGTTAAGGGACATATTGTGACCTATTTGCTATAAGAAACAAGTATATCAAATGTCTATACAGTGTTCAGTAGATAAACATTTCCAGAATTATCTGTCCGGCTTCAACGCTTTCATTTTTAATGTTCCGTACCTCAAAAGGAAACAAATGGATTCCTTATAGGAACACTTTGTTGCCCGTCTGTCTGTCAAGACCCTTTATCTCGGGAACGCGTGAAAGTATCGAGTTGAAATTAAAACCATATACTCAAGTCTACAGCCCCTTGAAGTTGTGAAACAATCAAACTTCTTAGTTGTAAATTTATTACATACAACAGACATTTACTAAAAAGTTCAAAATAAACACTGACTGACGGTACCGAGATAACACTTGCAGATTTCTCTGAAACATAATATGTTCTCTAGAAGTCGGCGCATTCCCTATGGTAGGTATAGCAACATAAAATCAATATGAGAGCGCCGACTGAAACACATGTTTCAGGAAGAAAGAAGTCGGCAAGTTTTATATCAGTACCATCGGTCAGTATACCTATATAATTATTTTAAACTTTTTAGTGAATGTCTGCTATAATATTTGGAGTCGGTTACTTTTTTTTAAATTTACTTTTAAGACATAAACCAGGCAGAATTTTGGGTTGCATGATAGACAGTTGAAATTTTCATAAAATACGCGACCATAAGAAAAAAAAAATTGACTTTTCCGGTTTCCACGGAATTTTTTTTAACATTTTCTTCATGTTCCATTCCCGTTGAGATATTTGTGTGGGAAAAAATTCCTACTGGATAGTCGGTTGAGTCAAAGTTCTTTGGACCCCAAAATTTTTGAACACCCCCCCAATACAATAAACCTCGAAAAAAGTTTTTTTTAGTTATATGTTTTAGCTCTATCCTGAAGACGATAATGCAAATGACGAGTTTGAAATTTGGTTATATTGTTGTACATAAGGTGACTTCAATGTATGCAGCCAAATTCTTACTGAAGACTCGGTAAGTGCTCAGTAACAAGGTTCAATTACCCTTTTTGTGAAATTCGTAAATTATTGTTTTCGTGTTCCTTACAAACGCAAGCCCAGCCCTGAGTCAATTACTATGGGACATCAAGATATTTTTTTGCAAAATTAGCAAAAAGTTTAATTAATGTTCCTGATCACTTATCAAACCTCCAGCGTGGCGTGCGTAGAACTTTTTGCTGGAAATGCAAGGAGAAGGTCAAATTTGACAATAAAAAAGAATGAAATTTTTTAAAGTCACTTTGAAAAATCATTATTTGTATGACGCCAGGGTAATCCAGGGTAGGCACTGCCTAGGCACTCTAGAGTACATGATTTCATTTTTTTTTTTCAAATTGGTTTTTATTTTTTTCATGTTATTTTATCGTCAAACTTAACCTTCTCATTGCTTTTCCAGCAAAAGGTTCTATGCACGCCATTCCACCATGGCATAGTAAAAACAGAATAGTAAAACAACTCCTGCGCCGTGCGAGGCTTAAATGCCTACTGCTGCAGGGTCGTCAATTTATTTAGCGGCGATGCGACGAACGGCGGCGGTACGTAAGTGCGACTGCGGAGCGCATTCGACCCTAGTCACACCGCCAGAAACCGCCCGAGATATTATCGTTGTGTGCGTGCAGGCTCGCAGTGGCTCGCACACATATAAGCCGCGCGGGCGACATCTCTGTCAACTAGTCTGTTTTTTTTTAAAGTCACCTTATACAGTAAAACAACAAAAAAATTAAACTGGGGTTCCGTACTCAGACGGTGCTGGTGGTACTTTAATCTACGTTACCTATTTAAGGTTGGTGCTTCAATAGGTCAAACCAATTATTGTACCTACCTATCGTAAGTAGGAGCTAGGTGCACTTTGTGTGCGACCTTCTGAGAAATCGTTTGCATAGCCTTAAGAAATAAAATTGCCAGTTTTTCTTGGAAATTACTTTTCAAACTGCCCTTTTAGTAATATTTCCTCGCATTTTCCGTTCTAGTAAGTTTAGGGGTCCGTTATAAATTGTGACCCATGAGCTTTATACCGGGTGTAAATAGAGTGCGACCATTAAATGAATGGTAGGTAGGTGGTAGAGCTGATGCCGGGCTCGACTGTGGAGGTACCACCATCTTACTCGCAAATCCTCCCGAAGTTATTCAGGGAGAGTAACAGAACAGCTCTCAGGAAAAACCAGGCGGCCCACCATTGCCTGGGACCGATGGATGGCGGTATATCCATCCCCAATTGCCAGGCCTTATATAAAACAGACTAGTGACGGGCAGCGGCGTCACTGGTGCAAGGGTTTCGGCACCGCGCTCACCAACCCGCCTGCCCAGCGTGTGTGAGTATGGGCACTTCCAGGAGGACCGCCAAGAGTGGTGAAATCCTGGAAAGCAGTGGACGAAACAGGCTGATGGGTGGATGGATTAAATGAAACCGCATATTCTACCGACCCTACTGAACCAGTTTTCTCAAGAGTCATACCCGCGGACACCCTCAGTTCAGGAAATAATTGAGTTCCAAACAAAAGCGCGTGAACCCTAACGCACCGACATACGGGCGAGGTTAGAGAGAGCGTCCTCCGTCAAACAGCTTCAGGTTTCACGAACGATCAGTAGGATCAGTAGAATATGTGGTTTCAGACTATATTTACACCCGGTATATTTTATTAATAAATCCATAATGTTGGTCTGTTTTTTGTTATTACAATATGTGAAACAAAACAAATATCTATACTTCTAATAAAATAGTATAAGTCGCGTCTGTAGATTCAATACTTTTGCAAAATTCAAAATATTTGTACCGAAGGCAAAGCTCAAATTTGTTGAATTTTTGTCCGTCTGTCTGTATGTGAGTATGTTCCGTTTTAACTCGACAACTTCTTTACTATCGTAATGACTCTGGTCATCATAGTTATACGACCTATGAGGTGTATATAATGTTGATAAAATAGCCGAGAAGCTGAAAACGGTCGATATTACTCAAAGATTGAAAGGCGAGTGAAGCCGCGGGCAAAGGCTAGCAATCTATAATAACGAGGCAATATTGAAGAAAATACATGTAATATATTTTTTATGGTTAAGTATAACAAAAGGAAAAAACGGAACCCTTGTGGGATCACTTAGTTGTCCGTCTGTCTGTCCGTCCGTCCGTCCGTCTGTCTGTCATGACCCTTTATCTCGGGATCGCGTGGAGGTATCCAGTTGAAATCAAAACCACATACTCAGGTCTACAAATCAAACTTCTTAGTTAACTTAAAAAAAGATACGGCCGTTTATGCCGCAAAAATGTTTATTTCGACACTCTCAAAATCAAATCAAAATTTCTAGGGTATTTGCCGTTGACCTAGAACTGTGAAATTTGGCAAGTAATACCGTCTTATACTAAAAGTATAGGGAAAAATCTGAAAAGTATACATTTAATTAAATCATAAAAATATAGTCTTTAACGGAACCCTCGGTGGACGAGTCCGACTCGCACTTTTTTTTTTTTTTGGAGGCAATAATGTACTTTATTTTTGTAGGAAATTTGAAAATCTGGAAATTGCGGTTGACTGCAATGGCTAAATGTGTTTAATTTTAAGGTCATGATAATTATTAGGAGCTGGTCAAACCAGGCTTAAATTACATGTACAGAAATAAAATTCACATTTAGATACAACCCACAACCCATCGATGCAAATCTTAACCGGAAAATGCAAATCAAAATCCTCATTTAAGAGATGACGGTCACATTTACCCGCAGGGAACAGGCATCTTTAGGGTTGCCGGGTCGTTAGGGGTAAACATATGCTTTAAGGGGGTATGTAAAAAATATATAGATGCTTTGTTTCTGTGTATTTCATGAAGTACACGGAAAATTGTAATAAATTTTTGTTAAATGCATTTTGAGTATATAATCTAGGCTTTTGTTTTTGGAAAACACATTAAGGTAAATTTTCCTCGATAGAAATAATTATTGAAATGAGGTGTTCAAACGCACTTTTTCTCCTCGTTTGACGGATAGGGATCATGTAAAGAACTCAAACGTATTTTATTAGATGGGTTTTAACAATATCTAGATATTCGATTTTGGAAATTTTGTTAGCTGTTTTAGTTTTTTTTATGTAATTAAAAAACATACTTCATTCTCCTTTGCGCTGAATCCGCCCCTCTCGTACTCCGCGTTTTTTTCGCTTGGAGTGAGAGTGACAAAAATAAAATTCACATATTCTCCTTTTTAGATTCAATTGAAAATCGATTGCTTCTTTCTGCCCTGATTCAATCAATCAATCAATTTATATTACAAAACTTACAAGACAATCACAATACCAAAAATATCCCCTAAAACTACGGTTGTCGTAATTAATGCGAAAGTGCCAAAAGAAATACTCATAAAAAGTTGAAAGTGGAAAAGGCACTAGTTAAACAATATAAATTACCAAAAAAATATATAAAGTTCTATGTTTATTTATGAGTTTTATCCATTTGAGTATTTATTTATATTAAACTATATAATCCACAGCACAGTACAAAGCAAATATAAAATGGTAGGTAACACTAAAATAAAGGCCAATTAGGGATTTCTTTTTTGTTACTTGGACTTATTAATGCTTAGTCTGGATACGCAACATTCTAAAAAGATAAAACAATGAATATACAAATAAATTTATAAAAAAAATATTAATAAAATTTAATTACAAGAAACTGTGTAAATGAGTGTATGTCAACATGTTTAAAGATATTTAAACTATTTATTGTAAGTATGTATATGAAAGGAGGTGGTAGAGCTGATGCCGGGCTCGACTGTGGAGGTACCACCATCTTACTCGCAAATCCTCCCGAAGTTATTCGGGGGAGAGTAAGAGAACAGCTCTCAGGCAAAACCAGGCGGCCCACCATTGCCTGGGACCGATGGATGGCGGTATATCCATCCCTAATTGCCAGGCCTTAAAACAGACTAGTGACGGGTAGCGGCGTCACTGGTGCAAGGGTTTCGGCACCGCGCTCACCAACCCGCCTGCCCAGCGTGTGTGAGTATGGGCATTTCTTCCAGGGGGACTGCCAAGAATGGCGAAATCCTGGAAAGGCCTATGTCCAGCAGTGGACGAAACAGGCTGATGGATGGATGGATGTATATGAAAGTTGGTAGATGTATGTGATGTAGTGTGTTAAAGGTGATATTAATGTCTGTGTATCAATGAAATTGAGTGTGTATGTATATGTATACTAGTACATATAAGTATGGGAAAACTCATAATAAAGCCAATAATCATTTCTGCAGTAACGCAGAATGACTTAGATTTATTTTAAAATGATTGTCAAAATTTATCAAAATAAAAAGATTTTCTTTTATGGCAACCCTATCTCTAATACAAAATCCATTTTTTTTGTTAAAAAAACGAAAATTTTGACCAAAAATGACACGTCGCCACACAGGCGCGCCGTCCGACAAAAATTACACGTTTATACTCATGCTTACCTATAATTTAGAACTATAATTCGAGAAGAATACCTTTTTGTTTGTTTGTAACATAATTACGATTTGGTCGTCAGTCGGTCGCCTTGTCTGAATCTTTCCGGTTTTTTCAAGTTCCGAATTAGGTTTTTTTGGCGCCGTCTCTAGGGGTTGATTTTGGTGATACATATTTTTTGTGGGGTCGGTTTCTTTTGAGGAGCAATAATTTGGGGTCGGAGATTTTTTTTGATATTGGCGTATTGCTGTAGTGTGCTGTTTTGAAAATAAGTATGTATGTAGTATTTTTTTGTACATGGAAGATTTATTACAGTCATAGCGCAGGATGAAGACAAAATATTAAAAAAATAACTTTAAAATGTTTTAAAGATATCCAACATTTGTAAATGTTTTGTTTGTCTAAAGTAAATTATAATTTAATTTTTTATGCTTTTCACAGTCTAATAGTTATATCTATAGCAGATTAATTTTAGTTTATATAATTTGGCCAAGTGCGAGTCAGACTCGTGCACAGAAGGTTCCGTACCACCACACAAAACGGGTAAGGTAAGGAACCCTAAAAACATGATAATCAATAACAATATAGATAGCCCTAAAAATAATACTTACCCACATTAAAAAAAAACATCAAAATTACACTGACGAAAAGTTACAATTAGTAAATCACGTTTCTCTTGCTAAATATGTTCACTGAATTTACAATCAAGTTGAAATTGCAGAATTAAGGGAAAAGGTAAAATTATGAAATCGAATAAAAATAAATATATACATCACCTACCCATATTAAAACTTCGGGTAATCAACATGTTAAAAAAATACAACAAAGTACTCGAAAATCTTAATAGTTCCAAAACGTCCCATCATTTCACAGATTTTTCTGAAATAACAACATGTATTTTATTGAATTTGAAAACATATATAACCCGTGGTAGTTCATAAATATTTGAAAAATTCATTAGTTTTAGGATAATATAATACAAGAATCGGTCTGTGGTTTGTTTGAAATGGCCCCAAAAAACAGACAAAGCAGTCGTCGTCCTGCACCCCCCCCCCCCCCCCCCCCCATAGAGCAGGTCACAGGATAATATTTTACACAAAGTATAAACGTTTTAATGCGTACTGTCAAGAAAATATTAAATCAACCCTCAATCATACATTATAGATATTTTACCAAAGCACTCAACTCGAAATCCGAAATACAGATGCTATACGTATAAATCCTACATCAAAATTACCACAACACAAAGAATAATATCCCGTTCGAAAATAGTATCTTTTTCCAGTGAATAAGATCTAGTGATGTCTCTCAATATCGTGGACAGTTTTGTCAAGTCAAGAGTGCTTAATGTGGAGTAAAAGCTTTTGTTTCTGCCTGAAATATTCAGTTCCGGAAATCTGAAATACAATGTGGGAAGGTTCTTTCAGTGTGGGCGGGCTCGTGTATTTCTAAATAATTGTTTTTAAGGTTCCGTACACAAAAGATGCCAAACGGGACTCTATTACTAAGCCGCCGCTGTCTGTCTGTCACAGGGGTGTACAGCTTCAACTGCTTTAAGTAGCTAGTTGTTTTTTTACAGAATACGTGTTACTATGGCCTCTATCACGGCAAAAAAAACATGAAACCTTGCATTTTTAACGTCATATGTTTCAGCTCTATCTTAAGGACGGTAATACGTAAATACGAGTTTTAAATTCGGACAAATTGTTGTACAGTGAAGCCCACATCAAGCTAAACACTTTCAGTTTATGCTGACCTCTCATTGTATAGGCTTCCCGTACAATGAGAGGTCAGCTTATAATCAATGTGTATAGCTTGATAAACCACTGTACATACTCTAAAGTTAAACAATAAATAATAGAAATTAGGGTTCTGTACTCAAAGGGTGCCCATATATTTGTCAGGCGCTATAATTTTATCGGGTTATTTTTTGTGGCCTGGCTGTTGCTATGGCATCTACACTGTTATTATTTACCACACTCCTTTTGGGTTCCGTACTTGTACTGTGTGGCGGTACGGAACCCTTTGTGCGCGAGCCCGACTCGCACTTGGCTAAGTTATTTATTGCCATAGAAGGACGTATGTTGGGAAAATTGGGGACATATTAAAAAGGGTAAAGTCAAAAATACCCGGAATGCATAGATTGCATGACTGGATTGATGCCATAGATTATAGAGACTAAATATTTAAATCTGCTACGATCCTGACATACCTCTTTCACCTCTTCCACGTCCATCAAAATAGGTGAAATCGGTATGTCAGGATCGTAGCAGATTTAAATACTTAGTATTTATAATCTATGTATGAGTATGTTTGTTTTTTTTTTTAATTAAATGTTTAACACAAACAAGAGGTTGGAAAACAACATTGATAGTTTTCGTCTAATGATTTTTTATTAGCTTTTTTTTTTGTTTTTTCTTTGCTGTTTTGTAATTTGGCATATAATAATAAATATGAATGTGAATATAAAACCGCTTGTGTTATTTATATGTTTTTCATTTTTAGGCCATTTTTACGGTTAATTTTTCATTTTATTTTATTTATTTAACCATATTTAGGAAACCAAACATTCTATAAACGTTGTACTTACTTAAATAAATTATTAAAACGTTTTGACCTTGAGTTCCATAAAATATAGGGTGAAATTTAATCAACCGACCAAATTCAAACTAGAGACTCGGTTAGTGATCAAGAACTAGGTTCAGTAATCCTTTTGGCCAATTTCTAAAAATATTTTTTTTTGCTCCCGTACTGGTTGGACTAGTTTAAGTACAATTCCTAGTGCAGGTTCTACGGGTAAAAAAAATTTTTTTTTTTGAATTTCGCCTGGAGGGTCATTAAACCTTGTTCCTGATGACTAATCGAGTCTCCAGTATGAATTTGGTCGGTTGATTTAATTTCACCTAGTATTAAAGTCATAATATTAATTTACAAATCGAAACGGTACGGTACGGTTTTCATCTACCAACAAAGATAATGTTCAAATAATATGGTAATTCTTAAAAGCAAATTTCATAGTTATATCGTTATTTTAAACTTAAGGCGAGGTTAACCAGAGAAGTCTGTCCTGCTCCAACGCTTTCATTTTACACTTTTCTATCATGCTCAACGGAAACGGGCTGCTCAGAAAACTCGCGGTTTTCCCTCAAAGGTAAACCCCTTGCGGGAGGGGTGTTCGCCCTTATCTTGTAATATATTAAGGGGGGATTATCCCATTTTGTCTATTTTCAATTTCATTTTAAACCAATAAATAACGATGATTAAATTTTGTAAAAAATATATGTCATATTCCACTCTTTGATCTTGATATTTCGGCTGTTCTATACGCGATTACTTACATTTTGCGTGAAAAATGTGATAGAAAACGGCCGTCATATTAAAAAATCAGCCCTTTAATTCAAAAATAATAAATAAAAACATCTCAAAACCGCGAGTTTTCTGAGCGGCCCGCTTCCGCTGAGCAGGATAAACATATGAAAAATGAAAGCGTTGGAGCAGGACAGATTCCTCTGGATCGCTAGGGGCGCTGCACAATTTGTCATATAAATATTTTACGTAGTCGCTAGCGACTCATGGTAGGCCTACTGTTTACTTCCCTGGTTTGTCCTTGGCCTGTACCAAACTAAAACCTACCAACACCACGCACAAGTAACAAAAACCAGAAAGCAACAACACGAGAGACACTCACATAATCTACGAGTACTTTTTGAATCAGTCGCAATTCTAAATCTCTTTGTAACTAAACTTTTCAGACCCACCAGCCAATGGAAAGAACACCCTGTGCCTTTGATGTTAAGGTTTATTCGAAGGTTCAGGGTTCAGTGGGAGGTTTGAAAAGTACTTGAAACAGTCTGCTGGAGCACTTTTAATGTTCGCTGAAAAGGTCTATTGTTTGGCTCCGCCGCACGGTTTTATATTCTTTTTGTTTTAATATTTTCTGTGTTTTGAGTGCGTGCGTGGTAGTTGGAATAGACTACTTGACAGGATTCTTTTTACTATTTTTTGGTGTGGAGTCCTAAGAATAAGAAATACTTTAAAATAAACTATATTTTTTAATAATTTTTTTTTTCAAGTGTAAGATTTTTCCTTATTGAGATCTTCCTACTTAGTGTGATTGTATTGTGATTTTGCTTCGCTCATGTTCCAAATCGCTCTCGTAAGCTATTGGCTCCTTATCGCATTTATAGCATATACTACTATTTTAATGCAAGTGCACGTGCCCATTTTATATATGCATTTATATGTATCAAAAACGGTTGGGAAAGTCATTTTTACTGGTCTAGTGCTTTAATTTTTCATTTTTATTTATTGATAGAACGTTGACAGTCTTGTGAATCAAACTGAACGCAGTTTATTTCGCCTAAAGTTCATTTGGAGTATTTATTCTTTGCTTGTTTCTTTAATTTAATGTTTCATTTATTTATTCACACTATGCATTGAAAAACCTAGTAATAATACTCGTACGTAAGGGCAATAACTTTCACGTGCCGTTTAAAATACTCGCTTATCGCTCGTGTTTCAAATCATCCTCGTAAAGCTATATGGCTTCTACCTCACTTGTAGTTGTAGCATAAACTATTATTATAGCATTATTTTGTTAAGAAAACTATACTATTTTTTCCGTATCAGACAAGTCCGTAAATTAAATATGTCATTATGCGCTATTTTTGAGTCCATAATCAGGATTTTACGATATGAGTGTAGATAAAATATTTAGGAGTTGCATAGACCAAAAAGTAAGTCAAGTAAATAGAGCAAAAACACGTTTCACCAACCCTTAGGTCATGCATGTCATGTTTATAACAAACTAAATAGAATATTAGAAATATATCCTATGAAGCGCTATGCTTGTAAAACTACAACAAAAACCTAGCTTCTGGATCTGAGCTATGATAAAACAGAAACGCTCATTACAACTGTTAAATATACTCAATGCTTATCAGAGATTAACTTTTTTATTTTTATATATTAATTTAAATTTTCCCTTTATTCTTTTTCTTCACCATTTAATTACTCCTACGAATCTTATATTTATATATAGTCTTTTTTGTTTAAGTCAACAGGTAGATAAATTGAATTACACTGTCAATGTACACTGTGCCCTCCCAAACTGTAATTTATTTTTATTTTTCGTAACAGAAAGATTGAAATTTTCAAATTAAATTTGTCTTTGAATTACTCATATGAATCCTATAAGTAGGTACTTTAGATTTCGTTTTTTTGTTTAGTTTACAGGTAGGATTTTGATTTTTTACAATGTTTACTTTTAAACTGTAATCGATATACTTTAATTTTAGATTTAGTTCATGTAATCGAAATTTTATTTTGTTACATTTGTTCATCACAAAAATGTAACTTGGCCCGTGGAAAGGCGCTTGAGGCCATTACTCAGGCTTACCACCTACCATGGCTTCCAACGTTAATAATCAAAATTATATAATTTGTACTAATTATAAGTGTGTAAATTTGTAACTTGTTATAACGAATAAACTTGTTTTTTTTAATGTCCAAGAGCCCCACACGGTGCGTTGCGTTTGCGTTGCGTCGTTGAATTTTATACAAAAATACGCTAAAAGCCACACTGTGCGTCGAAATTACTGTAGAATTTCGACGACGCAACGCGCCGGCTCTAACGGAACACTGTTGTCACTTTAACACCATTTTAAACACCATTATTGTTTAAAATTGTGTTAAAGTGGTACCATGTTAGGCCTCTAAGGGGAAGGGTTACTTGCGCGCTGCGGTCAAAAACTCATGCAGGTAGCAGAAAATACTACCGGTTAGTTGCGCGCCGCTTACCTTCTGTGATTAGGACTGTTGCGCGCAATGGTTAGCTTTTTACATCTTGTTAAATAAGACACTTGTACTTGTCCACAGGATTATATTTTCACTTAATACGCCCGACCGGTTTCGCTTATAAGCATTGTCTAGGGCTTTAATGCTTATAAGCGAAACCGGTCGGGCGTATTAAGTGATAATATAATCCTGTGGACAAGTACAAGTGTCTTATTTAACAAGATGTATAATAAGTTCCACCAAGTGCCGACAATCACAACCATCAACATGTTAGCTTTTTAGTTTAAATTTTACTTCTGGGTGGTTATAAAAAAAATAACCACGAAGGTAACCTAGGCTACCGCCTCTCTTCTGCGCTGCAGGACTTCCGAAAATTTTCCTTTTCCTGATTTAAATCAGGCGGCTGATTTAACCACACGGCGGCGGCATATACCTATACATTACTCTAAGGTTCGTAGTATATTCCGTGCTGCTGGAACAAGATGCCCATTTATTTTCGGCGGGAAAAAAAGAAGAAACAGGGTAAGGGTAGGGTCACAAATATTTATCGGCTAAAAACCCCAATCCCTAATTTGCGCGCAAGTGTCCTATTGCCGACCTGGTCGGTAGAGTCATAAAAGGAATTAGAAGGATCTTGAAACTGACAGCGGCGTGCAAGTGACCAACACCCGCCTCTAAGTGGTCGAATACATGTAGGCGTGTTCGCCTTATTCGTCAGTATAAGTTCAAATTTTATCCCTAAGGGCGTCGGAAGGGGGGGGGGGGGGCAGGGGAAACGGAATGGGATAGTAAAAAATAGGATGTCGTAGCACGACTAAAGTACACATACAGCGGACATATGAGAGAGAAGACCGATCGGTAGTTTTTGTTTGCACAAAAGTACGTTTTTTTTATTTTTCAACCATAAATCTCGTTGATATTAGAAAGGTTGATACTTGACGAGTTTTCTGATAACTATACGTTTATTAATCATAACCTTTTCAAACCCGTATAATATTTCAAAGTTTTTCTGTATGTTTTGATGTATAATGACATCGTTTCAGTCGTCCATCTGTCGGTATTGTTAGGAGGCGCCCGCGGCTGCGTCAGACATGGCCTTGCGGTTTTAATGTAATTTGTACAGAAATGAGCTGGTTAAAAATATTATTATAATACACCTACTCGGAAAGTACCGCTTTACTTGTTTTGAAAACCATGCTGTACGTCATTACTGTCATACAAATATGCGGACGGAAAAAGTGTATGTAAATTAATTGTTAACCTACTGAGCGGTCAGAAAAATTATACCGCGTGTAAAAGCAAAGCTAAGAATCCTTTAAAATATCTTGGTGTCATTGTCGATGAAAAACTTACCTTTAAGGATCACATTCTCTGGTTGTCAAAGCGAGTTCGTAAAGTAATTGGAATCATGAAAAAGATTCGAAATATAGCTTGCGCCAAAATCCTCAGATTGATCTATATTACGCTCTGCCAATCACTGATTTTATACTGTATTCCGGTATGGGGCAGTGCCTCTAAAACTTTCATGATTCTGGTAGAAAGGGCACAACGCTCAGTATTAAAAGTGATGCTGAAAAAACCTTTCCGTTTTGATACCGAGCTATTGTATAGGGAAACTCAAGTCCTCACTGTACGCCAACTTTATATTCATAAAATTGCTGTTGTTTCTCACAGAGCTATGGTTTGTTCAGCTGAGTATAATAATCATTTAGAAAGGAGAGTTTTTAAAATGCCAGGAGCGTCTGTTAAGACAGCGTTTGCGAGTAGATTCGGTATCCATATAAGATCCCTTATTTATAACAACATACTCAAGCACGTAGATATTAAAACCTCTTCTGTTGCACAAGCACATGTTAAGCTATTAAACTGTTTAAGAACGTTAAACTATAAGAAAACTGAAACCTTATTGCTACCTTTTTGCTGTAAAGATCTGTAAAAAATATTGCTATTTTTATTATTTTTCTGTATTTGGTCTAAATTGTTTGTTATTTTTAATTTAATGCACAATTAATATATAGAATGAAAGATTGAACGAATGATAGATTAATAATATGAATGACCCTAAATTTTTCTACTAGTTTTTAACCTAATTATGTAAACATATAATATCATTGGTACATTAATAAGAATATTGGTACCCCGCATTTCTTGCTTAGCCGAGTTTGGGGACCCTTGGCAACTTTGTGTATTACTTCTGTGCATGTCCATATATAATCATTGTTATTTTAATTTACGTCTTTTGTTATGTGTTTTTCATGCAATAAAGTGATTTTGTATTTTGTATTTTGTATTTTCGTATTCTTTAAGGGTGTGTTAGTATGATCGGTAAATATATTATTTTAAATACTGGGATATCTAAATAAAGTACCAGTACCTCATAATAAGACGATTTTCTTTACTCAAAATACACTAATCGCGTGGACACCCTCACTGGTCGCTGGCCACTCGGATGAGGGGTGCGGGTTGCGGGGTGCAATTAGGTGTGTGGGGAGGTCGGTGAGCTGCGTAGCCATAGCTTAGAAAAATGATGGAATTTTCGCTGAAAATTCAAGGTATATATTTTTTTCTCGTAATGACATCAGAATCATGTATACTTTCATACCCTAAAGGGATTATTGACTTTGCATTTACATCCTGTATAAGGTGACATTTATCTATACAGCCAAACTCATACTAAAGACTTAGTGTCAAGGTTCGATGATCCTTTTTGTGTAATTCGTAAATTATTCTTTTCATATTCCTTACAAACGCAAGCCCAGCCCCGAGTCAATTACTATGGGACGTCAACATTTTATGTTGTGAAATTAGCAAAAACTGTTTTTGATCCGTGTCTGATCACTTAACAAGCTTATCAATTCCAGTATGAATTTGGGTGTATAAATAAATTTCACCTCATACAAAAATCGATGCTGATTTTTATTTTTTCGCTATCTAAATGATGCATATATAAAAGACAACAAGTTTGTATGTCCAAGTTCGCAAAATAATACTGGCCACTACTACTACACTCCTCTGAGTACGGAACCCTAGTTTTATTATTTGTTGTTTTTCTTTAAACTATGTAAAATAATATGTGACCAAAAGAGACCAGAACAAAAAAGATACTAGTGTCATTTTGTAGTATAAATCTCACTGATCATACATTATGTACATCGAATTTTCTACTTTGGCAAAGAAATTGTTTAGATTTATAAATGTATTGCGGTGGTAGTGGCCATAGTTACACGCAGCCTGTGAAAATTTCAACTGTTTACCTATTACGGCTGAAGCTGTAAACCCCTGTGACAGACAGACAGACATACATACAGACAGACAGCGGAGGCTCAGTAATAGGGTCCCGTTTGGCACCCTTCAGGTATGGAACCTGAAAAATGAATGATAGTATGGCATTTTAGAGGACAAAAAATATTTGCGTATAAAATTAAATAAATTGTGTAAAAAGTTAGGTTGACACGCTAAATGCTTATTAGTATTTATATGCACATAAATCCTAAACGAATATAACAAATACCTACCAAAAACAACTTGACAATATTTCACGTAAAAATAAGCAAATTCAAGCCACGCTTTCCTAAGCAGAATACCTACTGGACTGTACCACAAGAAAACTAATAACCAATCGAAAAAAACTTTTATTTCTGTTAATATAAAAGCCTTTTCAGTGTTACAGTTTCCATGGTCACCAAAAAAGCCGTCCTTACAATTTAGTCAGACAAAATTAAACTCTAAGTGAAAGGTATAGAATCTTTTTCAGTTATTCGTATCAGGCCGTATGCCGCCCCTGGCGCGTTGCTATGGTAACGACAAGGGCGGGCGGTAGGTATATAGAAGGGAGAGGGCTCGTAGGGAAATGAAAATATGGTTTTGGTGTAGGTTTTGGTAGACACTTTCCGATTGAGTAGTTTTGAATTTCGTAAAAATCCTATCGATTTCACCGGGATTTTCCTTTAACGCTTTAACGAAGAATTTAGTGAACATTTAAAATAATTTGGCCAAGTGCGAGTCGGACTCGCACAAAAAGGGTTCCGTACCACCCCACAATACGAGTGCGGAACCCTAAAAACATTATGGTAAATAACAACAATACAATATGATAAAGCAACTTCAAGGCAAAAAGAAACCGCTAAAATGGTAGCAAAAAGTTTCACATCGTCTGCGTAGGAAACCTTACTTTTGGTATTTTTTATTTTACTTTAGAGTATATCCTACAATTTGACTAAATTTAAAAAAATAAAAAAAAAAATTTAATTTTATTTTGTACGTATTACCGTCTTAAAGTAAAGGACAAAACAAATAACGTTTCTAAAAAAAAAGGTTTCCTGTATAAGGACCCCCTTAAATTTCAATTTTTTTAATATTTTAGTATTTGTACAGCACATAGTAACACGTATTTTGTGAAAATTTCAATTTTATACCTATTACGGTTGAAACTGTAGACCCTGTGACAGACGGACAGACAGAGGAGGCTTAGTAATGGGTCCCATTTAGCACCCTTCGGGTACGGAACCCTAAAAAGGATTGGACTCACTTTTTTTAATTGTGCAAGGATGCACAGGTCGAACTTTCGTTGAGATTATGACTCATGGATTCTTCGGGAGTACTTTCGCACACGGCGGTCAGTCGAGTACTAGCTTGCCTCCCCTCCCTCGTCACCGCTCACCTTTCCGCTCTTCAGCTACGTTTTTTCGCTTACGCTTTTTTCAACTCACTCTAATTTTAAATAACTTACTGCATTAACTATTTCTTCAATGGTATATTTGAACTTTTTCTGTGCTGGTATCGGTGCTAAGCACTGAAAGTCACGGGCACATAAGTATCATACAAAAAATAACAGCAAAGCATTGATTTTCAAACTGAACCCGAGAAGCTATTATGGACCTGAAGGGCATTCGGCTACGCTTGAGGTCGAGAGGGTAATAGACCCTCGAATGATGGAGACAATTGGAGACACCAGGGTTACAGTGTCAACTAGTGATATAAAACTGGATTACTCATGAAATATGAATAGGTAATGTTACAATACCTCATATAAAAATGTGGATAATTCGATTGTTGGTTCTTATTGGATTATCTCGTCTTTAATTTATACTGATAATAAAGTCGATTCTGAAGGCTTTAATTTTAGTTTTAGTGCTATCAAAACTTAAATTTTTGAAAGTAATATAGCTTATCTTGTTAGCACTAAATAACTATTTTGGAATAAAGAAACTTTAGTTTTGACAGCACTAAAACCTGTGACTAAAACTGAAATCAAAGCCTCCAAAATCTGCTTTAATATAGTAGTAAAAAGTCGTGTCTGTACTTTGAACAGTTTTTGAATATTTAAAATTTGATTTTTGTATTGTACTAAAGCCAAAACTACCTTTTTTAGATTTTTTCCTGTCTGTCTGTTGTTCAGTTTTAACTCGAGAACCATTCATCGGATTTGTATGCGTTTTTATTATCATCGTAGTGACCCTGCTCAACATTAAGGCTATGAGGGGTTTTCATAAAATAACGCCCAAGCCGGAAACGGGGCAGAGATTGAATAAACGCGGGCGAAGCCACAGGCGAAAGGCTAGTCTTCAATAATTACACACAAGTGGTTGTACTTTTTATTCCAGAAATATTTATTATAGTAAATATTATTTTTAATCGCTATTAAAATTATTAATTTGCTGGACCGATGATGTGCAAGACAAAGCCGATAACAAAATTTAAATAAAAACAAGTATTCGTGGACTAAAAAGTAAAAGAATTATTGTATAATTTAATAACTATTGTGGATATAGATAATTGTAGCTGGACAAAAAAGAAGATCAATGAAGAAGTATTTATAATGGCAACGAAAACAGAAGTCTGCCCAAAACAATAAACAACAGAGTATTAAAAATGATAGGCCAGTTGATACGACATGAAAATCTCATAAAGAGCTTCATAGAGTAAAATGTGAAAAAGAAAATAAGAAGATCTAGACGAAATTATATAACTAAGTGAATGTTTTATCGTACTTAGTGGTTTAATCGAAGGCAAAAGGACTGAATAATTTGGCCACCTCGTATACCTATATTGCTGTTATTCACCATAATATTTATTTACCGTTTGTGGGCGAGATGAACTCGCACTTGGCCAGATTATTCAAACTAAACCCAAGAAGACCAAACCTTGGAAATGCTCCTGACACCCTCAGGGATAAATGAAGTCGAGACGACATTTTATGTATCATACACAAATATCAACAAAACTTTGATTATTCTTATCCAAAAAGTAATTACGGACTTAAGGGCCCTCACCTACTTACGAGGTCAAGTGAGTAATACCCTCGAGCCCTCGACTGTTGGAGACAAGTGGAACCCGGCAGGGTCACAGTGTCAATTGGCGTTTTGGCGATCGATACCTTTTACCAAGGAGTAGCAACTATTCCACTAGTAAATTTAAATTCAAATTGTTCATTTGTAAAATAGATACGTAAAGTATACGTTTTACATGTCAAATCTAATCTGTATAAAAATAATATTTTATGATCAACAAATATGATACGGGAAATATATAAAAAAACTATATTTAAGTTGGCCTACAAAAGTTAAATGCATAAAATAAAGACTTATTGGAATACGAATATTATTATAACTACACAATGCAATTAATATATAAGTTGATAAATAAACTGAATAGACCATAAATAAATATAATGCCTAACCAAATATATACTAACATAAGTAAGAAATTAAAATATTGTACAAACATACCTACATAATGCAATGAATAAATAAGTTAATAGATAAATAAACTATGAATAGATATAATGCCTAAATATTCTAAATAAGAAAAAAATATGAGTATCTACAAAATATAAGGTTTAAAAATATTTGTCAGTGAAATTGACGCTAGCCTTGTAACAGCTCAAATCAATTGCGATTTCCAGAATTGAAAATTTAAGTAAACGAAAAAAAATAAACACCTTCGATAGATTTTATTAGTATGTGTTTGAACGAAAAATATCATTTATTTATTTCAAAAAAGTTTGTACAGCATTACGAAAATTCTTCCAAGAACGACTAAACATTTTAAACATTATAAAAGAAAAACAATGAATACACAACAGCGGCAAAAACATGACATAATAAAAGCAACAATATAGATATTGAAAAAAGAAAAAAAAAAAAATTATCTAGTACTATATCATCTATCCATCCATCCATTAGCCCGTGTTCGTCCACTGCTGGACTGCCTTTCCAAGATTTTGTCACTCTTGGTGGTCCTCCGTTTTCCTCCACGAAAAATATATTTTTAATCAAATCTAGATCTAAGCTAGGCAGAGGGACGTGCACATATTGGTATATATTTGCGTATTTTCGCAATTCTAGTGAAAGCTGTTTGTATAGAAGAGTGTATTTATAATATTTATATCATCGTTTTGCGTTCCATTAAACACAACATTTTCACCGTGTTCAAGATATTATATAAATAGAATGAATAAGTACAAAGTTTTCTCACGCACACGTAATAAACATAGGCCTATAAATTACATGAAAACATTGTCTTACTGACAGCTGTTCCATACATTTTGATCGAGTAGGTATTTAACTATTTCTATGGAACACTCTTAGAATGGCTTAAGGTTTGGATAACACGGCATAATACTTGTGGGTAAATTCATATATAGTGGCGTTTTATTTTTTAGGCTTCATACATTTAGAGGAAAAAACGGAGCCCTTATAGGATCACTTTGTTGTCCGTCTCTCTGTCCGTCCGTCCGTCTGTCTGTCAAGACCCTTTATTTCGGGAATACGTAGGTATCGAGTTGAAATTAAAACCATATAGGTACTAAAGTCTACAGTCCCTTGAAGCTGTGAAAATATGAAACTTCAGAGTCAACGTAAGAAAAAGATACGGCCGTGTTTATGCCGCAAAAAACGTATATTTCGACACTCTCAAAGGAATCAACATTTATAGGTATAGGGTATTTTCCGTTGACCTAAAACTATGAAATTTGTAATACCGTATTATACTACAAGTATAGGAAAAAATCTGAAAACTATATACATTTGTAATTAAATCATAAAAAATATAGTCTTTAACGGAGCCCTCGGTGGGCGAGTCCGACTCTCACTGGTCCCGTTTTTTGTAAATAAAATTATTTTATTGATTTTTAGCTATTTTTTTTTTTATAAAATTATAAAACATACTTTTCTCACTTTTGCCTTGAATGTGCCCCTCTCGCACTGCTCGTTTTTTCGCTTGTAGTAAGAGTGACAAAAATAAAATTTTAGTAGTCTCCTAAGGATTTAATGTAGACCTTACAAAATAAAAGTTAAGTAGGTCTTTCGTCTCCTTAGCTCAGTTTTGTGAATAAAAAAATATCTTGTTTATTACATAACCCTCTTAATATTCACTACCGCTCAAACAATAGATCACAGTCAGCTTGTTCCTTGGCTGCATCTTACAGGTTAAATATTTATATTATATAATATATTACCGAAATCCAGTGTAACGAAAAAAACTCCAGAACATTTCATCAAATAAAAGCTCTTGTTAGTTTCTTAAGTAATATAAAGCCTTACCCACGTATTTTTACAGGCAAACCCGCCTAACGTATATATCTAGTGATAAAAATACTTTCAAATAAAAACCTTTTTCATATTAACGACAATCCCCCATCTCTTTCAGTATTTCCCTTAACCATTAAGAGAAACAGAGACAGAATGTTTCTATCTTGTACTATTCAAAGTACCTCTTAATGATATGCAATACGACCCTCTTTAATCACCCCTTTCGCTCTCACAACAGTATTTTGTGTTAGTGGGAAAGTGACAGCAATACTCATTGAATTCATCGTTTAGTCACGATATGTGGTGTAGTGATATTACCAGTTTATTTAGGTCTTTGTGTGTTGGAAAAGTTGTTAAAAGAGGAGGTCTTTTTATTTTGGATTTTACATATTTGTATTTAAAACATAGGCGGAAGCGGATAGTAGTTTTAATAACTTATTCGTAGCAATTGTTTAATTATGGGTATATATATTTGTCAAATCTTACACTTATTTAACCTATTTCAGTATGTTGATGCTGTTGATGTTTGTTTGGAACTTAGTGGAACTTGGTCTAAGACGGTTTTTGGTAACACTGATAGAAGCAATGCCTATATGTCGCAGAGATATGAAAAAAGCAGAGACTTGGTCTAATACCGGGAGATTTTAAAATTGCAATTAATTTTTTTCGTTTCTCTAATAAAATCTAGTGATTTGATCAAATCGCAAAATGAATTAAGTGATTTAATCAAATTCCAAAACTGGTGTCAGTGAAATAATAAAATAAACATGTCAGTTCTTGCATAGCTCTCAGCAATGTTAAGAACTATAGAGATCGCCTCGCTCTTGAACCAATATTGATTGTGTGCTAAATGTATTTTTGGTATTTGATCGAATCACTAGATTTGTTTGTAGAAATGATAGAGTCGAGTGGGCGTTCTAACAACTCCCGGGAATTGATCAAATCTTAGGAGATTTGATCAAATCTCTATTTTTTTCATATCCCTCCAATTGCAGTATAATGTTACAGGTGACTTCCGTTTATATAGTCAAATACATACTGGTGACTCAGTAAGTGATCAAAACCAAGGTTAAATGACCCTTCCTATACTGAGTCGAGGTTGTTCTTGAACTAGTATACCTAGAGGCACAAAAAATACATGTTTCGTATTTCACAAACAGGGTCATAGAACCTTGATATGTATCTCCAGTATGAATTTGGCTTTATAAACGGAACTAACCTTAAATTTGTGCCCAAAGCAGGGATAGAGCTCACTTATCATCACGCTGGGACGTAATAATCGTCGGTGAACCGTGGGTGTGCGAGTGTGGACTCTGACTTGCATTTACAGTCCATACCGGAACCACCTCTGACACCCTCTTGGGGATTCATGTCGTAATGATGAATATGATATAGTTTTCAAACCGCTACATATCAGAACTTGCACCACACAACGTCAGGTAACAAATGTAGCCAAACATAAAACTGTTATTTATTCTGTATGTTGACAAGCAATGTGTTAACGTATTTTTAATGTGTTTTGTGATAAATCACCGCTCGGTTTAGATGGGGGTGCCGGGAATTTGGGATCAGTTTTCAATCGCCAAGGTTCCGTTTTATTTTTTCTAACCGAAAAATATATCGAAACGTGTTTATAGGATAAGTATTATTATATTAAATCGTTATTATTAGTATTATAACTTTATAACCTTTGTTAATATTTTTGGGAAATACTATACTTTATACTTTATACTTTATACTTTATTGTACACATAAATATAATTACAATTGAGGTTAGAAATAGGATGTACACAGGCGAGCTTATCTCTAAGTAGAGATTTCTTCCAGCAAACCCCTGTGATAAATAAAAAAAAATCATAATAAATTAATAAGTAGACATACGTGTACACAAAACTACGCATCACACTATTAAATTAAAATTTTAATACATATATATATATATATATATATATATCCCTACATATACATACACAGCATAACTACATTCTATTACATACATGAATCTTTGCATAAACAATAGATATAGGTAATAATATACATACATATAGCGTGTACATTATGTACGTACACACTTACATACTATACAAATTCACTTATGGAAGAGAAAGATAGTGCTCTTTTAGTCTTTTTTTAAAAATACCAATTGTTGGACAGTCACGGATGTTTTGGGGAAGTGAGTTCCACAATCTGATAGCCACGACATTAAAGGACTGGCCGAAAGCACATGATTTGTGCACTGGAGTTTTAAGTAGAGAGACAGTACGTGTCCGAACCGGCCTGTCTCTAGAAAAATGCAGTGGTACGAATCGTTCACGAAGATAAGAAGGGGAGCGAGGATTAGTGAGAATACTGAAAAGCTGAGTGAGAATATGGAAATCACGACGTTGACGGATAGGTAGCCATTTAAGTTCTTTGCGGAAAAGGGAGACATGGTCGAATTTACGTAAGCCATATATAAAACGAATAGCCAGATTTTGCAGGCGCTCGAGCTTATTTAGTAACTCTTCGTTGGCATCAAGGAAACTGACATCGGCATAGTCGATCAATGGAAGAAGTAGAGATTGCGCAAGAGAAATTTTAGTTTTAAAAGGCAGGAAGTTCTGGAGGCGCTTTAAAGAGTGAAATGCTCTATGCACTCTTTTGCTGATCTCATTGACTTGAGGAGTCCACGACAAGTGGCAATCAAAAACAACTCCTAGATTCTTGGCGGTTTTAGAAAAGACAATAGGTACCCCATTATAAACTACAGCTGGTAAAGTATTGTCACTCAATTTCTGTAACATGTACCGGCTACCAAGTAGCATGGCTTGCGATTTGTTTGGGTTAACAACAAGTCCAAATGATTGAGCCCAATTTTGTATTTTGGTGAGATCTTCATTCATATTTATAACGGCAGATTTTGCCTGATCCACTGGAGAATGGCAATAGAGCTGCAAATCATCTGCGTAAAGTTGGTAGAGAGAAGATAAATTGTCGGTGATTGAGTTAATAAAAACTGAAAACAGGAGAGGAGAAAGAACTATGTGTATTTTATACATTAAATCTTGTTAAAGGAGATGTATGGTATAGCAATAATATTGCTATTAATATAATATAGCAATATTATTATATTAATAATGATATTAATTAATATTGCTATATTATATTATATATGACTATATTATATTGCTATATAATATCCGATATCTTATATCTTTTAAATCAAATCAAAATCAAAATCAAAATATTTTATTCATGAACATGGGTATATGTAAACAAGATCTTATAATATAATTTCAGCACTCCATGTTCTGCCTCTCAGCCTATGAATTTCAGTGTATTCTTAAACATATATTATCTACTTAATTAAATTACGGCATGCATTATTATGATAAAAATAAAATTTATATAATTAGATAAGAATGTCCAAAATGTCACAAAAAATGTCGATAACAAACAATAACGAAATTAAGTATTTATAATGTTATGTCATTCAAAAATTCATCTAATTTGTAATAAGCCTTTTCAATGAGAAGACGGAACAAAGATTTTTTAAACAATGTTAAATTCATTTCTTTGAGACAGTTTGGTAACTTGTTATAAATAGAAGTTGCTTTACAAAGAACATTATTTCTCATAAGAGCTGTATTACATTCACGAGAGACCAGTTTATGTCTATGTTGTTGTCGTACAGATTTTAGTTTGTTTAGACATACTTTTACAAATAATTGAGGGTTAGTTTTAACAAATATTGAAATCTCGTATATATAAAGACACGGTAATGTCATTATCTTCATATTTTTAAATAATGGTTGACAGGTATCTGTTTGTTTAAGACCACACATCGCTCTTACACACCTTTTTTGTGCCTTAAATAAGCGGTCTCGACGTGTAGAGTTCCCCCAAAAAATTACCCCATATCGGAGTCTTGATTCAACAAGACCATGGTATGCAGTTTTAACTGTTTGTAAATTAACAATTTTCGCTAATTTATATAGCAGATATGCTGAGCTGCTCAGCTTTTCAAAAAGGCCATCACAATGTTCTGTCCAAGTCAGCTTGTTATCTATAATTAAACCTAAAAATTTTGTTGATGTCACTTTTTCAATATTAGTGCCCTCATTGTCAACAGTCAATGTTTCTAGTTTTGTAGTTCGTTGGTAAAAGTTCATTAATTTAGTTTTGTCTAAGTTTACTACTAATTTGTTTAAGTCCATCCATATTATTATTTCTTTTAAAGCGTCAGTTATTTCATTTTCCATTTGGTCAGGTGTAACATCTTTAATAATCATGGTGCTATCGTCAGCGAACAATGTTACTGGACAAGAAATTTTTTTCGGCATGTCATTGATATAAATTATAAATAAGAGCGGCCCAAGAACACTGCCTTGGGGGACACCACATAAGACTTCTCTTGAACTGGATAGATATTTAATTTCGCGTTTGGTTTTCGTGCAGATTTTTGTTATTTCAGTACGTTGTGTTCTATTGCTGAGATAGGACTGAATAAGGCTTAAAATGTTTCCCCTTATGCCATAGGCATACAATTTATCAGTTAGCAATTTATGATCAACAAGATCGAAAGCCTTCGTCATATCCATATAAATGGCAATCGTTGGCTTTCTCTTATCCATGCCAGGAATGATATGGTCGAGGAAGTCATATATTGCCATATTTATGTTTTTTTTCTTTCGAAATCCTTTTTGTTCCTTAGCAAGAAGGTTTCGTGATTCGAAATAATCTAGAAGAGCCCGATAAATAACCTTTTCGAATATCTTTGAAAAAATGGAGACTAAAGCAATTGGACGATAATATTTCATTAATTCCCTATCTAGTTTTTTAAATAATGGTTTGACGTTGATGGGTTTAAGTGCGTCAGGATAGATACCTTGTGCTATACATAAATTTGCTATGTGGTTTAAGTATGGAGCAATAATCTCACAAACATGTTTAATAACCTTTGTGTGGATTCCATCATAACCAACACTATTCTTATTTTTCAGTGATTTTATTATTTTTATGATGTCATCAGAGACTGTAGGCCCCATGAACATTGAATGTGTTTCAAATGGTATTTTGTTTTTATTTTCTCGTTCATTTATTGATATATCCATTGACTGACAGCGTTCTAGTGTATGATACCTAGACGAAATTAAGAAGATCCGCAAAGACAACAATAAAATTAAAATTATTTGGCAATTATCGTTTCAGAATATAAAGAAATATATTGGACCAGTCTCTTACCCGCGCCTTCGCCTGCGTTATAAAAAAATCATAGCCGCTTTTTTGAGCTTGATCATTTTAAATTATCCTGACATAATATGTAAACAAAAAAAATAAAAATAAGTGCTTACTTTATCAACCAACGCAACAACATGGTTGGCCCTAAAGAAAATCTTAACTAAATTCGAAAAAAACCTCCTCTGTAAACATATATTAGAATTTTCAGTGCTCCATCCATCCATCCATCAGCCTGTTTTCGTCCACTGCTGGACATAGGACTTTCCAGGATTTCACCACTCTTGGCGGTCCTCCTGGAAGAAATGCCCATACTCACACACGCTGGGCAGGCGGGTTGGTGAGCGCGGTGCCGAAGCCCTTGCGCCAGTGACGCCGCTGCCCATCACCAGTCTGTTTTATATAAGGCCCGGCAATTGGGGATGGATATACCGCCATCCATCGGTCCCAGGCAATGGTGGGCCGCCTGGTTTTGCCTGAGAGCTATCCTCTTACTCTTCCCCGAATAACTTCGGGAGGATTTGCGAGTAAGATGGTGGCACCTCCACAGTCGAGCCCGTCATCAGCTCTATCACCTAATTATAAAATAATAATTCAGTGCTTTTTTTCTTCTCAATTTAAGTTTGCTATTGTAAGTCTAACAAAAAATCACTAAATTTAAGTTTTTATTATTATTTATTTTATAAACTTAAGTAAGATTGACTGATTATTTCTTTCCGAGGGAACGGGGGGCTCAAAAACAGGCCAAAAGAAAGAAGAAACAAAGAAAAATTCATTTACCGTCAAACAAGAGAAAAAATACATATTTAATTTTACAGTGATGTGCTGTTCGGATCATATATTATATTATATACCTAATGATAATGATACATACATTCTTAAGCTAATTTGACAAAAGGTCATGTGCTCAGCAATGCTGTCGGATCATAAGCAATGATTCTCAGCGCATCACTGTAAAATTAAATGATTTTGTTGATACATACGTATAACTGCAAAGGGTGCGCCTACAAAAAAACAGCTACATAAAACTAAAAAAAACTCTGAGATAAATAAACAATAAATAAAGTTAAGCAATACCTAACCGTCTTTCGTAATAAATGAATAGCTCAAAACTCCGTACAACTACATAACATTTTGGGATTTGGTTATATAGGTATATGTCACTGGCCAAACCCGCTTTTAAGCCAAACGAGTTTTTCTTAAATCCTTTGGCGCAGAAAAGAGCCGGTAGGTTTTTTAGGTTAGTTACGGGGCGCGACCCGCCATACATAATCTTCGTTATTTCTTGTGATAACCCAGAACCACTTTGACTTAGGCTAAACTAGTTTGTCAAGTACCTTTTCTTAGGCACGACTTCAGATATCGAATACTAAGGAAAACATATGTTAGAATATTTATAATAGCCCATGGCGTGCATCTCATATAGGCAAATACGCAATGCCTACCCTGGGCTTGGCTTAGCTAACTAGACCACTATCTATTTAAATATAGCAAGGTACAAGACCACTATCTATTTAAATATAGGAAGGTACACACAACTATTTCAATATTATAATCAGGGAAGCTTTACCCGTTCTTTGAAATACCTGCTTAGCAGCGCTCGCGCTACACCGTGGCAACACGCATAACTAAAACTCGATGCCAATTCTCTATGTGTGCATATTACTAATCACACTAATATGATAAATGCGAAAGTTTGTGTGTGTGTTTGTTGTGCGTGTGTGCGTGTGTGTGTGTGTGTGTGTGTGTGTGTGTATGTTTGTTACTCTTTCACGCTGAAACGGCTAGACAGATTTGGATGAAATGTAGAATGGATATAGCTTATACCCTAATTTAACACATAAGCTACTTTAAATTCAGGAAAAATGCATGTATCCTGTAGGATAGATCAATATCATTGAAAAATCAGGTGTCAAATTAGCGCGGCCTTAAATCGTTTGTGGTGAAATTAGACAAGGCTATGTTATTTCATACATATTAATATTAAACCAAAATATATATCCTAGATAGATGAAAAAACCGGCCAAGTGCGTGTCGGACTCATGCACGAAGGGTTCCGTACTATATATCACACGCGACTGACCCCCTACTAGTGTCAAATACTTTTAACCGTTTCTTTTCTTCAGTTGCAGACTGTGAAAACAACTCACTTCCTCCGCCCACTGGCCGGCCAGTTCTAGAACCCTCCACAAACTCTATGTTCTTGCAACCCACCACTCCGACAGAGGTTTATAAAATAATCCGCTCACTTAAAAACAAACGAAGCTTCGGGCATGACGAACTGCCACCTGTATTAATACGGATTTGCGCTGAAGAATTAGCTCCAATATTATCACAACTAATTAACCAGTCTTTTCAAGAAGGTACCGTCCCTGATTTATTGAAAATATCGATTATAAAACCAATGCACAAGAAAAAAGACACGACTGACTGCAATAACTATCGCCCCATTGCTCATCTTCCCACATTCTCCAAGATATTTGAAACTGCAATGTCAAACCGTCTCTACTCATTCTGTGAAAAATTCAAAATATTCAGCGAATACCAGTTCGGATTTAGACGAAACAGATAAACGACCCAAGCTGTCTTCAAATATATTGATAATATATTACATTCAATAAATAATAAAACATACACAGTAGGTATCTTGCTTGACATGACTAAAGCCTACGATAGAGTCTTATACGAAATTTTATTTAATAAATTACATGGTATAGGTGTAAGGGGATTCGCCTATGAATAGTTTGTTTCATATCTCAGTAACCGCGCTCAATATGTAGAAATAGAAAACTATAATTTCGAAACTGGTGAAATAAAAAAAGTAAGATCCGAACTAAAGGATACAACTAAATCTATACCTCAAGGGAGTGTTCTTGGTTGTATTTTATTCTTGATATACATTAATGACTTGGCAAAAATAATCGATACCCCATGCACCCTTTTTGCAGACGATATTTCAATCACAATACCCATCCAAAACGATTCTGGACTAAATGAACGTCTTAATGCAGCATTAACGAAAATAGTAAACTGGCTTAATGAACACAACTTACAGATAAACTTTTCTAAAACAAAACTTATCCAATTTAAACCATATAAAAAAACCCTACTTGTTGACTTTTCATTTTTTAATAATAAAATAGAATGTGTGAGTACATATAAATTATTAGGTATTAACATCGATTCTCACATCAACTGGAAACATCACATAGAAAAAACTTCATCAAAGCTATCTAGATTTACATACGCCCTATATCAACTTAAAAAATTTACTGATAAAAAAACAGCTCTTAGCGCTTATTATGCCTACGCACATGCATGGCTCCAATATGGTGTGATTTTATGGGGAAATAGCGTAGATGTTATAAAACTGTTCCGGCTACAAAAGAAATGCGTGCGTATAATAGAGAACATTGATGTAGAGACAAGTTGAAAACCGTATTTTCAAGAATTAAATATACTAACCCTGACATCTATATATATATTAGAGGTAAGTTTATTTGTTAAGAAGAATATACATCTCTTCTCAGAATATTCTCGCCCTTTAAACCTTAGACCTCAAAATAGACTACAGATGCCCTTCTCTACTTTAAAAAAATTTAATACGGCCCATTTTCCTTGTCAGTTAAAATATATAACAAGATCCCTAAATATACAAGAGATGAAAAGAATCCGCAAATATTTTAATTTGTACTAAAGAATTATCTAATTAAAAAATGCTATTACACGATTACAGAATTTTTAGAAGAAAAGTTATAAGATGATTTTAATATAAATTGTATAACTTACTATGTATCTTTAATTATTTTTTTTTACCTCTTAAATTTATAAGTAGTTTTTGTTAAGTTTTAAGTTTAAAATTGCTGTGCCCAATCCGGGCTTATGTTGAAACTGTAATTTATATTAAGACCTTTATGTACAACATAAATGCAATAAATATTGAGTATATATTATAAATGCGAAAGTTTGTGTGTGGGAGGGTGTGTGTGTGAGTGTGTGTGTATGTTTGTTACTCTTTCACGCTGAAACGGCTGGACGTATTTGGATGAAACTTAGAATGGATATAGCTTATACCCTAACTTAACACATAGGCTACTTTTTATCCCGTAAAAAAGCATGTCGTTAAACCGAATAACACGCGGGCGGACCCGCGGGCAAAAGTTAGTAGCCTCATGTATATAGGTACTGATGTAAAAACCAAGTTTCAAGTTTTCAAATTTTAGAATGTACTATCATATAAAATATCCGACTCATAAACTGAATCTTGAGGATAGGAAAGGAGATGAGTGAATTACTAATTGAATGAACACTTTGTGCTCAAAAACTAGATATTTAAAACAGAGACAAAATGCAAGGTTATTCAAGGTATTCGTCAAAGAAATTCCTTCCAGGCCATCTTCGGAAAAACTAAAATACATTTCTCTGTTTACAAATACTAATTACCAAAAAAAGAAAATCACACTACAACTACACAGCGGGCCTCGAACCAAGTCTGTTACACGGGCTTCCAGATAAAAAAATTACATCTTACACGTTTATTTACAACTTATTACAGTGCAGAAGGTGAGACTGTAGAATTGCGATTGTGTGCGTGCACACCATTGACATTGTGGAAAACAACTCTTATAACAGTGCGGGCAAGGGGTGACTAGGTGACTTTAATTAATGCAGTCAAACTCATACTGGAGGCTGGGTAAGTGATCAGTAACACGGATCGATAATAGTTTTTGCTAATTTCGTAAAATAAAACCTTGACGTCCCATAGTAAGTGACTCGAGGTGAGTTTGGCTGCATATATTAAATTTACCCTAAGAAAGTTTTTTTTAATTTTTACATTACATTTGTTTATAATTTTTTTGTCATTATTGTATTGTTTTTTTAATATTATTCTGTATGTGTTACTAAAAATAAATTTATATATTTTTATTATATTTATTAAAAGGATTTGGAGGTTTCGACAAATCTTATTACTTTTTTTAATACGTAAAATAAAAATCCCGCTGTCTTTTAATTCAAAAATATTTCAATGTTGATAGCAACAGTGTTCTACGTATACTGGGTACTTTTAAGGTTCTGTACTTACTTGCCGTTACAATGTCTCAAGTATTAAATACTCACAACAATATCCAACATGGCCGACAACTTAATTAAAAATCCCTTCGTATTTAATTACCTACTACCTCTATGAATATTAAAAGTTATTAAATTTACATACTAATGTATGAAAATTATAGAAAACTTGAAACATTGGTACCTACATACCGATACCTTAATAATTAATATTCAATATCGCCTTTGAAGTACAAAATCACGTTATTTACTTTGTAGGGTCCAGTAAATAAATTATATTAAAATTGAAATTTAAATCAAGTTAAGATTCCTTGTTTTTTTTTAGATTATAGTCCAATATATTTTACTTAACTTATTTTAACCTAGAGCTATGTATACGTATTGAGTTGCTGCTGCGTTCAAAAAATAACTTAGCGTTATAACATGAATGCATTTCCGAGGAATGTAGAGCTGTTTTTCAGAGAGTGGACTATCAATTATGTACCTAATTATCAGTCACATAACTTGTACACCTTCGGTTCGCCAACTAGTTTTACGTCCAAACCGTTATTTTGTACACGGATACACACTTTTTATGGCCTGCAGGTTACTTCACACTTATATCATTAAAACAACAGTCAGTTGATATAATAAATGTTAAAAATAAACAGACAAACTCGTTCTAAAATTTGTGCACAGGTTTCGATGATTTTACGACACATCATCAGGACCCGTTGGAAGAAGACGCGTTTTATCGCCGTACTTTAAAGGAAGAGGGTGAAATTTTGATGCCATAAAAAAAGATGTGTCGTTACATTTGTACGCTAATAAAATGGGTACAAAAAATATAATAAGAAATTAAAATAACTTTATCTACGAGTATCTCTTATTTACTCGCCCTAAAATTACGGGTAAACAAAATGTTTAAAAAATACAACTAAATGCTTAAAAATCCTGTGTTTTAAGGCGCCCTCGCAAAAATATTGCCACTTTTTGGAATCCTATAACTACTTCCAATAAGCTACTTGTTTAATAAATTAGTATAACATTTTTGTAACCTTTTTCTAGACTCCTACTGAACAGACACGCGATTGAAAAACTTTCACTCGATAGAAATTATTATTGAAATGGGGTCTTCAAACCAACGACCTATTAAGGTCGTTGCTTCAAACACACTTTTTTTCTATTTTTGACGAATAGGAATCGTGTACAGAACATAGATATATTTTATTAGATGTGTTTTAACAATATTTAGATATTGGCTGAAGGAAATTTTGCTAGCTATTATAGTATTTTTTTTCAAATATAAATAGAGAAGCTAGTTTTTTTCACTTTTTTCTGATTCCGTCCCTCTCACGCTGCGCGTTTTTCCGCTAGAAGTGACAATGTGACCTATTCTCGTGCAGCAAACCTTAAATTTAGAGTTGAAAAACCTACAAGCTCATTTAACTTTTATCCATCTGCGTTAAAGTCTATTTTGCAATGAAAAGTTTTAGGTTATGGCAGCTCTAAATCTAATATTTGCTACACGAGAATAGGTGTCATTGACCGTTGATGAAATCACATATCTTACGCTCTAACGCGTCCCATTTGTTTTTCCTTAAATAAGAACTTTTTTGTAAATTTGAAAACAAATTAACCCCGTGGTTAAAAATAAATTGTTAATTGATTATAAATAAATTGAAAATGCAGTAGTTTTGTATGTAGGATATCAATAAATCATTATGAGCTAGGATTCCAAATTTATTTGGTCTGAGTTATAGCCCAAAATAAACGGATTTTAAAGTAGCTTTATTTGTGTTTCCTCACAGTGTTTTTTTCACCATTCACTAAGCAACTATGCACATAAATTCCAGAAAACTTATTTTTGCATTCTCCACCGGCGGGCAAAGAACAGGGACCTTCTTCAAACAGCCAACTGCGCCATCGGAACCAACGCAAACAACATCAATGATTGGAGAACTCGAAATACCAACATACTGTATACCGATACATAGTGATTAATATTCAATATCTTATTTAGTATTCTCTCAGTGCTGTAGTACAATTGTGCTAGTAATTACAGTTCACTGTAACCACAGAGAAGCTATGCTTCGAGTACGCAGCTATGTGACTGGCAAATTGAATCAAGTTACAATATGTGTACAAGTACAAGTACAAATGGGCGTATTATATATATCACAGAGTACACTGAAGATAGTGCTATCACGTCACAGATTCCTAGAGAACCAGAATTAACCGGATCCCGTTTATTCATCAAATGGCGTCACACAAGCTCTTCTATTCCGCTAATGTACGCAAATTAATGCGGAAAAATCGAATAAAAATTTAAATAACTTTATCTGTCACCTATCCGTCTTGACATGTCGGGTAGTAAATTTTTATAAATTACATTGTGTATGTACATTGTACATATTTTGTATTTCGTGTAAATTTCTTATGTATTGACAAACCTTTTATAACGGACATTGTTATATGGTGAATAAATATCTTATTCTTATTCTTATAGTCAATATGTTTTGAAAAATTCTACTTATTGCTTAAACATTTTATATTCTAAAACGTTCCATTTTCACATAAGTTTTTTTTAAATATGTATTTTTATTAATTTGGAAACATAATATATTAACCCTGTGGTAGTTTATAAATATTCGCTTTTACAGGCCTGGTGCTTGTTTAATGCATGGAATTTACTGTCAAATGGTGTTAAAGTAGCATTCTAGATGTTTTACACTCGTCTTGTATAGATGACCTCTTTGTACAACATTTTTGTTTGATAAATAAATAACTTTTTCCTTCCAACAGGGCGTTATATCAACGAATATGAATATGGGCAACTTGTTCTACGAGTATACCAGCCGCCGTTAATAAAATATAAATATCTCTAGTTCCATAGAAAAGTTAAATATTACCTCCCATCCATCCATCCATCAGCCTCGATTATCCACTGCTGGATATGTTCTCCTGGAAGAAATACCCATACCCATACACACACACTCTGGACAGGTGGGTTGGTGAGCGTGGTGCCGAAACCCTAGCACCAGTGACGCCGCTGCCCATCACCAGTCTGTTTTATATATATAAGGGCGGCAATTGGGGATGGATATACCGCCATCAATCTGTCCCAGGGTTCCAGACCACCTGGTTGTGGCTATTTGAGAGCTGTCCTCTTACTCTCCCACAAAATAACTTCGAGGGTTTCTGAATAAGATGGTGGTACCTCCACAGTCGAGCTCGGCGCCAGCTCGACCACCTACCTCCACGGCCAAAATGTTTGAAATAGCTGTTTTTTTTCGATTGATGCTATTAAAAGTCGGGTGTGTTGACTTTGTATTAGAAGATCTAGTGTAATACCTTAATTATTCTTAAACAACGCTTGTACACTCAAGTAGTATCGTCTGTTGACTATATGCCAACTGTTTTACAGATGCAATTTTGTCATTTTCAAGGCGAGTGTCCTTGTCTAACGGCTATACGTGATAATGCAAAAAAAATATCGGTGAAACTGTTGGTATGTGGTCAACACAATGGTACGTGGGTGTACAACCGTTCTTTTGGTGTCCACACATTAGCTCAGGTTAGTATTATTTTGAGTTTCATTGACGATTATTTCTATTACCTGATCTTTTTGGTCTCAGTACCTATTATTAGCCATGAGAAATTATAACGCAATGAGTGAAAAGTAATTTATGGTAACAAGTAGGCACTCATTGGTGTAACTAGGATTCGTAGCTGGGGCGGGGGGGGGGGGGTTCCAACTTATGTATGTATTCCTGATTATGTGATCGTAATAAGGTAAATGAAGATAACCCTTCATGCAAAGAGATTATATACAAATCAAAAACAAAACAAATAACGCCTTAAATTTCATGAAGCATCTTTTGACATCAATTGACACCCATATTAAGATTATGTGTTTATTGCGAAACCCATCAGTATACTTCCATCACAGACGTATAATATAGTAGCAGACTTAACATTAATAATAAACGCATAGAGTCGATGCGTGGCAATTTTAGTTCATTGAACTTTCAGCTCTTTTAAATATAAATATTGCTTGTTTCCAAACAAAAGATATACTAGAGATTAGTTTAGGAATTAACAAATATGTTCCAGCCAAAACAACCCATTTTTATACGTTTCTTCGCACCATGAAGCCTAAATGTAACTTATTTTTTGTATGGAAACTTGCCACGCTATTTAATCCTTATGTTTGGTCTGCTACTTAGTAATAATTATATGTCTGTGACTTCCATCGCTTTGGAATACTCTAAATATTATTACTAGAGTGCATTACAAACTAGATAAGATCAATTAGAAACAAATTTAAAGACGAGAATTTGAAAAAAATCCTCGGGCTTGGATTCAAACCTGCGACCTCTTGTTATCAAGACAAGCGCGCTACCAATTGCGCCACCGAGGTACTCATCTAGACCGTTGAATTTTTCCACCATACTTGTCCACCGAATATTTTGTAACTATTTGATCTAACCAGCTTGTAATGCTTGATCTAACCAGATTGTAATGCACATACTGAACGCTCACGAGGGCATTATGTGATCTCACGCCTGGTTCTTGTATTTACATTTGTTTCTAATTCATATTTTCTAGTTTGTAATGCACTCTAATAATGACACCCATATTACTGAGGATGGGGGGGGCAGACGATACTCTGGGGGGGGGGCTGTGTGCCTCCTGGCCCCTACTTAGCTACGCCTATGTAGGTACTAGAAAGTGACAGGTTGAGCTTATATTTTATATTATCGCAGTAGCAAACTAGACTTACAAAACCATTAAAAACAGACACGATTATCGAATGGAAAATGAAGCAAGTTTCTTTGTCCCGCAGATAATTTCGAAAAGGATGATTTAATTTCTCGCAAAAGAAAACGAAATCATCACAACAAACCAAAAAATAACTATAACTACCCTAAACAGGCACATCTAATTCTTCACCTAACTTCCACAAAAGGTCTAACAAGCAACTTTCCACTAGTTTGAACTGGAAAATTGTCTAGAATTTTCTTCTTCATATTCCATATCAAAAGGACCAATTTGCTTATTCGGCACAAATTGTTCGTGAAAAGAGGGTAGACAGAGAATGTAGAATCAAATTCTATTGTCGGAGTGCAGTCATGGGTGAACCGTTGGGGAGGGCGGACGCATTTGTGGGAAATGTTGGTTGTAGGTTTTTATATATAAATTTAATCTTTCTTAAAGTACTAAACAATTTGGCCAAGTCCGGGTCGGACTCGAGCACAAAGTTCCGTACCACCCCCCAATACGGGTACGGAACCCTAAAAACATTATGGTAAATAACAACAATATACATATACTATATGCCAAAGCTATATTAAGGCTACAAAAACATGCTGCTAAAATGGTAGCGCCTGGAAAAATATTTGGCACCGTATGCGTACCTACGGAACCCTATTTTTTTTTCTTCGGAGTATTACTACAATTTCACTAAATTTAAAACTTGTAAGCTTGTATTTTTTACCGTCTATAACGTTAAAATAATGCAACTTCTTCCGGGTTTTTTGGAAGTTTAGCTGAAGTTTAGGGGCTTTTCATTTATTACGTAAGACATTTAACCACTTTCTGTCTGACACCCACCTACGTAAGAAAAAATTGATCTTCGACGAACTCCCCCTCCCCCCTTTCAATCTTACGTAAGATAAGTACCTACCTAAATTGCAAAAAAAAGTAGCTAAAATATAAAAACGTGTTGGTTTATGTTATAGAAAAGTAACTTTTTGATATGAATCGGTAACACATGTTTTGTTCAAAATGTGAATCAGAATTGGATTTATATAATTTTTGCTTACTTTTGTGATCTTACGTAAGGACAATCTAGACCCCCTCCCAGCCCCATGTAAGAAAAAATAAGATTTGTTCGGACCCCCTCCCTAACCAAATCTTCTTACTTAATAAACTAACAGCTCCTTAGCATCTAGATGCTGCAATAATCCAAGACACCAGCATTTTTTTTTGGATTGAAATAAGCTAAGCTTAGATAAAACTAAAGTCCCCGTCACGAGAAGCTATAAATTTTGTAAATAAAGAACTTCTACTAAGTTACGAAGCGACAATTCAATCAACAACAAGTAATCCCAAATTCAATCAACTCAAAGTAACATACGTGTAATAAGAAACTAACAAGCAATTGCACTTGGTCGGGTTATATTTTAGCGATAAAAAGCGCTGTCGTCTAATGTTTTGTGGCACTGGAACGCGTCTCGTAAACATTTGGGCCGCCATTTTGAAGTAAGTTCACGCTGACGCTATCAATGTTGTCATTTAGTTTCGAATGTATCTCCAAATCCAAAGGTTGCGAACCCTCGAATGTGTGTTTACAAAATTTATAGCTTCTCGTGATGGGGACTTTACTGATTACTGCAAATACGATCGCAAGACCTGGAAAATTACACCGAGACACAACTACTGACAAACATTTTCACTTCAGCTGGTCGTAGACTTCGGCCGTGGCTTGCCATCGCCCTCGTGACGTCACCGTGACGCCAAGCGATTCGTCGTGTTCCGGCGTGACGTCATCAGTAGCATTCATCCGTTACCAACTTCTATGTAGACAGATTAACGTCTCGTTTGCTTTCACTCTCCCAACTTCTTCCTTAATGTCATCGACGCCTTCCATAGTGGTAGGTGTAAGCCCATTGATTAAAATAAAATGTTTATCGTTATTTCTTTTAAAGGTTTTGGACATACTTTTTTTTTAAATTTATTATTGTGGAATGTCAAGTAAAGATATTTTCCATGTAAACTTTACAGCTGTACCGACTGATTAACTCGTATGTAGTTTTGTTGCTTTGGATCGTTTTTCAGCAGGTATTATTAGTAGAGTATGTAATTTCAGGAAAAAAACCGGCGCGTGTACAAACAGCTATGGTTTAAACTACAGATTTCGACGATACTACAGAGCTTAATGGCGATTTGTAGATATATAAATACATGGTCTCCATTCTAACACCTATCGGCCTCAACTGCCATCATGTCGGCGACAAATATGGCCAGCCCACTGCCACTTCAACTTACTGATTCGGCATGTCGGTTATCTTTGATCTCCGACGGATCTTTTCGTTTCGGATTTTATCTATCAGAGATATAAATATTGGATGGATTCGATTGATGGTTCTTGGTGGAATATCATCTTGAATAAATTATACACAAATTCTTGTACTTTTATTCCACATATATTTATTTTTATTCTAACTTAGGCTACCGGTTTCGTATTACACATCATCGGGCCAACAAATTATTAATTATTTAACATGACAGAAAGAAAACAAAAAAATCAGCAATCAGAGATATCCCAAGCATAGCCCGCTCCATAGCTAGCTCGTTGAGCGACCTTAAACAGGTGGATCAAGATGATCTGACGTCGTCACAGGAAGGATTGCATGGTTGATCATGTTAGCCTTAATTTTGTCATAGCATGATAAAAGGCGAGCCTTTTTAATGGTACCTCTCATACAAGTAAACTGCGGATGATTTTTTTTTCTCGTCTATCCCATAGTGTGGGGTATCGTTGGATAGGCCGTTCAAATACATTGTGGGTGTGTGAAAACCATTTTTCGTTTTAGGGATCCGTTGTTGAAATATTAATCTTTAAAGTGAAACCCGCCCCCCTGCCGGCTAAACGGTTGTTTATAGAAATGTGAAAAAATTCACAGAAGTAGTATATAATGAATTTAAAAGAAAACTATCACAGCCAAGTAGGCTTTACAGGTTTACGAGTACAGGTCACGCCTATAATGTATGGGACCAGAAGTATGGCGCGGTCTGTATTAGTAGATCCCTGTACCGGGAAACTACGGAACCCTACATTGCGCGTGGCCCGACACGCACTTGGCCGGTTTTTTATAACATTATTACGTATATGCAAAGTGCAAACCTCACATAATATATGCTTTTTGGGGCTTGCAGCTTTCATAAAATAGGTTTCCTTCATCTTTGAGCAAGTGGTAAGTATAAAATTCGATCGGAGTCCCGCCGGAATCAACTGAACTATCGCCACTTTTACATAAAAAAGCAAACAAATCAATCGTCAACCCGTAACTACATAAGACATTATTTATACGTACAAGTCAACCGAAGGGGTAAGAATTACCCCACCCAGAACGTCACTCCAAACCCAACCCTTATTTACATTCCCGGTTCACCCGAAAACTAAAATTACATATATTTTTATTTTTTTCGTAACCGCAGACATGGCGACAGACGCGCGGCGCCTGCACTCGTTCCAATTTCGAAATTTTAAATTCAAAATTAGAACGTAATGGCAACCCTGGCGGCCATCATTAAAAATAGATCATAGACGGGCTATTTCTGTTATAATTTTAAATCGTTTAATAGTTTTCTTGGTATTTTTTCTTTGATATCATTTGAATGTCGGGAATCTATCATTCATCTGTCTTTTCTGCTATGAGTGCATAGTTAGGTTCATCATAAAATACAACAAAAAATACCTCTATAGTACAGATTATAGAGTCTATACATACCACCGCTTTTTTCTTGCATGAGTAGGGCAGGAGGGACTAATATTATAAATGAACAAGATCCTGATACATCTCTCCCCACATCTTTTATATTCGTTTTCTTATATATTTCACGTTTAAAAAAAATCAACAAAACTATAGGATATCATGGAGTATAAAAAACGTCACATGCTCTATTTGATAACTTTTTTCTGCACGGTGATCTAAAATGTTACAGGATAGTTAGATTTTTTTTTAACTTATTAAATTTTTTAGAACCTCCGAATTGCTCAAAACTTTGCGAACTGTTTTTTTTTTAATTTACTATACCTATGATTAGAAAGTTGTTTATATCAAATATTTAGTTCTTCTTCTTAACTTCAAAAATAATTTACCGAAAATTATCTAAAAAAGTCACTAATAAAGAAAAATTGTCAGATCTTGTTTTGATAAATTTCGGAATATTGCAAATATGTTAATAATAAATGCTTCAAAACACATTGAAATCAATAATTTTTTTGCATTTTTTGGAACCCTACGCACGTGACAGGCAGAACCTACCTAAAGATGTCCGTTAATTAAACTTTAAAAAAGATTAAGTATATTAAAATATTTAGTTCAAAATTACCAATAGAACGTAGAATTATATGGCGCCCGGGCTGCGTGGCTCCTTTACTTAATAATTTAAATATTTAGTGTAATATATTCATGGGATACTAAAAACTGATGTTTCCCGTAATTATGCGGATCATTGAGTCCGGTTTTTTAAGTTTTTGGAAACATTTGAAGGACTTTCAAACTTTAGTCAACGTACATATACGTATGTATACTCACGACTACCTCTCAGAGGGGTAGGCAGAAACGACATCTTTAATATTCTACGATCCTGACACACCTCTTTCGCTTCTTCCACAATTCAACATCCATCAATTGATGGATTGAATGGATGTCAACTTATACACATACTTATATGTATAAAACTGTTACAAAACATACACTATGCTAGTAACTATATACATATAAAAACTCCGTAATATGCCCAATTTTATTTCAATTTAAACTTTAGACATAATATATAACACTAAATAATTAATAACCCGCCTGCCAGCCCAGCGTTTTTGAGTATGGAACGCCAAAAGTGGCCATATTGTGGAAAGGTTTGTCCAGCAGTTGACGAACCAGGCTGATGGAAATAATTACTATAATTACATACGAAATTAGATAGTTTGTGCATATACAGAGGATGGATGAAAGAGTATGGGCATTTCTGCCAGGAGGACCGCAAAGAGCGGCGAAATCTTGAAAAGGCCTATGTCCAGCTGTGGACGAAACGGGCTGATAGATAGATGGATGAAAGAGAAAGTGGACGAAGATGTAGCCGAACAAATTTATAAATTAAAGATGTCAAAAGCACCGGGAATAGAAGAGCTTGTAGATATGCAAAAAGCAAAAGAGGTGTGTTAGCATCGCAGCAGATGAATATCTAGAAGATAGGCGTCAGTATAATGTACTTGTATATGTGTATTTATGACAATAGAAAACGTATATGCAAGGATATTAACAATATATGTGTAGTAAATATAGTACAACCTTTTGGAAGTAAGAATTCATGTATCATTTATTTAATGAAAATGTATGTTATGACAGGTAATACAAAAAGCATTTTAGAAAAGCATTTTAGTTATCTAGATTTTCCTCTTTGCCTAACACAAATTTTATTTTCTTTGTCTTGTTTCTCTGTGACAGGTAAATCTTACATTTTACTTGACTAAAATTTAGGGATTAACGTATATACTCTGTACAGAAATTGTGTTAAGATGATAAACTTTTTCCTTAAAAAGGGATACCCAGTACCATGAACATATTTACTTAAGGGGCCAGTCCTGAAATTGCGGAAAAATAATCAACTGTATCATACATTTCATACATTTCCATGGATCAGCTGATTTTTTCGCGAAAAGTTGGTCATATTATATATATAACTTGTTTATTCAAGGATCGAAACAATTGATTCCATTGTGAGATTTTGTATGAACGCCAGTGGCGTAACTAGGATTTGCAGACGGGGGGCCCGGCCCCCTTCTCTAGCTCATGAAGCCATCAAGTATCTGTTCTCTATTATGTGATATAATTGTTCCACGATTGGATTGGTATTCAAAAGTACCGTTTGCATAATAGTACAAATGAATTGATTACTTAGGTACTTAAGACCATCAAGTAAAATAATTATCAAATTTTTGCGTTTTATGTACTCATTGATGTTTATAAAAGTTTCTTGATCAATAATATTGCTTAACCAAAAAATGAAATGATCGCTGATTTAGTTGTCTGAACTGTTTGCTGAATCTATTTCAACTGTTTTATAAAAATGAAATCTTTAAGTTTTATTTGACAAATCTGTTGTCAATATTTGGCATTTACTCGTATGATGAAGTTAATGAACCCATGAGTGATTGTCATCAAAACAAATGGCAAGCTAACAATTTTTTTTAAAGAATATAATGTTATTTTAATTCCACGAAATATTATGTTGATAAAATGTTACATTTTCTTCACATTATAATTTCCATTACTGAAAAACTTTTTACATATTTTTGCACATCTTACCTTTGGTAATTGTCATTTGATACATTCGCGTAAAGTTGACGATCGCACCTCATTCCCAATCCAAGCGTGGAACAATAGTAGTTATAAGATAAATATACATAATCCTTCATATAGGTAATGAAATCACTTAAAAATTCATAAAAACAAAACAAATAACGCCTTAGATTGGATAAAGTATCTTTTTACATCAAAAACATTCGTAGTTTAGTAGTCGTCTATAGCACATTTAATTTAAGACTACTTGTATATATTAATAACTGTGTGCAATAAAGAATATGAATATGAATAGTTCTGGGGGGGAGGGGCAGAAGGTACTCTGGGGAGGGCCATACCCCCCCCCCCCCGGTCCCTACCATGTTACGCCTATCATGAACGCAAACCATGGGTTAATGGGTAGAATAGACTGTTTTAAGGAAACTTAATGGTGACTTTTATTTATACAGCCATAGGCTTGGTAAGTGATCAGTAACACGAACCGATAACACTTTTTGCTAATTTCGCAAAAGATAATCTTGACGTCCCATGTAATTGACTCGGGGCTGGGCTTGCGTTTGTAAGGAACGCGAAAAGAATAATTTACGAATTTCACAAAAAGGGTAATCGAAACTTGTTACTGAGCACTTACCGAGTCTTCAGTAAGAATTTGGCAGCATAAATTAAAGTCACCTTATTTATTTTATAGACATTTTCATTGACCATTGCTTTTCAAATTCTCTCCAAGAAAAGCCCAACTTTTATTTTTAGTGCCTCAAATAATCAATCTGTGAAACTACAACTAAATAGATGCGTACTATACTACCTTTTAACACAAACATAAAGTCAAATATACAGGAAGACTTACCGCAACAAAACCTTCATAATAAAAATGAATTATAGTAATTTAAAAATCCTTATCATTGTAATAACACTAATGGATGGCTTAAAATAAGGTACTATTTCCTTCATTTCTATATCTTTTCACTTTTTTAGAACACTTCACGTCAGCACCATGCTTCAACTATGTAACTGCAAATTTCCACGCGCGCGGTTTGTTTTCACGCGCGCTTTTTGTTTTCCCGCACTTCCAAAACTTCATTTCTCTACGAATCCACAAAAGCTCATAAAGTCTGCTCACCACCGACAGTAGAAGCGTAATGATACGCTAGCTTGTCGCAAGTCGATGCGGTTTTGTAGCAATTACCGACCAATTTGTTTGAATAACAAGTTATTTTGTTGGGGTCCGCTGATAACCTTCAATTGGTCATTATTTTGTGTATTTTACTATAGTTTACGTGAATTTATGGGGCATATGAAGCCATTTCGCGAGATGGAGTGGGTGAAAAGTGGATGCGAGGTAGTGTGACTGATGTCCCTTGTGTTTAAAATATTGCCTTCATCACTATTTATGTGTAAAACATAAAAGTTCTCTCTACTTTATGTTATAGGTACCGATTTTACCCAAAAAACTGAAGTCATGGCGGAAAAAATTTTGGACTATTGTAATTTCGGGAATAATCTGCATTTTTGCAGAATTTCAGAGAACCCTAAAAACCTTATTAACATAAAACCATAAGCCCCACCTTAACCACGTCCAATTTTTTTCGCAATACCCCAAACTTGAAAATTTTAAACCTAACCTATATTCAAAATTTAAATCGTGTCCGTCCGGGACAGATGGGTATCAGCGTGATTATAAATATTATAATTCTAATCCGCCATTAAAATCCCCGTACAAGTCTAGGCTGTGTCGGAGAATTAAGACGCCATTAACATAATAAGAACATATGTGTAGAGTAGGCGGCAATATAGAGACGCCAATGCAGAGATACAAATATAATAAAACATATTTTTATATAGGTGGTAGAGCTGATGCCGGGCTCGACTTTGGAGGTACCTCCATCTTACTCACAAATCCTCCCGAAATTATTCGGGGGAGAGTAAGAGAACAGCTCTCAGGCAAAACCAGGCGGCCCACCATTGCCTGGGACCGATGGATGGCGGTATATCCATCCCCAATTGCCGGGCCATATAAAACAGACTGGTGACGGGCAACGGCGTCACTGGTCCAAGGGCTTCGGCACCGCGCTCACCAAACCGCCTGCCCAGTGTGTGTGAGTATGAGCATTTCTTCCAGGAGGACCGCCAAGAGTGGCGAAATCCTGGAAAGGCCTATGTCCAGCAGTGGACGAAACAGGCTGATGGATGGATAAATGTACAATTATACAAGGTGATAATAATTTATACAGCTAACTTCATACTGGAGGCCTGGTTAGTGATATTTTTATTCAGTATTACGGATCAATTACCATTTCTTGCGAAAAAATAAAAATAAAATTTTGACTTCCCAGCATTGACTCGGTGCCAGACTTGCGTTTGTAGGGAACAGGAAACAACTATTTATAATCGAATCTTGACAAATTATACACAAATTCTTATACTTTTATTCCATGAATATTTATTTTTACTAAAACTTAGGCTACTGGTTTCGTATTACACGTCATCGGGCAAACAAATTATATTTTTTACAACTATTTAATAAATTAATTTTGATACGCAAGCTATGGTGATTCACTTCTGTTTACTTTGTACATAATGGCTTGATTGAAATGTTTTCTTTTATAAATATGTATTAAATAGTTATAAAAATTGATAATTTGTTGGCCCGATGATGTGTAATACGAAACCGCTTGCCTAAGTTTTAGTAAAAATAAATATTCGTGGAATAAAAAGTACAAGAATCTGTTTATAATTTATTGAAGATGTTATTCCACCAAGTTAATGATGAGTCATAATCTCACAGATTGTAAAGTTACTGTATTCGTTTATTTAACATTTATCTATACATCAAAAGAATACACTGACTGACTGATCTATCTACGCCTAGACCAAACAGCTGGACCTAGCAACATACAATAAGACTGCAGGTTCCTTGAGTGACGTAGGTATCCACTAAGAAGGGATTTTAGTATGATCCCATAGGATCGAGAGAAATGGGATCCACGCGAAAAATTCCAACTTGAGGACAAAAAATTGTTCAATTGTCCTATTTTTTTAACTTTATATCTTTGTTTACCACAGTAGTATTTTATTTATTCAAAAAATGTTGCCATATGTTATATACCATAGATAAACTTGACAGAAATGAGCTGCTTTCAGTTTTTTTGCGTTCGTAGGCTGCGTTCAGTTTGATTGTCGAACGATACCCACTGACAAAAATACCACTGTTATGACTGAAAGCAGCCTACGAACGCATCAAACTGAAAGCAGCTTATTTCCGTCAAGTTGGCAATATGCGTGCAGAAAAAAAAATGTCTGCGCAAAGTTTAAATAGAGTTATTTATTGTTTGTTTATTTATTTAATTATGATTCATTTATTTACTCTATGCATTGAAAATGTTAGTATGATACATTACTCGTAACGTTTAAAATACTAGCTTATCGCTCGTGTTTCAAATCGTTCTTGTAAGCTATTGCCTTCTTACCGCACTTAAATATAGCATAAACTACTATTGCCTTTTCCTTTAAGAAATCACTTTCACTATTTTTTTCTTTACTGAAAAAAAGACGATGTACCTCTGAAAATTTTCTACTCTTTACCAAACCTACTCGGTCCGAGTGCCTTGCCCGTGTCAACACTCTGTTTTATTATACAAAGATATACATTATATTATACTCTATAGAATTATACATTATGTTGTATAGAATTATTATTATATACTGTAATCAAAAATGTACTTTTGACCCGATGGACGCGTAGCATATGAAGGGATTTCGGAAGAATTTTGGAGCTAATTTTGTAAAGATTAAGAGTGAGTTTTCATTTAAATCGGTTATGAGTTTAATACTTTAGTTAGACTGTACCAAGTTGGATGGCAATTTTGTATACCCTTCCTTTAAGGTTTTTAATAATATTTATAATGCCTTATTATATTTTGGTAAGGTTCGATTAAATTTTCGTTTACGTCGGTTGGGCGGAGTGAAATTATTATTGTTAAGGAAATATCTGTGGGAAATATTGTTTTATTTTAAAGTTATTTGTATGATTAAGGACCATATAGTCATGTTTGTAAGTCTCGTGGGCAGAACATAAAGTATGAAGTCGAAAATCATTCACTAAAAAGTCAAAAATAGGTCTGTGATTATGACAACGCAGTTCTAAAATCTCCCGACGACATATATATTATTATAATAAAATCTTTGCCAAAGTAATGGTTTGAAAACTTCGAGCCAACTTGCAACTGAGAGTTTTCATGAGGATTTGAATAATAATTTGGCCAAGTGCGAGTAATATGTAATGCGAGTAACCCCACAGTACGGGTACGCAACTCTAAAAACATGGTAAATAACAACAATGTACATACCAAAGCAACATATATTAAGGCTACAAAAAACAAGGCGCTAAAATGGTAGTGTCTGACAAAAATTTGTACCCTACTTTTTATTATTTTTGTTTGTTCAGGGTATGTCCCACAATCTATGCGGCAATAGGTTCAAGCTACATTTTTACGCCTTTTGGGGTTGAGACAATGGGAAAATAGAGTCCAGAGGCGCGACAACTTATCAAGGACCTCTCTGTCAAGCTGATAGATACCAGATTTGTGTTTTTTTTTAGGATTATTTGATTTCCCTTATTAAATCTTCTGTTTTATTTATAGTTCGTTTATTTAAGTTTTTGTATCCTGTTAGCATAAATACATTCTGACTAAATTTAAAACTTATATGCCAAAACCAAGAATGTTTAAATAATTGAAATAATGCAAGTTTCTTGTGTGGAGACCCCATTATTTTTTTTAAATATCATTATTAGATTGCATTACAAACTAGAAAAGACCAATTAGCAACAAAATGAAAGACAAGAATTTGATAACAAGAGGTCACAGGTTCGAATCCTGGCCCGAGGGTGTTTTTCAAATTCTCGTCTTTACATTTGTTTCTAATTTATCTTTTATAGTTTGTAATGCACTCTCATAATAATATTTAGAGTATTCCAAAGCGATGGATTTCACAAAAAAACATAATCTCTTTTTTTAATTTTTTTTAAATTAAATTTGTCGTAATAGCGGCCAACTGTAACACGTATTCTGTGAAAAATTCAACTTTCTACCTATTACAGTTGAAGCTGTAGACCCCCGTGACAGACGGACAGACAGAAAGCGGAGGGTTAGTAAAAGGGTCCCGTTTGGCACCCTTCGGGGACGGAACCCTAAAAATAGTTGAGCCGAAAAGATTTTCAGAATAGAATGATAAACTATGGTATGGATAAGCCCAAGTAATCATCATTGATTTTACCAAAAAAATATCTGAATTGATTTTTAAGTGTTATTCGAATCTTGGTTTTGGTACATATCTAGCCGGTATGCATATAAAGGAAATACTTAGTTAAAGAAATGTAAGCGGGCATAAAATATAATAAAAAGAAAAAAAAAACTTTTTCTCTGCTTGCTTTATTTTTTTATCGCTTGAATAATTTGAACAAAAATTGAATAAACTTAATACGATGTACAAAATCAATAAAAGAAAACTGCATAATTATGTTGGCCAAGCATTATTCCACATAATTGGAAGTTAATGTTTTTAGGATTTATTTCTTCACTTGTACCAGAAATACCTCCCTTTGTACCAAATTTCTATATTTTTTGATTTGTTTTGATGATCAATTTTGAGTGGAATTTTTGTTTGAAAAAAAAGAACTCTTAAATAATAAATAATTATAAATAATAAAATATAATAATTTTATTCCAGCCAAATAAGCATAAAATACATTGGCCATTATCTTGAAAGTAAAAGACAATGTCTTATCTTTTTTAAAGCTTATTCTGAGTCTTTGTCACTTGAAATTAATATATATTCATTTAAGTTTCAGGGTTCCGTACGTTTATACGATCACTTTTTTGTCCGTCTGTCCGTCTGTCAAACCCCTTTTTCTCGGACCCCGTTAGAGATATCAAGCTGAAACTTTATTGGTTTAAAAAACATTTGAAAAGAGACAAAATGGAATAACCCCCCTTAATCTTGAGATCCAAGTTCGATCCCCTCTCGGGTATGCATCAATGAGTTTTTCGGAATTTATATGCGTAGTATTTGTGTTCTTACCTGATACTTGCTGAACGGTGAAGGAAAACATCGTGAGGAAACCTGCATGCCCTAAAAAGCGTTTAATTGTGATCGATGTACGGCGATAGGGCTCACCACCCATCACGTTGGGACGCAATAATCGTCGGTGAAACGCGGGTGTACCGGGTGTGGACTGTGACTTGCATTTCACAGTTCACACTCGGGAACACCTCTGACACCCCCTCGGGGATTCATGTCGTGACGATATGTTTTTATATTCTTAAGGGAAAAAAAAACAAAAATTGCCGATATTTAATTTTAAAAAAGAAATTGAAGATCAACTTAATTAGACCCTTTGGATTCGTGGAGTTTAATAGATCGTAATTGTCACGTTAGTTTGTCTATTATAACTATTCGTGGAATAGTGGCCGTCCGAGGGAGGGGGGGAGGTAACAGGGGTCATAATCCCCCCCCCCCCAAATCATCATGACAACTCGAAAAATGCCCTAAGACTTTTCGATGTATTATCTACCTACTAACGTCTAAGTCAAAAATATTCAAAATAAAGTTATAAAATAGAAATTCTAACGGTGCAAACCAATGAAAAGCCCGTGAAATATTCGTGCCGTCGCGGACGTTTCCATTTGTTTTGTGATTGAGATTTTTCAATTTATCAAAAACCTGTTTTACTGTTGAAGTTAGCCTATCTAACTATACTTCAGGCAAGATGACCCTCCCTAAAATCTTGAGCTGCGACCGTGCCTATACGTTTGTGTTTTAATTTAAACGGTATGTCCGGAACCCTCAGGGCACGAGTCCTACTCGCACTTGACAAGTTTTTTTTATTGCGTTGTACTAGAAACATGAATTTTTGATATTAGTATTAATAGCACTACAACGTAGATAGACTATATAGGTATATTTATAGTACCTACTCCATGATACTTCAAGCCGCGCCTGTTCTTAAGGGCCTTGAGACAGGCATGATTGCAAGGATGTCCATCCATCCATCAGTCTGTTTCGTCCACTGCTGGAAGAAATGCCTCACACACGCTGGGCAGGCGGGTAGGTTGTATATATTATTATTATTATTTATTATGTATAATAATAATTAAGTACACAAAAAACTAAGCAAAACAAGTTTTAGGATTTTCTTACATGTCCATCCATCCATCCATCAGCCTGTTTCGTCCACTGCTGGAAGAAATACCTCACACACGCTGGGCAGGCGGGTAGGTTGTATATATTATTATTATTATTTATTATGTATAATAATAATTAAGTACACAAAAAACTAAGCAAAACAAGTTTTAGGATTTTCTTACATGTCCATCCATCCATCCATCAGCCTGTTTCGTCCACTGCTGGAAGAAATGCCTCACACACGCTGGGCAGGCGGGTAGGTTGTATATATTATTATTATTATTTATTATGTATAATAATAATTAAGTACACAAAAAACTAAGCAAAACAAGTTTTAGGATTTTCTTACATGTCCATCCATCCATCCATCAGCCTGTTTCGTCCACTGCTGGAAGAAATGCCTCACACACGCTGGGCAGGCGGGTAGGTTGTATATATTATTATTATTATTTATTATGTATAATAATAATTAAGTACACAAAAAACTAAGCAAAACAAGTTTTAGGATTTTCTTACATGTCCATCCATCCATCCATCAGCCTGTTTCGTCCACTGCTGGAAGAAATGCCTCACACACGCTGGGCAGGCGGGTAGGTTGTATATATTATTATTATTATTTATTATGTATAATAATAATTAAGTACACAAAAAACTAAGCAAAACAAGTTTTAGGATTTTCTTACATGTCCATCCATCCATCCATCAGCCTGTTTCGTCCACTGCTGGAAGAAATGCCTCACACACGCTGGGCAGGCGGGTAGGTTGTATATATTATTATTATTATTTATTATGTATAATAATAATTAAGTACACAAAAAACTAAGCAAAACAAGTTTTAGGATTTTCTTACATGTCCATCCATCCATCCATCAGCCTGTTTCGTCCACTGCTGGAAGAAATGCCTCACACACGCTGGGCAGGCGGGTAGGTTGTATATATTATTATTATTATTTATTATGTATAATAATAATTAAGTACACAAAAAACTAAGCAAAACAAGTTTTAGGATTTTCTTACATGTCCATCCATCCATCCATCAGCCTGTTTCGTCCACTGCTGGAAGAAATGCCTCACACACGCTGGGCAGGCGGGTAGGTTGTATATATTATTATTATTATTTATTATGTATAATAATAATTAAGTACACAAAAAACTAAGCAAAACAAGTTTTAGGATTTTCTTACATGTCCATCCATCCATCCATCAGCCTGTTTCGTCCACTGCTGGAAGAAATGCCTCACACACGCTGGGCAGGCGGGTAGGTTGTATATATTATTATTATTATTTATTATGTATAATAATAATTAAGTACACAAAAAACTAAGCAAAACAAGTTTTAGGATTTTCTTACATGTCCATCCATCCATCCATCAGCCTGTTTCGTCCACTGCTGGAAGAAATGCCTCACACACGCTGGGCAGGCGGGTAGGTTGTATATATTATTATTATTATTTATTATGTATAATAATAATTAAGTACACAAAAAACTAAGCAAAACAAGTTTTAGGATTTTCTTACATGTCCATCCATCCATCCATCAGCCTGTTTCGTCCACTGCTGGAAGAAATGCCTCACACACGCTGGGCAGGCGGGTAGGTTGTATATATTATTATTATTATTTATTATGTATAATAATAATTAAGTACACAAAAAACTAAGCAAAACAAGTTTTAGGATTTTCTTACATGTCCATCCATCCATCCATCAGTCTGTTTCGTCCACTGCTGGAAGAAATGCCTCACACACGCTGGGCAGGCGGGTAGGTTGTATATATTATTATTATTATTTATTATGTATAATAATAATTAAGTACACAAAAAACTAAGCAAAACAAGTTTTAGGATTTTCTTACATGTCCATCCATCCATCCATCAGTCTGTTTCGTCCACTGCTGGAAGAAATGCCTCACACACGCTGGGCAGGCGGGTAGGTTGTATATATTATTATTATTATTTATTATGTATAATAATAATTAAGTACACAAAAAACTAAGCAAAACAAGTTTTAGGATTTTCTTACATGTCCATCCATCCATCCATCAGCCTGTTTCGTCCACTGCTGGAAGAAATGCCTCACACACGCTGGGCAGGCGGGTAGGTTGTATATATTATTATTATTATTTATTATGTATAATAATAATTAGGTACACAAAAAACTAAGCAAAACAAGTTTTAGGATTTTCTTACATGTCCATCCATCCATCCATCAGCCTGTTTCGTCCACTGCTGGACATAGGCCTTTGCAGAATTTCGCTACTCTGGGCGGTCCTCCTGGAAGAAATGCCCATACTCACACACGCTGGGCTGCCGGGTTGGTGAGCGCGGTGCCGAAACCTTTGCACCAGTGACGCCGCTGCCCGTCACCAGGCTGTTTTATATAAGGCCCGGCAATTGGGAATGGATATACCGCCATCCATCGGTCCCAGACAATGGAGGGCCGCCTGGTTTTGCCTGAGAGCTGTTCTCTTACTCTCTCCCGAATAACTTCGGTAGGATTTGCAAGTAAGTTCATGTATATACTTGAATAATTTAAATTGTAGCAATGAATTACAGATAAATCTACACACGAAATCGATTGAACAGCGCCATCTAGCGCCGAGTAGCTGTACTAAAAAGCAACGCCAGAGCCACGCGTCATGCGCGGTGCTTCCCCGAACTAAGCCACACCATATATCAAGCACATGACTTGGGCATTTTAATTGGTCAAATTAAACAGATTTATTGATGCTTATGTGATATTATCACATGTCAGCGCATTTTTATTTGCTATTATAGCGTTTAGCGCACAATAAAGCCCGAGGTTTTTCATTATTTTCTAAATTAGGAGTTGGTTTAGTTGTATGGTGGATAATTGGTCATTGTTGCTGAGTGTTTTTGTTTATTTAGACCAAGTGAAGTGGATAATAGGTAATACCTACGATTTATAAGAACCTTGTAGGTTAACACAAGAAAGTAAATACTTCTAAACGGCTCTGAAATTGAATAAGATACTTATGTAAAATTCTACGATAGAGGTGTAATAAAATAATCGATAGCAAAAATATATTCATTTAAGCATTTAAGATCAGATTGGTTAGTATAAATAAAAGTACACTAATAGTTAGTATAATAAATATATATCAACTTCTAATACTCCCCGTTTTCCGTCGGAGATTTCTTGGTTGAATATAATAAGTTGACTTTTATTTATACAGCCAAACTCATGCTGGAGGCTTGGTAAGTGATCAGTAACACGGATCGATAACACTTTTTGCTGATTTCGCAAAAATTAATCTTGACGTCCCATGTAATTGACTCGGGGTTGGGCTTGCGTTTGTAAAAAACACGAAAACAATAATTTACGAATTTCACAAAAAGGGTCATCTAACCTTGTTACTGAGCACTTACCGAGTCTTTAGTAAGAATTTGGCTGCATAAATTAAAGTCACTTTATATAATAGATTTAAAAAAACGAATTCGGTTGATTCTTTTCTATAGAGATACCTAATGTGTACGGTAAACTAGACATTTCCCGCGGCTCCGCTCCCGCTCAAGAAAAAACTCCGAATTCTTTTACAAAAATCTTCATTGTTTTAAGATTTGAGTGCAGTCGAGATTTTTCCATAACCCCTTGAACTTTTCTCTAGAATCCAGTAATTCTCAAATTATTCATTTATTTATATTCATATTTGAGAAACAATACACAAAGAAATAACATAAACCAACAAAATATCCATACATAGACAGACAAATGAAAAAACGGGCAGTACAGTATCAAAACACAAAACAACACACAAATGTAAAAATAATGTTTAATTTTAAAAAATCAACAAGTGTGGAAAATTACACATGAAATTTCAAAATTTTGATCCTATTAATATTTAAGCGAAAAAAGGGATACATTTAAACAAATCAATGTATGATAATCATAGGTGGTAGAGCTGATGCCGAGCTCGACTGTGGAGGTACCACCATCTCACTCGCAAATCCTCCCGAAGTTATTCGAGGGAGAGTAAGAGAACAGCTCTCAGGCAAAACCAGGCGGCACACCATTGCCTGGGACCGATGGATGGCGGTATATCCATCCCCAATTGCCGGGCATTATATAAAACAGACTAGTGACGGGCAGCGGCGTCACTGGTGCAAGGGTTTCGGCACCGAGCTCACCAACCCGCCTGCCCAGCGTGTGTGAGTATGGGCACTTCTTCCAGGAGGACCGCCAAGAGTGGCGAAATCCTGAAAAGGCCTATGTCCAGCAGTGGACGAAACAGGCTGATGGATTGATGGATGGAATGTCATAAAACTTTTTGTTGTATAAATTAAACGTCCTATAGAAAACGCACTTTGTTGCATATTTATTCGTGGTTAATGGCACAGAAAACGATAAACTTCTTGTTGCCTTTGATGTACAACGGAAGTTAATTTGGCTAAGCAACTGCGGAGCATCAACTAAGTTGACACTAAGTTCACTGGTCAACAAAATTGTAGAAATTTTCTGTCACGGAAACGATTTATTGAAATTAATTAAGAAATTGGTCTGCTGAATCTGAATATGGACTCAGATTTTCTCTATAACGTCGTTATTTTTCTAAGACAGTGTGAATTTTGAAAAATTGCGTTTTTTCACTACTTCTGGCTGGTGGAACTTTACGCTTAGCACAGCTAGTTTTTCGGCTTTAATTTTCAATAATACTTTTTCTCGGTAGTTCTTTTTAATAATATGATAAAAAGATTCACGTAACCAAGCCTAGTTTTTGATTTAATGTCTCAAAACAATCACACCCAATTTTTCATAGTAAAAACTTGGTAGCAATGTATGGACAGAACAAGCTCTCACAAAATATTATTTATTTTAAAAAATAAGGTTCATTCGCAAATTCTTTTACTTTTACCTTTTACAAGTAAGGACTTGTAATGATGAGAAATAAATATATGAAATACATTTGTAATGAGTAAAAAAATTGTTCCGAAGCATTAAAGAAACGTAAAATTCAATACTTAAAGTTGATTTCACAAAAACTGAGACCTAATAGAAAAAAAATAGTTCAGATTTGGATTCAGCACACAGTTTTCTGCAAGAATTTCAAAATATCGTTTCTGTGCAGAAAACTAGCTGACCAATGTTATTTATACAGAAGTTTGATGTCGTGAGAGCTTCGTCTGTCGTTAAGATATAAATGAACATTTCTACTGACAGACAACCCTAGCAATTTAAGGTCTAAAGAGCTGCGAGAGTGCAATAAAAAGAACACATCTTGTTAACCAGCATAATTATATCTAAAGTCTGCTCAATTAAATGCCTACAAATACCAATGAACTACTTTTAAATAGCAAAGTTTTCATAAGCAGCGTCAATTTATAGCAAAAATTTAAACCTATGTTATTAAGCTGCCGCTCTTCTAGCAAAAGTTACATTTTTAGTTTATCAAAGACGTTGTATATGAAAATTCTGCTATTTAAAAACAGGTCGTCGTTATTTCCATACATTTAATTTATCAGACTTTCAAAAATTTGTCTGGTGGTAAAGTTATGATTTTTTTTTTCTAAGGTCACTCTTTTCCGGTTTTTGTTCGTTGTATAAATTGGTAAAACTAGGTTTACCTTTTGGGTAAAGTCCTAAAATTCTAAGTTTACCCTTATAAGGCTATGTTTACCCCACGCTGGTTGGGTTATGTTAGGTGTTGAGGGATCACCTTACTCCCCGTCGCTCGGCTCTTCACTCGTAGCATCTATGTTTAATTTATTCAGTTTTTTATTTTTATATTAATCTAACATTATTAAAAAAGCGTTGGGTAGACCTAGGTGTGCATACAGGTTATAGGGTTAACTCCGGAGTTTCGTACTTTACCTAAAGAGCTTGGATAATTCTAATTAAGTTTACCCGGGTAAACCAGGTGTTACCTATTCTTATAGGATTACCTGTGACATAAATACGTATGTATCGTATTGTATAATTTTCTTATTTGTCGGAACCATAAGTTTAAAAGGTTCATTTCATACTCTGTATAGGTATAAATTCGACTGGAGCGCGTGCAAATGATTGAGTCATAAGGCAAACACAGCCGCCATCTTTCTTAGTGGATTCTAACTAGTTTTTAGAAGTACCTAAAATAACTTGTTACGTTAGGGTAATACCCCACTCCGCAATTCCGATCTTATTTAAATTTTACACAAGTGACAAAGAAAATAATGTTTTAATTTCAACTGTTTGATGTACAATACATGATGTTTGGCCAGTAATAAATAAGCGTATCAAAGGAAGCATATCGAAGCCGATTCTGAAGGCTTTCATTTTAGTTTGAGCGCTGTCAAAACTAAATTTTCTTCATTCCTCTTACTTTTATTTTTTATTATATTACTTAGGGAAAAACATTGTTTTGACAGCACTAAAACTTCAATCAAAGCCTTCAGACAGAATCGACTTTATTGTAGTTGTAAAAAAGTTTGAAGTGTTTGTAAGTTTAGACATTGAAATTATGAAAAATTACTCTATATAACTCTCTTAGTTATTAATTCTGAATAACAATATTAAAGTAGTACAAATGTCATCTGTGTATTTAATATTATAATTATTATAATATTATTTCAAAGTTTTGTATTGTTTAGACATATTTTGCCATAACTATCATTTTTTGAATTTTCGTCTGTCTGTGTTTATGTGTGTAGATATTATCTATTTTATCTCAGGAACCACTTAACGAATTTGGATGTGGTTTTATTTATTATTATCGTAGTGTCCCCGCTCAACATTAAGGCTATAAGGGTTGTTCATAAAATAACGCCCAAGCCGAAATCGGGGCAGAAGTTGAATTAACGCGGTTGAAGCCGCAGGGTGAAAGGGTAGTTGATTTAAAATGGACTTCCAGCTCGATCGTGCCTCCTGCCATTTTACAGGTTAAGTCATAATGGATATCGTATTCTTTTTTTCAATTGGCTTCCTCTTGGCCTCTACAACACCTTATGGAAAGCGCCGATTAGACCAAGGATCAACTATTCTTGAATTCTGGTGAAAGTGGAAGAGTGAAAGTGGAAGAGTGAAAGCAGGCAACGTGTTGATCAATCTGTCCAAGGACTTCCCCAAAATCTACGGCAGTCAGTAACAGACGAATGACGTATACCGTAACCTGGTGAAGGTATGGATTTTTATAAGATTATGGTTTCTTGGTACAATTAACTTGACATAATCCTGCCTTCATAATTACCAGTAGTAATTTGTACATATTCTAATGTAGTACTTTTAATGTGAGAGGCGAAATTCACGTAAGAGTTTTGTCCCTATAATTGATATTTTTGTATTAATTTGCATTTTTTTTTGTAAAAACGTTTGGCGTGTATCTATGTTTTAAACATGACTATATGTATTTTCAGTTTGATTAGCCCATTCGTTTTTGAGTTAAGCTGCAGAAAGAGGACCTGAGAAATTGTCATAAGAGAATCTGTAAAAAAAACACAGTTTTGCAAAATCCAAAGAATACGTTACATACAAATCATACAGTTTTCTTTTCTACCGACTACGGATATAAGTGGCTACATGACATTATGTATACATACTCGTATGTATGTGTGTATGTTCGTACTGAGTTGTAACAAAAGGAATGCGCTGATACGGACGAAATGTCGTGCAGCCAACCGTTCGGCGGCACAGGGATGAAATAAGGGAAAATATCGTTCATTTCTTTTCCTTTAAAGCAGGGACATTATCAAATGAATGGTTCTCGGTTCCATATAAAAGTAAAATTAAATATCCGCACAACTGTAAAAAGGGTCCCACAGTTTTCATTTTTGTGTCTTTTTTATTTTTTTATGAATACTCAAATTCTTGTATCTGCAGAATACAATACTTCTTATCTTCGAGGTCTAGATTTATAACCTAAGTAGAAATTCATTAATTATTTCACCGAAATACCTCGTTTTATCTGTCAGATATTATACATATTTTGGCTGAAGTCTAGTAAATCTTACCTTTATTACTTCTTCGGAATACTTCTCTGCTTGACCTGGCATAAAATCAATTTTATGTGGATGTCAATAATTTATGTAGATTAGTTAACTTTCTTTTAACTTTTTAATTGTACAGCGAATTGGATTATTCTGTAATGCTGTGCAAATTTTTGATAAATAAATAAAATAAATAAATAAATAATATCACAGATAGCTATTGCAATACACGCAATACTTAATGATCATTTCCCAGGGAAGGGGTAAGCGTAGTTTCAAACCGAGGGCCGATTTTTCAATGGGAGTTGAATTTTAGCCAAAACCGGTGCTAAAATCAGCCGAGGGTGTAATCTCATATCATGATAAAATTTCGACAAAGGAAAACATAAAATCGTATATTTGTGTCCGAAGGGCAGCAGTAACGCTCAACCTGTCACGTTGGAAGTTAAAATATTCAGTAAAAAGAGGGTGTACGAGTTTTGATTGTTCCAGTGATGATAGTCAGAAGAACTGGGCTGAGAACTAACATTCCTTGGGAATATATATCGTGATAATATGTGTGTTTTTTTATTTAAGAAAAAATTCTCTGTGTGCAGAATTTGCAATATTTTTGATACGCAACTATCTACTAAAAATTCTCTGTCTCTGATTTTTGCAGCGTTTCATTAAGCTTAGAGCGCTTGGAGTTTCTAACGAAAGTTTGACTTTCACTTGTCCCCTACCCTAGGTCCGGCCCTGCACTAATGTCGTGGGACCAGCCGTCTAGTGACGTGACACACGCTATTCCAAACAGAAACAGACGTACACACTCTACTTTTATTTATATGTACTTCGAGCTTTTTTGGGCGAGTTTCGAAAGTTTTAATGGAGAGGGTTTTAAGCTTACAACTCTAAAAATTTACGGAGCAAAATGTTCTATAGCTTAAATCTTTGCAAACTCTCTCTTTTATACAAATAATTTATGAGTGTGAATAAGTTCCATTTAAAAAAATGCCCATGATATCGATATATATATTAGAGCAACACTCTACTCACTTCAAAAAGCAATCATAAGGTTTCAGTTTTGTTACTATCTATTAATTATTCCGGATTTATTTGGTGTAGAGTTTTATTTGCATCGAGACACAATTTCCAACCAAGAAAGTAGCCTTTGTACTACCAATTAACATCACTAGATGGCGCCACGCGTTCCCTAACCAAGTATGGTAACCTTATGCTTTGTTCTCGTGTGAAAGCCCCGCTAAGCAGTTTAAAAGTATTAAAGCTCAGTTAATATTTAAGTTAGTCCGAATAACAGTGCACCCACTTTTCACTGACGATTATTTGAACTATCGCGTTGAAAAATCGTCATAACTTCTGAGTTTAATTGAGAAAACTTGCCAAGTTCTATTATATTCAGTAGCAAGGACCCTAGCAAACTTTCTTATAAAACAAGTGAAGAACGTTATACATTATTGCAGTTATGACTCAAGAAGTCTCCATAAACCTCGGCACCCAATTTGATATAAATAATTTTTTAGCGAAGCTTTTTTATTATACGCAAAACCCTTTTTCACATTTATGTTTTTGGTGGGATATCATTTATTTTTGTAAAGATATAGAATAAATACGTATTAAGAGCCCTGTAGTCGGTGGCTTGAAGTCAGTTGAGCACGGGGTCGCTATGCTTGCTATTTCATTCTACATTCAACTTCGGATTATAGACCACTGACTGACTGTTATTAGTTGACCCAAACGTTCATTTCCCGAGCTCGCACGGAACTAACCGAACACGCTGTGAGAGGCAAGCTAACGCGATACAAAATTCATGTCTTGAAAAAACTCGAGGATGGTTTTGGTTCTTCCTATAATTTCAGCAGAAATATCCCAAAATCGAAATGAAACAAAAATATTTTTGAATAATATAAAATATACTATGCTGTGAAACTAAAACTATTTGATTTGTTATATCGCTTCTAGGACATTACGGTACATAAACATTCATCAAAATATGTGTGAAATCCAGGACTTTAGACGCTTGTAACTTGTGTATGTATTTGATTTTGATAAATGTTTTAGTTTCACCTCGTGCATATTGTATGAGATATGTTGAAAAAGGAAAATAATAAGCAAGTACCTATAAATAAGGATATTATCAGCGAACTGCGCTAGTATGGGAGTTGGGCCGAATAGAGTGCTCTTAAGCTCTAAAATGTCCCATTTTTAGGGCTCCGTCCCTGGCCCTGGCTATGTCCCTGGGGAACCGCCTGTCTTCAGACATACATGGCCTTTGCCCAAGTGAAGATTCTAACCATTAGAAGAGTAAAAAAACAGTTTTGGTAACAGTCAGGAAGAAGGTATTTAAAGTCTTGCCCATAACTGTTTAGGATAACTTTTTTTTAACATTACTTACATATTATACAAGTGGGTGCTTCTAAGCACTAAAAAACTTAAAAGAGTTTAGCTTAGTACTAGGATCCGGTAACCGGTGAGCATAGTAAAAATAAAACGCAACTCTATATAATAAACACCAAAACAACTCTTATCTATGTACTACCCACCAATGACCACAAAGACCAACCAACTTAGCTGTTCAGCAAAAGTATTCTTACTCCTCGTGCACAAGTATTAATACTAAAAAAAGAATTGATTGTATCACAAACGTGAGTCTCAAATATTTTTATACCCTACTCGAAATAAAACTTGTGGATAAAATAATTCATTTTGTCATTTAGTTATCGTAAATTTCTCAGTTGCTATATTTACCTATAATTTTTACGTAATCCCAAACTACTATAATTTTTTCCATAATTTTCAGTTCATTAGTTTCGGAAATAAGGGGCGGGGGACAATCGGGGACATGCATTTTTGTGGTTTTTCAAAGATTTCTCGAATACTTATAAATTTTTCATTTTTTATTTATCTCATTTATTATAAAATATCTTTAATCACTATGGTTTTCCTGTAATTGGCCAGTTATGACCTATAATCTTCATTACCATATTTTTTTTAGTCCACCAGTTTCGGAAATAAGGGGAGACATGCTTTTTTTGTGGTTTTTCAAAGTATTCTCAAAATCGATGCCAGGAAATATATAGGTAGTAAAAGTATATAGTTTTACAATAGCTCTTTAATATCTAAAATTTGATACCCATTTGTATTTTAAAGATATTTTTAAAATTTTTATTTTTTTGTATTGGAAATATTTTGAATAATTTCAGATTTTCAAAATGTTTTTTATACCGCATTATGTAGGCAAGTGAATGCTATTTTTGTGGCACATTTTAAGTCTTTATCTTTAACGGTGCTAAAGTTATGAGGCTGTTACATACGGACGGACGGACGGACGGACCGACAACGGAGTCTCGCCATAAAGGTTCCTTTCTGTGCCTTTTACGAAACACAAAAAAAAATAGTTTAATAGTTAACCCACGCAGACGTAATTAATGGCTGTGTCCCTGGGGAACTGTTTGTCTTCAGAAAACACAAACTATATAGGTACATGGTGTTTGTCCAAGTAAGGAATCTAAACATAATAACAGTGTTTTTTTTTTTAAATCCGTTCATTATGTAGTACTTCAGATATACAAACTAATAAATGTTACCTCCTTATAATATTAGTCTCGATTAGAGTGCATTGCAAGATAGAAATACCGGTCAAGTGCGAATAATACTCGTACCTGAGAGTTCCGTACATACCATTTAAAACATAAAATAATTCCACGAGCAGTTATTATTGACCAACTTAAATTGACATGTACGATCTATTAAACTCCATGTATCCAAGGGGTCTAAATACATAGGTTGGTCACGAATATCTTCCGAAATAATTAAATGTATGCAAATTTTTCCTTTTTATACTCAGTGACCTACCGTTATCTGAAATTTTCTAAGTCCCCTGAAAGGGGTTTAGGTTTTATAAGAGTGAGTCAATCAGTCAGTGATTAAATTAGTGATGTTTAGACGTAAATATCTCGAGTACTGTTAAAGTTTCGTTTATGAAATTTAGGATTTTAGGTACTTCCGCAGACCTTAAAAGATATGTAAAATTACAATTTCTTAGGTCCAAAAGGAAATGAGTTATGGGGCGTAGAAAGTAGCTCGAAATGGTTCGTGTAACACACGGCTGATACGCCGATCTTTTCTTTTAGAACTCGGCCGAATACGCTGCTGTTTGTCTAGATACCAGCTACATATAACCTTAAACTAATGCACAACAACATTAAACAAATCAAAACAGATTTATCATCAACATCTTTTCACCCTCCTTCCTCTGGTCTATGAGGTCAAACAGTACTTTTTAAGACAACTGCAAACACAATCCAAAACGTACTCTAAACTCTTGTGTTAGACCACAAATTCAGTTATCAAAAAATCTACTGATAACCTCGGAGTTCGAGGTCAAAATGGTGTAACTCGAAACTTTTTGGTAAATTAATTTGAGTTCTATTTTGTTGGAAATTGGGTTGGGAATTCAGTAGAGTGTGGGTGGAAGTCTCAAACTAAGTGGCAGGAAAGTCCAATTATTGTCAATTCTGTGCAACGACTGGCTCAGTGGGATTTTTGGTTACTGTGACGTCACTGTCGGTTTCTTGGTTATTTTATTATGAAGTTGTTAGAGAATACAGGGAAATTTTCTCATCTGTTAACCCTTTCAACATGAATAATGTTTTTATTATCACATTAATTTTCATAACTACGCTATTACATTTTATATTCTAGGTTAAAAAAAAACCTGGCCTAAAAATTACATATAACATAACTTAATAATAGTATAAAACTAACATAAATTATATAAAAAATAAACTATTTATAATAAATAAAAGATGCTGGCCAAATCACCGCTGTCGGTCGCTGGGAAGGTAAGTGGTCTGTGGGTTCCCAAAAGGCTGACGGCGTTATCACGCTGGACGGCCAGGCTTATTCTTTGGTCAAAATAGGCCCCAGCCCTTCGGTCACCCAAAACGTCGACCAGACGCGACGAAATTTCTATCGTTTTACAAAATTAAACGTAATTTTGGGCAAACGACACAACGGCTAGATAGGTTTAGACATCTGAAAGCAGTCATCAAAATAGAGTAAAAATAAAAAGAGATTTTGAAACAGAATGACTTTAAAAGCACTTTTAGTACAATTTTGTGTTACGAAAACCGAAAAAACCGGTCAAGTGTGACCAGGACTAACGCTCTGAGGGTTCTGTATTTAAATGATACAGTTAATGGACTCGAATGATTTGAATAAAAATTACAAACTTATTAGTACCCACAAAATGTATGAAAAAAGAAACTGCAAAATTAATCTGGTCGAGTATTTGGGTACGTAACCGTAAACCTATATTAAAAATCTGCGTTTTCAGCGTTTGTTGTTTACATACAGTATATGCCCCATAATATACAGAAAGTTCCAAATTCTTAACTAGTTCAGTTTTTGAAATATACCCTATAACAGATATGGTATAAAACTGTCCTTTCATATCTATGAGTACTAGGTGAAATTAAATAAACCAACCAAATTCATACTGGAGACTCTGTTATTAGTGATCAGAAACAAGCTTCAATTAAACATTAGGTAAATTCGAAAAAAAATTTTTTTGCTTCCTTACTGCCTAGTCTAGGAATTGTACTTAAACAAGTCCAACCAGTAAGGGACCAAACATTTTTTTTTCAAATTTGGCCCGATGGATAACTGAACCTAGTTTTTGAACACTAACCGAGTCTCCAGTATGAATTTGGTCGGTTGGTTTAATTTCACCCTAGATTTTTGGAATATAGGTATTTAATACTCTACTTAATGAGTTCTAGACAATGACACCCCATTACCGGGGTATGAAAAAAAAAATTTTTTTTTCGGCAAAAAAAATTTTACTCAATTTTTAATTCAACATTCGGTTTTGAGTTAAAATTTTACACAACATATCCAAATTTCAGACCTGTAACTCATTCCGTTATACGGGCGGATAGACAGCAGAGCAAAACTCCGTATTGTCTTTTCGGCGTGGAACCTTAAAACGGGCACATAACCAAAAAATGTCTTGATCCTTGAAGTTTTCCAAAATATTATTGTTATGGCGAATAATGATGACTAAGTTATTGAGTTTTTTTTTAAACCGACAGCGGTTCATAGTCCTTCTAATTGAGTATCCACCAAAATATTTTTCGGGATTCACGTGCCCAGTATAATTCTTTCTGTTGAACGATGGAGGAAGACACTGTGAAATATTTGTGTCCGAAGTAAGGCGATGACGTGAGGCTACGTGGAAGCACCCTAAAGCTGTGATTGTTTGTTTCATATCGCTCACTTCATCCGGAAATATTGAAACTTACACCTTGATATCGAATTCCTTGACCATTCTTTGCATTCATTGATATTCCCAAAGATATTTGATACTTTGTGTGTGATTCATAGAAAAACCTTGGCAATTTTTTAAAGTGAAAATACTTTTTTTATAGAGTTGCTACCACTATGTAGAGCAGGAGTCTTCAGGGCCAATAATCTATTCCAGGTCTGTCAAAGGTGAATTAAAATTTTCTTTATTTGTTCAAAAGATACACAAACAGATTAATGTGAGGATTGACACTGTTTACTTTTCACCAGATTGTCGATATTTGCTTTTATTTTTATAGTCGTAACCCGCAGACTACCATCCAGATGTACATCCGTAATCCTTGTCCTGGTTTTGAACTTAACTTTTTCATCCTTATGTGCTGCTAAACGTGACATCATCTTTGTGGGCGTGATTTATTATTATATACTCAATTCAATAGATAAATAAATTCATTAAATAAATATTTCTTTTAGCCTCTGAGGGCCGCGAGAAATGTCTCGGCGGGGCGGGCCGCACGTGGCTCGAGAGCCGCGGGTTGAAAACCCTTGATGTAGAGTTTTATAAACCGCTTCGAAAGTGATACAAAATACATATTGATACTACTTATTGGTTAATGTTTAATACCGGAAAACATATGTGATATCTAAGTATTACACATTTTCTTTATAAAATATTTTATAAGGGAAAAAATATAACATTTTTAAAAACTTCCAAGAAATGATAATATTTCGCCAATCGTTGATGATTATTTACTAAGAAAATCGCCAAGGTTGTGAAATAAAACAAAAATTTAGCATGCATACAAAGAAGACTATAAAAGTACTAAAAATTAACAGTTGTCAAAAACCCCAAACAGAGCTGCGTACTTACAAGCCCGCAACTCAATAAGTGTCCTTACAAACCCTACAGGATTTCAATTAAATCACCGTAACAGATGCGTAATTGCATAATGATCTCTCAATTCGTATCGATACAAACGCTACTTTACATGAGCGCACTTGAAAACTATAAAAATAAAGAGCCAGTTTAATTTTTCACATTGTCGAAACTGTATTTTTTATTAAATAAGGGTGTTTTTCGCTTGAGTTCGTGTTGAAACAAGATATGTTTTTGAGTAGAGATATCGGGGTGTGTGCTTCAAATGACAAGTAAAAGTAGCGTAGGGTTTGTCGAGTGTGCTGAGTTAAGTGTTGTATTGTTATAGAATTTGTATTTCAAAAAGTTTATAATATTGTTTAATAAATATGATATGATAATTATTTATTTAAAGATTGAGTTATTTGGACTGTGTTCTGTTATTGTAAAACCTAGGTTCATAGATGTAAATATCTAAAAATCTGTGCAAGTCAGTCTTTTAAAACAAGTTAAAGTAAAATAACTATAGCTAGGTATACTATCAAGGGTAAAAGGCCAAGATCTGGAATGATCTACCTCCAGCCTCCACCATTGCATGGCCAGATTTAAACTAAGATTTTCAGAAAACATGGAAGAAAGATTTTTTATTTACAAAATCTTACATAGAAGCCGCATTAAAAGAAACCTTGATATGATAATTTTACATTAATTATTAAGTTTAAATCTTAGATCGAGAATATAATTTCATTTAATTAATATTAATGATAGGTTTGTATTTGATTATGGTTTACTAGCTACCTGCGGAAATGTTGTTTTTGTTTGTGCATGTAAACGGACAGGCTGAAAACCAGCGCTGTGTTTCTGCTCTACATCTCACAGCAGATGCTGAGTCTAATCTTTTTCGTCACGTTGTACAAACGTACAGTTTATTTATTTAGTATTAATATTATTTGTTCCTTTTTTTGCAATTTTATTATTTTTAGCTTATTTTTTATTTATGTCGTGTTAGTGACGAATATATTTCGTTTCTTTTCTTTCTTGCTTGATTCTTTTATCGAAATCAAACCTATCAAAAGGTCAAAGACACCAATAGAAAACTATGGTAACTAAGCGGAATTAGAACCACGAGTCCTAGTCGAATATTGTTGTGGTTTTCACTTTAAACTAATGGTTTCCTTGAGGAAGGTCTTAGAATAGGTGTGTTATTGAGAGGGAATGAGCTCTCATTATTTTAGGTCACATAAAAGGAGATCGAGGACGGTTTTCCAGAGATCTACCTTGGTTGACATGAAATACAAACAGATGTCCATTTTGCAATAATTTCATTTTATCATCCAAAACCCATACTAACAACAGGTAGCACGGCACTCACTTTAAGCCACTCATCATTATACAATAATACCCTTTATTAGAGAGACATAAGAGCTGTAGGTAATGTACGGTCAGCAACAAAAGTCGTAAGCACGTTCATGCGCATGAGCATTCACAATGCTATTGTTGGGCTCGATGGCCGCGGATAATGGCTGACGGTACATTTGCGGATGATGATGAGATGAAATTGACGTTTTATGTTCACGGTACTAGCGAGGAGATTACTCTGTGATTTACAGATGCAGAGTGTGTCCAAATTCTGTTTATGTTTGCGGACTTATTATGGGGTTGGGGTATTTGGTTAAACTGGCAAACAAGCACTGATTAGTCCAAATCTTTCACTTATTTAAGCTGATTGTAGACTTCAGCCGTACCTTTTCCCCATCCAAATAACAAAAGCATATCTATTCATTTATTGCAATAATCGATAAGCATACAGTAAATGACAGTGTTACTTATGTGCAAATGATATTTGTTTCAGAATTAATGCAATGTTGGTTTAAACTATTATTTTACTAGACATACCTAAATGAAGAAGCACAGTATGATTTTGAGTCCTTTCATCTTTACGTAAATTACCCAGAAAATTATTATCGGGTAAAATACGAGTAACCCTTGCTCAGATAAGCATTTTTGTGTAGAATCTGTTCTGGTAAAGAGTTCAAAACGAATGCTGAATTTTTATAATTATTTTGTGAGTACATTTTTATTTTCGTAACCTGTTATATATTTTATCTAACCTCATATCGTAAAATCCTCATTACGAACTCTGGCATAATGAAAAATTTTTTTCTAAGATTGCAGTACATGTGATACTAACTAGGAAGGCAAAGGGAACCTAGCCCATACAGCCATGTCTGAGGTTTAATATCAAATACCAATGAGGTTTTTATATAATGCTCTCCAATACATACAAAACAGTAACGAGGTTACAGTAAACTTTATTTTCAGCCAGGTATTGTCTATGGCTTACGGCCCGTTGGAATCGGTCTGTCAATGGATGAACTGTTTGTTGCGCCATAATTTTAGAGAAAATTTATTAATTACTTACTGTGGTTTCATGGGTCTAAATAAGTATTTTGGCTTAAAATTACTGACATGGTGATGAATCAACACAAAAATTTGTGAAAATTGTGAAAATTTCGCAAAAAGGGTCAGCAAACCTTGATGCTGAGAACTTACCGAGTCTTCGGTACAAATTTGGTTGAATAAATTAATGTCACCTTGTATGTAACAAAACGATTTCTTAAATACCCCAAATGGATTTCCAAAATGGTTGCGTATTTTGTTTTCTACCAATATATATCTTTTAGCTTCATCAACTAACCGTTACTGGATTATGATAGTCTTTTCACTATAAATAACCAACACACTTCTATCCGCGCTTGTACCAAACCAACCAAGTCCACGCTACTGTTTATAAAGTTATCCCCAAATATTACAGACAGCTTTTGTAGGATTATATCGTTCTGTGAGTATTTATTTATTTATAAGAATTATACGTGAAATCTGGGCTAACCTATTGTTCACTTATCACGACTTTTAGACGAAGTAACAAGGCAATATTCGCCTTTATCGCAAGTGAATAAGAGATAAGCTACGTCAAGAGGTAATGGTGGTATATTCTTTCCCCCTTTGATGCACCATTATAAAAGGGTGCAAAATGTTACTATTTAAGGCCTTTGAATAAAGTAATAATAAATAGTAGAGACCGCAAAATATGGCTTGATATATTACTAGCTTTTTCCCGCGGCTTCACTTGCGTGGAAGTGTCTTTCAATCAAAGCATCATTTATTTCCGCGTAAGATAATAATTTGATGGACAAGTAAATGTCGGACTTGCGCACTAAGGGCTCCTTACCATCACACAAAACTGGTACGGAACCCTAAAAACATACATATCAACAAATATAGGTGCTAAAGCAACTAAGGCCACGAAAAATAAGGCGCTAAAATAGTAGCGTCTGACAAAAATTTGGCACCATCTGCGTACGAAACCCAACTTTTTATTATTTTTTATTTTACTTCAGTTAGAGTATGTCCTACAATCTGACTAAATTTAAAACTTGTATGTATTTAAGTTAGAGTCAAAACTAATAACGTTTAAATAATGCAACTTTTTCGAGGTTTCTTGTATGGAAACCCCCTTACTTTTCTTTATATATTTTTTTAAACATTTTTAGTGATTAAAACCAGTATAGTAACACGTTTTCTGTGAAAATTTCAACTTTCTACCTATTACGGTTGAAGCTATAGACCCCTGTGACAGACAAACAGACAGGCAGATAGTGGAGGCTTAGTAATAGGGTCCCGTTTGGCACCCCTCGGGCAAGGAACCCTAAAAGGTATTAAAAATAACTTTTTAGAGCCATTTCATTAAATCTAGAATTAAATTGAAGGAAGGGCGGTTTCGAAACTACTCTAGGACTTTTCTTTTTTTTCACAATAGACTTACTCTTAGCCACAACCGCACCTGATTTAAGTGATGATGGGACGTAGGATGAAGCGCGCTCAGCCAGAATGTATAAATGTACTCCTCTTTTAAAATAATCCGGGCTATCCATCCATCCATCTGTCAGCCTGTTTCCTCCACCGCTGGACATAGGCCTTTCCAAGATTTCACTACCCTTGGCAATTCTCTTGAAAGAAATGCGTGAAATAGGTGAGCGCGGTGCCGAAACCCTTGCGCCAGTGACGCCGCTGCCCGTCACCAGTCTGTTTTATATAAGGCCCGGTAATTGGGGATGGATATACCGCCATCCATCGGTCCCAGGCGATGGTGGGCCGAGTGGTTTTGCCTGAGAGCTGTTCTCTTACTCTCCCCCGAATAACTTCGGGAGGATTTGCGAGTGAGATGGTGGTACCTCCACAGTCGAGCCCGGCATCAGCTCTACTACCCAGAATCCGGGTTATATCAATGCAAAAATGAGGACGCTAGCAGAAGTTCCATATCACAGGCCACAGCTGTACGGATTATAAACGAAGATTTAAAACGTTCCGTTCGGGTTGTCGGAATATTGACATTGACAATAGGTACTGGGTGAAAATAAATCAACAGGCCAAATTCATATTGGAGACTCGGTTTTATAAATGTTTTTTCTCAAAAATACATTGTAATATTACCATTACATACTGTAAACACCTACCAGAAAATACTTCATCCTGGCGAGCTATTTAAAAGTGTGCAGGAAATCTGATTAACTGTCCAGGAAATTCGTATGAAAATCCATTACATACCATATGTGCACAGAGTATATTTCATATATTATTAACTTTGTATTGGGGTCTTACTCGCGATAACTAACAACATACCTTAATAGATATGTGCTTGACGTTTCGACGCTTCTGTAGACTGTCGTGGTCACAAGCTAACTGACGAGAGTAGCAGCAAAAATGTCCTTGGCGAGCCGGCGGTAGGTAGCACATTATTTTTCTTTTTCCTACCCGCACTTTGTCTTTTGTTAATTAATTGTTTCTTTCGTCACACACGACTGCTGCTGCTGCTTTTGCTGCTACTCTCGTCATTTAGCTTGTGACCACGACAGCCTACAGAAGCGTCGAAACGTCAAGCACATATCTATTAAGGTATGTTGTTAGTTATCGCGAGTAAGACCCCAATACAAAGTTAATAATGTGTGAAAATCGCGAAAGTTTAAAGTTACGGGCTCGGACTTTTAACTTACTCGTCCAGGATTGCTTATTTCCTGGTCTTAGCAGTAATGTACTATTACATTTAAACTCTGAAATTATCGGGGTTTGTTTAAAAGTCAGCCTGTATATAGGTGAAACTTATTGCGCGCATTATTTCTGTCTCCACTTTTCAGTGAAGTGCCATCGTATTTCGAAATATTAACTACACTCATATATAAACACAATATTTCATCACAATACCTCACAGTAGCACAAAACACATTAGTGCCACATTACGACGAGCTGAACAAAAAGGCTAACCGTAAGGGGTTCGTGGCGGTTCGGCTTTCATTTGTTGGCCTCAGAAGAGTTTCAGTAGACAGGTAAAATTATAAATTGAAAAGTTTGTGTGTGTGTGTGTGTGTGTGTTTGTTACTCTTTCACGCTGAAACGGCTGAACGTATTTGGATGAAATTTAGATTGAATATAGCTTATACCCTAACTTAACACATAGGCTACTTTATATCCCGGAAAAAAGCATGTCATTAAACCGAATAACACGCGGGCGCAGCCGCAGACAAAAGCTAGTACTAAATATAATTCTGTACCTTAGAGGTAAAGTATGTTGTAGTGAAACTGTGAAAAGTAGTATAAAAGTCACACGAGTAGCAAAATCATAACGTATGCAGACTGTACAAATTAATTTAGGGTAGATATATAATCTACAGCAAAGCGTAGTGTAGGCCGACCTCATGGCTGATGGATGGATGGATGGATGGAGATATTTAATCACTGAAAATCCGAAAACGAGACATAGTACTGATTAATTTAAATCTGCAGTCGTTCTATAGAAATGGTGTGTAAATACAGTGCGACAAGGCTCTTTTGGCGCGAGGATTGGTCGTGGACCAAATAGGAACTAACGCCGCTATCCTAATAAAACGTGACCCTTGTTTCACACCTGCCCCCTGTCAATGTCATCCATGCGCCAAAAGAGACTTGTTGCACAGTACTTAATAGAAAATACTTTATCTGCAAAAAACTCATCGTACATAGGTAACACTAAAAGTTTCCGGAACTGGCCACTTACATAAACAATATTTAAAAATTTATTGCAACATTTGAAAATAGAACTCTTTGGCTGTAGAATGCAGTTTGTTTCATCTGACTGTCTTTTGTTTTTACCTTGTGGCGCCATTTAAAAAATTGTGTGTCTGCATCAACATGGATTTAACTCGGGAAAATTTTCGTAGTATGATTTTCTACGATTTTAAGTGTAATTTGACAGCTCAACAGAGCATCGCTCGGCTTGAAACAGCTTTTGGCAATGAAGCACCATGCAAGACGACTGTTTATAGCTGGTTTGCAGAATTCAAGCGTGGTCGTATCAATCTCAGTGACGAATCTCGCGATGGTCGGCCGTCCACCGCTGTGACCAACAAAAACATCGATGCTGTGCGCCGTATGATTGAAACAGACAGGCATGTGACCTACCATGAAATTCGCGCATCCTTAGAAATAGGCATGAGTTAAATACAATCAATCCTACACAAACATTTGGGTGTGAGAAAGCTGTGCTCGCGGTGGATCCCACACAACTTGACCGAGGCTCAAAAAACGGACCGCGTCACTTGGTGCAGTGCCATGCTTACCAGATTCAACGAAGGTGCGTCAAATTTGGTGTGGGACATAGTAACAGGTGACGAAACATGGATTTATTGCTACGATCCCAAAACAAAGCAGCAATCGAGCGTATGGGTCTTTCAAGATGAGCCGAAACCAACCAAAGGGGCGCGCGTGAAAAGTGCATCTAAGCGGATGATTGCTTCTTTTTTTAATGAAACTGGACACGTTGCTACTGTTGCTTTAGAGAATCGTCGTACCGTGAATAGTGACTGGTACACGACCATTTGTTTGCCGGAAGTTATTGACGAACTCCGTAAAAATAACCGTAAACGCCGTATCATCCTGCACCACGACAATGCTAGTTCTCACACGGCCAGACAGACAAACGACTTTTTGAAGACGAAAAATGTAGAACTCATGAGTCATCCTGCATACAGTCCCGACCTGGCACCTTGTGACTTTTTTCTGTTCCCAAAATTAAGAACCAATTACGCGGTCAACGATTTTCATCACCAGAAAAGGCTGTCGAGGAGTATGAAAAACACGTTTCAGAGGTCACCACAGGGGAGTGGCACAAAAGTTTTCAAAACTGGTTTGTTCGAATGAAAAAGTGCATAGACGCCAAGGGAGATTATTTTGAAAAACAATAAATTAATTTTGTACCTTTAATAGTATTTTTTCATATTCATTCCGGAAACTTATAGTGCGTCCCACGTATTACATACAATTTTGGGACATCCTTTTAAGTATTAAAATACCTGTGCCAGTATTTGCCTAAAATGGATCAAACAAATGGCCATTTTATTTGAGGGTTGGTTGTTTTAAAAAAGTTGTCTGAATAAACGAGTATTTGTCACTAGGTTTTGATTTTTAGCGACTTGAAATCCATCTTTAGAATGCGAGTCTCCCGGTGTTTTTTTTATGTTGAAGGCATAGTATTTAAAATCTTTACAAAAGAGGTGTTCGGATTTTCTAGTAGCGTAGTAATTTAACATTAAGTACTGCAAAGTCAAAAGTACCCGGAATAGAAGAGCTTTAATGCAAATTAGATTGAAAAAGATATGTCAGGATCGTAGCGACGAAAATCTGTGTTATTTGCCTACCCCTTTGGAGGTCAAGAATGAGTAAATGGTTCCATGTATAAATGTAAATTTGAAAAGATTTTGTCATATTAATTAGTTTGCGTCAAAAAGAAGAGCGGATAGCCATACTATGCCTTTACATCGGTCCAGTACAGAAGGCAGGCCTGAAGTAATTCACAAATGGCGTCGCAGTTGCACATGCTCAAAGCGAAGACGTTTGTCTAACTCAACTCCCTTTTTTCGGTTGACCCGAATCTTTGTTCCAAACCGAAACCTCCCTAACCGCCACACGCCCAGTCGGTCGCTTTGTCGTCTCAAATAAACCCGTGTTCACACGTCCTCCTGCTGTGCACATTAGCCGTGTGTCGCTTAAGTCGGCGCCCTGCTGTCTCATTGTGACCTCGCCTAATGCCGAGTTTGGTGGGTGGTTCTGTAGGATATTGGGGTTTTGTTTCTGGCAGCTGGTGATGCTGTCTGGCCTGAGTATTGCAGGATGTAGAATAGTATCGGCCGGTTTCAGCATTGAGTATTTGAGTAGACCCTGGTTGAGTCTACTCAGATAATCTGTTAATAGAAAAAACACCATGATCACACCAACGTTAATGACGTCACAGCGTGATGGGTGGCGAATAGCGAGTCCAATCGCAGTACTTCGGGCACAAATGCTTCCACACGAAGCATGAAGACTGAACACAATCCACAAGTTTTCATTTATTGTTAGTGGAAAAATATGCATCAAGGTATTTTTATATTCTTAGTAGCCTTTGGCCGCGGCTTCGCCCGGCGTTATTTTATGAACACCCTTAAAGCCTGTGTGTTGACCAGGGTCACTAAAGTGATAATAAAAAAAAATGCATCCGCATTTTTCTTATTCTTATATTGACTTTTCAATTTAGCGATATAATATTTTGAGATGTTATGGATTGTGATAGAGGTCGCTGAGTTTGTGTAGTGTAAAATGTAAAACGCACAAATAATTATATACCGCAATGATATACATTTAATTCGCACTAATATGTACCTATATGTATTTTATCAACAATCTTATTCTTGATCCATACTTGTGTACTTTTTTGCTCATTGGCTGAATAGTTTTTGAGGTACGCTATTATTGTCTATCTGTCAGACTGACAGGAAAATCACAAAAAAGCTTCATAAAAAGCTGCAACCATAATAAGATGATTCAGCTGAAAAACGCGCATGTAAATATATGCATATTGAGATACCAAGAAATTAAAAAACTGCGATAATAGGCTTGTACACAGGTTGAGCCAAAATATTATTATATTTAGTCCGTCATTTAGATTATCAAAAAATATTGGACACGTATTTTTTCTTTTGTCAATCAAACAAAAAATGACAGAGATAAAGCGCGTCAAAGTTTGGGAGTGAGGGAAAATGACGTCACTTCTAAGTAAAATTGTACCTAGATGTGACGTCACGCGGAACTTCAGCGGGCTATATCTTCATCAATGTTTGTTTAATTGAAAAAAGAAAAAATACGTGTCCAATATTTTCTGATAATCTAACTGACGGACTAATAATCTTTTTTTAGTCATCATGCCTATTATACTGTGCAGAAAATATGTAACAAATCAAAGAAATAAAGCGTATTATAAGATTGTGGTTTACAGCGAAATCCATCGCTTGTGAAAAACGAAATATTATTAAAGTGCGTTATAAGAAGAAAAATCAATTATTAACAAATCTCCGTCTGAATTATCAGTGTATAAACTGAATAACGGTAGAAATTCGAACCTCATCTAAGATTTATTTTTGTCAGAGGATTTGTTTCTAATAGAGTTTTTCTTCTTGTAAAGCGCAATTGTTGGATTTCGTTTGGACTCATGTAATCTTAAAATGCGCCATATTTTATTTTCTACAGATTTTTTCCACAATACGATATTTAAAAAAAACCGGTTTCTCAGTGTTTCCACATATTTAGGTGCATGTTCTTAGCTCAATAACAATATTTATCTGTTTTCTTGCTCACTGAGTGAATTTACAAAGGTGACACTGTGTTACCTTTCATATCGTACATGAACATATACATGTTGCTTGTAAATTGTGTTATGTAGGGTAAAATATGTAGTTTTATTTTTATTATTTTATTTTGAAATTGTTTTGTTATATTGTAATTATTATGTGTTATTTGGTACAAGGGTGTTAATTTAAAATTATTGTATATATTATTACTGATTTATGCTACTCTATCGTCTTAGGTCCAGACCTGTAAAGATAGCTGTAAGAAAGTTAAATAAATAAATAAATAAATAAATTTATTCAACCAAATGCATTGCTATAAAGGTTTCCATTTTTTAGGGATCCCAAAGAGATTTTTTTCGTATTTTCTCTGACAGTCAGACAATAGCCTAAGTCAAAAACTAAAGAGCTCAAAAAAAAAACATTTTCTTACTATTTTAAGCGTGATTCTGCAAATTATTATAACATTCACGTAACTCAAACAGGTTCACTACCAAGGAGAATTTATTTATTTCCACCTCTTCAGTAACAAGTATTTTCTGTTTCAATGTTACAAGCACATCCTGTAGTTTTAATGATAATTGTAATTCTTCAGCCGTCCGTTTTTTTCAAGATGAAATAGTGCTACAGTGTCAAATAAAGTAGGCGAGCAAGAAAATAAAACTCAAGGAAGTTGAAAATAACAATTAATCTTGTTTTACAATGGGTACACATTTTAATGAACTGCCCCTACAATGTTTCTTGAAGAAAAATTATATGTGGTGAAAGATAGAAATACCATAAAAAAATGTCTACCAACAAACTTGTCGTTACATTACCAATAACATTATGACTTGATGACTATTTTTTCATAATTTTATACCAATTTATTTAACAGCCGCAAATTTATTCATTCAGTTTTTTATCCCGATTGGCTTATTAGCTATATACTTTGGACAGGAAAGCGTAGATTCACCACAAGTCTGCCCTTAAGTTATCGGTATAATGGGTTTAGGTATTTTTACGGGCCCCTAAAAGCACTAAACAAAAAAGACTCAGCCCTTCCACTCTGGATTCGCCTCTGTTTCGACTTACATTAATTTACTTTTGATGGATCTTTTGATATAAAATATAAAGAAATGTCTTTTTTCTCCCTTTCCGACTGAGTTCGAAATGAAATAAATCGTCTTCGGAGACCCGGAGGAGAAGCGTGATGACGATCTGTTTCGCTTTTGGCTGCTGGATTTGAACTTTTCTGACCTTAGAACATCAATTTTTGCTGTCAATAATTTATTTAACAAAACAAAACTAACATTAAAAAAAAAAACTTAATAATAACAATCTAAAATCTTAAAATTACCTAAAACCTTCAAAAAGAAAAGAAAAAATTATACAAAATAAAATATTTTTCGTAAATCACCACCGTCGCGCGTCGATCGGCAGGGTCCCCAAAAAGCTTTCCCCCATTGAATGGCTAGGCTAATGCGTTCCCGAGGTATGCCCCAGCCCTTGGGTCTCCTGAAACGTCGATATTTCTTTGAAAATAATCTTCGCGGCTAGACCTCACTGCCCTAAGGTTTCTACACCAAAAGGCGCAAACATATAGTCCGAGCTTAGATCTGTATACGTGCGCCCCTAGAGCTTTCGGCCGTGGCTGCCGCAGCGCCAGCTTTAGCAGCGGTCGCTTGAATTTGGGACGCCGCCAATGTGTCGACACAAGAGGCGACCAGCGACCTGCCATTTTTTGCTAGACTTTTGATCATTCATTCGAAGAACTAGAACTCTCCTTACAAAAATGATATGGATCTTTTAGTGAGTGAACGTTCAGTGTGACAAGTTTCTTTTGGCGCGTGGATGACAGACGGGGGACGTAGTTGTGGAATGAGGGTTACGTTTTATTATGATAGCAGTGTTAGTTTCGATTTTGGCCACGACCAATCCACGCGCTAAAAGAGACTTACCGCATCGAATAATAAAAAAAATAACCCTATGTTTTTGGGCCTTAAAATGTTTCTTACAGTGCTCCCAAAGTTATAATGCGCATAGATATCTATAGCCGAGTGACCGGACGTACCACGTAACCTTACTGCTTGTATGGAATGTGTAGGGAAATACGAACTTTGCCGAGCAGTGGCGAAGATTCGTATGCGCATTATAAGTTTGGGAGTACTGTACAAGAACGCAGTTACAAAATAATCTTGTTTTTTTCTTCATAGAGTATGAAATACAAATATGAAGTGTATCTATTACAATATTATTTATTTTTGCATATAAAATATTACAGTATTAGCTAAAAACCCTCCAACTTGTTGTTTCACTGCGTGATTATTGACAAATATGCCAGTGAGGTAACCAATAATCGCCTCTATCACAAAGCCTTTGGACTTATTGTGTTAGACGGGTCATAATATTTATCTTAGCCTGTGCCATATCATTAAGACTTGATTCTTCGGATTCATAACGAAAATACGATTGCATACATATACTCACGCTTGTTTCCCAAAGGGGTAGGCAGAGCCTAGAGATCGCTTCTTCCATCATTCTAGTCAAACAACATGCTCTTCTATTCCAGGTACTTTTGACTTTGCCCTTCTTCAGTACGTCCCAATTTGGTCAGCATACGTTCAAGCCGGGCGAGCTTTACCTTTCACTGATATTTCGTTATTGAAAATATATCTTTTACAAAATCGCAAAAAAACAAAATTAATCAAAAACAAAAGGATAATTTTGCAAATAATATACGGTTAGGAAAAACAGATCTCTAATGACATTGCTAAGAGATATTTAGTTACAAATCAGCAAATCACTGCACTGTATTTCATAGAAAAGTACCGATCGAGGATGTATCGCAAAAAGTGCGAAAAATCATTACACCAACCCGCCTTCCCACTGTGTCTGAGTATATTGCATTGCATTTCTTCCAGGAGGACCGCCAAGAATGGAGAAATCTTGGAAAGGTCTATGTCCAGCAGTGGACACACTGACTGACTGATGAATGGATTCGAATTCGATCACCTTGTTTTTTCTAGGATCATAAATAATACATCTATGCATGTTAGATGTAAAACCCAATTATGCTTGTAGCTTTACGGCGCAAACTTTAAACTGAAGACAATTATTATGCAATTTGGACAAGGTAAAAGTGAAACAAACCAAAAGGTCAGCCTTGCCAAGGACGGCTTGGATTCAATCTTCAATCTTAATTCTTTAGGTGTTGAGAGAGACACAAAAAATGACACAAAACAACAGGTTTCGAATTAATATCTTAGGTGTTGAAGTCAAAATTGTCTGCTCGCAAAAAGTTGGGTAAAATGGTTTATGGTTGGTCAGCCACCTACATACAAATACAGAATGTACTACACATCCGGTTGTTCTTGAATGTTTGTAAACAGTATTGACATCTAAAAAACCTTTATAGTATTCCAAAAACCAGTAAGAAACATTTTAAATACGAAGGAGTACTTAAACAGAAAATTCAAGACAAAATATTGAAATCGTATTTTATTAACTTTTTCCTTGAGCTAATAAAATTTCTTTATTCCAGCCAGATTTACATAAAACATTATGCTTCTTTATTGTTAACTATTTTATTTAAAATATGTTATAAAAACAGTGGTTAGAATGGCAGATTATGACTCCATATTGGCGGGTACCATTATAGAATTAAAAGCTCTTCCAAAGGTTTTTCTACTATGTTCATCTTTCACTTAAGAGACCTATAACTGCCGGTAAATAATTTAAATGTTATTAAAGTTAAAAATAATAAGAAATTTTTGATAAATTACAGAATGTCTGAAATGTTGTGCCTTAATTACTGTGTTGAATTTTTATCAAGAACTATAACGAAATAAATACCAAAGTAAGATCAAAATTAAGACTAAGATCCTTTATTAAGTAAGAATGCAAAGGAACAACTTGAAACTTACTCAAATTAAATATATTATCATAACAAATGTTCAAAAACAAAATTCAATATACTTATACAAGTTTTGTACGAAACGTTTTTGCGATACAACCTAACAGCAGATGAAAGCTCTCAATATCCAATTAATCGTCCAAAAGGGTATCCCATTCTGCTCAACCCCTAAATGCCACAGCTAGGTGACAAATATTTGTATTTAACTGTAAATACAGTTATTATAAACCATCGAAGTTGAGCAATGTCAGGTAATCGCAATTAAACTGAACGTAATGTTTAAACTGTCCACTTTCTGTAAGAAAACATCTTTCAATGACAATTAAGGTTATAAATATGTTATTTTTTATTTATCTAAAAACATCTTGCCTCTTCAATGTATGATTTACTTTGCAAAAGTGATGTCTCGTAAATGTAATGCAAAAACGACTATGTAAGTGCAATTTATATTTAAACACGTTTTTAGTGCAACATACAAAATAACAAATTTTTCTTTTATCTATACCACAGAATTATTATTAGTTAATAATCAGATCTATAAAGTGACTATTGTTTATACTATAGCTAAATTCATACTGGACACTGGGTAAGTGGCCAGGACCAAGGTTCAATGAACCTTTCAGTGAAATAGGCAAAACATTAGACTTCCCTAACCGAGTCGAGTTTGTTCTTGATCAAGTCTTAGTATAGGGGCACAAAAAATATTTTTCGTATTTCGCAAACAGGATAATTGAACCTTGGTCCTGACCACTTACCGTATCTCTAGTATGAATTTGGCTATATAAGCGAAAGTCACCTTTTATACTAATAATGAAGATTTATTATTATTATTATATTAGTATTGTGCACTGAGGCCAAAACTATTATTTTAAATTTCTCTCTCTGTTTCATTTAAAGAAATTTCGATGCCTTGGAAGCCTAACATGGCACCACTTTAACACCATTATAAACACCATTTGACAGCAAATTCTATGAATTCCATGAATTTACTGGCAAATGGTGCTTAAAATGGTGTTAAAGTGGTGCCATGTTAGGCTTGTTGGTGCAAGAAAAGGGTCTTGATAGACGAACAGAGACTGACAACAAAGTGATCATATTAGGGTTCCGTTTTTCATTTTTAGCTACGGAACTTTGGGAATTCGTGTCGTACTCATGTGTTTATTTTAAATTAGCTTATCACTTGGTGTATTTTGTTTTTGGAAACCTTATCACTTTTGCATATTAATAAGAGAGGCAGAAAATAACGACTATAACTCCCTAAAAAAGGTCTCGGAACTTTTTTGCAAACCTTTTTGAGAAGCGGAAGCCACGCCCCCCGGTCTTAGAAAAGTTTGAATAAAATTCAAAAGGTGTTTTAATAAGACTTTTTATGGACGTTATAGGAAGTGGAGTGTCATATTGCGATCATATGGTGGGTTTGAGAATATATTACTTGTTAATACAAAAAGCTGTGAAATTGTTTGTCTTGGATAGAATCAAGTTCATAACGGGCAGCGCAAGATTACGAGCTGTGTTTCAGACATATTCTACTACAGATACTCGTATTCTATATCACGAAGTCCGTTTGTCTATGGTTGTAGTAGTGACGTGTACAGATAAGCGCGTTGTGTGTGTGTGTGGCGCGTTTAACAGCGCTGTCAAGGTTACGCACACAAGAAAAAAAAAGGAAACACGACTGCCGGAATAAATATTTAATTCTGATTTCAGTGCAGTCGGGGGACATACAAAACAACACGTATCCAATGTAATAGTCGCCCGACTGCACTGGAATACGAATTACATCTCTATTCCGGCAGTCGTTTTTTTAAATATTATTTATTTTTATTTAATACTTTTTTGAATATTTAATAGCCTATTCCATTCAAAATGCTATAAGGATGCTAACGATACCATACACTTCGAAATCGGTTCAGGCATTAAGAAGTTATGGTGGAATTAAGAAAAATACCCACAATACCCCTGAAAACAATACACTCCTTTTTTGGGGTCAGTTGTGTGAAAAGTGTGTACGCACTACTACAAGCATAGCCAAACGGACTTTGTGAGTTGGAATATCTGTTCTTGTGAAATTATTAGTTTCGTTTTTTTTTTCTTGTGTTTCAGACATTTTCTTCAAACCATAGAGCAAAACTTTCGTTTTACCTTTTTAGAGACTTTATAGTTTTGTAGTCTATAGTGGTTCAAGTACCACCATTAAACCCGAAGTCGTCGTCGGTTCGAATCCCGTACGGCCACATTTGTGTTCGATTTGCGTGCTTGTTCCTATTACGGCAATAGGGACCACCACTCATGACACTGGGACGTAATAATCGTCGGTTAAAAGTGGGTGTACGAGTGTGGACTGTGACTTGAATTTCACAGTTCATACTCGGAAACACCTCTGACACCCCCTCGGAAATTCCTTTCGTGAGATATGTATATTTTTAGGGTTCCATCAAGAGAAGCCATATAATCAAGTTTCGGTGTGTGTCTGTCACAAATACAATACTTATCTCGAAAACGGCTGTGCTGGATGAACTAAATCGGCATTATATTTGTTGTAGAATTAAAATAGAATCCTTGAAAAATTAGTCTTAAATAAACATTATTTGAAAATGGAACAAACTCGGCATAATGCTTTAAGTTTCAAGGTTTGCAGCGCTGATTTCCAATAAAAACAAAAAATAAACTCCTTGGTAATAGCGCAAGCATTGCATTTTTGTTATTTATTAACAAAACATTTAATTTTACTTTTATAAGGGATATTTCTGATATAATTTAAGTATCGTATTTAAGGCGCGTGCCCCAAATAGTAGGTTCGACTTGACTCCAATCCGCGTTTTGTTCGGGAGCGTACTTTTAGATTGTAATTTGGTGTTATTGAGTTACATGTAATTTTGATGAAGTGTGCCGTTTGTGTTTGTGAATGTATGGAAATTGTGAATATTCTTTGCACCTATTTTTAAGATTTAAAGTCGTTTGAAAGATATGTACTGTATAATAATAAGTCTAAATATTTCTTTTAAAATTGCATTGGTGTGCAAGTAGGGTTGCCAGGTGTCCGGCTTTAGCCGTACATGTTTACGGTTGTGTCCGACCAAATATTTACGTGTCCGGCCTGCCCGGATTTTGTTTGGCTTTTTGTCAGTGTAACACAGTCGTCAGTTTGAAGTTATTAAGACTGAATATTTTTCACTTTATCATATCATAATTACCAAATTATTGATTGTTTTTATTTTTATCTGCTTCCTTCATTTTGTAACAAAAGAGTGATTCATAATTTAAGCAATAAAAAAAATACATTATTATTGAATTTTTTTATTATAAAAGTAATTTCGGCTTTAAAAAATGTATGTTTTATGTTTTTTATGATGTCTGGCTTTTAGGGTAAAATGTCCGGCCTTACATTTGTATTTCAGGGTCTGGCAACCCTTTGTGCAAGCAAAATTTATACAAACAAATAATAAAGTAGTAAAAAAGTCGTGACGTGTTGAATATTTCTTCATAAATGAAATTGGTTATTACGTTATTAGTATTGTAAGCCAAAACCACAATGTTTAGAGTTTTTGTCAGTCTGTCTCTCTGCATGTGCGAATGAATGTATGTTTCGTTTAACTAGAGAACCACTCAACGGATTGGCAAAGGCTAGTTCTAAATATTTCTTATGATCAATACTTGCAAATGTGATCCCATCCCATCCAACTATCCGACTAGTATTATAAATGCGAAAGTTTGGATGTGTGGATGGATGGATGGATGTTTGTTACTCTTTCACGCCGTAACTACTGAACCGATTGGGCTGGAATTTTGCATTAATGTAGTTCTAGACCTGGAATAGGACATAGGCTACTTTTTATCCTATAAATCAGTTCTCATGGGATGAAAATGAGGTTTCACGATTCCATACAAAAGTGATGTGTCACTCTTTCACGCCGCACCTATTGAACCGATTGGGCTGAAAGTTTGCACAAATAATGTTCTAGATCTAGAATAGGACCAAAACTACTTTTGCCTTTTGTTCCCATGGAAAAGCTTTAAAAGAGACACACAAAATGGGAAACAGAGGCGCATAACACACACATTTCACCAGCTGTGTTTACTGTAGGTAACAGTACGAATAATATTGACTGATTTTATAGGAGTACACAAAAACTAATTCAACGCGGGTGGAACCGCGGGCAAAAGCTAGTAAACAATATATTTTATTTCTTTCAATTATCAATCGAAACCGGTTGGGCAATGAAACAATAAACGTTGTAAAACCAGTAGAAGCGTTTATCATTCATCAAGTAAACTTATTTAAGTCAAAAAAAAGTTGGAGTAAAGCAAAATGATAATGATTTCGTCGTATAAAAATTATATTAAATTAAATTATTAATTAAATTCTATTATATTCCGTATTACTCTTTTTAAATTAATTTTATGCCGTGAAATTGTTAAAATTAATTTTTGATACGTCAACACATTTAATAACACAAAAAACTATACCTAAAATATACAATTAAAATTAAACTTATCTTAATTTAAAACAAATAAAAAATGCTGTCTAGGTTGTCGCTGCTACGTGGCAGGGTCAAGCTTATGCGTTAGCCAAAATAAGCTCCAATCCAATCCATCTTTTTGATGATAATATTTGACATGTTTCACTTTTCGGCCGTTCGATACAAAATTACATTCAATTTCCTGAATCCAATTGACCCATCGCAAATATAGGCCTAAGCTACGATCTAAATATCATGTGATTATCATAATATAAAATGAATCATATCAGGTTTTTGAGAATAACACTTATACTGAAATAAATATCGTAAGAAATTTGATATAAAACAGCCATCTCAAATAAAATCATCCCTCTAATTAATTGCGAGTTTTCAGTGCGGCCCGATTTCACTAAGCAGGATAGACAACGGTAAAATAAAAACGTTGGAGCCAGTATTGATTTATTTAAATACTATGATATTTAGAAACCTTAAATACAAAATGTAACTAAATCACTGTAAATATATATAAGGTGACTTTAATTTATGCAGCCAAATTCTTACTGCAGTAAGTGCTCAGTAACAAGGTTCGATGACCCTTTTTGTAAAATTCGTAAATTATTCTTTTCGTGTTCCTCACAAACGCAAGCCCAGCCCCGACTCAATTACTATGGGACGTCAAGATTTCATTTTGTGAAATTAGCTAAAAGTGTTATCAATATGTGTGACTGATTGGTTCCTTACCAAGACTCCAGTATGAGTTTGGCTGTGTACATTAAAGTTACCTTATATATTTTTTTAAACGACCATATTCATCCTCTCCTAAAAGGCCATCTTGAAAAAAAGTCCAAATACCAAAATCAAATTCGCATAAAACCGTATCACAATAAGAATTCAGGGCACAATAACAAACACAACACAATGAGGTAATAATACACCCCTCTTCCTTCATTTTTGTTCCTGATTTTACCCGGTACTGTAGGGGTGTGGTCAGGGAACAAAAAAAAAATTGTTCGCGCACGTTTCTATTCTGTGGACCACTTTTTTTGTGGATTGTACCTTTTAGTATTTTATAATGGGTGAGATGTTTACCCTATTTTTGTTAGGCCTGTGATGGATTTATTTTGAACTAAATCTACTTTGAGATTATTTGAAAATTTAAGGGAACAGAAGTTTTAAAAATAAATCCATTAATTGTGATGTTTTAATACCTCAAAACCTACAACATGTGAATGAACCTTTCAAATGCTATAATGGCTTAAAAATCGGATAAAATGCTTGTAGTTTTTTAATTCAAAAGAACTAGGTTAAAACTTATACACACACGGGAGCAATACAAAAATCTAAAATAACACTATTTAAAACTTACGTATACATATTTATATATCAGTATTATTTTCTCTATTATATATTAGTACATTACGATACGAGAGCGATGAAACGTTTTCTGACGAGTGTGAGTTTGCGGCACGAGCCGAAGGTGAGTTTGTTTTAAAACCTCAAAACCTACAACATGTGAATAAATACCCTTCAAATGCTATAATGGCTTAAAAATCGGATAAAATGCTGGTAGTTTTTTAATTCAAAAGAACTAGGTTAAAACTTATACACACACGGGAGCAATACAAAAATCTAAAATAACACTATTTAAAACTTACGTATACATATTTATATATCAGTATTATTTTCTCTATTATATATTAGTACATTACGATACGAGAGCGATGAAACGTTTTCTGACGAGTGTGAGTTTGCGGCACGAGCCGAAGGAGAGTTGTTTTTAAAACCTCAAAACCTACAACATGTGAATAAATACCCTTCAAATACTATAATGGCTTAAAAATCGGATAAAATGCTGGTAGTTTTTTAATTCAAAAGAACTAGGTTAAAACTTATACACACACGGGAGCAATACAAAAATCTAAAATAACACTATTTAAAACTTACGTATACATATTTATATATCAGTATTATTTTCTCTATTATATATTAGTACATTACGATACGAGAGCGATGAAACGTTTTCTGACGAGTGTGAGTTTGCGGCACGAGCCGAAGGAGAGTTTGTTTTAAAACCTCAAAACCTACAACATGTGAATAAATACCCTTCAAATACTATAATGGCTTAAAAATCGGATAAAATGCTGGTAGTTTTTTAATTCAAAAGAACTAGGTTAAAACTTATACACACACGGGAGCAATACAAAAATCTAAAATAACACTATTTAAAACTTACGTATACATATTTATATATCAGTATTATTTTCTATATTATATATTAGTACATTACGATACGAGAGCGATGAAACGAAAAAGTTTCTCGCACGAGTATCGTATAATATTTTATAGCAAAAGTGCGGAAAATGCCGTCTTTACGCAAGCGCAGCGTGCGTAAAGTGGTCATTTTACGCACGGTGTGCTATAAAATATTTTCTTACATGCGCAGCGATCGTGCTAACAGCTACTTTGCAGTATGAAACTTATTTCGACGTCGTTTCTGTCGATATTTGTACCGACACAAATCGAGCTGTTAACTTAGCTTACTAAGGGGGAGTTATCCCGACTTAGGCACCTTTAAAATTAATTTTAAACCAATAAAAAGCAAAGATTAAATTTTTCAACAAGATTTGTAAAATATAAATATTTCACTCTTCGATCTAAATATTTCGGCTATTCGATACACAATTGCTTACACTTTCTACGGTCCGATTAATTCGCAAAGATAGGTCTAAACCACGAGCTAAATATAATTTCATTTGAGCTATATTCAATTTTGGACAATAAAACTTATACTAAAATAAACTTCGTAAAAAATTTAATATAAAATAAAATAATAAATAAAAACACCTCAAAACCGTGAGTTTTCTGAGCGGCCCGCTTCCGCTGAGCAGGATTTGTCTGGATAACCTAGTCTTAAGGTACATATTTGTGCCTGAAGTACGGCGACCCATTACGCACCACAAAATAGTCGTCGTTGAAACGTGGGTGTGGACTGTAACTTGCATGCATAGTATATACTCGGAAACACCTCTGAAACCCCCTTTCGTGACTATCCATACACTAATTACCTCGTGCAGTAAACCTTAAATTTAGAGTTGAAAAACCCAAAATAATACAAGCTTATTTAACTTTTATCCATCTACGTTAAAGCCTATTTTGCAATGAAAAGTTTTAGGTTATGGCAGCTCTAAATCTAATATTTGCTACACGAGAATAGGTGTCATTGTTTACTTTAAGATTGTCTTATTTTATATCCATTGCTGCGGGGCAAATACATTTAGAGTAACTTGTCTATTTTAAATTATATATTTCTGTTTAAGTACAACAAATTGCAATTTACTACTAAACCGTCACTGCTAACGAGCTTTATTATCTGCTTTTATTTATTTTATTATTACAGGTGTTGGAATTTTAATAGTGTTTTATGTATGACAGAAAGACAAGTTTTAACATTTTATGATTTACTAGCTTTTGCCCGCAGCTCTGCCCGCGTGTTATTCAGTTTAACGACATGATTTTTTTCCGGGATAAAAAATAGCCTATGTGTGAAGTTAGGGTATAAGCTACATCTATTCTAAATTTCATCTAAATCCGTCCAGCCGTCTCAGTGTGAAAGAGTAACAAACATACACACACACACACACACACACACACACACACACACACACACACACACAAACAGAACATAATACAGACAGACAGACACACATAAAGACACAAAGACAGACAGACAAAAATTCTAAAAATGATATTTTCGGCTCCAGTGCAATAAATAATATTAATAACATATATACTAAAAACAATTAAAAAAAAAATCATTGTACAAACATGACTCTTTTACTACTTTACTATTAGTATAGAAATAAATGTAGATTGATAAAATATGAAGATAACTCGATATAAAATATTTAACGAGCATAAGCCGGGGTTTTTTTTAAATCACTATACAGAAAATCTAAAAATGTATCTTCTTGACATCTTTTGCCTGACCTAAGAAAAAAAAATATTTTGCGTTTATAATCCTAGCAAATTGATCAGAACAAATGAATAATGCGCTCGGACGTCATTTGTTTTCGGCCGCTTAGTACCGATTGATAGCATGCTTTCGCTCTGGTATTTATGTTCTTTTGATTTTAGTACCTTATATATATATATATCTATATAGATATATATATCTTCATAGTTTTGTCTCGTTAATATCTATGAACTCAAATTAGTCATATGTTTTATTTTGAAAAAAGGAATGTTTGCTAAGTTTCTTGCCCTTCTTCTTAGCAATACTAATCGAATGGTGCGGATGGTTAGGCATTATTTTTATTTATGGTTTATTTAGTTCATTTTTCAACACATTGTTCATTGTATTATGTATGTATAATATTTTTATTCTTATATTTTATGCAGGTGTATAAGTTTATTACATTTTAGTAGCCCAACCTTCATATTTTTTGTATGTATTTCCCGTATTTATTTATCAACTTATTTGTTCATTGCATTATGTATACCGGGTGTAAATAGAGTGCGACCATTAAATTAAGGTGGTAGAGCTGATGCCGGGCTCGACTGTGGAGGTACCACCATCTTACTCGGAAATCCTCCCGAAGTTATTCGGGGGAGAGTAAGAGGGCAGCTCCCAGGAAAAACCAGGCGGCCCACCATTGCCTGGGACCGATGGATGGCGGTATATCCATCCCCAATTGCCGGGCCTTATATAAAACAGACTGGTGACGGGCAGCGGCGTCATGGTGCAAGGGCTTCGACACCGCGCTCACCAACCCGCCTGCCCAGCGTGTGTGAGTATGGGCATTTCTCCCACGAGGACCGCCAAGAGTGGCGAAATCCTGGAAACGAATATGTCCAGCAGTGGACGAAACAGGCTGGTGGATGGATGGATGGATTAAATGAAACCACATCTTCTACCGATCCTACTGAACCACTTTTCCCAAGAGTCATACCCGCGGACGCCCTTCGTTTGGGAATTAATTGAGTTCCAAACAAAAACGCGTAAATCGCTCTCTCTAAACTCGCCCGTATGTCGGTGCGTTAGGGTTGACGCATTTTTGTTTGTAACTCAATTATTTCCTAAACTAAGGCTGTCCGCGGGTATGACTCTTGGAAAAAGTGGTTCAGTAGGATCGGTAGAAGATGTGGTTTCATTTAATGGTCGCACTCTATTTACACCCGGTATATAGGTATTATTTTTATTCCTAGATTCCTCTATTTTATGCAGGTGTATAACTTATTTCCCGTATTATTATAAATTTTTTTATCTTCTAAAGATATAAATGGTCCTACAATTCCAAGTGAAAAAAATTTAAGAGATGATAGAGAATCCCTAATAGACCACAAACCAAAGAAAAAAAAATTTTTGGGCGAACTTTTTTTTTCGCCTTTCCATAGAAGTTGAGTCAGCTGATTGACCCACTTTGTCGTGAGAAGTAAAAAATTATTTGAATAAAAACATTTTTTTTTCCTTTATTGTGATCAGTTAACGATACATGATCTACCCTAAAACTATTTTCACTTATTATTGTAGGACCTTATATATTGTAAAGATTAACTTTGACTTGTAGAAAGTATACGATATATGTATCTATTTTGCAAAATAAATATTTTGATTTGATTTGATTTGAGTCTCAAGCTTTACTTTTTTTCTGTCCATTTTTAAACAAACTTCATTGTTAAATGCCTGGGGGTGTTTTTGGATCTGGCCAAGGCCTTTGACACCGTTTCTATTCCAATACTACTGCGTAAGCTTGAAGTATCAGGGATAAGAGGTGTGGCCTTGGCCTGGTTCAGAAGCTACCTTATGGGCAGACAACAATGTGTTAAGGTCGGTGAATTATTGATCGATTTCAATTCCGTCCGTTTTGGTGTGCCCCAAGGAAGTTTACTTGGGCCTACTTTATTTATTTTATATATTAATGACATTTCCTTGGCCATCAAAAAAGACATCGACGCAATTTGTTATGCCGACGACACAGCGGTTCTCTTCCATGGCAAGACCTGGGAAGACGCTTTCAAAGCAGCGCAGCTGGGTATGGATGATATAAACAAATGGCTCGAAAATAATCTACTTACTTTAAACAAAAGTAAAACTAAACTGCTGTGTTTTCACATAACAGAAGCCACCGCACCTCCTCAAGAATTGTCAGTGAAGGCTCACATTTTGCCTAGTTGTGTCACTAGAGATAGCTGCAACTGTCCTGTTTTTGAGCGAACACCGTTTATCAGATACCTGGGAATTGCTCTGGATGAAAAGCTAAATTTTCAAAAGCATATTAGTATTCTGACATCTCGAGTAAGAAAGGTTATTTATATTATGAAACGTTTAAGAAACTGTGCTGATCGGAATACTCTGCTTTCGGTCTACTACTGCCTATGTCAATCATTACTGACATACTGTATCCTTATCTGGGGTAATTCAGCTAAATCTACGCTGCTGAATCTCGAACGGGCTCAACGTGCTGTCCTTAAGGTTATGTTACGTAAACCGTACAGATATGAGACGGACAAACTTTACAAAGAGGTGGGTGTTCTCCGTGTTAGGCAATTATACGTTCTAAAATCCGCATTAAGAACACACAAAGCCGTTCTGTCATCTAATTCAGAACATCAAACTAGACGTGTACAGAGATCAAAAATTGAATCAGTATGTAAGACTCGCTTCGCGAGGCGTTTTCTAATAGTTCCATCCTCAGCATACAACAAAATTATTCAACAATGTAAAATCAGCGACTGTCCCACAGGTCAAGCAAAAATTAAAATAATCAAGTGGTTACTAGAACTTTCTTATGATAAAACTGAAGAGTTATTGACTGTGTTAAAGTAAAGTATGTCAGTTATTAATATTTTATAATTGTTTCCTTTTTAGTTAATGTATCGTAATACTAAATAAAGACATATGCAATGGGTAATTATTTTATCCCCAATTAAACTGTGTTTATATAGACAAACATATACATATATATATCTATATATATATATATATATATATATATTATATTATTTTCATTTATTTATTTATTATTTTTTAAGACAAACTAAATTTCAACTTTTATTATATAAGATTTTTAGAGCACCTTGTATATATTATTATTTTTAATATTCATGTATTTTTACAAATTGTATTTTATACTATCATAATCTAAATGATGTAAAGATACTTATTTAATTGTTTCCCAAAATCACAATTACGGAAATTTAATTTTAATTTTAACGTAACAATTATGCCTAACGTCCTGTCTACTCCTCTCCGAACTCAATTGGTCTATACACAATCACTAAGCATCACTCCTACCCTACGCGACATAATTACCTATTTTGTAAAACAACATCACAGAATCTCCGCCGGACAGGCCCGGCCTAGCGCGGAGATTACAGTTAATTTAATAAATAAATTCATTTAATACCCAATACATGCTAACTATCGTGTAAATTGTAATTAAGTACTTACAATAACTGAAATTGTGTTTGTGTAATGTGTTAAAATCGGATGTACCCTCTTTTTCTAACTGCCTAGTATGTAAGATTTTTTCTTTTTGGAAATAAATATATTTGTATATATTTGTATTATTTGTAATTATTTTGACAAAGTCCCGCCAACGCATTTGCAATTTGCAAGGATTATAATTCTCGCGGATATGCTCGCGTGGAATTGTCTAAAGGGTATCCGCCAAAATTGCCCCAGTCCCGGTGCAAAAGAATTGTATCTCAGATTTTAGATAATTATTAGTAGAAACAATATCAGGTGTCGTTATCTCCTGATTCAGTGGCTAACATGTTTTTTTTGCCCAGAGAAGTTTCATAGGCGCTACATGCAAACATGACACTTTTTAGGAAAAACTTCATTTTACTGTTCTAATTGAAATTGAATTGGCAAAAAATGAATAAAACACACACATATACCTAGTACATAATGTTGTTATTGAGTTTATTGTTGTTATGTTGTGCTAGGTTAGGAAATAGTGACACTTGATATTGTTTCTACTAATAATTATCTAGAATCTGAGATACAATTCTTTTGCGCCGGGACTGGGGTTTTTTTCTATGGGATTTGGCGGAAACCCTTTTTGAGGATCATAATCATGATGTTATAGATGTCTCTTTGGACAATTTAAATGTTTATTTATAAAATACATCGCAACGGTTTGAATGCCAGAGGGAGCCAGACGACCAACAGCTTGACGTGCGTTTTGAAGCACTTATATCATAAGGGCCTAATGGGGCAGCGAATCGCACCTATTCTCATACAAGTAACTTATGAAACTCACCCCATTCAAAAATAACACTAATCAGTAATCAAATAGGTGCCATTTTACAATGGTAATATTGATATCCACGCGCCGTACACCAAGGGAGCTAGGCGTCCTACTGAGTTGATAATGGCAAAATTGACGTCAAATACCACGATTGTTATTTCATTATTGTGGACTTTATCAAGAGACTGGTATAATTATGTCGGTTTTTGATGCTGATTAGGATGAACACTTGAAGTTTTATGCACTACCTGTCTCCCACGGGGGTAGGCAGAGATTATAGATTTCCATCTGTTACGATCTTGACACACCTCTTTGCTTCTTCTACGTCCATCAATCTAGTCATACAATCTCCTCTATTCCGGGTACTTTTTACTTTGCCCTTGTTCAGTATATCGCCTATTTGGTCGGCATACGTCCTTCTAGGGCAGCCCGGTCGAGCTTTACCTTCCACTTGTGCAGCATTTTCTTTCGTCACTCTACTTTCATTCATCCTCTCTATATGCCCAAACCACCGAAGCATTCATTTTTCTGTTCTAGTCACTACATCTTCTCAGAACAGCTCTCAGGCAAAACCAGGCGGCCCACCATTACCTGGGACCAATGGATGGCGGTTTATCCATCCCCATTTGCCGGGCCTTATATAAAGCAGACTGGTGACGGGCAGCGGCGTCACTGGTGCAAGGGTTTCGGCATAGCGCTCACCAACCCGCCTGCCCAGCGTGTGTGAGTAGGGGATTTCTTCCAGGAGGACCGCCAAGAGTGGCGAAATCCTGAAAAGGCCTATATGTCCAGCAGCGGACGAAACAGGTTGATGGATAGATGGATGAATGGATGAATTAATTAAATAGTCTGAATAATTATTTATCTACGTATGTAGATACGTATGTTTTGTATTGATATGCTCGAAAATGAGCTTTCTTTGGCCACCCTGTCGCCCCCGCACCGAGACAGGTCGTGACGTAACCCGTACAGTACAAGTGTACGCGTGAAATACACAGATCTCTCACCAAATATTCGGCCGCCGAATATTCGGTATTCGGCCAAATCACTATTCGTTGCATCTCTACTTTCGACCCCCCTTAACTCATTTTCTATTAGAACTAAAATCAAGTATCTAAAAGCCTAAATTTCATAAATGACAATTTAAATCGAGATATTTACGTCTAAAAATCGCTATTTATATCGCTGACTGACTCACTCACAGAACATTTTAACCAGCTTGTTCTGTGCACTCACTCACTTATATAAAACCTAAACCAATTCCACGGGACTTAGAAACTTAAAATTTTTGATAACGGTTGGTCATTGAGTGTTTACAAAGGAAAAATTGGTAAAATTGCTTATATTCCGGAAGTTATGAGCGTCCAACTTAAGTTAAATTAATTAGACATATTGGATATATGGAGTTTAATAGATCGTACGTGCCAAGTTAAGTTGGTCAATTATAACTGCTCGTGGAATTATTTTGTGTTTTAAACGGTATGTACAGAACCCTCAGGGCACGAGTCTTTTTCGCACTTGACCGGTTTTTCTATCTTGCAATGCACCCTATATTATAAGGAGGTAAAATTTGTTTGTTTTTACCTATATACCTAGGTGGTAATTTTTGGAACTACTGAAACGATTTAAAAAATTCTTTCGTCACAGTTATAATGGTTAGATTCTTTATTTGGACATTAGCTTTAGTTTGTTTCCTGGGTACGGGCAGTACCCTAGGGAAATAGCCATTAAAAAACCTCGGCACCCAATTTGATCTCAATTATTTTTTTGGTGAAGCCCCCAACCTGTATCGTCTTTGTATTGAACTCGGCCCCTTTTTCACGTTTATGTTTTTAGTGGGACAGAACCTCAAAAGAGTCTATAGACAAATTTGGATGAAATAAAAGAGGTGTGTCAGGACCGTAACGGATATGCCGACTCTTCCAGAAACTACGTTTATTTCCTCTCTGTAGTCGTATAGCTTCTTAACATTTTTACTAAAGGTTACGACAAAGTTTAAACACAAATAATTATGTATAATAAATTTTTCATTGCAAGAGATAAATTTTATTGGAAATATCTCAATATTTTTGCTTCACAGAAAAAGCTTCTTATTTGTCATATCTTACTTTACGTAAAGATGCAATCGCTTTTTAACAACAGAACCCTAGTTATAACCTTCCTTTAGACGTTACTAAGGAATAAAAGCCTGTCAAGTATTGTAGGTTGCATAAATAAAATACAGGTTCTGTCAATGTAGTATTGTGTCAAAGATATATAAGGTGACTTCCTTTGTGTAGCCTAATCCATACTGGAGACTCGGTAAGTGGTCAGGACCAAGGTTTAATTACCGTTTCTGTGAAATACGCAAAGCAAAATACGTATATAGACTTCCAAGAATAAAGTATACAAGGTGACTTATACAGCCAAATTTTTACTGAAGATTCGGTAAGTGTTCAGTAACAAGGTTCGAAGACCCTTTTGTGAAATTCGTAAATTATTCTTTTCGTGTTAAGCCAGCCTCGAGTCAATTACTTTGGGACATCAAATTTTATTTTGCGAAATTAGAGAAATGTGTTATCGATCCGTGTTACTGATCACTTACCGAGCCTTTATTATGAGTTTTGCTGGATAAATTAAAGTCACCTTATGGAGAGACATAGTAAATAATTTACTAATTTAAGTTACCGAGTCTCTAGTATGAATTTGGTCATATAAAGAAAAGTCACCTTATATTTGCTCGCTTTGATCCTGTTTCTATCGAGACTGTGGAAATAAAACAAAATAACTTTCATGTGCGAACGAAACTTCATTGGTTTATATTGCTTGACAGGACCCTAAAAATAAGTACCTAATACAACGTAGAACACTATATTTAGAGCGAGTTTATGAAGTTTTACATCTAGATATATCCGTCAAGTTAGCCAAGTTGTAAACTTCTGTGACATGGAGCTTCGAATGAAGTGACTTAAAAATTAAGTTAAATAATGAATCCGATTCTGAAGGCTATAATTTTATTTATACCTTTCCCACTCTAAAAAGCTTATTTTATTAACTGAAAACAGTAAGGCCTTTTAATCACTATTTTGGTGTTTAAATTTAGAACACACCAATATATTCGACCTCCAACTCAATGCTTATACAACCTCCTTGCGCAAAAAATACTCGATACAAACTCCTTGTGCAAATAATTCCTCGAGATTTGATTGGTCGATATTTGTGATAAGGAGATAATTAGAATAAAAACTGTTTTGTGTTCTTTGCTGCCAATACAGAAAAAAAAATATTAGTAAATTGGCGCCATTTTGAATACTGTTAGTTGTACAAAGTTTAGTGTTACTTTATAATAAATCGATTGAATATGCATTCAAGTGATGAAGAAGATGACACCTGAGTTTATGAAAGAGAGGGCGGCCGATACAGTAGAAAACTTGCTACCCAAAAAATCACGGCTCGTTTACATCAAAGCCTATAATGAGTTTTGCAAATGGAAAAATGAAAATCAAGCTTTGGGCACAAACTTTACTTTCCTTTTTTCTTCATTAAATGTCTATTTTCGCTTAAATTATTTCCTTTTTTCGTATTCATGGTATAAAGTATAGTATGCAACTCTTGAATAAAGTACGGATTTAGATTGAGGGCCATGAATCACTCGCGTCGCTCAGGATTCTAACAATCCTTTACTTGCTCGTGATTCATCTATGGCCCTCGCTTTAAATCCGTCCTTTATTCACTAATTGCATAATGTACTATTTTAGTACTGTCAAAACTAAATTTTATTCATTCCAAAATAGTTTTTTAGTGTTAACAACAGAAGCTATATTACTTTGGAGAAATTTAAGTTTTGACGGCACTACAACTAAAATGAAAGCTTTCAGAATCGTCTTTAATGTTTCATCGGTTTTCATTTCTCAGTGAAAAGAAGGTGTAACATTCTCGACTGTTCCAGTTAGTGACACTTGTGACACCCCCTTGTGTAAAGTATGTCATGTAAAATATCACATGTAAGTTTTGTAAAATGTTACATACCCCGTAACTTTTTAAAAGTAACTAGTTCTCTTCTGCTGCTTGTAAAGTTACTTTTATGTTTGATTTATATTGTAATATTGTCAAATAAAAAAACGTAATTACATGGAAATTATTCGAATACCCTAGCGAGGCAATATTTTTTATACACGTGGCAAATAGGTATCGCTTCGGTGTTCAACAACTTAACTTATATGACAGGTCTAAACTTAATTTAAGCATTCTCCTTTTCATGGGCGTCGGAAGACGAAAGTCTAGGGTGGGGCCTTTCAAAAATCATTTATATTTGAAAAATTAAAAAACCAATTTTTGTGCAAAAAAAAACTGCTGCTCGGTCTAGTCGCTCATGTCCGCTATATGTGCGCTTTACAACTACTATTTTTTATTGTCCTATTCCGATTCCAGGGAGGGGCAGCTATCCCCCCTGCCCCACCCTTCCGACACCTATGCTCCTTTTTCTTTCTGTATCCAAAAGACAAGGACAGGATGCTCAAAATAAGGTTATTCCTGTCAAATAGGTGACACAACACACCGAATCGACACCATTATAGAAGATTACATGATTTATGCCCAAATCCCTCGCTTCGGAATTAAGATTATGCGTACACGCAGCGTTCCTAAGATTCACGTTACCTCACCTGCCAAGCACAGCAACTATCACTTACCGCCATATCTCCACAATTCGCAGCTTCACGTCCCCCGCAAGCACGCTTTGACTCCGCCGCGCACATCGGCCGTATTTCTCGACTTTTTTACACAAAAATAACTCTTTCTTTCGTCGCGAAACGATGGGACAAATATGCGGCCTTTTTGTTTGAGCCGCGCATGCCTGAGTGTCGGGCCGGGGAGCTATTGTTGTGTTCGTAACTCCATGTAGCTGACGGTTGAAATGTCAGATGTGATAGAGGAGACTGAAATTCTGAAGTTCTTTGGCGGTGGTGTGACGTCACAGCTCATAACCACGAGAAATGCTGGATTTCCAATACCGTCTAAAGACTGCTGCAGTTGATTTCCAGTTTATGTTACACATACAATTAAATTTTATTATTTTTAATATAATTAAATGTTTATACTATACCTAAACCAGGTGGTAGAGCTGGTGCCGGGCTCGACTGTGGAGGTACCACCATCTTACTCGCAAATCCTCCCGAAGTTATTCGGGGGAGAGTAAGAGGACAGCTCTCTAACAGGCACAACCAGGTGGCCCAACATCGCCTGGGTTTATATACCCATCCGTTATAAAAAGACGTGACGGGCAGCGGCGCCACTGGTGCGAGGGTTTTGGCACCGCGCTCACCAACCCGCCTGCCCAGCGTGTGTGAGTATAGGCATTTCTTTTAGGAGGATCGCCAAGAGTGGCCCAATCTTGAAAAGGCTGTGAACGAAACAGGCTGATGGATGGATGGACTACCTAAACATTATGCGTCTAAATCCGCAGTTACAGCTGATAGCCGCTACTGAGATCCAATTCCTTTCAGTGGGAGTTTCACCATAAACTTTAATATGTGCGTCTAATCATTAATTTTATTGTATTAATAGCCTTTGCCCGCGGCTTCGCTCGTGTTTATTTAATCCTTGCACCGTTTCCGGCTTGGGCGTTATTTATGAATATCCCTCACAGCCAATGTGTTGACCAGGGTCATTAAAATAATAATTAAAAAACCGCATCCAAATCTGTTGAGTGGTTCTCAAGTTAAAAGCGTTTATTCAATCTTTGCCTTGGACGCTATTTTATGAACACCCCTTTCAGGTTATGAGTTGACCGGGGTCACTACGATGATAATAAAGAAAACCGCATCCAAATCCGTTGAGTGGTTCTAGAGTTAAAACGGAACATACAGACAGACAAACAAAAATTAAAAATGTTTCGGCCTCAATACAATACCCATAACCCTATTATGGGTATTGTATTGAAGCCGAAACATTTTGCCGAAAATATTTAATTTACCTATACCTAAAATTTCGCGAAAATATTTAGTGTACAGGCACGACTTTTTTACTACTTTATTATTAGTCTAAATAGCAAAAGTGTTAAAATGACATGAGTACGGCTCTTAAATTGCTGTTTTGAATATCACTACAACTAATCCATCCATCCATCCATCAACCTGTCATCGTCTACTGCTGGGCATAGGCCTTTCCAATACTACGCCACTCTTAGCGGTCCTCCGTCCTCTATTTACTGATTCGGCAACTATACCGGGTGTAAATAGACTGCTACCATTAAATTAAACCACATGTTCTACCGACCCTACTGAAACTGAACTGAAACCTGAAGCTGTTTCACGGACGACGCTCTCTCTAAACTCACCCGTATGTCGCTGCGTTAGGGTTTACGCATTTTTGATTGGGACTCAATTATTTTTTAAACTAAGGGTGTCCGCGATTCTCGGGAAAAGTGGTTCAGTAGGGTCGGTAGAATATGTGGTTTTATTTAATGGTAGCAGTCATTTACACCCGGTATATTATGATTCAAGAAAAATTAATAGATATTCGTATGATTGATAAATAAGATACCGTAAAGCGTATACAAGGTGGCCTATACTGGAGACTCGGTTAGTGATCAGAAATAAGCTTCAATTACCCTTTTGGTGAAATTCGAATGAAATATTTTTTTGTTCCTTACTGCCTAGGCTAGGAATTGTACTTAAACTAGTCCAAGCAGTAAGGGGCAAAAAAATATATTTTTCGAATTTGGCCAAAGGGATTACTGAACCTAGTTCCTGATCACTAACCGAGTCTCCAGTATGAATTTCGTCAGTTGATTTAATTTCACCTATATTGAAAGTATCAAGTTCGTTTGTGGTAGTTCATTCAACATAAGGCTGCAAATTGCTTTTGTGGAAGTAGACTGCGCGTCTGTGTGCGTGGCAATATCAAAGTGCGAGAAAATGCGTAAGTACCCTTAAAATTATTTGCGAGTCAGACTCGCGCACAAAGGGTTCCATACCTAGAGTAATATTCTAATGGCTGGACCACGGGCAACGACGACGCTCCAAGCGAATTCGCTCTGCGCTGCAAGCATCGGCGTCAAGCTCATAAAATTTTGTACAAGTGTCGCAACGGTTTATGTTTAATGAGTTTATGTTTATGAGTCATTGTTTCTCTATCGCACTTAGTAATTTTGTGTGCGAGTGAACACACTTTCGCCGAGCGCTCATAACTCGTTGCGCAACTTGTATTGTAATATATTTGATAAGCTTGACGCCGATGCTTGCAGCGCAGAGCGAATTCGCTTGGGGCGTCGTTACCCACGGCCCTCGGGTAAGGTTCCATACCACCACAGAATACGGGTAAGGAACCTTAAAACATTATGGTTCGTAGCCAAAACATTGATGCCATATACGTAGCGTTTTTGAGGCCACAAAAATAAGGCGCTAAAATGGTAGCGTCTGATAAACAATTCGGCACTCCTGAGTACGGAACCCAAATTTTTATCATTTATTGTTTTTTCTTTAGAGAAAATTTACAACAATTTTACCATATTTGAAACTTTTATTTATTACCGTCTCTAAGCTAGAGCTAAAACAAATAACGTTAAAAATTCTAATATGCTCTTACCTATGTATCATACTACGTTTTTTAATGCATAGTGTCAGCAAATAACTGAAACGTAATTAAAGAAACAAACATTATTATTTTTTTAGTATTTATATACTCCAAATAAACTTTATTATAGGCGGGCATTCTTTTTCTTTTTCTTTGCACGCAAGTGGCCAACGACAAAAATAAGCTGCTTTCAGTTTAAAGCGTTCGTAGGCTTCTTTTAATCATCATAACATACAAACATAATACCTGCTTGGTCTTGCTGTCAGTGGCAGGCGGTGACGTCAAACGATCAAACTAAACGCAGCCTATGAACACATCAAACTGAAAGCAACTAATTTCTTTCAAGTTATCTATGTTACACAAGAAAAGACTGGAAACTTTTTTCAATCAATTAAAAAAGCACTAGTGTTGTAAAGTTAACTTTGACAACAGTTCTGATGCATATAAAATAGTGCTTTACAAACACTTGCATTGAAAAAAAAAACCTTTAAACTTTAACCTACAATAAATAAATAAAAAATTTTCAAATGCTATAAAAATCAAATTCTTCAGTATTTTCAGTATAAAAGGGACTTCGCTTAAACTTAATATCGCAGGGATATGATAAGAGCAGAGATGAAAATCGAGATGTTAACATTGCAATTAAATTTTATCATTTTTCTAAGGAAATCTAGTGATTTGATCAAATTCCAAAACTAATCAACTGATTTAATCAAATTTGAAATGATAAAATAAATATGTCAGTTCTTGCACAGCTCACAGCAAGGTCGCCTCGCTCCGCTCCGCTTCGCTTGGCTCCCGAATTTATTATGATCATAACCTAACACATTCATCCTCGTTTCGCTTTTCGTCGCACCTATTTTTTACTTTTATCCTAAGATTTTGATTGAACTAATTGTACGTATTTGATCAAATCACTAGTCCGGTTGCCATTTTAACATTTCCCGGGAATTGATCAAATCTCAGGGTGATCAAATCTCTGTTTTTTTATCATATCCCTGCGACATATGTTTATACATACGAGCAATAAAAAAACTAACTAACATAGAGAAAAGAAGATACCTTAAGAGCCCGGTCTGCGACAACGACAACTTTGGTGAAAAATAATACGTTAAATATTTTTCTGGCCTTTAGCGCGATGTTTTTGGAAAAACTGGGGACATACACCACTTGAAATTGGCCGTCTAAATGAATGACTAGAATTTATTTGATTGAATTGTTTTTCTTTTGCGAGTTATTTTGATACTTACGAGCCCGCTCCGAATCGTTATTCATAATATCTAAGTACCAAAATAACACGCACAGGAGAAACAATTGAATCAAATAAATTTTAGGCCTTCAATAAGATGGCCAATATGAACTGGTGTATGTCCCTGATTTTTACAAAATGACAATCGACTACGGCAATGACAAAAAAAATAATTAAATTAATGCTTCGCATCAAACAGAGGAAAAATACGGAGCGGGTTCTTAAGTATTTGATTTATCAAATACCTATGAAAAGTATTATTCTTGTATTTTGCGTACAGCCACTTTACAATACGCGCTGATATTAATGTTATTTTAATATCGTTTCTGTCAATATCTGTACCGAGCTGGCCGAGCTGTTAATTGAGCCTACAGAGGCCTCGTAAAATAATTTTTCTGCTTTTGATGTTTTACATCACTATTTTATTCAAAAATACTTTACGCACCTACGCAGTACATTCGTATCGTGTTAAAAAAACCTTTTACTTAGGGTTCTTTCAATTTCGAAACAGGACGGAAGTGGGCGCCACCTACTGAACCCTTTAAAAAATAATAAAACGCCATTCCTAAAGAATTTGTGTGGGGGAACGCGTATAGAAAAGTTTTTTGATATTGTTGATACAATGCGTCTCCAGTTCGATACCATCTGGCTTATGTGCGGCTGTTCGCGATTGTACTGTTGCAAGACTTATTAGAGATATTACTTATCATACTGAACGACATTTCTAAATGTCTATTAATTTTAGATATTTCCAAATCAAATTTCTTTATTGAACTTGATTGTTTTACAAAAAAGATAGTTAAGAGTCTGAACCCCAAACTAATATAATTGTCCTTTGGGAACAGTATTTCCAATTCGAGGGGACTTAGATATTTCACACGGACATAAGAAAATTGATTTTAGCTACAGGCAAAATATGGATAGTTATTAATCGGGCGAGTAAAAAAACATAATTAGTAACTTCAAATGTGCGACTAAAAACACTGAGTGTGCGAGAAATCATTCAACAAAAGTAAAAAAATTGGAGCGACTACGAGCGAAGCGAGGAGGTGCGTGTTAGGTGTACATGTAAGATAAAATAAGAAGCCGAGCGAAGTGGAGCGAGGAAAGGCGACGTCCTTAGTTTTAACAGTAACTAAAATTTGTATTTTCAAGTCGCCGTTTTCAACATTTTTATTCGCCCACAGTCTTTCGCCGTTCGCTCACTCAATATTTTTTTCGCTCGTCTAAATAAAACTTTCTAAATGTCTATTTATTTTAGATATTTCTGAATGTCTACTAATTAAGATATTATTTTTAGATATTTCTGAATGTCTACTAATTTAGATATTTCTAAATGTCTATTATTTTTAGATATTTCTGAATGTCTACTAATTTAGATATTTCTAAAGGTCTATTAATTTTAGATATTTCTGAATGTCTACTAATTTAGATATTTCCAAATGTCTATTATTTTTAGATATTTCTGAATGTCTACTAATTTAGATATTTCTGAATGTCTATTAATTTTAGATATTTCTGAATGTCTACTAATTAAGATATTATTTTTAGATATTTCTGAATGTCTACTAATTTAGATATTTCAAAATGTCTATTATTTTTAGATATTTCTGAATGTCTACTAATTTAGATATTTCTGAATGTCTATTAATTTTAGATATTTCTGAATGTCTACTAATTAACATATTATTTTTAGATATTTCTGAATGTCTACTAATTTAGATATTTCAAAATGTCTATTATTTTTAGATATTTCTGAATGTCTACTAATTTAGATATTTCTAAAGGTCTATTAATTTCAGATATTTCTGAATGTCTTCTAATTTAGATATTTCCAAATGTCTATTATTTTTAGATATTTCTGAATGTCTATTAATTTTAGATATTTCTGAATGTCTACTAATTTAGATATTTGTAAATGTCTATTATTTTTAGATATTTCTAAATGTCTATTTATTTTAGACATAACGAGTGGTGATTTCTTCGGGGACAAATGGACCAACAGCCAACCGAAGCACGCAAATTGAACACAAATAAATGTACATCGCTGGGATTGAACCTAGGGACCTTTGAGTTAGCAGGCGAGTGCTCTACCACTAAGCCATAGAAGCCGTCGACCCAAAAAAATATCTTCTTATCTATTTTAATATCTACAGTGAATTTAGTTCGGATAATTGGGTAGGGTTGTTTGAATTAGCTAGTTCTTTGTTTGGGAAAGCTTCTCAGTATTATAAATAAATAAATAATAAATACAGTCGCCAGCATTTTGGACTCTCTAGCGGGAGCGGCGATCTGGATCTGTTTTTTTAATTTATATTTTAACTTTAGATTTCGCTAGGTTTTTTATTTGATTTTAATTATGTATGTTTATTTGATTTTCAGCTTTAGGTATTTAAAGTATATATATTTTTTAGGGAATTTGTTTGTTTTACTATATACGCTAAAAATATTAAATATAAGTATTATTTTCTTTATGTCCTTGAATTGTAAATAAAATATATAAATAATAAATGTACATAAGTAATGAAATGAGAGATAAAATAAATGTTGACCAATTCAATAATATTTTTTGTTTATTATGTTTATAATTCCTTTACTTCTTCATTTTACTTTACAAAAAGGCAACTTATTCGTAGCTTGAGTTATTTTTTTTTTCCCTTAAAAACATGACAAGCTTCTCACATGGTTTTGGAAGATGGTATCAATAGCATGTTCCGCAAATATGTGACATTTTGATACTATCTACTGGTCAACTAGAACAAATAACTATACGTCAAGTTGTCAACTTAAGCCCTAGTTAAGCATGACTTAACCGAGCAATAAGTTTTTTTTTATTATTAAGTGTTCTGTTTAATAATTACGATTGACAACTTAAACTTGTAACTTGGGTTCATATTTGCATTGCCCTTTGAGAATACTAAATGCAATAGCAAAAGGTTAATACAGTTTTACTTACGTCGGTTTAGCCGTCAAGTTTTTAAATCCAGCAAATCTCGTAGCCATTGACTTGTCCTCATTTGTGCCTTATAAATATTCTAATTTTAATTTCATGTTGGATCATATGAAACAACTTTTATTTTTGGACTTTCCAATTTTACAACATGCTCAATTTTTTTTAATATACTTTAATACTGATTATACGGAACGTTATTTCTAAATGTTTCTTAATGTTAGATGTGTTAATGTTAGTGTAGATTATTTGAAAAAGGGCTTGAAAAAACACAAATATGTTACCAAAGATTTTTCCGCCTTCTTAGGATTCCGTACACGAACGGAAACCTATTACTAAGCCTCCGCTTTCTGTCTGCTCAATTCTTTTTTAAAGTACAAAATATAACAATATAACACTGTTACGACGTGAGACCTTGACTATATGCAGCGTTTTACACGCGCGAGACCTCGTGCGAAAGTCCTTGCGCGTAGTCGAAACACTAGGCTCCAGTGGCGAAGTGTCCATATAACACGATTCCCATCGGCTTGTTTAGGAAACGGCATCCATACTACATTTCTTTATTCCGTGCTCTTAGCTTCGTCAAACATTTCCAAATCTCAATACGACAAATACACTTAACTGACAGAGAGTTGAATATTTTTGATGTTTTCCTTTGTTGCTTTTCTAAGGCGATATTTTCTCCGGCTTCCCTTTTTGAAATGTTCACCCTTCGCCACTGCTCGGCTCCAATACATTGCGTCCACATGCTGCGTTTGTAACTCGCACGTCGGTTCGCGTGTAGCTGTGGAAGCAATGCATTGGAGCCTATTACTTCGACTACGCGCGAGTGCTGACGCTGCATCTGGACAAGGCCTTATTCTGAGTATGAATCATAAAGTACAAGTGACAGTCCACACTCGTACACCCGCGTTTCACCGACAATACGAACGCAGCGTAACCTGCCTTTCGTAGCGCGCAGACCAAACACAAATGAACGGGATTTGAACCCACGACCTCAAGATTAGCGGTCGAGACCACAAGCTTTCTGTTCAAATATAAATATATTTAAAACACTCCGGTCATTACAATTATTTAAATAGTTTTTAAATATATAATTTTGGAATCTATACTTTTAATAAAAAAGCGGCGGTAGCTCAGGGGTAGAACGCTGGCCTCCCAATCTTTGAGATCCAGGTTCGATCCCCGGCCAGGCATGCACCAATGAATTTGTCGGAATTTATACTTATTAGTACTTACCACTTGCTGAACGGTGAAGGAAAACATCGATCGTGAGGAAACCTGCATGCCTTACAAAGCGTGAATAAATGCGATAGGGCTCACCACCCATCACGTTGGGACGTAATAATCGTCGGTGAAACGCGGGTGTACCGGGTGTGGACTGTTACTTGCATTTCACAGTTCACACCCGGGAACACATCTGACACCCCCGCGGGGATTAATGTCGTGTTTATTAAAGTAGTAAAAAGAATATGTTTTCAGATTTTATAAATGAAATGGGTTTTACATTGTATTGAATTTTCTGTCTGTATGTAGGTATTATATGTTCTACATTAACTCAATAACCACTGAACGGATTCGGATGCGGTTTTTTTATTATCATCGTAGTGACTCTAGTCAACATATAGGCTGTAAGAAAATTTATCAAATAACGCCCAAGCCGAAAACGGGGCAGAGATTGAATAAACGCACGAAGTCGCGGGAGGCTTGTTTATTAATAAAAGTGATGGAAAATACAAGGTATTACCTTTACATAAAGACTTTCCCGTTTTGACAACTTTTCTGAGATATCTTAATATATTGATTACCTTTATGCCGAATTTTCGAGATCTGAAGTGTAGTGTCATCCCAATTTCTCACGCACAGTGGTCGCACCGCATGCAGCGTGCCACACTAAAAAGGACGTAACTACAAAAACAGAACAATCCCTTTGTGACAACGCCGCGGTGGCAAAAAGCAGTAACTATGAGACCATCTGCTGGGCCAACGTTTCAATAAAGGCACAAATAATTGGCAGCCGATCGCCATTTTAATTGCACTTGCGTAGTTCTGCGTGAACGCCGCCGGGGGAGGGGAATTTTTTGTTTTTAAAACTCGTTTCCAATGAGTGACTGGTGTTACAAGAAATACAAAATGTTACGTCAGAATAAAACATGGTTGTCATTTTGTGTCAGTTACTATATTAATTTTATAGACGGCTTTAATGTCGTATTCTTATGAATTGTATGGGATCATAAATAAAAAGCTGCACTTTTTTTCTCTTTTTATTTGACAAAAGAAATTAATTCACTTTTTTTCTTATTCCGTTTTTCTTATAGTACATAGTAGTTATAAAGTAATTTAGTCTATCTACCTATATTTATATGTATATTTTTTATTCTGCTATATTTTACAAAAATATTTACAAATACTAACTTCCCGTAAAGACCCTTTTTCTAGAATTAAATTCTAAATTCAAATCAGATTGCAACTAGAAAATTGTAAAAAATGTTTTTAGGACAACTTTTGTACAAATAAAATAAATATAAAAATGTGCGCAAAAAATCTGGTGAAGAAAAAAAAACTTATAATTATTTATCACAAAAGACTGGTTTGCTCATTCTGTCAACGTTTTTTGCAAAATGAAACTAAAAAAAAATCTTTACAACCTATAATTTCTGATTGTGTCAATTAAAAAAAAAAATATCTAATTTGAAAAAAAGAAGATATCTGACTAAACAAGGTGTTCAAAAGATACATAGATTTCACAAACCGAGTCTACATGAATCATTTTAGGACCATACTATACATTTATTTGGATATTACTGAACTGAATTTTAAAAGAGGAAAATAATCTAAATTTTTAATTAAATACCTAAAAGTAACAATTCTCAAAGTTAATTAAATTTTGAGCACTATTTTCTTGTTTACAAAATTCAATTCAACAATACTGTTCTCCTTTGCCATGGGTAATTAGACCCTAAAAATAAATTTGACCTAATGAAAAACCCAAACAATTGGAAAAACAAAATAGTAATTTGTATCCAGTTACTTGAGCCTAGTCTTGAGATTAATCAAAAGATAATGTATAATTAAAATAGCTGAAAACATTTAAGTAACCGAAAAAGAGGTAAAATTAAATTGTATTTCAGGTCTTTTCACCCACGATTTTCTGATTCTGCTAGGACATAACATGTTACATATTACAGTTAACGTTTCGATTTACACAAATTATTCCCTATTTTTATGAATAAAAATTTACAATGTTCATTTTTTATTAAATACACTTAAATTAATGTTGGTTGTGCCGATACAAGATACGTCTCTTTCACATTAGTCAATGCCATTTTGTTTTTTGTGTGCGTCTTTTATTTTGCCGCCTTTTACATTGTGATATTCACTTACATCTATGTTTAGATTTTTAGTATTATTTTCTCTGTATTTGTCCAAATTGCTGTTACACTGCTGGCCACACCCTGTCGACAAACAATTTTGAGCATTAATGACTTATTCCTTAGAGTCTAGTTTTGGTTGATTTTCATAAGTTTCCAGGAGTTGGAGATCTATGATGATATCGTTGGTTCGCTGATCCATTGTCACTGTAACGATTTAGTTTATTTTGTCAAGTAATTCTAAATTCATACTGATCAAAACCAATTTTTTCTCAAAATCAGGAGTCCAAACACAGATTTCTATTTATTTGTGACTATAATACTTAGTAAATATAAAACTGAATTGATGGATGATATTTTAAACATTATAGAAGGCAATAAAATGTACTAAAACTATATTAAACTCACTGTTCTACTCACGCGTATTGTAGTCGGTTTCCCCCGAAATGTTGCATGTACTCCCCAGAAGATGGTCCCCGGGCGGGACTGAAACTGTTTAGAGAAACCGACTACAATACTGCTAGTAAACTGACTACAACACTATGAGGAAAAAATACTTTTACTCAGCAAGTAATCAATCAATGAGTCAAGAGTTTTAACATTCAGAAGAAAAGTTTCACCACCTCTTGATAAAATAAGAAAGAAATTTCATTGAGATTGCTTGCCTATATTAAAAATCTTGTAAAGGGTAGAGCAATTAATTAATAAAACTATAATCAACAATGTTAAAGAGTTAACGTTATTCGTAAATTTTAATATAACTAAGCTCTGCCTGCCTATAAAGATATTTTAAGGGAATTCGTTTCAATCTCGCTACAAAAATGCACACACAACTAGTGGTTGAAAAATTATTAAAGAAATGGTGTTATACTATGCATTACGATGTAAATAATATCCACCACAACTTTAAACAAGCTACTAAGTTGGTATGGATATTTTTAGGAAATATATATTCCATAAAATGACGCAATTCTGTTAAAATTCTTGATTATTATCAAACAATGGTCGTGAAATAACATAAAACAATTTTAGTTCATACATTATTTTTAAAGTAAGAAAAACAATTAGAGACCAAAACGAAACAACGTAAGGAGTTGTATAAATAGGTATAATAATATTGAAAACATGAGAAATTCAAATAGGTATCAAATGTAATAATAAAGTAAATGAAGAAGTATTAGAAAACAAATGTAGCTTATTCAAAATATAAAACTGAGAATGAAGATTCTTCAAGTGGTGGTGAAACAGACATAGAATTAGATGATAAACTCACGTCAGTAGCCCAGGATTGGTGTCAGCAGCCTGATACCAGGAGTACTGCGGCACGTAGGGCGGATGCGGCTGAGGAGCGCCCTGATGATGGAGAGCATGCGCGTGCGCGCCCTTCATGTCCCAAGGGCCGGGTGGCGCGCCCTGCAACAAGGTAGTTGTGAGAAATGGAAAAGTAAGAAAGAAGTTGAAACTGGAAATACTATCTGTCTCTTTTACTATTAATCCACCGGCATACAATTTAAAAACGGCTTTATTAATTGAGCTGAAATTCGAAAAGTAGGTCAACAAAAGAGTTATATAACCAGCTCCAGCGGCAACATTTTGATCCTTAGATCTACAGACGAGGGAAAAATTATATAAGGAATACCTGTTCAATAGTGCGTGTATGTGTTCTGACCTAGTGTTCCTCATTTCTTTTAGTGTTTGCTCTGCCTAGTTACTTATCTTTTTTGATGAATGTACGTAGAAATACATTTAAAAAATTCATACATAAACAAACATCGTCATAATCCCCGAGCCGGCGTCAAAGTTTACATAGATGTCACTACTAAGAAGTCTTGTCCATCACTTTTTCAAGGTCAGTTTTTAAGTCCTAACGTCTTTGGGCATAGATACGCGCTTATATCAAAGTGTTTTCCTTCACCCCTCTGAAAGTAGTGAGTTTATAAATAACATAAATGAGCACATAATAACATAAGTGAGCACATACATTACTAAAACTCATTTGTACATCCTGGATTGTTGGGGTTGAAACCTAGGTCTAAAAACTTTAGAAAAATTTGTAGGTTACCAATGTACGATGTCTAATTTACTTTATTATAATAATTGACAATGTTATTTTTTATTCAGAACCAAGATGATATCACGCATGTAGCGTAACAAATCTAAAGACACGTCCAAAGTTACATCACGTTTATTTGACAGTTATAATTTTATTGTCTATATAAACACAGAACGGCAAATTACTGTGAAACACGCATAAAAAATAATTGTCACCAGAAATGTAAAACATTAAAGATTTCTATACCTTTGCGTATAAATATGCCTCCATCTCAATATGTACTTACAAGAAAAATGTTTAAGGTATGTTGTATTACTTTTTGATTTATTTGTAAATGTAACAAACTAAAAATTTGTAAAAAATATATGAATATAATGTTTTACTCTTTGCTCTTAATATATCGGCCGTTCAACAGGATTACTTGCATTTTCCTGCATCCAATTATATCGCAAATATTTTATTAATTTTATTTAAGTTACATATAAATGGTTTTGTACATTAAAACTTATATTAAAATAAACTATGGAAAACAATCCCAAATAATAAATAAAAATACTTCAAAATTGCGATGTTTTAAATGAATTTGGCTATATAAACGAAAGTCACCTTCTATGCTCAAATTACGGCGTTATGGCTCACTAGAGTCAATTGCGTAAGGATGTAAAATTCGTCAGTAAAAAAGAGTGCCCGTGTACCACCCATACACCCTTTTTGGTGACTTTATGTTGACAGCTTCAGTGCCAGCCATTGAAATCAGAATCAGTTCATCAGATTTTTATGGTACCAGCCTACATTCTGAAACACTTCTAACACCCCTTCGGAGATATTATAAGTCGTAATGGTATATAATATATGTTTACATAACGAACTGGTTTCGCTTTGTAGCCTTTGGATCTCCGCATTTATATAATAGTTTCCTCATGCAGAATAATAGTTTTATATTCTTTAAGAGAGAATTTGTAAATAAAATTGACCCACATCTGACACTTGTTGCATGTTCTGAACAATTAAAGTGTTTTACGTGAATCATTTATAGCTTTTATGGTATATGGGGAATAGCATTGGGCCTAGGCGTGACCCTTGCGGCACACCTAGCCGTTAACTTGATTAGTTTGTGCGTAGGTGGTTTTATTATATTGTAAAGATAAAAATATTGTTTTTGTAACATTTGAATTTAATTTCGAGGTCTTTAACAAATTAGTTGGAATATGTTTTTTTAGATTCTTTGTGGTTTAATCAAAAGCCATTTCATTTTGTTTGTTTTGAGGTTCTTATTTAAATTTTTTTCGTCATCACTAAACGTAATATTCGAAATTGCTAAACACTTAACAGATGAAAAATGTTAGGAAGATAAAGTGTTTTTTGTCGACAAAAATTTAAGAGTAAAAATTTAAGTTCTTATTCGCATATTAAACCATACAAAATAATGTTTTTTTTATTTTTTTTTACTACCTACCTGTCGTGGTCTTGCGGTGTTGTGTTAGATAGAGCCTTTTCATCTTTAGCAAGCAAATTTTCTGTCGTGACTCGTTTTCCCATCAAACAAAAACAAGAGTCGTCTCCACACAGAAATACTCTGCTTTTGAATGCAAGCCACCTTTTAGATGAAGTGTAACTACACTATTGACTTTGAATTACGTCAAATTTCTCTGAGTCATTCGCTAGTGTTGTAGTATCATGTTTTCTTATGGAAAAGGTCATACATTTTGTAACGAAGTTCCGTATCGCACCAGAACTTACACCATTTAACACGGGGCCTGGCAAAGCGCGACTCTTAGTACTGAAATAATTTTGCCGTTTTCCGCAGGAGGGGAGGTAAACACACACAGCACACATTTACTCATTCACGCACACTCGTGCCATTTTTTTTCATGTCAAACTAAATCAAAAGCTGCATTATTATTATTTGTTTCATTATAAAATATTATTTTCATACAGATTAGATTTGACATTAAAACGTATACTTTTTGTTTCTATTTTACAAATAAACAATTTGAATCTTTGACACAAACAGAAAACGCGCACACAAGCAAACTTACATGAACAAATTGTTCATGTACTTCGGCAGAGGGGGATAAGTGCGCTTGCCTAGTACCGTGATAAATGGTCTAAGCACCAGAAACATCCAGAAACTTGGTGAATGAGAGCTATGTCAAAAAAAGTGTAAGACTTTGACTTTTGCTATAGCATGTGTGTTGTGTGTTTACATTAAAAAGCGTAGGTTTATGTATAGCTATATTACTGCAGAATTTAGGTGCGGTGTGCGCTCCAGTAGCAGTAGCGAAAGGAACTTCATCCCAACAGGGTGTCCCGACACCTATCGTTCTTATAATATTATCTTATATATAACTCACATATCCGACCCTTGGGTCCCAGGATTGACTGTGGGGGGGTTTGACGTCACAAGACGCTCCATCCGGTGACCGACCCGCCGACGGCTGGAACAAACACCATGTTGGGTATAAAGAAATAACTATTATTCTACTTATTAATGTTTACTTGTATGAAGCTAGTTATATTAGTTTATTCATATTTATTGAACAAAAAACTCAGATAAAACCTATCGAAAAAACGAAATCTAAATTACTAATATTATAAATCATTCATTATAATTTATTTTTACGATGAATAAGAGATATATTACATGATTGTTAAATTTAAAAATAAAATTCGGTGCTCGTGAAACGTCTACGTGAAAACTGATGACATCTCTCAAAAAGCGAAATACAATTATTAATGTAAGGAGCAAAATCTTGAATAGCCTGTATCTTAGCGGATGCCTGCGTGATATAAAAAAACTGCCTGCGAAATTTCTACGAAGACTCTGTAATTTCGGAAAGTTCGTGATAAGACATGAGCGGCTTTTCGCTTTTATATATACACATATAAATATGGTATTATAAAGAAATACAAAAAAGTTTGAAGATTACCAACTCACTAAAATTTTAGCATGTTTTTTTAGAATTGCCAAAAAATATCGTTCTCAGTGACATCAGTCTACAAAATTACTAAATAAATTCTGAACCGTGCAATAAAGTGTAGAATTGGATAAAGATTCCACGAAAACTGTTATTGAAGCAATAATGCCATAAAACATGTTTAACTAGTTCTGCTTCTTCCTAAAAGGTTTCAAATTTTTCAAAGAAAGGTTTAAGTTAATTTGTTTTATCGAGTGCCCAAGAATATCCATTTTCTTTGAATAATAAAAATTTATTGCGTAATTAGGCGAAATTATGAATTATCATGGCAACATAGCCTTGATATAGGCGTACCTTTTTTTCTTTTTGTCCATAACTTAGAAACTATTGGTAAAATTAAGCTGAATTTAAGAAGCAAAAATCATATAAGATATTTGATAAAGTGTAAGCTTTCGTTCGACGCGATCGGTCTTCAACCCGCGGCCCTCGGGACATTTCTGGTGGCCCTCAGAGGCTAGAGGAAATATTTATTTAAAGGATTTATTTATCTATTGAATAGATTATATAATAAGAAATTACGCCCACAAAGATGATGTCACGTTTACCAGCACATAAGGATGAAAAAGTCCAAAACCAGGACAAGGATTACGGATGTACATCTGGATGGTAGTCTGCTGGTTACGACCATAAAAATAAAAGCAAATATCGACAATCTGGTGAAAAGTAAACAGTGTCAATCCTCAAATTAACAAATAAAGAAAATTTCAATTCACTTGTTATATTATTGTTGAGGTGGTATGTTAACGTGCGGCAATGTGGCCCTTTGAGAGACCTGGAATACATTATTGGCCCTCGAGCTAAAAAAACTTGAAAACTCCTGTTATAGAATTTCTGGATTGTCATAAAAAAATAACCGCTTCTAACCTCTTCTGCGCAAAAGGTTTGCCACCAATGCCATCGCCCAATCAGAGAACAATGTATTATGTTTATAACTACTTATCTAGATTAGTTTAATACGATACCTATATCACAAGATTGCAACTATGGATATAATATATCACTAAAATAACTATCTTACTGCGATATCAATATGAATGACAGATGATACTCTAAGATCTTATATCCCAAGCTAGCTAGCGTGCGTGAGAGAAACTCAGCTCGAAGACTGGAGTGGAACTTGGAGTTGACGAAAGGAGGTACTATCTCTATACCTTGTTTGTTCGTTTGACTTTATGGAAAGTTAAAACTCCGTGACAGATTGCTTTATATCTCTTACAACAGTATAGCTTGAAAATCAAATACGCTACGTTTTATCCCAAAACACCCGGTAGTTCTCAAGATATAAACCGACAAATGGTACACATGGCGTAACTAGAATTTATATATGGGGTACCTGCCCCGGCTCCGACTCCTGAAGCCATCAACAAGTATCTGTTCTCCATTATTTGATCGTAATAAGATAAATAGGTGGTAGAGCTGATGCCGGGATCGACTGTGGAGGTACCACCATCTTACTCGCAAATACTCCCGAAGTATTTCGGACCGATGGATGGCGGTATATCCATCCCCAATTGCCGGGCCTTATATAAAACAGACTGGTGAAGGGCAGCGGCGTCACCAACCCGCCTGCCCAGCGTGTGTGAGTATGGGCATTTCTTCCAGGGAGACCGCCAAGAGAGGTGAAATCCTGGAAAAGCCTATGTCCAGCAGTGGACGAAACAGGCTGATGAATGGATGGAATAAGATAAATTGAGATACCCTCCATAGAACGAGATCACGTGGGACGCACTATAAGTTTCCGGAATGAATATGAAAAAATACTATTAAAGGTACAAAATTAATTTATTGTTTTTCAAAATAATCTCCCTTGGCGTCTATGCACTTTTTCATTCGATCAAACCAGTTTTGAAAATTTTTGTGCCACTCCCCTGTGGTGACCTCTGAAACGTGTTTTTCATACTCCTCGACAGCCTCTTCTGGTGATGAAAATCGTTGACCGCGTAATTGGTTCTTAATTTTTGGGAACAGAAAAAAGTCACAAGGTGCCAGGTCGGGACTGTATGCAGGATGACTCATGAGTTCTACATTTTTCGTCTTCAAAAAGTCGTTTGTCTGTCTGGCCGTGTGAGAACTAGCATTGTCGTGGTGCAGGATGATACGGCGTTTACGGTTATTTTTACGGAGTTCGTCAATAACTTCCGGCAAACAAATGGTCGTGTACTAGTCACTATTCACGGTACGACGATTCTCTAAAGCAACAGTAGCCACGTGTCCAGTTTTATTAAAAAAAGAAGCAATCATCCGCTTAGATGCACTTTTCACGCGCGCCACTTTGGTTGGTCTCGGCTCATCTTGAAAGACCCATACGCTCGATTGCTGCTTTGTTTTGGGATCGTAGCAATAAATCCATGTTTCGTCACCTGTTACTATGTCCCACACCAAATTTGACGCATCTTCGTTGAATCTGGTAAGCATGGCACTGCACCAAGTGACGCGGTCCGTTTTTTGAGCCTCGGTCAAGTTGTGTGGGATCCACCGCGAGCACAGCTTTCTCACACCCAAATGTTTGTGTAGGATTGATTGTATTTGACTCATGCCTATTTCTAAGGATGCGCGAATTTCATGGTAGGTCACATGCCTGTCTGTTTCAATCATACGGCGCACAGCATCGATGTTTTTGTTGGTCACAGCGGTGGACGGCCGACCATCGCGAGATTCGTCACTGAGATTGATACGACCACGCTTGAATTCTGCAAACCAGCTATAAACAGTCGTCTTGCATGGTGCTTCATTGCCAAAAGTTGTTTCAAGCCGAGCGATGCTCTGTTGAGCTGTCAAATTACACTTAAAATCGTAGAAAATCATACTACGAAAATTTTCCCGAGTTAAATCCATGTTGATGCAGACACACAATTTTTTAAATGGCGCCACAAGGTAAAAACTAAAGACAGTCAGATGAAACAAACTGCATTCTACAGCCAAAGAGTTCTATTTTCAAATGTTGCAATAAATTTTTAAATATTGTTTATGTAAGTGGCCAGTTCCGGAAACTTTTAGTGTTACCTATGTACAAAGTCATAAACAAAGAAATAACGCCTTAAATTTGATGATGTATCTTTTTATATTAATGACACCAGCACAACTAGCATGGTAGAATATATCAAGCTTTGGCTTTGCCAGCTCGATATACCATACTGTCTGCCCCTTTTTTAGGAAGATCGACAGAGTGAGACAGAGCACTGTATTGAGCGCTATCAAGCTCAAATGATCCTTCATGTGAAAGGTGCTGGGAGCCTAGAAAGAGGCACAAAAGGAGTCTTCAGCTGTCAAACTTGATGTTTTTATCTAATGAATCGAGTTTGACTTTTGGATACTCTTTCAAAAGACACTCTTGTCGTCCCTCGTTCTAGGCTTCCTGTTTTTCTGAGGGGGGGAGCAGATACTCTATAAGGGGCTATGCTCCCTGGCATCTAAACTACGCCCATATACAATTATGGTCTTCTTAAACAAGTATAGTTCTCTTACATATCCGACCTTTACATCCCAAGCTGGCTGCGGCGGCTGCTTCACGTCCCACGGCGTGCCGGTGGGAGAGAGACCTGGACTCAGCTCTGAGACTGGGGTGGAGCTGGGTGTCGGTGAGTGGGGCTGCGTTGGCCCACTCTGGTACGCTGATGGCGAGTGCTGGGATCCGCTGGAGCTTCCACCGCCACCTGGGGAGATTTTGAGGTTAAATATTGGAAGTCTGGATAAATAAACGATTGAAGAAGGACAAAGTTAGGATACGATAAGTACTAGGATAGAATAGCTTGTGCTACTCAAATGCCTGTTTCGTTTTTTTTCCTTCTTTTTATTCTTCTTATACAGGTTGAAAATTAACCCCCTAGCTAAACGAAACTGTTCTATGTTTGAAATAAAAAATACATAATTTAAAAAAAGATATCGACAGTTAAAAGGAACCACTAATACTCCGATTACAGAGTGCTTATTTACCGCCGGGAATATGTACGGTCTATTGTCAGTCACATGTCGCTTCGCGTAGGTGGCCATTCATTGGAAATTTCGGGGAAAAACTTTTATTTAATGGTATTATGTTTATTGTCTTCTATTAGCGATTCTGATTCATAGATTTAAATAAAGCTAAGGGTTCATTATCAACCTGTATAAGGTGACTCTCGTTTATATAGTCAGATTCATACTAGAGACTCGGTTATGCTAATAACCAAGCATAAGTCCATTTTTTGTTACAAAAAAAGTTAATCCTCACCATGTAACAGCTGGTTATTACTGGGAGGGCTACCGGGAGGTAATCCAAGCCCCGGAGGAGGCGCCCCGACCTGTGCTGCCTTCATCATCTTCTTGTATTTACTTCTTCTGTTCTGGAACCAGATTTTGACCTGCGGAAGAAGAAGACATTGTGAATAACTTTTGTTTTGGATACGGGTGTTTCGTAAATAAATAAAATGGCATTTACTTAAAAGACCATAATAGATATCTATCCATTAATCAGCCTGTTTCATCCACTACTTGACATAGGCCTTTCCAAGATGTCGCCACTCTTTGCGGTCCTCCTGGAAGGAATGCCCATACTCACACACGCTGGGCAGGCGAGTTGGTGAGCAGACTAATACATATAGCAGTTCTTAGTTCTTAAATCTGCTTTTATTCTTATTTGTTAAGTTTCTAAGTTCTTTTAAGTTCTATTTAAAAAGGATATTGACACAGCATATGTTCCTATACCCAAGGCATAAGGAACGTTGTTATTCTGCCACCACCATTAAAGTTTTAATTTTAATATTAACTTACATCTAAACATATTTTGAAAAATAGCTTTCCGTCGGTAGGCGATATTTTGAGGGTAGTTGCCCAGCGGTGGAGCACTTGTCATGAAAGCAACAGGTCACTGGTTTAAATCCTGGCCCGATGTATTTTTTTCAAATACTTTGCTCACTTGAATTTTGTTTCAGTTAGTCTTTTTCAGCACTCTAAGTAATGTTTGGGTATAAAAGTTCTATTATAGGTGACACAGCCAAATTCATACTGGAGACTTGGTAATTCATCAGAACCAATTCAATGAATTTGCTTAACATAGGTTCAAAGACCAGTTTGTGAATTACAAAAAAAATGTGTCTTTGTTCTAGTGCAAGAACAACTTAGGCTCAATCTTATTTTGCGTATTTTAATCGAAACGAATTTTGGTCCTAAGCACTTACCGAGTCTCCAGTATAAATTTGGCTACATAAACGAAAGCTATCTCGTATATAATAACTAAGTTTTTGTGTCATTATATGTGCAAATAAATTTCTAATTTAACTCAGTCACTTCTCACAAGTTCCATTTTCATTCCATCCATCCATCCATCAGCCTGTTTCGTCCACTGCTGGGCATAGGCCTTTCCAAGATTTCGCCACTCTTGGTGGTCCTCTTGGAAGAAATGCCCATACTCACACACGCTGGGCAGGCGGGTTGGTGAGCGCGGTGCCGAAACCCTTGCACCAGTGACGCCACTGCCCGTCACCAGTCTGATTATATAAGGCCCGGCTATTGAGGATGTAATATTGAGAATAGAATTCCTCTCCAAAAACAGCCGGCGTAGTACGCATGTCACAGCGTACATACATACAGCGTAGCTATATATACAGCTATAGCCTGAACGTAGGCGTGGCTCGGCGGGGGAGCCTGTCGTTACACCACCACCGTTACGGGGTAGGGGTGCGGGTGGGTCGATAGATACCGGGCGGTATCGATGAAATTTAATATTTTGAGACTGTGATTTCTATACCGCAATAATATGACGATAATTTCTATCTCCTTGTGATTGATAAGTCGCCCCGTGTTTAAAATATAGGGTATTTATTTATTTTGGTTTTAGATGCTTTGTTTATTGCTATGTAATATTTATTTTAACCAAACAAGGCACATGGCACCAATAATTCACGAATCTACAAAATGTATTTTTTTGTGTGTCATAAATTTTTTGTTTTTGTTCCGATGTTTTTTATCACTTTTTACATATAACTTACAGATATTGCATATTTTTTACATACACGGTTGGAATGTACATATTATTGAGACTAAATTTTAGATAAAAATAACTAAAAAAAACACACACTTGCCATATGTGTAAAACAACCAAAACGGAATGATTTTCACCTTTCTCACGCACAGAAAAAAACAATTGTCAAATACCATTTATGACGTCAATATGGTCCACACACTATCTGACTAAATAAATATATGTTTACACAATAAATGAAATAAAAAATGATGCCACGATAAAATGTTTTTTCAAGCAGATTATAATTAGATCGGTTAAATGTACGAGAAGTTATGTATGACTTACATTTTGCATAACTGATGTCATTTTAACTTGACTGTCTTATATAAAAAAATATAAATGAAATGCTCTTTATTTATGTGAAGCTGTAGAAATTATAAACAATTTTTAGTAAATGGTATTTGTATTAAAAAAACAAATAAATATACAGTACAATATTATAAATATTTTAATAAAGTTTAATTAGGTTAATTCGGAAATGTTATAGTCATTAAATTAATTTTAAGGAATTTTTCAATATGAAGCAACTTATGCATTAAGGAAAAAGTGAACATCACAGTCAAATTTTAGACTTTAAACTTTTGCGACATTCACGAATAATGTACAGTACAGTAGCCTGAAGTTCAAGCTCCCTATTTGTAAACGCTACGACATCGCATTAAAAAGTCCCAATAGGTAGCCAATCATGCCATTAAAAATATTTGCTTGACGATTCGATCAATCTGCTTGTGATCAGGATTCAAACGTTAAGCAAATATCCTTGAAGGTATGTTATCTATCCTAGTGATTAAGACTCGTGTTTTACTTACGTTAGTCCACTGAAATCAAAATTTAATTGCTTTAAATATTTTCAAAACACATCCCATTCATCCAACATTATAATATATGTAACCGAAGACAACTCCATCTTTCATCGATATCGACATTTTAAGAAAACATCGATCCTTTCCCTTCCCTATTCTACCCTCGCTAACCCCACTCCGATTACCCAGGTCATAGGACGCGATATAACTTAACCTCGGCTTAACTTAACCAAGTTCAGAGCTCAGCTATGTTGGACAAGTTAGGATTACGGCTTTTAGTATTTAATTTGATCGAGCTTTGCAATATTTTCAGGATTTTTTTTCAGAATATTATGTGCCAAGCACTCCTATTTGAGTAGTTACTTACTGAATGGTGAAAATACACTATGAGGAGAACCTGAAAGCGGATATTTGTTAGGGTGGGTATAAAATGCTCTTTTTGAATTTCATTTTGTAATAGCGGAATAACTTTGAAACGATTCACAAAAACCACAAACAATATTGAGCTACGTACATCTTCTCTTCTATCTACATATTTGATTTAAAGATTTACAAAATGAACGAAAGATTAATGTTTTTAACTTGTTAGGTATTCGAAAATAATGGATTTTTGGGCCTACCCTAATATTTACGCCCGATTCTGCCCAGATATCTATCCTACCTATGGTTGCCATACGCGCGGAATTTTTCGGACATGTCCGGAAATTTGTTTCTTTATCCAGAATGCGGGGTGAATTCTAAAATGTCCGGAATTTTAAGGAATTTTCACGCCAATAAAAAAAGAGAAATTATAAATGAAATATATTTTCAAAAATTTAATATTAACAGTACCTACGAGTAATTATGTACGTAAATGTAATATATCAATTAATATACATATTATTTTTTGTAATGAATCACTTTCATGGCTAAGACTTTCTGTTCCTTTTATAATATTTTTATAAATCATTAACACGTCACATGTTCCCTTCACCCAAAAAATCGACGTACCGCAAAATTAGAGATTTTACAGTTAATGTCCGGAATTTTCTCCGGATTTTCTTTTTATTGATATTCTAAGGCTAATCCTACCCCTTCTTGACGATATATTTCGTGACTAAATTTTATAGCTGGTTTTTTTTCAGATGGGCAGATCAATAATTTCTTGAAACCAAGGACAACTTTTAAACGCCAGCTGAAAAAGCAAAATGACATTTGGACAAATAAATGTCAGGTTTGACACTTGTAAATTGTAGTTTAGTGCAACAAGCCTCAGTATTTATGACCCTAAAATTGTAGACCTTTCGAGACGAAATGGTAAAGTGTGTCTGTTCTCTTATGTAACCATAGACAATGATTTGCTTATGATAACTGCTTAAAGACCAAATTCGGTTGCGTTTGTAAATATGAAGGAAGAATAAATTCGAATGTGTTTGGAGAATAACGGTTTGACAGAAATATTAGATTTTCTAAAAAGCTGCGCAATCCATGAAAATTGTACAAATAAATTATACCTAAAATATTTCTGGTCAAATTTACAATAGGTACAGAAAATAAAATCTTTTGTGAAATACAATAATTTTGTTGTAAATAAAATCTGATTCGGTCTGGCGAACCGGAAAATCACTTCTGTTATGATTTTGTGATATTTTTGTGTTTTGTATGTCGATGGTGTTTTTGTGAGATCATTTCCGATGAAATATTCATTGTGCTATGAAATAAAAGGTTAGTAAAATAAAATCAAATTTAAGAACATCTATGTATAGAAAAAAAAGTCGTGTCTCTACAATTAATATTTTTAATTTTAAATGGAATGAGATTTATAATTGTACTGGGACAGAAACTAGACCTTTTAAACATTCGTCTTTCTCTCTGTCTTTATGCTTTGTTTTAACTGGAGAGCCACTCAACGGATTTAGATGCGGTTTTATTTTTTATTGTCATCGACATACAGGCTGTAAGAGGTATTGGTAAAATAACCGCCAAGTTTAAAACTTTAAAGACTTTTCCATACGGACGAGGCCGCGGGCAAAAGGTAGTACAGCATAAACATATAATACTTACTGACGGTGTTTCCAATTGTATACTGTCATAAGAACAGTGCATACTCGTACACCATCTTTTCACCGAAGATTTTTACGTCCCAACGTGCAGGTTAACCTCAAAATAAAGTCGATTCTGAAGGTTTTAATTTTAGTTTTAGTGCTGTCAAAACTGATTTTTTGCCACAGTTATATAGCTTCTGTTGTTGACATTAAAGAACTATTTTGAATTGAAGAAAACTAAGTTTTGACAGCACTAAAACTAAAATTAAAGCCTTTAGAGTCAGGAAGTTGATAGTTGAGATTGTCGGCACTTGGTGGAATTTATCAAACATTGTTGTGATAAAAAAACACTTGTACTTTTCCACAGTGTTCGTCAGAAAACGGACACTTTTTGAGCGAGATTATGAGTCTAGTTGTTTATGAGACGACAATGGTTACGGAGCTTTAAAACATAAGATTTCTGAGTACCTTAGTTTTAATTTTTAAACATGTGACCTGAAGGCATTTTTTTATGATTATGTGTCTATGCTTGATTATTAAAGTTATGTTATTTTAAAATGTATATACGTATTATTTATAGTTAGTTTATTTATGTATAATGTTGCTTTCCTGAAGTATTTAGACGGATAAGCCGTTTAGGTATATCTTTACGAAATTTTTAATAAAAAGGATTATTAGTATTGTATTGAGGCCAAAACCACAATTTTTAGAATTTTTGTCTGTTTGTCTGTATTTATATAAATATGTTCTGTTTTAACTAGAGAACCACTGAATGTATATGGATGCGGTTTTTTATTATCATCGTAGTGATCCAGCCCCCTGATTCTGTATCAATCAGTTGCCAAACCGAGTGCCTATCGTCGAAAACATACATATCCGCTTATCTAAGGATACATTCGCACTTGAAGTGACGTCACAATTCGTAATTTGTTCAATACCCATTAAAAGTTATTTTGGAAGTTCATTTTCTATCTGTTTTTAGTGAATAGCAACTATAGCTAGCAACCGACACTGAGTTACATAATAGCCCCGCTGGTCGACACATATGATATATGGAGTGTTCATAAATTAACGCCCAAGCCAAAAAAGGGGAAAATATAGGGCAGAGCCGCGGGCAAACGTTAGTGAGACGATGAATCTTTTTGTATGGCATCAAAATCTGAGCCTCTTCCTTTAAGTGGTGAGTCAGCAAATACTATACAAAAATTAAAGTCGATTCTGAAAGCTTTAATTTTAGTTTTAGTGCTGCCAAACAAAACTTGATATTTTCTGAAGTAATATAGCTTCTGTTATCAACGCTAAAGAACTATTTTGGAATAAAGAAAATTTAGTTTTGACATCACTAAAACTAACATTAAAGCCTTCATGATCAGCTTTACTATGCACATTAAGGGTGTATAACACCTCACTTCGCTTCGCATGATCCTGTTTTATACCAACAAATACTGCAACAATCACTCTGAAATTAATATATGATAAAGTTGAGGACTAATGCTATGTCCATGCTGTTGTGAAAACTTGATTCCGTTAAATTGTCTCGATAGAAATAAATTACAAAGTTACCTCCAAACTGTACAATAAACCGATAGCATTTAATGAATACTTGAATTAGATCTGAAACTTTGCATAATATAACTGAGCGTCAGTCAGCTGTCAGCGTATCGTAGATATAATTTTGTATATCATAATCTGGCTAGAGAGATCGTATTTCTGTTAAAACTAGGAGGTCGCCTCGCTCCGCTTCGCTTGGATCCCCAAATTTTATTCTCATGTAATCCTAGCACGCTCCTCGTTACGCTGGTCGTCGCATCTACATATGTTTTATTTTTGGTGAAAGATCATAGTATGCCGAATTCTACAATTTGCCGAGACGACATACACTGCATTTTTAAAAGAAAAAAGACGACAATTTTTATAAATTCTTTTTGAAAGTTTTCATACCAAAACTATTCCCACTGAACCCTAAAGCAAACATAGCGTGACTGTCAGAGTTGAAGGAATATGTTTTTAAAAATAAAATATCATTATTATTGCGGTTAGACGTCCATATGCTGCATAAAGAACGGTTTTTTGTTTTCATTGAAAATAAGGCACAGTTGTGACGAAGGCTGTTGTCGAGACATCAAATGGGTCAGAATGAAAAAAAAACCGGACAAGTGCGAGTCGGACTCGCCCACCGAGAGTTTCGTTAAGACTATATTTTTATGATTTAATTACAATTTTTAGATTTTTCCCTATACTTGTAGTATAAGACGGTATTACTTGCCCAATTTCATAGTTCTAGGTCAACGGGAAATACCCTATAAGTTTTGATTCCCTCGAGAGTGTCGAAATATACGTTTCTTGCGGCATAAACAGCTGAATGTTTTTTCACGTTAACTTAGAAGTTTGATTTTTTCACAGCTTCAAGGAACTCTAGACTTGAGGATATGATTTTAATTTTCAATCGATACCTCTACGCGTTTCCGAGATAGAGGGTCTTGACAGACAGACGGACAACAAAGTGATCCTATAAGGGCTCCGTTTTTCCTCTTGAGGTACGGAACCCTAAAAAACAACCTAATAGATTTCTGGGAAAAGATTTTTTGGAAGCGGTTTTTGTTTGTGACGAAACATTGTCGCCAAGTGACTCGTTCCGGCATGACGTCATACGAAACCTACTGGGAAAGTGATTTCTCTACCTTTTAAAATTTAAGATTTTAAAGTATTATAAAGTACTTTCAGTATCTCTAACATTAAGGACCATATCTAGCTCGATAGCATTTGATACAGTGTTCTGTCTCACTCTGTTGATCTACTTAAAGAATGGTCTACCATGGTATTGTATCCTGGAAGAGCTCCATCCTAGGTCTCACAGTCAAGCAAAATGTAAATAAAAAAAAAACACAGAAATTTCAAAGTAATCTATAGTAGATAATAACAATAAATTTATTAATAAAGTAGATATTTAAAAAGTCATGTCTGTACATCGAATATTTTTGTTACATTTTAAACGAATTGGTATTTTACTAAGGCAAAAACTAAAAATTTTCGAATCTGTCTGCTTTAATTCGAGAACCACTTAACGGATTTCGATGTGATTTACATATAAGCTACTACCGCGGCTCCGCCCGCGTGCAATTCGGTTTAACGACATGCTTTTTTCCGGGATAAAAAGTAGCCTATGTGTTTAGTTAGGATATAAGCTATATACATTTTAAATTTCATCTAAATCCGTCCAGCCGTTTCAGCGTGAAAGAGTAACAAACATACACACACACACACACACACCCACACACACAAAATTTCGCATTTATAATATTAGTGTGATGTGATAAAGGGTGTAAATAAAGTAACCGCAAAGCTGTAAACTGTAATACTTCGTTTTAAAAGAGACATTAATCGAAAGACACTTTCACTCGAGCAAAAGCGCAAGTAAAAGCTAGTAACTTTAATCCATCAAGTAACAAAATAAGCAACAGGACAATGGCCAGCAATTTTTAATGGTATGGCATATTGGTGTGCCACCACCGCGCCGTATCGAAATTATATTTGGGTTTTACCCAAGATTCGTAGGAGATTCTCGAAAATGTAAGATTTTAGTCACGAATTTTAGGCAAAAAAGATGACACAAAAATGTGAGTCGGGTTTCAGGAAATCACTTTTCTTTAGTCGTAAAATAATTTCATTTTACCAACAACTTATCAAGCTTCCTTGCTGGTAGGTATTTGAAAGAAGTTCTTTTCAGCAGTGGTACATAAACATACCCTTTTTTCCAACAATTGCTACAGCTCAATGCGCAATGCAATGCAATACTATTAAATTAACAGAACAAAGAAACCCCCAGTTTTTTTAAATAAAAAACGCCGTCCTACACATCTTTTCGTGCAATCGCATACATATCACTAAAACATTTCGTCAAGGCAAGGCTACTACGCACACAAGGACGATGGTATGCAATACATGTACCAAGACGGCTTACGCGATGGATGGCGGTATGCAGTATATACAGAGGCGGCGAGTACAAAGAAATATCGGGCATAGACTGCATAACCTGATTGCGAAAGTTGGTGCCCTCGCGTATACAGCTATTCTACCACTTCCACGGCCGGCGTTATGCGAGACGTATTCTATTTGAAGTTAATGGACGATTTGGAAAATTACTATTCAGAGATGGACAATGAAAGTTTTAATGGTAGTGTGGGTTTTTTATTTTAGAGATCCATCAGCAGTAAAAATTTTATTAGTTCTAAAGTAAGAGTATTATTATTTTTTTTGAACCACATTTTTTTTACATAAATGCTCGAATATTTTTTTATATCAAACAAATAATTATTCCTGGGTTGTTAAATCTTGTAAAAGTTAAGCAATGAATTATTGGCACGTATTGTTTTATATTAGGCTTATTTCATTCCTAAAGTGAGTGGTTGGTTTAGGTTGCCATTTTTTTTGATAATGTGCATGCTATCTATTTTATGTTAAAACTTTTATATTACAATGGTCAACTTTAATTTATTTGTACATATAATTAGTTTATCAGTTTGAGTATAAATATAAAGACCCGACCGACATGTCAAAATTAAATAAAAAGAAGTGGAACTTCTCATTTCTCTTTAAAACTATATTTTGAAGGAACATACAACATTGCACTGAAATGACTCAAAATAAAACAACTATTAATTCATAAATATGACTAGAGGATTTTAAATGTAACAAAATGACAATAATCCTAGGAATATTGAAGATGGGATACTTATAAACTACCGGCTTCTACAATATTTCGGTGACATAAATGCAAAAGTACGTTTTATTATTAAACAACCAGAAAATAAAATAAGCCTCATAAATAACCACTAAAATGTCGTCAGGCTATAAACTCACGCGCATTTGATTCAATAATCGTTTTGACAGTCACATTAACATCTTTATAAGATCTAGTCACTTAAACCGAGCTGCAGTATCAATCACATATGGGAGAACGACTCAATTTGTGAATGGCTGGCAGAACATTATAAATAATTAATTAAAAATAAATATTAATGTAGCTCGGTAGCGCATAACGCGGTTCTTGCGTCGAAAAAAAAAACGGTAGCCGCACAAAACTGCATTGCCTGTTTGGACAGGAGATGACATGGAGTAGCTAAATCTTTTTTGGTTATCAGTTTTGTTGTGCTGAGCTGGTCGTTTACCTAAATTTGGATGTTATGAAGGTTTTATTAGGGAAATCGAATGATTTTTTTATCTATTGTTCATTAAATAAATTAGGATGGTTACCTTAAACTCAGAAATGTATAATAAAAATTCGTATGAAATAAATTTTGTAGTATTTTTTTATTAAATTTAATTTTTAATATATAGAATACATTATAATTCTATGAATCATACCTAGGTACCTAGTGACTTTTGTAAAGAAAAACATAACTATAAATATAAAAATAAAATGTTGTACAAAGGTTCACAAAATTGTCCTTTCATTTGTATATACTCTAATACCTTTAATATAAAGGCGTATTTTGTTTGATTTAACTAGTATACACATTTGGTATGAACTACTTCTTAGTAATATCATACTTAGTGATGCATGTTATGCATGTTGAATATTAATGTATCGATAGATCGTTTGTGACGGCTGTCTATGACAAGTGGACTAGATAATGTTGTACCTAACTACTTTGTAGGGTGAGGTTATTTATCAAGTTGACTCGAACAACAAATAATTTTATTGACTTGTTGAAAAGGCTTTACAAATATTGGCGTTAAAAGTTTGGGCCTATGTCTAACACACTAGTAGCATAGAGAGAAGAAAAGTTAGTAATGAATAAGGCAATTTATTTATTACTTTGACGTCAAAGTAAGTTGCGGGCGATGACATCAATACGTGACACATCGCTATAGATTTCCCAGGTACAAATAAATATTAAATATGTATGCACGGATTTACGTTAATCACGTATCTTATCATACATTATTTTGCCTGTGGCTCCACCCGAACTGTAAAGTGATTCTGCTCTAGGATGATATTTGTCCCACTTTTTTTACTTAAATTACTTATCCATTAACCATTTCACCTTTTCTTACAAACCTCGCATAACATTTTTTCAGAGAGATAAACGTTGCAAGTTTAGTGGTATATAAAAGAAAAAATATTTTTAGCATCGCATTCTTGCTGTTCACATAAGTGTTTATAAGAGTTATCAGTATCTTACTTCTTGAGGAATTAAGTTATTTGAAGTTAATAAGACAAATTTACATTAAGTTGTCACTCATCATTACATTGCTATTACTGCTATTTGTCTAATAAATATAACAAGTTGATAATACATCGTTCATAAAAGGTCTTGTGGTGTTAAATAATAGTTAGAACGATTTTTTTTCGTTAACCCATATCAATAACAATTGAAGAAAAACTTAGAAATTATTGCATGATTTATATTTGTATCAATTCTCTTAGTAACCGTAGTCCAAGGACAATAGTGTCGGTAATATCAAACGTTAAAATTTATCTATCGACAATTTTAACAGGATACTCCACAGCTTCCTGTGGCTCATTGGCACAAATACGTCGAGTGGACATCGAGAGTTTTATAACGTCACTGACAACACGTTTGTTTACACTTGGACCTAAGTGGATTTGTTTCTTTGGAGTTTTTGTAGTTCCGTCAAAAGTCAGTGTCTGTCCGTCAGTGGCAAAACGTAAAAACTACTGTGCCTATTCGGCATGTTTTTATAAGAATTATAATAGGACGCTGGGAAAATATAGGAAATCATATGTGACGTATCTAATAAGTTACTTTAAGTAAAGCAGGAAGAATATTGGGTCACCATCGTGCTCATAAATAATGGACTTACACCCGTTAAAAGATAATGAAAGAAAAACAAGAGTTAATAAATTAACTCGAACATTAGTATTACTGTCATTCGTCCAATGACTTAATTAAAGTGTAAATGAGATAGTTATGATATGCGAATAATTGTGAAAATAAATATTAATGAATATTTGTAACTCGTTTAATGAGTAAGAATACAAATGTAATTTTGTTTTAAGCATTTTACCTATTTCGAAGGACGAATGCAAAGGTTAAAAGTGCAAGGAACCACTGAGCTAAGATCGATGGGAATCTATCAATGCGTCGCTAATCTTTATGGCGTATCGATGTCGATAGACCGTTTTTATCGACCGCAGAGCGTCACTAAAGACATATTCAAGCATATTTTAGACTAAAGAAAACTGAGTGGACTTTATTAAATTTTTTTTCTTACAATTTCCTAGAAAAAATCGTAGGTCTGTATTATGGCCAAGGATGAGTATACTGGGTGTTAAGATGATAACCTTTTTCCTTGAAAAGGGGTGTTCTACCCAGAAATATGAACAACTTTTACAATGGGGACAACCGTGTAATAGTAAAAAAACAACTGTTTCATACATTTAGTTCGAGTAGGTATTTAACTTTTCTAGGGAACAGCTGATTTTGTTTTCGTGGTTTCAGGGTTGGCCCCATAGTAAAAGTTGTTCATATTGATAGTTAGAAAACCCCGTTTAAAGGAAAAAGGTTATCATCTTAACACCCTGAATTGTGATAATACTACTTAATATTATAAATGCGAAAGTATGTGCGTGTGTGTGTTTGTTTGTTACTCTTTAACGCTGAAAAAGCTGAACAGATTTAGATGAAATTTAGAATGGATATAGCCTATACCCTAATTTAACATATAGGCTACTTTTTATCCCGAAAAAATGCATGGTTCCTGTAGGATAGATCAATATCATTGAAAAATCAGGTATCTAATTAGCGCGGTCCTTATCGTTTATGGAGAAATAAGACAAGGCTTTGTTATTTCATACATCAGGTGTCTAATTAGTATATTAGTATAATAAGTATTAATTTCATTTCATTTACAAATACAAATCACATCACACTAATCACACTATCACATCACACTAATATTGTAAATGCAAAAGTTTGTGTGTGTGTGTGTGTATGTTTGTTAATCTTTCACGCTGAAACTGCTAAACGGATTTGGATGAAATTTAGAATAGATATAGCTTATATCCTAACTTAACACATAGGCTACTTTTTACCGGAAAAAGCATGTCGTTAAGCCGAATAAGACGCGGGTGGAGCCGCGGGAAAAAGCTAGTAAAAATATAAAATGTTAAGAGACTGCGATGGCTACACTTAAAACTATATTTAAAAAGAAAATAGAGTCATTACAAGTAGCTACCTATATATGTATTGATTGATAGTCTGTTAGTATATTAAATTGGTAGTATAAGCTACAAATGTAAGTTAAACCCCACGAGACTAAAGGGACGAGGAAAATTGTGCACACATTTCCAAGAAAATATTTAACGGAAAAACACGAAAACCATAAGCATGCTATGGGAGTAAAGATCTGTAATAAATTCCCTGAAGATACTAAGGGATATAAGTTCATTCAAAAATAAATTCAAATCTTAAAAAGTAAGCTTTCTACTCTGAGAATGATTTTTTCAGTGAATAATGTAATTATATTTGGACAAAGAATTAATTAACTGTTATTCAAAATGCATAGGTAATTAAAAGTGTGACATATTTAATTTCTGTGTCCATCCATCCATCAGCCTGTTTCGTTCACTGCTGGACATAGGCCTTTCCAGAATGTCGCCACGCTTGGCGGTCCTTCTGGAAGAAATGCCCATACTCACACACGCTAGCCAGGTGGGTTGGTGAGCGCAGTGCCGAAACCCTTGCACCAGTGACGCCGCTGCCCGTCACCAGTCTGTTTTATATAAGGCCCGGAAATTGGGGATGGATATACCGCCATCCATCGGTCCCAGGCAATGGTGGGCCGCCTGGTTTTGCCTGAGAGCTGTTCTCTTACTCTCCCCCGAATAACTTCGGGAGGATTTGCGAGTAAGATGGTGCTACCTCCACAGTCGAGCCCGGCATCAGCTCTACCACCTACCTTCTGTGTAGTTGTATATGATATTAAATTTATTGTAATTTAAGAATGGTTCTTGTGATGATATATATATAATATTGAATAATAAATTAACCTATATCTGAATCAGGTCCCCATTACGTTTTTACATAGCTTCGAAAGATTGTTTCATTTAATGGACGTGAACCCACTATGCTAAAACGTAAACTACCTTAAGGTCCCACACATGATGATATTATAGACCAGTAGATTTAGAAAATGATTATCCTTGAGCAGAATATGTTGATTTATGAGCAGTTCATACTGGTTTTCTAATTTTATACCGGTTTTACTGGAAAACCGGGGCACTGAGTGCATGATGCTAAATTAAGTAACTTTATAGATGATATCGTTGAGTCTTACTTTAATAATTAATAATATACCTTAATACGATTACTTTGTAGTTTGAGAGCTGCTCTGTTGTTAATCAATCAATATTACTAATCATTGTACGATTTATTTACTATACAAATATAAAAGACCATAATTAGGTATAATTGAACTGTTGTCAGTGTTGGTACAAATCTTTTTTTTAGTGTTGTCACACGCTGGCTATCCATGATAAAAAAAAATTGTGCATTTTTTCAAGTTCAATATTAGTAGTAAAAGTTTCGACAGGATCCGATATTAAAAAGTATGGGAAAACCTGGCGCAAAAGGAAAACAGCTACTTTTTAATTTGTAAGAGTACATGACATGTACTTAACAATGTTACATGCAAATAATTTCCAGTTCATCGTCATTAGCATAAATGAGGAAAAAAACAACGTGTACATGCAAGTAATTAAGTCAACGTTCTCTCTGTAGAACCATTGCGACCTATAAGCTTTGCACTTATGTCTGATCCTGTGAATAAACGTGTAGGGTTGCGTAAAAATATGGACACTGTCTCCCAGTCAGTGTGCGGCATAACTCAAAAAATGGCAACCATCTCTCAGTTAGAACGTTGCATAACTCAAAAAATGGAACCTGTCTGTCAGTCCGACCATAGCATAACACAACAATGCTTGAGTTGGCTGAGATGAAACTTTGTATGTAGTTTTTAATTATTAACACCGTTCATTATGCTCTTTGTAAAATTTACAAGTTTTTTAATATTTTGTTGTGAAATTAAATTTGCAATAAGAAAATCGTAGTTATTTGCATTTCAATAAAACCCATCATATAGCATCTTAAATAGTTTATTTGCCCTTACAACTACTAAGTTCTGCTGTATACACCATGAAATCGAAGTGAAAGTACTCGTCCGAACTACTTTTATCATGGAGACAACCCTAAATTCGTGAAAAAAAGCGGTTGTTTTATACATTTCGGTCGAGTAGGAGTTTAACTTTTCTATGGATAAAAATTGCTCGTATGGACGCGTACAATCATCAGGCTCGTTTCCAAAACCACTTAGATAACATCGTGTATGCATTACCCTTAATTACAAAAAAAAAGTATCGATAAGATTTTATCGTCACTGTCTCGTCACTACCTATGAAATTTGTCGCAAGTAGTGTCGGCAAGGGTATAAAGACATTTCGCGGGAGGTTCTTTTACAAAAAGTCGCTTCACTTTTTTAGCAACTGTACGTGATACAGATTTCTGTGAGACTTTTATTTTTATCTTAAATGTCGGTGACCAAGATACCTGAAAATATTTGGGCTTTTTTTAAAAATCCATGAGTAGATTTTTTGGGAAAGTGAGTAGCAATCGAATGGGAGGAGCTATTAATTTATTTATAGTTTACTTAAATGTCAACTTTATTTTATTTATTGCATTGTAATAATTATTTATTCCTATATTTTTAATATTAATTTATTAAATTTTATTTTTTTACTGTGGAGGTACCACCATCTTACTCGGAAATCCTCCCGAAGTTATTCGGGGGAGAGTAAGAAAACAGCTCTCAGTCAAAACCAGGCGGCCCACCATTGCCTGGGACCGATGGATGGCGGTATATCCATCCCCAATTGCCGGGCCTTATATAAATCAGACTGGTGACGGGCAGCGGCGTCACTGGTGCAAGGGTTTTGGCACCGCGCTCACCAACCCGCCTGCCCAGCGTGTGTGAGTATGGGCATTTCTTCCAGGAGGACCGCCAAAAGTGGCGAAATCCTGGAAAGGCCTATGTCCAGCAGTGGACGAAACAGGCTGATGGATGGATGGATGGAAATTTAATGAAGGCCTAATATTTTTTTATTCCCCCGTATTATATAAGGTGACATTCGTTTATGCAGCTCAATTCATACTGGATACTCGATAAGTGGTCAAGATTAAGATTCAGTGGCCCTGATTGCAAAAAATGAAAAAATATTTTTCCTTTATACTTGTTCAAAAAAACCTCGATTCAACTAGTATAGGAAGGCTAAATTTTATTTTGCGAATTTCACAGAAATTGTAATTGTACCTTGGTGCTGACTACTTACCGAGTCTCCTATATGAATTTGGCTACATAATATTATATTACTTATAATTAGATAAGTAATTGTTTTAAACATTAGAATTAAATTTGAATAAGTGTACATACACCTATTCTCGTATAGCAAATATTAGATTTAGAGCTGCCATAACCTAAAACTTTTCATTGCAAAACAGACTTTAACGCAGATGGATAAAAGTTAAATGAGCTTGTACTATTTTAGGTTTTCAACTCTAAATTTAAAGTTTGCTGCACGAGAATAGGTCACATAATGTACCTATTTTAATGTCGTAACGATACATGATTATTTCCCGAGGGATTAGTCCACATCAGATACATCCGCTTTTCTGCGACGATTATTACGTCCCAAGCGTCATGGGTGATGAGGAACCCTATCGTCATACTTCGGACATAGGTGAATGTATACTCAAACTGCAATATTAGACCATGTCTTTGAAAGCGTACTCCTCCTACAGGGGTGGTCTAACAAAACAAAAATACATGATGGGCATAATATAATCAGAAATAAATACCATTGTCTCATATTTTCCTTTTTTGAAAAAACGAAGTAGAAAGTTATCGAAAGTTTCCTATGATTTAGCAAGAATTTTCCTACCCCTTCCGAATTCTTGAAGCAATTCTAATGGTTCTTTCACCGTAATAAAGGCAATTTGTATCATAAATCTAAAAACCTATCGCGTTCATGTTAAAAGTATTATTTTCTCCCATTTTGTGATATCCGGAGACGCAGCGATCGTCGCAACAGCCATTTATTGGAATACGCTGATATGAGCGTTATTTTAAGGCTGCATATAAGGTCAGATGAGCACCTCATATTGCATCAGTCAGAATTGAACTCTACGACGTTTCCTTTTAGTTTAAAATAGCGTGCTCTCAGCCGTGGCTGTTACGACCACCAAGAAACACGCGCCTCCAAAAACCTGCGTTTTTATTTAATAACTCTGCTTCTAGATGAAATTTTTAAAATATTCTAAGACGAGCTGACGATGTCATTGGTTTACTTATTTTTAGTACAAATTTCAAGGCTGCATGATTTAAGGAAGGCCCTTTAACACTCGAAAAACATGAACATTTTTTCTGTCGAACGAACTTAAAGTTTTTGCGTTTTTCTTGAGATGAATCTATCAGCCCTAATATTATTTTTACTATATTGATTAACCAAGTTACACAAAGTGATATGCTCATTTGCAGTTGGGCATGTAGCCTTATACCATGGATGAACATAATTTTGTCTATGCTTATACGGACCCTTAATATTGTTTCTGTCGATATTTGTACGACCCGAAGCACGCCTACTGAACGCAAATTAAGATGCACCGCAGGGATTGAACCCATGACCCGTGGGTTAGCAGGCTAAAGAGGCGGTCACAATAGCACATTAGTTAAGGAAGTAAGTATTTAATAGATATTTAGAGAGAGCTACACAGCCCACCGCAAAACATGCCCTAATACCATACCAAAAGTTAATTTTATATATTTCTTTTGGCGCTGAATAGACACGTCTGTGTTTCGGTGGCATTAAAATTGACCAAATTGGCATCGCCCCAGTCTATTACTACCTCGAGAGTTTGTTCTACCATGGTCTCTCTGTTTGAACGGATAAGACAAATATCTCTTCTTGACAGTGCTGTCATGTCATGGATATTATAATAATATAACTACGGAGAGCAGGCCACATCTGTGGCCGACGTGATGGCCGTTATGTCCAGCAGTGGTTGAACACAGGCTGATGGATAGATGGATGGATATCAGTATGTTATCTGCATATTCGATTTCAGTTGGGGAGAAAACTGACCCCTGAGGAACCCCAACATTGATGTCCATAATATCAGATGAGCAGCCGTCAATGACTACTCGTATTGATCGCTCATTCAGAAAGTCTTTAGTAAATGTTGTCCAATTTTTATTTTCATTTTATGTTTCTATGGGAATATTGTTTAGTGTGATCAGTAAACTGTTTAGTTTCTTTTAAAGATAACAATCTATTTACACCCGGTATAATAGTAGTTTATGAAACTGGTACTTAAAGGGGTAAAGACGAGTGTGAGCTTAAAAAACGAGCCGTATGGCGATATGTATAGTTTCATACATTACTTTATCTAAACTCATGCCCACTAAACTGTTTTTATAATCTTGATAAACTTATCGTTAGCCATTTTTGATTTTTCTTGTAAAAGGTTGTTCTAAAAGTGTTTATTTTATTTTATTTCCGTCGTTATTTCCAGAATGTCAGATGGAGTCAAATTATCATCAGCATCACGGCTGTCAGTAATTTTAGGGCAAAATAATTCTTCTGAGACATAAAACCACTTAATAATAAATAAATTTCCCAACATCCATCCATTGACAGACTGAGTCCAGCACGCATGCGCCCTAGCGCGCGCGCCGTCAGCCATAAACAATCCTGACCGAAAATAAAGTTGAACTGTAACCTGCTTAAGTATATATATAATTTATCTTTTCATGTTTTCTGCCTATATGAGTCTCTGAGTTACTTGAAATAAAGATATTTTATATTATTTATTATTTATTTAAGTGCTTAGTGTGGTAGCAATATTGTTTTCTACGTGTTGAAGAATATTATACAAAAATCCCCATTGGTATTTGATATTAAACCTCAGACATGGCTGCATGGGCTAAGTTTCCTTTGCCTGCCTACTTAGTGTCACATGTATTGTAATTTCAGAAAAAGTTATTTTATGTTGTTCGGAGACCTATACTATATTTTTTTTCTGTTTTAGAGACGATAATGAAAAATTTTTTTCACCATGCAAGTAGTTTTGAGTTCATAATGACGATTTTACGATAATATGACTTTTTTATATTAAGACAGTTATTGTGGCTTTTTTATAACATTGTGGTTTGGGTTTTGTAGAATTTTCTAGGTACCAAAGCAGAAGAAGTAGTAGAACCAGTACAACAAAGGTTTCTTAAGTATACACATACACAATGGCAAATTTAACCCGTTATCACTGAACGTTTGAAAATACCGATTTCTTACGCCAATTTCGATTCGGAACATTCGGCTCCTTTCTGATGCAACTTCTGAATTATTCAATGAACCGACGCCTTCGACGCAGTTTTTTCATCGATCACGAATATATTTTCATAGATTTTTGACGTTTCGTAAATGATTTCATTACGAACAATGGCACTGTCTTCGTGTTTCGAATTAAGATACTGAATCCTAAATTAAGAGCTGAGTTCTTGGCAGAACGAATACCTATACTTAATTTTATGCGACATAAGCTTGCGTTCTTTGCCTTATTTTGGTGGAGTACCTTTTTAGTTCTTTGTAAAGATTTAACCGGCAAATATTGATTTTATTTTATTTTAAATATTGGTGGCGGTAGCTCAGGCGGTAGAACGGGCCTCTCAATCTCGAGACCCAGGTTCGATACCTGGTCGGGCATGCAACAATAAGTTTTTCTGAATTTATGTGCATAGTCTTTGTGTTCTTACCCAATACTTACCACTTACTGAACGGTGAAGAAAAACATCGTGAGGAAACCTGCATGCCCTAAAAAGGGTGTAATTGTAATTGGGTGTAATAGGGGTCACCACCCATCACGTTAGGATGTAATAATCGGCGGTGAACCGGGCGTGAACTGTGACTGTGATTTCAGTTCACACTTGGGAACACCTCTGACTCCCCTTCGGGGATTCATGTCGTGATGATATGTTTTTTATATTTATATTGACTTTTGCATGTTGGAGGAAACTATGTGAATCAAGTCCAAGCAACAATTTAAGTCACTGATAGATAATAAAAATGTTAATGATGAACTTTCAACGTATGATGAGTACCACGCAAACATTTTCTGACGTCAGAAAAGTTAAAATACTTCTAGTGTTATATGATTTATAGGTATAACGAAATCATTATTCTCTACAGATTATTCAGAGTGCATTGCAAACTGGAAAAGATCAATTGAAATAAATTCCAAGAGAAACAAAAAAAAACCTTTGAAAATGCTATAACAGCGACACCGGTGAGGGAAATAATATAAATAAGTGGACAAGTACAAGTGTTTTTCAATCAAAAATGTATCAAAAGTTCCACCAAGTGCCAACAATCACAAGCATCAATTCCACTGTTGGAAAAATGCTTCTGTCCAGGATTCGAACCTATGACCTCTTCCTTTCACTCTTCTACCGAGAGATATAAATAATTTGATCAACAAATGTCAGAATAATTTGTCAAAATTTCCATAAACAACAACAATGGCGATTTGATTAAAATCCCCATCCGTATAATAGGATAATGACTAGGGCTGCTACAAATATAATACGATGGCTAATTGTAATTACGATGTTGGACTGCGATTTGGCAGCCCTGCTGAGAGGGCGTTGCTATAGCAACGGGAGAAAACGGCGGGAGATCACTTTGACATATGCTACTGATTTGTACTCTAATCAACATATTTGGCTAATTTGACTGCGCCTTTGGTTATGGGTCCATTCATTTAATTTTTCGCAACGAAAATAACTGGCACTTATTTTTATAACATACATGCGTTCCATGATTTTATTTATAGAGTATTTTAAAATAGTCAACAAGAAGTAACGTGTTTTAAAATGAATATTTGCTCAGAATAGTTTTCAATCGTAATTATTTACAAGAGATTGTGAAAATTCTTTAGAGAAGTATTTTTTTCTATTGCAAAAAACTGTATTTTCTCTGGCGAAGAAAATTTACAAACAGACCGCCTTTATAGAAGAAAATTCTCTATCTATTATAACAGTGTCAACTTCACCCTTTATTATAGAGGTCATTATTTTGCAATTGGATCCCCAGCTCGAATGGACGCTTCTGCAGCTGAAGGGTTAAAAAGCGCCTCGATGTGATTATTTATAGTGTGTTGAGTTGAGACTTTAAATCGGGTTTTGTTTTAGTTGGCGATCCTACCAAAAAAAAACGTATTTTCCTGATACAGGTTGAAAATAATCTCTCAAGCTTTATTGAACTCTATGAATCAGAATCACTAGCACACAAAACCGTAAAAAAACGTTCTTTTTTGTTTTCATATTTCGAAAAAATGGTCAACCTATGCAACCTATGTGACTGACAATAGACCGTATATATTCCCGGCGGTAAATAATGCACACAGCTAGGCTATGTACACATAGGATTTTTAGAGCGTCGTCTCTGTCACCGGAGTATAGTGCTTCTTTGACGGTCGATTTTTTTTTATTATGAATCGTGACAAAAGTAATAAATTGCGTATTTTTTATTTCGAACCATAGAACAGTTTTCTTTGTTATAGCAAGAGGGTTGATTTTCAACCGGTATATTCGAAATTATTACGGATTTAAATGAAATTCGGCGACCTCAATTTTATAATTTACGGGCTCTAACAATTTACATATTTAATATTATTATGACGTATCGAGGGAGTTTTTACAGGCATTAACTTAGTATCAATATCAGTCATTTGTCGCTTACCAACTTCCGTAGATTTTTGCGGAAGTCCCTGGAAAGGCTTATTAATGTTTCGCCTACTACCACTCTCCTACTTTTTAGGCGAATGAGATTCATCGTTGGTCTTGTCGACGCTTTCCATCATTCTTGCCGCGGTAAAAAAAATAAGGCTAGGGGTCCAAATAAGGCTAGATGCACAACATAAAATGAGCATATCACATTGTGTAACTTGGTTAATCAGTATAGTAACAATAATATTAGGGCTGATAGATTCATCTCAAGAAAAACGTAAAAACATGTTTTTCGAGTGTTAAAGGGTCTTCCTTAAATCATACAGCCTTGAAATTTGTTTTAAAAATAAGTAAACAAATGACATCGTCAGCTCGTCTTAGAATATTTTAGTAATTTCATCCAGAAGCAGAGTTATTAAATAAAAATGCAGGTTTTTGGGGGCGCGTGTTTCTTGGTGGTCGTAACAGCCACGGCTGAGAGCGCGCTATTTTAAACTAAAAGGAAACGTCGTAGAGTTCAGTTCTGATTGATGCAAAATGAGGTGCACAACCTGACCTTATATGCATAAAAAGAAATATTAAGAACAGCAAAGAACAGAATTCATTCGAGATTTCTCCAAAAATGGTAAAGAAAGTATCAAATTAAAAAGCAATGTCAGCATAGAAGCGGCGTTTTCAAACAATTTTGACAGTCACATTTATGTTTCTTTGTGGAAGCTGGGTTTTATGTGGAAACATTAAAAAGTCATATTGTATTTCATTCAAAATTTTATTCAATTTATTTTTCTTCAAATACAAACGCACAATATCTAAACAAAAAAATTGTCTCAAGAAAATTCCCACGGTGGCTTCATCTGTCCAAAAACGCCCAGACATGTCCGAAATCTTACGTTTTGATGACTAATTCGAAAATAATTGTACTTGGCTTCCGGGCAAGGGAAAAAAAGACCGCAATTGCCGTGTTGCGTGCGACATAGAAACAATGCGGGGGAAAAAACAAAATACAGTCGAACAAAGAAAAGAGGTTGTATTGTATAACAAAGGTAGTCAATGTCACTGGCTGGTTAGAAAAGCCTTGAATGGTGCGTGAGATCGGTTTTGGAGGGAAATATCTTTTATAAACGACATCTACTTGGAAAGTACCTTCTTACATTTTTGAAAAGATGCAGGATATACGTCATTATTGTCATAAAAATAAACGGGCGGAAAAAGAGTATGAAAATTCTATTGTAAACGTGCTGAGCGGGCAGAAAATGTATTAAAAAATTTACGGTTATTTTTTTAAAATATCTATGATTCCAAAAGTGATACTGTGCAAGTTCAAAAATGATACTGGCCATTCGCTTTTTCAGTACATTATTTAAAAAATAAGTGATCTTCGTTCGTGTGCGAGTCGATTTTTTTCTGATTTGTAGAATTACTACTTAAAATGTCATCTAATAGTTAGTGATAGTAAAGATTTGATGATGCCGTCGAATTTTGAAGAATTTCTCTTTTTTTTCCTTGAACAATGAAGGTGTAGATAATTATATAGGGTATAATAATATAAGGTTAAATAATAATAGTTGGCGATACTCAAAACATAGATATAGGTAGTTCTCGTCTATATGAACAACTTATTCCATGGGGACTATAGGGGAATATAAAAAATTCAATTTTTTTTTTCTTCTTCTCATAGTAAACCAGACGGCTGATAGGTCAATTTGTATGAGAGGAAATTAAAAAAAGTTGAGAATTTCGCTTAGCCCCGATAGAAAAAGTAATTCAAATAGACCAGTACTACCTATGTTTTGAGTTTCGCTAACTATTTTTATTTAACCTTGTATATGTATCACTCTGGCGAAAATGCGAAATCGGTCCTCTTCTTCCCTCAGTGAACAATGTACTATTGAATATTTAAAATTATTAAGTAACTAGCTTTTGCCCGCGGATCCGCCCGCGTGTTATTCGGTTTAACGACATGCTTTTTTCCGGGATAAACAGTAGCCTATGAGTTAAGTTAGTGTATAAGCTATATCCATCCTAAATTACATCCATATCCATTCAGTTTTTAGCGTGAAAGAGTAACAAACATACACACACACAAACACTCACACCCTCTCATAAGAATTTTAGTTGTTTTTATTTCAAGATTTTTTTCAAGATGTTTGTAATTTTTACTGTTTTTACACGTCTTTCAACTAGATGAAATGAGGCGGTCAGCGCAGAAGTGGCCATCTTTTCCAGGCACAATTAATTTTAAACTTAATTATTAAAACTAATTGTGTCTGGAAAAGATAGGCCACTTCTGTGCTGACCGCTTCAAAGATAGATTGGCTTTAATATAAGGTGACTTTTATTTAAACAACCAAACTCATTGGTAAGTGATGATCAGTAACACGGATCGATAACACTTTTTGCTAATTTCTCAAAATAATATCTTGACGCCCCATGATAATTGACTCGGGGCTGGGCTTGCGTTTGCAAGGAATATGAAAATAATAAATTACGAATTTCAGAAAAAGGGTAATCGAACCTTGTTACTGAGTACTTACCGAGTCTTCAGTAAGAATTTGGCTGGATAAATTAAAGTCACCTATAGAGAGTTTTTTTTTTCTTTGGCTTAAATCCATGTACAAAAAAAACCTGCAATATATACCTATAGTTACGACATACGAGTATATCCCCAAAGGGATGTCAGTTAGAGGTGTTATCGAGTGTGGTTTATCAATAGAACAATCCCCACTGGTACACCCTTTTTTCATCGACGATTTTTACGTCACAACGTGAAAGGAAGTGAGCCTTCGCCGTACTTCGGACACAAATACACGCTTTTTAGAGGATGCAGGTTTACCTTGCCTCACAGCGTCTTCCTTCAACGTCCAATAAGTTGTAAGTATATAAGTTGACTTTAATTTATGCAGCCAAATTCTTACTGAAGACTCAGTAAGTGCTCAGTAACAAGGTTCAATGACCCTTTTTGTGAAATTACAAACGCAAGCGCAGCCCAGAGTCAATTACTATGTGACGCCAAGATTTTATATTGCAAAACCAGCAAAAAGTGTTACCGATCCATGTTACTGATCACTTACCAAGCCTCCAGTATGAGTTTGGCTGTACAAATTAAAGTCACCTTATATAAGCACATAAATTCTATTCGGTAGGATTCGAAAACAAGTCTCAAGATTAAAAGGCTTCATCGGCCTAATATGTACAAAGTTTAATTAATTTAATTTAAAATAATGTTAATAATATTGTGTATTTCAAATTCTAATAACACAATTCTAAATCCTTGGCGTGTCAAACCGGCGCACGAGTGGATGTCAGTCAAATGTTGCATGAAGTTGCATTAGACGGGATTTAGTTGAGTTTTCCTGGACATTATCGATAATGACGGCTCACGTACGAATTACAATGTGATTGTGTATCTGAGAGCGAAAAAGGTTACAAATATTCTTACGGTTTCTGATTGTTTTAACCCTCACACAACTAGAAAATAACAATGGAATTTATATTTTATCTTGGCGATCAATATTCAGAAATAAATTATAGCGACCTCAAAAAAATGTGTAAGAATATGTATTAAAAAGCCTGCACGAATAAATTGCATTAAATTTAAAAAATCTTTCAAAACAGTCATGTCAGAAAAAAATTTATAAACATTTCACTTAATGCATCGGAAATAGCCATCTTTTTTACTACGTTTCTGCAATTTTCAAAACCCAACAAAGTATTTAATTCGTCTGGCTACAACTAGATGGCAGCACTTTTACTTTCCGAACGGTTTATTCATAAAATGCGCCTACCTTCCAGTTAATTTATGCCGTGATTCACTCGGTACAAGGCCGCGGAAAATACTCGCACCGGTGATTGTAATCTGCACTTCTTGGAGGATTATGCGCGCCTAGTACTTGTGAACTGTAAGATGTGTGATGCTGGGTTTAAATTAAGATGAATTTTGAGAAGAATGAGAACTGTCTTTTCAGAATTTTCAGACGGCTCATATATATATGATCAGTGAAATCTGCTCTTTTTGGAGGATTATGTGCGCCTACTAATAAATTGTGAGCTGATATTGAGTTAAATATTGAATAGGATGAGAACTGATACAGATTCAGAGTTTTTATATGCTGCTTAGATAAGCAACAGCGATTTAATTCTGCTCTTCTTGGTGCTTTATTTGTGCCTAGTAGGCACTCATGAACTTGTGGGATAGGATAAGTGATGCTGGATTTACACTGAGATGAATGTTCACAATTTGTCACATGATACAAGTGTTTAATTTCAGACAATCAATGCGCTCTTCGGAAGAAACATGTTAGTGTATTTTATGCATGCCTAGTACTTGTGAACTGTCAAAGACAATGGAAAGCCATTGTGGAGCCTCATCAGGAGAAAGTCTGAATTTCAGTTACACTGAATAGCTTCTGGTAAAGTCTTCTTCTTGTTGAAGTATATACTCCTAGTACTTGTTAACCGCAAGATGAAGAGATGCTGGGTTGAATTCGATACCAGGATAATCTTGAAATCTTAGGTTCAAGCCACACAGAAGCGGCGCGGCGGGCATTCCGCGCGCGGGCTTCATTCAAATTTCGTACAGAACGCATGGAAATAAAGTCGCAATTTGAACAAACCGAATAGTGTGTTTCAGGCGGTGTCGGATGTGGAACGGGCGTCCGTACCATACCTAAAGTTGCGACTTTACTTCCATGCTTTTTGTACGAAATTTGAATGACGCCCGCGCTCTCGTTGCGCGCCGCGCAGTTTCTGTGTAGCTGGCACCTTAAATAGTTTGAATCTGGAAATCGGAATTTCTTTTGAATCTGGAAATCTGAATTTAGATTATTGAAAGAATAAAGTTTTTTTTATTACTTGAATTCGATTAACGTTTTAGGTTTGGTCCAGGAATAATTCCAGAAAAATAGCGCCAAGAAAAAGATGTTCTTTCAAGAGTTTCCTGTGACTAAAGTTTAAAAGTTTGAAGAAATTTGTATCTGTTCCACCGTAAAGATCGTTTTAGCGCCCATAAAAAATCGTGTCAGGCTGTACAAGCTAGCACAAAAAATTTGACGCCGCGCGGTTACTGCTCAGTTTAACGTGAGCTTGCGTCGAAACTATTTAACGGATTTGTACCAAAGAAATTGTATTTTAAATAATATAGTAAAGCCGATTCTAAAGTTTTAGTGCTGGCAAAACAAACTGAACTTAAAAGTAGAGGAAATTGTTTTTAAAATCCTGTGTTTACTATATTTTTAGTTTTTTGAAAATTCCTCTTTATTTAATCACGATTTAATTCTGAAAAAAAAATATGATGCTCAGAAAGCCCATATCTCGAAATGGTTTTCAGTTTTGCACCAATTATTAATTTGTAATGTTGTCGATTGCACCTCTGATGTTACAGTGCAGATCCTTTCCTCGCGAGGGAACTCTTGCACGGGTACCGCTATCGACTTGTGTTTGTTTGACATACACGTTGATATGTGTCGATAACCCAACATTATTCTTTTTTTACCTAAATTGGTTTGAGTGTAAGAATATGTGTACTTTTAAAAGCTTTGTATTACTAAAGTTTATGAGTTACACATATGTAAGTTATATAATTGTGACGACCTATCCGGTGGCTATAAAAAATCATATTTTTGATATATTTTCAATTATATTCCATGACTTCATTGTCCACGCATGTGCGTGCACACTAAATATAATTTCAAAATAAATAAAACGTCTAAATACCAATACAGGAACAAGGGAATTTGGCAAGGGAAACGAAACAGACCAAAATTTGCTATCGACCAAAACCGCCTTCGAATGCGAAGATGTGTCGCGAGCTTTTTCATCGAATTCACGAAAATAAACCCTAGCAATAGTTTGTAGACTATTTTTTTATGATGAAGAGAAGAATAAAACAAAAAAGATAGATTGAACCTGAGGATTGAACAGAACCATGATTATTGAGGCTCATGACCAAGACAAAAAAAAATGTGGTCGCCGAAGAAACAACCCCACAAAAGCCAAAGCGTGAAGATACAAAAACAATAATTACACATTAACATTACTTCCCAAGATACCAGGCTGCCATAGCTCTTGCGGTGTTCTGAGTCAGAGTTTCTGAGGCACGTCCGAAGCGAAGCCGAGATCTGTCATTACATTGATAACACTGTCTGTCTACGTGCTCGGAGAAACTGCCAGGGTGTAGTGATGTCTGAGCAGAATATCGATGTTTTAAAATGTCATAATTAAACGCAAACACTTCATTCGAGGTATTTTAGAAAGAAGTAAACGATAGGGTGGTATTTTCGTATTTTTTTCAAGTCCAGTGTAATTTTGCACGCATTACACGTTTGAGCTTAAATCTGACTATGGTGGGAGATATTGTGTTGTTAAGCGCAATTTCAATGATTACGCCTTTGTTAAGAGGTCAAGATAGAGATGGCGTTAAAATAAACAAGTCAGACCCGTAAGAGCAAGAGGTTTCTACAAGAGGGGTCAGGGTTCAGTTCAAACCTGAACCGTGCAATTAATCATAGAAAAGAATTGTATCTGTCATAATCTTTATGTACTAGATAAGTAATAGATAATAAGGCCAAAGGGGTTTCTTGTTCATTCATTGTTCTTCCCCTTTATAAAATTGATTTGGGCCATTGGAAACAATGAGAAAAAATGATAAAGTAAAGTAATAAATTAGAGTCACTAAACTATCCGTCTGTGTATGTCTTTTTCTCTTTCCTCCCTTTTATAGTTGTTCCTATCCCACATCTAATAAATACTAAACGTATTTAGCAATTATGATACATTGATGATATGATTTGCTACGATCATAATTGGAAAAATAATTCAGTAATCAAGTCCTAGTCCAGACTTTCATGGTTAGATATATCATGGGTATGCATGTATATGTATGTATTGGCGCCGATGCATATATGTATATTTATACCTGTGTAGAGGGGTGAGCTGATTTACGTCAGATAGCAGGCCATCACACGTTATAACGAGAATGTAATTTTATAAATTTTACCTTCAATGGACTTACGGGATTAAACTCTTAAAATAAAAACGTGTAGGACTTACTGAAACAAAATCGTGTTAAAAATCGTAGAAAAAGATAATATAAATTAAAACAATAAAAAAAACCATTTGCACTAAAATAGAATGAAATTAATTTTATTAAGTAGGTAAACGGTATGTAGTGTGTTTTCGGGAAATACCTATTTCCCCTTTTTAGGCACTTTTAATGTAGACTTATCTTATGAAAAAAATCGTCTTGCAATATTTTATTAAACTAATGAAATAAATTTCCCTTTTGTTTATTTAAAACAAATTTTTGGATAATTGTAATTGGAAACTCCCATATTCAAGTAGTAATATTCTAGATGTAAGAAAAAATATTGTAAGTTGCATAATAAGCATGCAAATTTAATACTTTTATGAAAATATATAACTAACATTAAAAAAAAAATATAGGTAGCTAAAATATACAACTAAGTTAAACCTATCTAAATTTAAAACAAATAATAAAACTAACAGATACAAACTAATTTTTGGGAAATTCATTGTTCACGCATTCAACAAAAAAATTACTAATATCGATCAAAAGTTTGCAGTCAAAAGAGTTGTTTGTCCCATCACTAGTAAGTCCATGTACATCGATAGCATAGCTAGGCATGTTCGTATAGCTGTAGTGTTAGTAAACATATAATTAGCCGGTAAGTCGATGCATATCAAACTCGTACTTGAGTTGAGAGCGACAAATGTGATTGTGTGCGTGAATGTGGACGCAAGTACTGTTGAAGTTGTCGGTGTCTGTGTGCGTGGAGGTTGTTCGAATTTCAGTATAAAGATAACGGATCTAGATCTTAATTATCAAACTAGAAAAGATTAATATTTTGAAAAAAGTCCTCAGTTTAGGATTTGAACCGACGATCTCTTGTTTACACGGCAAGTGCGCTACCGACTACGCCACCGATGTAACCATTCGAGGTAAATTCAGATTGATATATTTTAAACATTTGGCGATTTATCCATCGCAAATTAACGTATCATTGCGGTATAGAAAAGCAGACGAAAAGTAAATCTGGATGTTAGGAGCTAGGTGAGAACCTCGGTAGCTCAGTTGGGATAGCTCTTGCCTTGTAAGCAACAAGTCGCAGGTTCAAATCTTGACCCGAGGAATTTCTTCACAACATACTTGTATTTTTTTTACTTTTTTTTCAGTTAAATCGTTAAATTACGTAGTTTCAGTAACTGTCCATTTACGCGGTGACATTTATTTATGCAGCCAAATTCATATTAAAGACCCAGTAAGTAGTCTGTATTAAGGTTTGATGACCCTTTTTGGAGTTCCGTACCCGAAGGGTGCCAAACAGGACCATATTTATTTTTTAAATTACCTACGCAAAAAAGTGAAACTGATCACTTACCAAGCCTCCAATATGAATTAGGCTGCATAAAAAAATGCCATCTTGTGTACAGACGGCAATATTTGTGGAGCCACACTTGTGGGTATTACTACAAGTTACAAACTAGTTTCTGTAGAGCAGAGTTTCCCAAAGTATGGGCCGCGACCCAGTGGTGGTCGCAAGCAGACTTTTAGCGGGTCGAAAAAAGATATGAAACATAGAAAACAAAAACAATATTCACATCACAGCGCTCATTTTAAAGTTAAGTATTACTTAACTTGAAATTTTCAACTGTGAAATCGGGGGTATGTCTTTTAGAGGGTCTCGAATTACATGTCGGTGTAAAATGCACATCATAACTTTGTTTTCCTTACATTTTAATAACAAGTATGAAATCAATGCGTTTTATAACAATATGCGCAAAATGCTTATTGGAGGTTTCGATAAGAAAATTATTTCATTTTATACAGTACATTTTGATTGCATAACATTACAAATGTAAACACGCTTTAAAGTTTTTTAATGTAATGCAATTAAATTTTGATGCCTATGGCGATGACATCATTATCTTGTGAAAACATTATTCAAATTAACCAATTTTTGCAAATGCACATAAAACGCATTATTTACCTACTTTTGATTCAAAAATTTTGCACCTGATTCTCTATAACCCCCTTGAGTGGGTCGCAATTCACGTAGTAAGTTTGGGAACGACTGCTCTAGAGTGTTGTACGTGTAGAACATGAGTGATAGTAAGTCTCGCGACCACACAGGCCACGTTCGATTCCCGGTCGTGTCAATGTAATTAATGGATTCCATGTCGGTTTGTTGGCTTATTCTATCGTTTTAGGCGTGCTTTAGGGTCGAATGGGCGTACGCAAGAGTCAATGCGCCTGCGCACGGTGAGATCTAAAAGGGTTAAGGCGGGGTTATCCAGAGAAATCTGTCCTGCTCCAACGCTTTCGTTTTACACATGGTCATCCTGCTCAGCGGAAGCGCGCTCTTAGAAAATTCGCGGTTTCGAGGTGTTTTTATTTATTATTTTGGAATTAGATGGGTTTTGCATATAACGGCCGTTTTATGTTACATTTTTTAAGACATTTATTTTAGTATAAGTTTTACTGTTCAAAACTTAACATAGCTCAAATGAAATGATAATTAGATCATAGTTCAGACCTATCTTTACGATTTAAAGGGATCGAGGAAAATGTAAGTAATCGTGTATCGAACGACAGAAATATCAAGATCAAAGAGTGAAATATAATATATATTTTTTACAAAATTTAGTCATCGCTATTTATTTATTTAAAACTAATTTGAAAAGAGACAAAATCGGAGTAACCCCCCCTTAAGAGGCTATATAAATATTTTTTTATTTCTCACTCCAAGTGAAGACATGCGCAGGGGTGGATGTAGGGTAGAGGAGGAACAACTATTATTATTTACCTATATTTTTATATTTTTAAAGAAATGGATGGCTAAATCTCCGATATTCAAAATCTAGATATTGTTAAGACCCCATCTAATAAAGTACCTGTTTCTTTGTGATGACCTGGAGAAAAAGTATGTTTGAAGACCTTATTTCAATAATTAGGTAGTATATTTGTACAGCGGGGAAAACTTATCGAGCATGTGGTCCAAAACAATAAAATTAAGCAGTCAAAAAATCAGACAGAATCTGTTTTTACTATAAAAAAACACAATAGGTAGAGACAACGAGCGAAGTTATAGGAGCCGAGCGGAGCCAATTTGTACCCGAAGTACGGCGATAGGATATGGCTCACCACAAATCACGCTGCTACGTAATAATCGTCGGTAAAACGTGAATAGACGAGTGTGGATTGCGACTAGCATTACACAGTCCACACTCGGGAACACTTCTGGCACCCCCTCGGGGATTCATGTCGTGACGGTATATTATTTCTTTATGGTACTTATGTATGTTTTGACTGGGAAAAAAGGCATCATCATAAATTGGATCGCCGAGAGATTGTGAGAGCTGCTTCCGAGTATGAAAATGAAATGCAAGTCACAGTTCACGCCCGTACACCCGCGTTTCACCGACGACTATTACGACGTCCTGGCGTATTTAAGGCACAAGGACCCGCAGTTTAAGAGGCTGTATAAATAAAGTATGCACGATTTGTTTCTCTGTATTTCATGACGTACACATAAAATTGTAACATTGTTTTCCTCTATAGAAATAATTATTGAAATGTTTGAAACTATTTTATTAGATGGGTTTTAACAACATCTAGATTTCTGATTTTAGAAATTTTGGTAGCTAAAAATTATTTTATAAAATTAATAAACATACTTTTTCACTTCTGCGCTGAATTTGCCCCTTTCGCACGCGCGTTCTTTCGCTTAGAGTGAGAGTGACAAAAATAAAATTTACGTAGCCTCTTAAGGCGAGGCATTGATAAACTTTTAATTTCAAATCGGCGCCTTAGTGGAGTGAGGGGGACTTACTCCATACAAATCACGAACAGCTAATGCTTTTTTGAAATGATTTTTTCTGCATATCGTAAATTCTGTTAAAACTATGGGGGTTGTCTCGCTCCGCTCCGTTTCGCTCGGCTCCCTAATATGTACATGCCAACCTCGCTTCGCTCGTCGTCGTGACCTATCCCTAGCGGTCGAACAAAATTAAAACCAAGGAAGCCGCTAACGGTTGTGTAGTCACTTTCTTACATTAAAAGGCCCCGAACCAGTTAAATAGCCAAAATATAGACCTAACAATTAACAGACATGAAAAATTACTAAAAAAAAACTCACTAACAGCTGTAATTGAGTGTCTAATTACTGTGATTATCTAGAGATGGCTATCGCTAGAGTATATCATTGTTTTCTGTCGAATTGTTAACAATATAACCTGCCAGCCTAATAGGTATTTAGTGCGAAATTTTACATAGTTAATTGCCCGTTAAATTATTATAGTTTAACTTTTATTTGATTTTTAGTCTGCGTTTTATGTTGATTGTACGTTTTATTGGTTTTGCTGTCGTTACCTAATTAAGGCCTTAAGAGCTGCGAAAGTGCTGCTTCTTTAGAAAAAAGTCTTTTTCCTTCCAGAATAACTTTTGAAAGTCTACTCAATTAAATGCCTTGGAATAACAATTACCTAAAATTTAAACTAAAAGTGACCGCTATTGGCAAAAGTAAAAATTTCAGCTCGCCGAAGACTGTGTCTATGAAAACTGTGCTATTTAAAAACAGTTCATTGCTATTTCTAGCCATCCAATTGAGCAAACTTTCAATATTCATCATTTATTAAGTATTTTATAAAAAGAGGTTAATAATAAATACGAAAAAAAGGGAAATTAGCTCAAAATATATTTCGGGCCCTACCGGGCCCAGCTTCAGTTTTTAACTGCAACAAAATACTTAATAAAAACTTTTAAAAAAGCATAAATATTATTTATTTACAAAAAAATCATTTATTAACCAATTTTTTGTGTACAGTAAATAATATTTATTTTGGTAAGAAATAAATGTTTTTTAGGGTCCGTCTGTCTGTTAAGAACCTTTATCTCGAGAACGCGTGGAAGTATCGAGTTGAAATTAAAATCATATACTGAAATCTACAGTCCCTTAAAACTGTGAAAAAATCAAACATCTAAGTTAAAGTAAAAAAAAGATACGGCCGTTTATGCCGCAAAAATCACACATTTCGACACTCTCAAGGGAATCAAAATTTATACGGTATTTCCCGTTGACCTAGAACTATGAAATTTGGAAAGTTATACCATCTAATACTACATGTATAGGAAAAAATCTTGAAACTATACATTGGTAATTAAATAAATGAAAATTCAAGGTTAAGCAACGGTATGCGCGGTCATAATTTTACGGGTGACCAAATATTTTTGAAGATTATTTTAAACTTTTACTAATTTGTACGGAACCCTCGGTGGGTGAGTCCGACTCGCACTTGTCCAGTTTTTTTATTTCATAAGTGGCAGCACTTCCGCAACTCGTATGGCCTTAAGGGGAGTTATCCCGATATTATCTCTTTGCAAATACATTTTAAATCGTGAAATTGTAAGAAGTTCATTTGAAAAAATATATATATATCATATTTCTTCGGCCGTTTGATATGCGAATACTTGCATTTTATTGCATCAAATAAAATCTCAAAGATAGATCTAAACTATGATATAATTACCATTTTATTGGAGCTTTATTAGGTTTTAGACAATAAAACTTACATCAAAATAATCATCGTGAGAAATGTGATATAAAACTGCCGTCATTTTAAAAATCTATCCTCTTAATTCCAAAATAATAAATAAAACATCGCGAATTTTTTAGCGGCCCGCTCTCACTGACCAGGATAGAGAATAGTAAAATGAAAGAATTGGAGCGGGACAGATTTCTCTGGATAACCTCGCCTTAAGGTCTGATAATTTAATTAGTAATAGACGTAAAGATCGCGCCAAGAAAGAAATTCAGAGGGTTAACAAATTTTCAGGATTATTCCTTTACGATAAGTATTTTTGACTATCTACAAAAACTGGTGAAATGCGAGTAGGACTCCTGTCCTGAGGGTTCCGTTTAAAACACAAATGTATTCCACGAGCAGTTATTATGGTCCAAACTAACTTGACACTTACAATGTAAGAAACTCCATGCATCCAAAGGGTCTAATTATATTGGTAAATGATTTTTATTAAATAATAATTAAATATATGTAATTTTCAGATTTTTTCCTAGATGTGTGCTAAAATATCTAATTGTGTACAGAATTTGAAGTTTCTAAATCAACTGGAAATACTCTAAAGATTCTCATGGTGAGTCAATTTGTATGAAATTGATTACGTAAAGGGCAATGACTTTCTTTCACGCTAAGAAGCTTGATTTTTTATCAGCACTTTGAGACCGTGGACTTCTGTGGGATATATTAGTTTCAACTTGATATCTTTGACGGGGTCCAAGAAAAAGGATCTCGACGGACGAACAACAAAGTGAGCATATAAGTGTTTCGTTTTGTAATTCTGTGGTAGAACCTTATGAGAGGTCCAATAGGTAGAATCCTAAAAAAAGTGAAAGCCACGGTTAAAATTCACGTAATATCCGTGGATAGAAACAATTACGAAATTATTTATTAGGAACTTTTTCGTTCACTCTATGATATGATACAAAAGCTGAGAAAGAAAAATCGGTCGATTATCGTTCGGTCGTATATCTATCTCTATCACACTCTTACTGCATGTGTCAGAGATGGACGTAAGTTCGAACGTTAAGAGAATAGGTTCCGATTGCATTGATCGCTGTTACTCCATGCGGAAAAACCTGCAGTGCGAGAGGGACGAATTCTGGAAAATTATCAAAATGACTACTTTTATCACGAATTTTATTATTAAAAAAAAAACTAAAGTTTGTATCAAATATCTGTTCGGATAACAATTTCATAAAGTTTATACAGATTTTAATAAATAAATAATATAATATGATTTTGCTCAAATAATGTTAAAACTCGACATGAAACCTTTTTTTGGAGTCATCTTTGATTTTTTATGGCTCAATGTTGGAATGACTTCTGAAGATTCTGTTTCGATAAGAGTGTACATTATATTCTTGACAGAAGTCCATTTTTTTTTCAAATATCTAGTATTGCTAGATTCTTCAAACAAGGAAGAATAAATTATGGTTTTTCGGAACCTATTATATATTTGTTGCACGCTATTATTGTCTTCTCCTTGTCTTATCACCACTGTATTAATACTAATTTTAATTGAATAAACACGCGGTACAGAGCTATAATCTTGTTACAACAGGAAGGCGCTGGTGACTGTAATACAGTGTCACACTAAAACAGTTGCCAACGTGACATTTTTATTAATCAATTATAAGACAGTTTACAAATAAGCCAGTATATTATTAACAAGCTAATTGTAAATATCACCTATAATATAAGAAATGTGTGTACTGATTTTTGTAAATTTATGGCCACTAAATACATTTTTTTTATTTTTTTTACCTATCCTCTTAAACGATTGATCTTTTTGGGATAACCAAGCCTGGCACTGCCCACTAAATTAAACAAAATGTAATTGAACGAGCGAGCGAAGTTCTCCGAGTCTACTTGAACAATCATAAATGTATGTATGAATGTTTGTTCGACGATAACTCGAGTATTGTTGATCGGAATGTCATGAAATTTGGCTGATGAGTAAATAAGGAAAAAGAATTTTTAAGTTCAAACATAAGCCAAACCGGTCAAGCACGAATCGGGCGAGGGCGAGTTCACAGTTCGGGGCGAACTACTAGTTATATAAAGTAATAAACTATTAATTGACTATAAAACATTACTATAATTTTTAGCGTAACTCGGTCAGCTGGTTAACAGAATGATTCATAAATGATAACAACATCATTTAATGAACTTCGCCCCGCATTGTAATAATCATTCACTGTATTTTCCCACCTACTACGACGGAAAATTTTCAAAACCTTCGAACGAATTCAAATAAAGAACAACGGAAAATAATTTCTGCGTCCCCCTCACTTATCCTTTTGTATTTTTGTAGGAATAATAGTTTGCGGCTGTTGCCACAAAAGAAAAAAAAAACTGGCCATTGACAATCGCGCTTGTGGACAAACGGACAATGCACGTAGACATCAATTATTATTTTTTAAAATAACAGTTTTGTTCGTACAAAATATGTTCGTGGTTGGTTGCGCACGAGAGACGAGCGTTAGTGTGCGTAAGCCGAGTGCGGGTGTGTGTGTATGCTGTATACGGTTATAGAGGATGTTTGGATAATCTATGGACTTTAAATTTCTCTGTAAATGTAATGAATGAGTAAAACTTAAAGATGTAGCTGGCATTTTTGTATGCCTTTGGTAGTCTATTAGTAATCGAAAAGTAAAGAAGCAAACTTGATAAAAAAAAATATAATCATGAAACTGACAGAACTAAAAATAAATATTATCATCAGTTTTAGTATGGTGAAGTTACATAATATCATCATAATCTTGTTGATTTTTTCATTTTGGAGTAAATCGACGAAATATTTCAGTGTAATTTTTCATTTTTCCGTAACAATGATACTCATAGATAAGATAAACGATAGACATTAATTTTTTAACCTTTACTTTACAGATATTCTATTTCACGAAGTTCCTTTGTCTGTGATGTAGTAGTGATGTGTACAAATAAGCGTGTTTTGTGTGTGTGGAACGTTTTGTAGCGCTCTCGAGGTTACGCACACTTGAAAACAGTGAAAACGCTACTACAAACATAGCTAAATAGATTTCGTGAGATCTAATATCTGTACTACAATACAATGTCACCATCTTAACTATTCAGGTGATAGCATCACTACTGGATAATTTGGTGAGACATTTATTAGTCAAAAAGTCCACAAACTTAACTTAAACTTAACCCAACGGCCATCATCTCGGCGACAAATATGGCCTGCCCAGCCCACTGCCACTTCAACTTACTGATTCTGCAGGCTATGTCAGTTACTTTCGATCTCCGACGGATCTCCTCGTTTCGGATTCTATCCATCAGAGATACCCCAAGCATAGCCCGCTCCATAGCTCGCTGAGCGACCTTACCCGGGTAATCCTATACAAAACTTCGGAGGATGCCTCGCTCCGCTCCGCTTCGTTCGGCACCCAATGTTTATTAACATGTCACCTAACACGCTCCTGCTCGCTTCGCACGTCGTCGTCGCACCTACTTTTGACTTTTTTCGGCCTTTGCCCGACTTCGGATTTTACCCGTGACATACACTTAAACAAACACATCTATCTTCTGATGGTAGCAAAATCTATCGCCTTGGAAACTCTAAATATTATCAGAGTGAATAATCAATCAGAAACAAAATGTCAAAACGAATTCAATTTGAAAATGTACACAAAACTTTAATTAAAACTTCAGCCTATATAACCCGGCGTGTTTATGCACATCAATTATAAAGGCACCGCGCGGAACGGTCCGTCCGTCTGTCCGTCCGACGGGGGAACTTTCGGAGGTCAAGCAAAGAGGTAAGAGAGGGATATCAACCTAGTTTCACGATGTTTTGATAGCTGTGCAAAGGAGACTGCTCATTTTGGACTTGGATATTATCAGGGGCTATTTCGATAAAATGGTACTTTTTGAAGTTTTATACCTACTTTTCAGATGAAGCCACTAATTTGATCATTCAGTATATAAATTTCGGAACCTTTTTCTAGTTTTGTTCAGTACAGAAACGCGATTGCGTAAGTTTATAATTATTGAAATGAGGTCTTCTTCTACCATCTTCTAAAACCTTCTGTGTTTTTATTAGCTAGTAATATTTTTAGGGTTCTGTGCTCGAAGGGTACCAAACGAAATCCTATTACTAAGCCTCAGCTGTCTGTCTGTCGGTCTGTCACAGGGGTCTACAGCTTTAACCGTAATAGGTAGACAGTTGAGATTTTCATAGAATACGTATTACTATACTTTAAACCACTACAAATAATAAAGTATAAGAAAACATTAAATTTAAGGGGGAACCCCATACAAAAAACTTCGAAATAGTTTCATTATTTAAACGTTATTGGTTCTGACTCTAACTTAAGGACGGTAATACATACAAGTTTTAAATTTAGTCAGATTGTAGGACAAACCCTAAAGTAAAATGAAAAATAACAAAAGGTAGGGTTCCGTACGCAGATGGCACCAAATTTTTTTTCGTAGCTTAGATGTTGCTTTGGCATGTATATTGTTCTTATTAATCATAATGTTTTTAGGGTTTCGTACTCGTATTGTAGTGCGCGAGTCCAACTCGAACTTTGCCAAATTATTTCGTTTACACGTTTTTGTTTCTTTGGGAAAGTTGTTTAGTAGATCAGTATTAATATACGTAATCGTGGTTTTAATTTAAAGATACCTGCCCTCTTGTCGTCTTCACCAAAGGTGTCGTGATTGGCTTAAAATGGTGTTTGATGTAATTTCTAGTCAATCACGGCGCGTTTAGAGGCAATCGACAACATTTCATTTTAGTTAATAATTTGTTTTTAATATTTATATTGAAAGTCTACGTAAAAAAGAAGCTTACGTATTTTTTCATTTTGTTTTGTTTTATGTTTTTCCTGCATAATTTAATGTTTTCTTATTCACTCATTCTAAAAGGACGTAAGTCGCATCTGAGGATTTCAAAAGTCGATGTTCATTGCCGATGGATTATTAAAAAAAAAGCTTGGCATGTTTATGTCTGCTGTCACATGGCATGTAAGTTTTTTTTTTAAACAAACTGAACTTAAAACCAAAGGAAATTGTTTTTAAAATCCTGTATTTACCATATTTTTAGTTTTTTTTAATATATCTTTATTTAATCGCGATTTAATTCTGAAAAAAAATATGATGCTCAGAAGGCCCATATCTCGAAATGGTTTTCAGTTTTGCACTAATTATTTGTTTGTAATGTTGTCGATTGCGATGGATGTCGAAGTTAGGCAATAACGCCCCTGTTCATTTACTTATAGTATCCTAGTATCTTGACGACACTTAAGGCTCACCTAGACAGTTAGAACCAGCCTACCGCAAAAAAACAGACAGACAGTCATAATAATTTATAATTTTATAGTGCTTAAATAGTAGTTTGTGTGAACATAAACCAAATGTATGCAGCTACATGCTTGGATGTTAAAGAGGCGGTCGCTTTTGCAATGTCTTGAAATGAGCATGATAGATGATGGGTTAACGCAGGGTGGCCAGATTCAAAGGTAAAGTTACAAACTCTCTTTCCTGACGTTTCAACAATAGATTTTTCACATTTAGAAACGATACAATACACCGGGAAAAAATTGGTTTCATTAACCTGATTATAGCTAATTTAAACAGAAACATTGTACTATCGGTTTCGGCACCGCGCTCGCCAACCCGCCTACCCAGCGTGTGTGAGTATGGAAGACCGCCAAGAGGGGCAAAATCCTGGAAAGGCCTATGGAAATGGACGAAACAGGCTGATGGATGGATGGATTGTACTATATGTGACGTCTATAATCATTGTTCAGTTTACTTAATAATCTAGTTACAACAAACAGCTTTGTTTTGTTTATGATAATTCAAGTAAACGTGACTTAATTCTGTCCTTATTAACCGGGATTTCATTAACATTTGTGCAAAATTCAATGTTGTTTTTTATTTTAAAATTAAAATTAAATTTACAATTTGTGTAAGACTAACTAAATATTTTATTTTATTACATTAGACTATTTTTTGAGCCTCCTGGCAAATCCAAATTCCACCAAGAATTCTTGGCAAGGGACCTAAAAATTCCAGACATGCGAGGAAAAATTCCGGCGCCTGGTAAAACTAGACTAAGGAGATTGTTGTAACAGCTCCATGGTCACATGACCTCCTCAAGGTAGCTAGAGAAAACTAAATGGCAGATAGCAGATCTCCAACAGCTACGATCCTAACACTCTTTAACGCTTCATCCACATTCATCAGTCGAATTATAAAATCTCTAGTATTTTATATTTCTCCAATTTATTCGTAAAGCACAATAACATGTTAATTAATTACACAAAATAATTATAAAAAAGAACTTTATAAATATTTGCTACCGAAAAAAAAGGTATAAAATAATGTTTTATTAAATTGACTTTACCAAAATCCTTTGTAACAATTAGCTGCACAACACGTGCAGATGCGAAATACCCTAAGTCCAAAATTACGATGCTAATTTCAAAGTACTCGTACGGACAAAAAAACTACAAAAATGCCGAAACCAATAAAAATACAATGTCTTCTACAAGTATTACCTTATTCGTGCTTAATACTAATTTATAAAGTCGCTCCTCAATTGTTCATTGATCGTAATTTTAATTGTACAATCGCGTTGAAAAAGGTTATTTTATATTTTATGCTACATCTGTAATAATATTATATTTGATTAAAAAATATAATATCATGCAGTAGCTGTTTTCTTTTTTAAAATTTAATTGATACCTGGAAGAAAAATAAAATAATTTTTGTTAAAATTAACTATGACTCATTCTCATATAATTAACATTGAAGGATATAAATTATAAATAAAACTTACCTAAAATAAAAGGGTAAAACTAACCTAAAATCCTTATCAAAACTGTAATAAAAGTAAACTTAACTAAATAAAAAATCCTATCTAAATCGCTACCGTCATATGGAAGGGTACGTAGAAGGCTGGCAGCGTTTCCCCTTTGAATGGCCAGGCTGATTCTCTGGCCAAGATACGCGCCAGCCTTCGAGCCCCCACAAACGTCGATATAAAATATTTTTTGTATTGTAATATACAAATATTAGTATATTTGTCAATATTTTTCAATGACATAATTTTTTATGTCACACTAAAAAGCATATTTTTATTATCTTATTCAAAATTAAAACTGAATTTTTAACCAGCCAGTACTTCCTTATAAAGAGGCTTGACACGACAATAAAAAGCTCGAATAGGGGCTACCGCGGATGGTTCAGTCATTAAAATCCCATAAATAAAGTCGGAGGTCCCCGTTCGATTCCCGATCGACATCTGTTGGCTGCGCGGGCGCATCGACAGGCGGTCGCTTGTAAAAATAAATACGCGACATATTGGTCAAGTGGCTTCGGAAACGGATAGACAGGACTTTACTTGGGTTTATTAATGTTTTATATTATTATTATGTTTTTTGACGAAATAATTGCGAAATTTAGAAAACCAAAATAGGATCGCCTATAACATGAAATACTTCGTCACGGCATATATACCCAAGGGATGTCAGAGGTTTCACCGAGTGTCAACGGTCAATAGAAGATAAACTTTCCTTTCACCGAAGAGTTTTATGTCCCAACATTTCTGAAAAATGGAATTGGAAAAGTGTTAAAATAAACTGCGTAAGTCATAGAATTCTAAAAATGAAGTATCTAAACTTTTGTACGTTTTAAAACGAAGTAAAAGAATCTATTAAAATCAAGGTGCTGCGTTAATTAAAGAGTACTTTGAAAAAATATATAAACGTTTGATAAAGGTTTTTACGCAGTATTTGTAAAAAACAATAAACAGCAGTCCTGTCATGTCTAATATATTTCTAAGTCACTGTTACATGATAATTGCTCTTGTTATTAGTGCGCAAGGTGTGATACACCAGTTTTGTGGATCTTCGAACAACACTTAAAGTTGTTCGAAAACGAACAAAATAATGAAATAAATATAAATTGAATAGCATAATTTTGTAATTCGGTAGCCAATAATTATAATTATCAATTTTATGTTTCGATATAAAAAAAACTATTTATTTAATTTCTTACTTATGACACTTATCCGTGGGGTCATCAGTACCTTAACATTAAAATTACTTAAATGTCCACTTCCTTTCAAACGTCAAAGTACAAAATCATTTTCTAAGAACAATCATAGACGTAATTTTTAAACAAAAAGCCACGTAAGGCCAAGTTCACATTCGTTGCGGATGCACCTAAGGCCGATGCCACACTTAAGATAAAATGTCCATTACGGTGTGTGTCGCCCGTGACGACGCCATTTTGACTATTAACTACGGCGTATATAGCGTAATAGTGGGAAAACTATGGCGAAACAGCAAAATTGGTTTCACATTTAGACGATTCATTTTTATTTTTTATTTCGTAATCGTTAGATCCCGTTGAGTATGTTTACGAAGGCCCGTGCGTGATTTTTTGAATTATAAAAAGTATATCGTACCATAGACAAGAATTACGTTGTTGGCTATTTCGAAGAAGATTGCCTCCCACGCAAAACGTAATGTGTCATTTTACCTTAACACATGCCGGATTTCTCAATAGTTTATGCGTACCTGAAACAAAAACGAACCACCATTAAATTTTGTATAATAAAAAAAACAATTTATTCTAAGGCATTATTGAGTCACAACTTTTGACAATGATAAGTGAGACTGGCGCCAAAACAAAGACCATAAATTCTATTCCAATAAAAAAGTAATTAAAATGAATAAAAAACAAATTTGAATTAGGAACAACTTTAAATTATTCGATTAAGGGCTAGCGGGGCTTGACACTTGCCTTAAAACAGGTTGGAAGTGGGTGAAGGGTCCGAGAAAGTTGGTTTTGGTTTTTTATTATGTGCACTGCCGTGACGTGTGCAGTCTTCGTTCGGTAACCTTACCATCACTCAATGCACAAGCGTCATGCTCCAAAATCAACGAACTCTAAACATTAACTTGAGTGACACAATTCATTTGAAATTGAAACAATTTTTTTTTACTATGCCACTTTAGATAAATTTTCTTGTCGCTATGCATTCGGTAAAGGATTTTGTAGTAAGAAATACAAAAAGTAATTAAGGTTTAAAATTGAATGCCCTAGCTATATTCAACAGACCGTAATTCTAGTTTAGATATACAGTCTGAAGATTATCGATAAGCATTGTTTTATTTGCAGTAAAACCGGCCTCCTGTGTTGATGCTCGTTTTATTTTTGCGGGTGAAACCGTTAATTTTATTAGTTTTTACTTTCAGTTAAGCAATGGCTGTTTTAAGTAAAAGTCTCTGATTAATGAAGATAAACATTGATTTATTGCGTGATCTTTAAATGGATTTATGTTCAAGTTTTTTCCTTTACATTTTTTGTTTACTTAAAGTTATTTGCATTTTTGTAAGAATACAATAAAAATGTATTAATTGACGTCGAAGCTAAATAAATAAATTAAATTTGCTAAATTAAATACAACCCAGAAACCAAATTAAAGTTTCAAGTAAATCTAAAAACGTAAAAAGCCACTTTTATTCAAAAACATGAGTTAAGACACTTTTGACGCATCACGCGAGCGATCACCATAGAAAAGTTGTCAAATTTATCAGTGTAGGCGAGAGCTGGCTGTGATAAACCTTGTTCCACTGTAACTAGAACCAATTTAGATTGCACCGAGTCAGGAAAAAGGTTGGTACGAGCATAAGAACATTTTTGACATTTCCGTTTCCTAAAACTGACAGACGTAAAATTAGAGAACGCTTCGTGGAGTTTGTTGTTCCGTTATTTATACTAAATAAAAACTATGTTGTTTTAGAGTTGATGTTGTTGTAAAATTTTTGTTTATGTTAATGTAATAAAATCAGCCATTCGTGATATTTATTTTAAAAGTACAGTTCGGAGCTAATAAACTTTCTCAATTAAAATAAAAAAATCTAGACATTGAACAAACTTTTTTTTGTTCTTTTCTTTTTATTTGGGAGAAGCAAACCATACAGCCTTGAACTTTTTTCAAGTTGGTAAAAACAGCTCTAAATTCAAAGTCTAAAAACATGACTTCCCTATTCACACGTGACCCCACGACATTTAAATTTCGAATTATGAATGGACTGCGTTCGGGAGCGGGCGCCATTTCTTATTTTTTTTCTTTTTTATCAAATAGAGAATGATTGATAGAAACGTTGATGTCTTTTTTTTAGTTTCGTCATTAGTTGTTAATTACTTGTGAAGTCTATCATTTGTAACCTTGGGCCGATGGCTGGTTGACGCTAAGTTACGAAACAAGGGGCGTTCTGGATGGAGGCGTTGCGTTAGTTTTCGCGAGTTTGTTTTCCATTATATTTTAACATTGGTTAGTTATCATAGATTTATGGGTCAAACAATTATGTCATAGATAAATTATACACAAATTCTTGTACTTTTATTCCACATATATTATATAATTTATCCAAGATGATATTCCACCAAGAACCATCAATCGAATCCATCCAATTATGTCATAACTTATAAATAACAAAACAGACTCCTAAGAAGGATTTACAAATTTAAACTGAAAGTTTGACCCGTCATCCATGATAACTAATCAAAGTGTTAAAATATAATAAAAAATACCCACAAAAATATTTATAAATAAATCGACATATTTAGAGTTTATACAGATAATATACGGCACTTATTCAGGTAAATTTTCAGATGCAAAGATTAACTTTGTTCCCTTAAGGGGTAACGTTTCGAGCTCAGTGCAAAGTGCATAACATAAGTTTGTTTACCTTATTTTAAAATAAAAAGTATGAAATAAAATAGTTTCATCTTATTTTGCGACTATTGTTGAATAATTATCAGGGGTTTTTAGCAGAATTGCGTCATTTATGCATTACGTTGTTAAAAGCGTGTTTTAAGTTTGTATGCCCATTCCTTTACAACGTAATACATAAAATTACAAAATTTTGGTAGAAAAGCCTAATTGACACTAAACAATGGTCGCGAAATGCCATATATCACATTTATTTAGTACTTTTTATGCAATAGTAAGAAAAACAATCATAAGTTGTGCATTTTGCACCGAGCTCGAAACGTTCCCCCTTAAGATATTTTAAAGGAAATAAAACTGCATTCAGATGATTATAAAAAGCATAGTTTCGATTTACAGCCCCCTTATTTTTAAAAAGAACTCAAAATCAAAATGGCCGCACCCATATACATGGTGCCTAAAATCGCACCGGAACTGAGATTATTTTGAGCAAAATTCTCTACCTATCTCTAATTTGACATTTCCTCAACAGGTGACACCTATATATTATTTCGTCACTTACATTATATGCAAGCATATAACAATTTATTATTCACAATCCTTCATCGAGTCTAACTCAAATTAAACTTAATGGCGGTCTTTAGAAATGGTCAATACATACCATAATTATACTTAATATAGCATAATTTAAGTAAGAACCAATAAAATATTCTAGACTTAATTTGAAATACGCCCATTCGTCGTGGAAGCGACGATTTGTCTATGCCATATCCAAATTAAGTCTTACTTAGTGCATCGAATGCTCAAGTTTCCACACTTAATATTAATGCAGGTGCTTATAAGTCGGTGCTTGATAGAAATGATTTATGGTGATACCAAATGTCGGGCTCTATTTAATTGGATCGATTTTTGAGGGTATGGTTTGTAAGAGAATACTATTTACTTAGAATTCTTGAGTAATGAAATGGAACACGCTGTAAGATATTTGCGATATAAAAAGAGATGGGAAACGATGTGTGATGGCAAAAGTTGTTTGTACTATACATATAGTTTTCAGTTTTTCAGTGAAAGAAAATCTAGCCAGTATGTAGAGTAAATTAAAGAGATAAGTAGGCAGCTCTAGTGCAAAAACTATGATTTTAAGACCTACAGGTGAGTAATAGATGATATGAAAAACGTATGTCAAATACAGATGTACTATTGATTAGGTACGTATCTTATCACACATTAGTGGATCTTAAGATGGAAATGCTTGAGCTGGGACTGGTTACCTATTTCTTTTGTTGACCGTACTGTAGTATGTAGGTAGCATAGGTATGTGGGTAGGAAAGGAACTGTTTAGTTTCATTAATGGTGGCATTGGTTGATTCGTTTTTAAAAAAAGAATTAAAAATATAACACGAGCCTAATTCATACTGAAACTACTTCTTTTATCTGTGCAAGTAAGAGAAGAATATCTAAATATTTAAATTAAGTATCGTTGAAGTTCTTGTATGTGATTAGGATGCGGTTTTTTTATTATAATCGTAGTGTGTTACCATAAGGCTATAAAGGTTCATAAAATAACGCCCAAGTCAAAAACCGGAGGGATTGAATGAACGCGGGCGGAGACGTGGGCAAAGATATACTAATAATAAAGTGGTAAATGAAATGGGATATTACTGATATAATAATATATTATAATATATAATAAGATAATACATATATTTTCTTTCAAACCAGTCACTGGCTTCTAATTTTTATTATTTATTAAGAAAATTAATGAAATGCTCAGTAAAATGCGCTATATTTCCACCCCTCAGTGGGTTCGTCATCAGGCGAATAGAAAATAAAATATGACATATAAGAATAGCGTAAAAAACATTTTTTGGAAATAAGTTGTTAGCAGCTGTCGTTGTTGCTCAGAGAACTAAAACCACAATTTTTACCGACCTACCTAGAGCATGCTGCTCAGTTGCCCAGCCTTCCCGCAGTCAAACAACTCCCAAAACGGTTCCCAAATCGCACCGGACCCCAGATCCACTCCAAAACTGGAACAAATCACGGTTCTGTACGTTCGCATCACGTAAGTAGGAAGTACCTATTAAACCCTAATATGCTCAAGTGAACCAGCCAGCACCAGTTTACTTCGACCTCCCACCCCTCTGCCAGCGCTTCCTGATCAGACCGGTGTGGGGGTCAGGAGTGAGGAGTCGCAGATCAGGTTAGGCTGGCTCGTGAGGATATATTGGCTCGATTGGTGCGCCGGATGCTTGCTCAAGACGTCCCGGTGTGTGCTTCTGGGTTAGATGTGTTGAATTCTGTTTGGTACCTATGTACCTACGTATAAATAATATACCTGGGAGTTACCTTCTAGTCTAGGATCCCGTATGTCCACTGCCTAGTCCAGATCTAGATTCAAATTTGGCTCTAACCTCCTAACGAGGGCATTGCATCTGTCTATGGATTAAGGCCTGGCCTTTTGGAGTCAACTACTTACCTGATCAATGTAAAACTCACAGACATGTTTTTTAGACCTTTACCTTTCTTTTATACAGATAGTTATAGTTAGAGACTATAGTTATAGTTATATTTCACTTGATAGATTTTATTTTTGAAAATGATGCCTTCTTAAGTTATTAAAACGTATTTCATCTAAGCGGTTTGGGTTTTATATATGAAATAACTACTATTTTCAGATGTAGAGCTAGAAAATACCTGCAGCAAATACTTTTTCGTTAAATATAGAAAAACCTCGAAAATTTACAGATTTTGTTTAACGCCAGCGCGCAAAGCGAGAGATCTATTGTAGACTTTTTGACAATACAGAGTGTTAGGAAAAGTACTTCGTTCTTTTAAACCACGTGTGCTATAGGTATAACAAAGTATTTTAAGCGTGTTTTTTTAAATAAAGGAATTAAAATATATTTTTTAAACTTTCTTTAAATTGTTCAACCCTAGTTTAGAACGAAATAGATAGATAGAGATAGGTGATAGACAATTGCAAAAAAATGGCGCGCAAGATAAAGGGATAATAATTTATTATATAATATAAAAAAATATATAAAAAACACGCTTAACATACTTTTTTCTACCTATAGCACACGTGGTTTAATGGAACAAAGTACTTTTCCTAACACCCAGTATACTCAAGTTCAAAATCGCCCAATGAGATTGTCGTGCCCCATGGGCCAGGCCTTAACGCCCAAAGCATTTTTTTGATATGGAGTTTTTTTGTTTTCTACGACCCGAGTACCGTTTGAAAGTACCAAATATGCTATTAATTCGATATTGGGTCGCAGGGCCATTTTTTGAAAACTTCTGTGTGTTAGTAGGTTTAGTTTTTATTTTGCAATTAATTAAAACCGATATCTATAAAAGAACTGTGTCAATATTAAACAGAAAATCACTTGGAAAATTTCATTCTTTATACTGAAACTTCTATGTCTGGTAAAAATACGAGTAATGAGTAAAGTTGCAAGGTATGACTGTAGATTTGCGATGCTACGTTCTGGTCGCCCAGTAGTTTTTATCCAGTTCTTTAGTCAACTCCTAGAAATTAAAAATAGATTTTCGTAACACTTTGTGAGCTATTCTCGTGCAGCACACCTTAAATTTAGAGTTGAAAAACCTAAAATAATACAAGTTCATTTAACTTTTATCCATCTGCGTTAAAGCCTATTTTGCAATGAAAAGTTTTAGGTTATGGCAGCTCTAAATCTAATATTTGCTACACGAGAATATGTGTCTTTATCTCATTAGGATGATCAAGCTATTTTGCGCACACGGTTTAGGTTTTTTAAACACTTATTAATGTAAGTAGTTGGAAGAAAAGGTGTTTTTTTCTCTTGACATAATCTGACACGTCAGTAATTATGCTCTTACGGCCCACACGCAGTTAATATAGTAGAAATAATGTCATTATCCAATGGACTTGTAGTGTGATAAAAACAAGTAATGTATCAGATTGGATTTTACCTTATAAAATTACTCGTGTGAATATTGTATGATGACATAATCTGTTCTGTGCGTGGCGTAACAAAATTTATGGGTTTTACGGATGTATATCAGCAGTGGCGGTCCGAGGGGGGTCACAGGGGTCATGACAACCCCCCCCCCCCCCAATCATCACGTCAACACCAAAAATCCCCTATAACTTGACGGTTTACGAACATTTTAAGCAAATTATTCTGCCTACTAAAGTCTGTCAAAAATAACGTTAAAAAAATAACTCAAACGGTGTAAAGCCCGCGAAATAGATTGAGATAAAATTAAATTAAACCTTTAGTATATGATTTAGTTTTTTTTTATTTGCGGTTATCTTACTAGGGTACCAATACAGCGTTTCGGCTGTTATTGTATTAACCAAATAAATTTTATTACCTAGAACCACGAGCTCATGAATGAAATTATCTATGACAAAAAAAATACAGTCGAATTGATAACCTCCTCTCTTTTTGAAGTCGGGTAAAAAGAAGAGCTAAGTATCTAGAACTCTTGATCGAAGATATTATAAATAATGTATACAAAAAATTAATACGTATGACGACAAGGTAATTTTAAACAGACTTTTTCGCCGTGTGCTCTACATTTTAATGCTTGAACCTGATTTTTATTTCGTATTTTTATTGAAAATTATGGAAAAAATAGTTATCCCTTCAAGCAGTAATGCCCATATTATAAAAACACATTATCTAAAGGTTATTTATTTCGTTATTATAAACACCTGTCCATTTAACGTAGCGTGGAAAACGTATTAAAATTACATAAAGTGCAATCAATTAATTAAGAAAGAATATATTCGATAGGTAAGTGTTGAAAAGGCTTTTTTATATTTTTTTAGAAAAAATGCGTAAGAATGTATCGCACCTTTGGTAGAACAATGACGCAATTACGTGTTTTCAAATTGTTCTTTTATTATCATGTCTAGCTCTATGACGTTATGCAATGTAGACATTTTACTAAGGATATAAAATATGATAATGAATTTACCGTTGTAATGTAGTGTCAACTCGCTGCGGTGAAACATATCTGACCAATCAGACGATATTATTCCAAAAACTGTGGAAAGCTACAACGACATACACGAACTCTGTCTGAAACTATTGAGCTATCATTGTGTTTTTGTTACCCCATAAAGAACAATACTTTTAGAACATTTTGGCACATTTAGGTTAATTTTGCATTTTTGACAATTACGTCATTGTTCTACCAAAGGTGCGGATGTACTATGTAATATAAAATTAACAAACATAGATATTAAATACATATAAGGTATGTATAAACATGTACGGGCCACGTGCATAAAAATATGCGGGCTTCCAAGAAAAATGTATAATGCATATTTCTGCTTAGATATTTTTTTATCCTTGTTTTTCTTTAACATAAAATATGTAAGTCAGGTGACATGACACATGAAATATTATTCGTCAGATGAAACCTGTAAAGTGTACGTCGTAAAAACATCACAGGTTCCGTCAACGTACACGCAATGTGTTTAAAAATACGCCTCATTATGCACCCCACAGAAACTATGAAAATATTTTCGAAACGTGACGTCATAGAAGATTTTCTGAATTTTTTCTGGAGTCCTAGATTAAGTTTCCACTGGTGTGCTAAATTTCAGCTCAATCGAACTATTCGTTTTTGAGTTGTGCTATATTTATACACAAAAAAAGCCTTTATTAAATTATTAGGTTTTCTCATTTATTGTAAAATGTGAGACATGAACTGTGAGGATGAAATGAACTAAAAGCAATCAAAAACAAACACTCAAAAACAGACTACTTTAAAAATTAAAATATATCAAGCCAAGTTTTCCAATTAAGTAACGCTTTTTACAGCCGAATGGTAAAGGTATGAAAAAAACACACAATAAGTTCACATTGCTTAGATATTGGATATGTATGATTATTCAAAAACTACTCAGTATCTAATACCTCTACTTAATACCTAATAGAATTCCTGTTCTTTTTTCAAAATCTAGACTTTTCAAAAAACCGTTTTTATTTATGGGACATATTTTTTCAGAAAAGAAGACTACAACATCAACAATCAATAATTTAAAACTGCCCATCGTTCCTGAATCTCAAAAATTATGGGACGAGCCTCTTTGCGAACAGATCCAGAAGCATCTTCTGGACACCGCTTCTGATCTCGCACACCGTGCTCGTCTTCTCGCTACCGGTGAGCGTGAATCTGGCCTCTGGCTGCACGCTATTCCCTCTGCCAACATTGGTACTTTATTGGACAAGACAACTTTTAGTCTTGCCATCTGTCTGCGACTCGGTACTAAGACTAACGATAGTCTTCGCTGTCGCTGTGGTGCGAGCGTTGACCGGCTGGGTCATCACGGTCTTTCATGTCAGCGTAGCGCTGGCCGTTGGTCCCGCCACGCCAACCTTAATGACGTCATTCGGAGGGCCCTTGCAACTGTCAACGTGCCGGCAATTTTAGAGCCGAACGGCATCGCACGTGACGATGGCAAGAGGCCCGATGGGATGACACTCATTCCGTGGCAGAATAGTCGCTCTTTGGTGTGGGATACAACGTGTGTCGATACCCTCGCTGCGACTCACGTCCAGTGGACTGCTACCACGGCGGGTGCTGCGGCGGCAACGGCTGAGCGCAACAAGCGGCGCAAGTATGCAGTTCTAGGTGAGGACTACATGTTTGTGCCGTTTGGCGTCGAGACATTTGGGCCGTGGGGGCCTGATGCTCGACAATTGTTTAAACAACTAGCATCGCGTCTAGTGGATGCCTCAGGGGATCCAAGGGTTGGAGCCTACCTCGGGCAACGCATCAGCCTTGCCATCCAACGAGGCAATGCCGCCAGTGTCTTGGGTACCCTGCCCGGCGACAGCGATGACTTGAATAAAGTAATTTATTTAGTCTGACCTTTATCGAGGTTTTGCTTTGGTTTTATGGTTGTTGTGTGTACTATCTGTGTGTTGTGTGTCATTCTTTATTATTATTTGTTAATCTTTATTTCTAATTGGTGTATTGTATATTATTTTTATTATTATATCATTTAAAAACAAAAAGCATGTATTTAAAGATTTCAATATTCTTTTAAACCCTATTAAAGTGCACTATTAGATTGAAAAGATCAATTAGAAACAAGTCTCAAAACTTGGGCCAGAATTTGAACTTGTGACCTCTTGCTTACACGGCACGTGCTCTTCCGACTGAGCCGCCGAGGTTCCCATCCTAGACCGATGAATTTTTACATTATACCTGTACACCGAATTCTGTAACTACTGATAAACCATCTAGTAATAGATATATTCTTATATATTATATATTAAAAGTTACATTTTTACTAATTTATGCCACAAAAAGAAATAGCCAAACCGAAATACAAAGAAATATAAAATTAAATTGAACGCTCCTTATTATCTTTCAAATTTAACTTTGTAAGTGGCCACAAATTTTATTTATCAGTTTCCTTCTACTCAGTAAATGAAAGATTTGATGCTAAATTAAAGATATACCAGTAATTTGGTTTGGAAATTACAGTACTTGTTACCAATCCCGATTCCTCGAGAGTGCGTTTAATTTTTAATAGTCTGTCAAAATACTTAGACTCCTTATCTTACTCATATTATTCTTATCCATGTTCTAACTAAGCAGGTTCTTTTTTTTAACACATATTTATTAGAGATTCTTGTGAACTTTAATTTGTGATTTATTTAACTAATATATTTTAAAATTTCATCCAGTGTCCATTTAATTCAACGTACAGTGAAGACCACATCAAGTATACACATTGGACTTTGTACCAATCTTACTCGTATCTTACAGTTTAAGGCTGCTCCAAACTGCGTTTGATTTGAAGACGTTTTTGAATCATTCCAAACTTTTATTATGATTATCACAAAATGTCAAAATAAATATATGACATTTATTGACTGATGCTCCCTGTAACTCTATAAACAAAAACCTTAAAGCTTTGATCTACATTAAGTAAATAAATAATTACAAATACGTAAATAAAATGAATAATGTGTTTAAACTTTTCAAATTCAAGAGACTACGTTAAACGTTATACGCGCATACGAGCAATTGAAAAATCTAAAACATTGTGACCTATTCTCGTGCAGCAAACCTTTGAAAAACCTAAAATAATATAAGCTCATTTGATTTTTATCCATCTGCGTTAAAGCCTATTTTGCAATGAAAAGTTTTAGGTTATGGCAGTTCTAAATCTAATATTTGCTACACGAGAATAGGTGTCATTGTACTTACATTTTAAAGGAGAATGCCACGGGATCGTACCAAATGGCGTCACAACCAAATAAAAGTAATAAAATTACTTAGATTTTTTTAAACCCGGTCAATATCTTTTTGATCAAAAGAGTTTACTTAAATCCGGAATTGTAATATCATAATAAAAAATATTTTGGTATTTTCATTTTCGTTGCCGCTTTACCATAAGAATGCCAACCAATAATCGCCTCTATCAAAAGGTAATAAAGTCTTTGCAATTGCCCTTGTCAGTGTTCAGTAAATTCGAATTGCCGATACTAATTTAAATGAGACTTTGTGATTTGGTAAGTACATTTTAGTCTCCCTAAAATTAACTAGATTTGGTTTTGACGCCACGACTTTGGGTTCGGTACGAGGCGCCATATATTACGCGGCATTCTCCTTAATTAGTGTAAGTTTTCCATTCATGCAAACAACTTCCATTTCGTGGAGCGCGCGGCTCATTGGCAAACCATAAAAGTATTTATCGGGTTTTACTTTATCTCAGAGGTTGGGATTAATTCATTGACATTATTTAATAAGAACCTCATATCCTGTCGTTACTTGACTCTGTCACTCCGGAGTGTTTTAATATAAACTTTATATAGTTTTAATATAAAATTTATAACTCTTTCGCAACCAGCTTTACAAGATCCAATAGATAGCGGCTGCATTGAATATTAACCACCCATTATGTTGCAGCTAGGTTGGGGATCGGTAGTTTCGAGAAATAACCATAATATAATATCTACACGTGTTCTATTTTGTCATTAGACGTGCTAACGAAAAAAATTTGCAAATAAAAAATTAAAATCGTAAAAATTTAATTTATTACGTACATACCTAATCATTGCCAAAAAAAATTAAAATCAGGAAAGCGTTTTGAACAGATAAAGTTTTATTTTGGATTTTCGTTGTGAAGTGAAAGTAAACCGGCGAAAATTTTGAAACTTAAAAAGTGCCCCATTTCTATTAACATTATGAAATACTCTTTCTATCAAGTTGAAAATATATTTCTCATTATTTTATTTAACTCTTGTTTTTAATATTTTCTCTTTCTACGTTTGTTAAAATACGAGTAGTTTTATTTTTTAGACACATAAGTTAAACAATTGTAACTTAATCAAGTTTAGCCTAGCTCTGAAAAAACCGTGTAAATTAGGGTGAGAGCTAGTTTACTTTTGTTATTGCGTAACTTTTGTTCTTTCGCAAAAAGGGAATTTATTGGTGATGCACAGTTAGTTACTTAAAATGTAAAAGATTTTCATAAAATACGTTTTTAAATTTTAAAACTGGCAGCAAAACAAAACTTTTTTAGTTCTTAGCTACATATTGAGGGGGTGACATTTTATAAAACAGAAAAAAAAGAAGAAACTTGTAAAGACAGAAAAAAATGCCTCCAATATTCCTACAACACTCAAGTAGATATACATCTAGGTAGCTTTATATAGCACTCAGTATGAATGAAGCAGGCGGGCTTTCTGGCCTCGTTGCGAGCTGTACCTCTGCTCACCTGCAAAACTACCTCAGCAAATCCAGACTTTAAAACTAGGGGCATACAGTTTATTTTCAAACTGAAAATTGCGAGGAAGCTTGGTGTCAATGTTATGCTACAGGCAATAAAACTGGTAAACCCAACACCAAGATAGGAGGTCCTGAAATTAAGGCATTCTCGTGTCTATTCCTTCACAATAAGAGCTTTGACACGGGATTTCTTATAGCTCTAAGGATTTCTATGGAGATTCAATACAGTAGCCTAAGATGCTTTTTATGTTCTTTCCTTTTTAAGATGTTAAAGACGTATAGATGGCGAGATGGTAATTTGTCTCTAGAGATCTATGGATTTACTACTGTGTTTGTCAAGTACAGTCAGGAAGACATTTTGTATTATAATATAAGGTGACTTTCGTTTGTTAAATTCATACTGAAGACTTGCTAAGTGGTAAGGACCAAGGTTCAAAGATCTTTTCGTTGAAATACGCAAAATAAAATTTAGCCTTCCTGTAGAACCATTATAGAGGCACAACAAATATTTATATTTCGCAAACAGGGTTATCGAACCTTGATCCTGACCACTTACCCAGTCTCCTGTATAAATTTGGCTACATGTGCGAAAGTCACCTTATATTGCCATACCCACAATTTTTTTTAATATATTAATATTGGTTTCTTATATAGGATGTTCTTATTTTTATTTAGGGGAGGGAGGGGGGGGGGCATTTGAACCTCCAAAACCTCTTTCGTTTCACCTGTGCTGTGTGTAAAATATATTGAAACCACACTAATCTCTCCATACAAAAACACGCTAGGTTTTCAAAATTTGTAAGGAAACGTGAAACCTTTTCACAGGTATGTGTCTGTTTGGTTCAGTATGATCAGTAAATTATGGGGTTTAATTTAAATATTTTAAATATATATATCACACCCGGTATGTGTGTTTGGAATAAAAGGAGAAGATAGTTTAACTTGTTTGGTTATACTAGTAATTAGTGGTTTTTGGCAAAATAATAAAACACAAAGATTAATAACATACTCCATCAGCCTGTCTCGTCCACTGCTGAACATAGGCCTTTCCAAGATTTTGCCACTCTTGGCGGTCCTCCTGGAAGAAATGCCCATACTCACACACACTGGGCAGGCGCGTTGGTGAGCGCGGTGCAGTACATTAGTATGTGTATTTAAAAAAACCTCATAAGCAGATCAACGTTTCATTATGGTGTAAATAACTAAGTAATGATTCATTTGGTCTTTATCTTTGATTCAATGTAAATAAAATCACAAGTAAAGATTATGATTAAACTATAAAGTACGCAATTAATTATGCTATGATTTATTTGCAAACACGAACTGACATGTCTATATTATTATAGATAGATATTTATATACAATGTTGTTTCTAGCCACCTACATGGATGATAGAGAAGAGTTCAAAAGATTTATCATCCAATGCTGTTGGTTAACCCATTTAATTCTTATTATTACAAATAAAATAAAATAAATAAAATGTCTAACAATGTGATTATTAACACAAGTAAACATGTCTTGACAATTTTAGGCACTAGTCCCCACACTAAATTTCCTTGTACTTCGAGAACTAGGCTCAATTTAACCCAATAAATTTACAAAATAGAACTCAAGTGTTTAAAAGTAAAGCAACTTAATAGAAAACAAAACAATAGATTAAACTGTTTTACTTTACTTTCATTATAAAGTTCTAAGGAAGTGATTTGTAAAAATAACCTTTTACTAAGTTCAATATATTTTTATATTGCAATTTTGATCAACAAGTGCCATTCACATTCGAAATCAGTCACTTTAAGAACTTTCCAGTTTTGACCTTTATTTTGATTGCGTTTTTATCAATGTCAATTAAAAGTCAGTATTGACACATGTCACGTCAGCAATATGTCATTGTGTCAACCTTATCTCGGTTATTTCAATGAATTTTTTAACGCTTTTCGGTAGATTCACATTGGAACTGCTAATTTGCAGTGAATTTAACGAATGCACTAACCAATAATATCAAAATGTGCGTAGTTTTATATGGAACTCTGTCGTATGTTTCAATAGAACATAGCTCAAAAAATACTGAGCTGGAATTCGTTACTTATGTGGAAAGTTAAACAAGTGAGGATTTTCGAATATCTAACATACATAGCTTAAGCCTTGCACTCAACTTTTTTTTTTTATAGTTGTAGGTCAATCCGTGATGGCCGAAAACTTATTACAAAAATTTCGAAAGTTATAGTTACATGAGAAAACGAGCCAAACGTTCAAGGAATGACCTTTCTTGCACGCAATATTTAGGTATTTGCAAGTGTTTCGCATTCTGTGTTGCTATGTTGTATAACCGCTTTGATACCGTTGGTTTCGGTTTTTTTTCCCGCTCATATCAGTTGAATCGTGAGTTTTTTACCGCTCCGTGGCTTCAACGCAACAGCCGACGCCGCGGAGCGTGGCCATTTTTTTTTTCTTTTACCGGCGAAATTTATTAATTACTCTATTTCGATTAATTTTCGAGCACTAATTAAACAAACAGGTCTATAGGTTATGGTTCGTAATCCATAATTAATATGTGGAACTTTGTTGTTTGTTTCGATTACATTGTAAGAAATATATTCTAAAGTACCTTGGAATATACCTATATATTTTTTAAATCTCCAACGTGTGGAGAGCAAGTGTTGCTTTTAAATCTGGATCGCCATATCGATAAAACAAAATATATTAATTTCAACTTCAACGAAAATCGCTTTACAAAACCTTGACTTGAGATAAAGAAAGTTTTTTTTTCTCTTTCGAATGAAGAGATTTAAAAAATCACCGACCACACCCAGAGGTGAAGCAAATAAATGTTATTTACAGTGTACGAACACTTTGTGTCTATCTGTCGCTTAAAGTATTTACTATTAATTGTCATACACATGTTATGTAAATGACTATAATATTGTATTAACAAGGGATAGTAAATGTGATTATATTTATTTTAAAAAGTATACTTAGTCATAAATTTGTTCTTAGACTTGGCATTTTTAATAAGTATTACAATTTATTAATATCTGCAAAGCCTAGCTGCTAGCAAAAACATTGCTAATACTATTTCTTCTTTTCATTGTACAACATATTCAATTGAAATGTGCTTTTTTAGAAAATTCTTTTCGTCTTTTGTATTTTACAAGTAACAGTTTCATAAATCTACTATTAATTTACATTGTAAGATTACTTGATTAAGCTTCAGACAGCACTGATAAAAATTACAAATAATACACTTATTTTACGAGTTTCACTATTATCTATTAAAGTATTTGCAACTAGTCGACGTGGCCGGACAAATATTTTCCTTTTTTTTAATCGTCGTTCATTCGCCGAGTGTGAATACACCTACTATGGGTGCGAATGTGTCCGCAAGTGCCTGTTTATGAGATGCTAAAATTAATAAATAAAACGATACATCCGCCCTCAGACTTTCCAGTATTAATAAACTTGCTTTTTTGTTCGTGACCTTCAGATATTAATTTACGAATGTATTAATCAAAACACGTGTTTTGTGCTAAGTCATGGTAAGCGACGAGTTTAGTGAAAATATTTAAACTGAAAGTTATCCCTGAGGGCCTATGTTTCCAAGTATGAACTGTTACTAAAACATCAAAATCACTACACACTCTTTTTACCGAAGATTTTTACGTCCCAACGTAAAAACGTTTTATCGCCAAACTTCGAACACAAATGCACGCGTGTACGTGCTAAGTATATAAATATTTTGCACGCAAATCTTGGAAAACTCTTTGATGCGTCTTCGGTCAGCAGGTTTCCAACTTTAGTTCTTATAATTAAGATCTACTTCACTAATATGTGAAAAATAATTCAATAACAAAATCTTAAGAGGCGAATAGTTTAATAACGTAATGGACTCACTGAAAAAATGAGGCCAATTCATTATTAAAAAAATATTAATTATGTCAACTCACTCTTATTTTAATGAATATATCTTAAGATATGTACAATTTCGAAATAAAAATATCCTGAGACATAAAAAGCTACAGGTTTTAAAACTTAAATGAAAAAAAATTACTCTCCAATTTTTTTTTCCTTTTTACGTTTTTTTTTTAAATATTAAAGAAGATATTTATACTATCGTCAGCATAGTGCAAAACAACAAGCGTAAAGATAAAGAGATACAATCAAAAATTAGGTCACACAAAAACCAGTTTTTTTCCCTACGCATTCAATTTATGAATAAAATTAACAGAAATTAATGAATGTTAATAAGTCAGTGTTATAATTGGTTGCCTCTACAAATAGAAGGAGGCTGACAGAGAATAATGGTCCTTCATACCTTTTTAGGCATGTCACGGGAAATGCAGACTTTTAAAAATTTTATTTACCACATAATATGTGAAAAAAAAACTTAAGTATCAGTTTTTTGAACAGTGGATGATTCGTTTTAAACCTAAAAAATATGAAAACAAACAAAAAAAAAACTTGTGTTGTCTCAAAATTTAATACTTATCTGTATAGTAAACACCGTTTTAAAAATACTCTGCAAGTTAAATAAATAATTATTACCGACGAGAGTAATTAATTTATTGCCCTAATTTAAATTTTAAATACAGTTTTAACACTTAGATAGCAATTAAGCGATTATTTATAACACTTTTTTCTCGAAGAATACATACATTTATTTCTATAAATGTCATTATGAGTGATAATTACTTAATTTTTATGAGATGTGATGATGGTAAAAAGATTGATGATTTCGGGCGTTTTACATAAAATTCAGTTTTGAGATGTAGCTGCAACTGAATTAAAAAATATAATAAATACGATATCATAATCGAATAGGTAGCTTTATTGTGGTAAATAAAAGACATTTTCCTTACAAAGTACTAGGTTCTCATGGCAGAATGGTTATAAAAAATGCTAAACACCAACCGTTGAATTTTTGCTTGAAGTGCAAGATTCAATACTTTGATACTTGCTGCAAATATAAGGCTAAAATGGATTACAAAAATAATCCCTATTTTATTGTAAATTAAACAAAATTATGTTGACGTCAGAAAATTTCATTTTTATTATACGCTACTTACTTGGGTACTTTTAAAAATAATTTTAGTTTTCGAAGCCTGTATGTCCGTTTCTTTGTGGAATTATTTCAAAAATTAGCAATTTTTACTCTTTTTTTGTCACGGGCAATAATATCAGAAGAAAATCCCGGTAAAAAGGTACCAGAGTAAGTCTTAAATAATAAAAAATAATGTTTTGTTTAAGGTTTATATTGTTATAGAGCAAATTTCCTCAAAAACGATTATTTATAATAATATAATTGTTCATATCGTCGAATATCTTTGGCAAAAGGTCATATAATTAATTCAGAATCCACATAGGATCTTGTAGGTTGTAAACGTCACACATACAGTTTTATTTAGCTAACTTTCGCGCAGGCAAAGATCAATCAAAGCGCCACCGCTCAAGGACCAACACTCATTAGTCGGAGTACAAAATACTTGGAAATACTCGTAACGAGTAAAACGTTGATCGCCTTGAAACCGCACTATCCCCTTCTCTTTCTAGCTCGCAGGATGTGCGCGTATGCCCCTCTGTGTCTGTTTGTTACGCAAAACAGCGTAGAGAAAACTTCGTGGCGAGGTTTTATTTATTACTGCTAGTTTAAACGGAAAATTGTGAATGAAAAAATATTTCGTGCCTTACTTTCGTACATTATTCATACTTTTCTAAACTGCAAGATAGAATTTTCTTACGGTTCATTGTATTCATTATTATGTATGCAATTTATTTTCGCTTAAAATTGAAATAGGGTCGCCTCGCTTTGACGAAAATTTTTCACAAAAAGGAATATTGTCACTGCATGTCTTCTCAGGCTTGTTTAAAAATATTTCGTGTCTTACTTTCGTACATTATTCATACTTTTCTAAACTGCAAGATAGAATTTTCTTACGGTTCATTGTATTCATTATTATGTATGCAATTTATTTTCGCTTAAAATTGAAATAGGGTCGCCTCGTTTTGACGAAAATTTTTCACAAAAAGGAATATTGTCACTGCATGTCTTCTCAGGCTTGTTTAAAAATATTTCGTGTCTTACTTTCGTACATTATTCATACTTTTCTAAACTGCAAGATAGAATTTTCTTACGGTTCATTGTATTCATTATTATGTATGCAATTTATTTTCGCTTAAAATTGAAATAGGGTCGCCTCGCTTTGACGAAAATTTTTCACAAAAAGGAATATTGTCACTGCATGTCTTCTCAGGCTTGTTTAAAAATATTTCGTGTCTTACTTTCGTACATTATTCATACTTTTCTAAACTGCAAGATAGAATTTTCTTACGGTTCATTGTATTCATTATTATGTATGCAATTTATTTTCGCTTAAAATTGAAATAGGGTCGCCTCGCTTTGACGAAAATTTTTCACAAAAAGGAATATTGTCACTGCATGTCTTCTCAGGCTTGTTTAAAAATATTTCGTGTCTTACTTTCGTACATTATTCATACTTTTCTAAACTGCAAGATAGAATTTTCTTACGGTTCATTGTATTCATTATTATGTATGCAATTTATTTTCGCTTAAAATTGAAATAGGGTCACCTCGCTTTGACGAAAATTTTTCACAAAAAGGAATATTGTCACTGCATGTCTTCTCAGCGTTGTCGAAAAAGGTGGTATACCAACTATCTATGTCTTTGAAATATTGGGTCATTTGAGGTCTACCCTCTTTAGTGATCGTAGGCTTCGGCCGTGACTTGACACCACCCTTGTGACGTCATCATGGCGCCAAGCGACTCGTTGTGTTCCGTCGTGACGTCATGACAAGCAGTACCCGGGAAGTGGTTACTGGCAGTTGTGTAGTATCAGTAATTCGTTAATTACCACTTACGTAGATTTTTTGGATGCCTGACAGACAATTGTCGCCTCACCAGCGTTGACTCTCCTGGTTTCTGAGCGAGCGCGCTTCATCCTAGGTCTGAATGACGGTGGAAACCACCAGGTGCGGTAACATAATTTGGCCAAGTGCGAGTCGGACTCGCACACAAAGGGTTCCGTACCACCCCATAATACGTGTACCTACGGAACCCGAAAAATATTATGGTAAGTAACAACAATATACCTACATACCAAAGCAACATCAAGGCTACAAAAAACAAGGCGCTAAAATGGTAGCGCCTGGCTATTAATATTTATTAATTTTATTTATTTATTTAAAAAATAAAAATTACTTTAGTGTATGGTCTATGTCCGACAAACTTATATGTATTTAAGTACCCTCTTTAAGTAAGAGCCAAAACAAATAACGTTAAAATAATGGAAATTGTATGAGGAACCACTTAATTTTTTTTTTAAATAATTTTTATTATTATTTGCCGTGGTGGATGCCTAGTAACACGTATTTTGTGAAAATTCCAACTTGGAACAGACAGACAGACAGACAAGGGAGGCTTAGTAATGGGGTCCGTCCCGTTTGGCACCCTTTTGATACGGAACCTTGAGAAAAAAAACTTGTCACAGCAGTGGTGAATATTTTATTTGATATCTCATAAACTTATCTTGCATTGTATCAATAAAGTATTTAATTGCAGGAAACTGTGGCTTGTATCTTGACCATAATTTAATTTATTCAGAAAATTCCAATTCAAACGACACTTAGTTATATTTGCTTAAGTATATAAAATAACTGTTTTTTTTATAATAATCAATAGCAAAAATAGTGCGTATTTTTAAGCATAGTTAAGGAATTAATTTTTTTAATGGAAAGATATCACTTATATGAAAAAGGTATACACAAAGTTTTAAAGGAGTAAATAGTAACTTGCTGAGAAAACGCCCTTCATCCTTGAAAATAGTGTATCAAAAATGCAATACATTGTCACTTTTTTAGGGTTCCGTACTCAAAGGCAAAACAGAGCCCTAATAATGTCACTCGGCTGTCTGTCTGTTTGTCCGTACGTATGTCATGGGTCTCTAGCTCGTAGTAAGAAAGAGTTTCAGACCTGAAATTTGAATATTTTGTGTAGATTTTTAACCTAAAACCGAATATAGATATAGTTTTTTTTTCTTCCCGTCTAATTTGGGGTCTAGAGCTCATTGAATAGAGTAAATAAAACATATGTATTTTTGTTTTTAAAAGATGTCGCCTGTATTATCAGTTTTAGCTCATTTTCATAGTGTGTTTAATAAATTTAATAGGTAATGCTAGTTTTGAAATTTTTGTTCAAACTATTTATGCCCATTTATTTGAATGGTACGGAACCCTTGAGAAGTCCTACTCGTACTTAGCCATTTTTAAATAATAAAATACACATCTTTGTATTGTATTATCTATTAACAAACTAACAGTCAATAGAAAACACAACTAGAAAAGTCTAAAAAGTAATAAGTATCGATTGTTACGCCATTTCAATAAATCATTTATGGTCTAATTGACATTCATAATGGTATTAAATACCATTAATCTTTTCTTGTTTACGTTACATTGTAATCAATGCGCAATAAAAACAAATACTCAACAAGCGGGTTCTACTTCACAGACCAAAGGTTCTGTCTTTAAAAATATAAATATTGTCTGGCTTCGCAAAATAAACTTTTGCGTTGGCTGGTGAGATATCAGGTTAGTAATTTTTTTTATTTGGTGATTTTTCCATCACAAGGAATGAATGAATGAATGAAATGCACCGTTCCCGGCGTGGCTTGACCAGACTCTATTTAAGAGTTAAAGCCTATTTATTAAATATTGCTAGTCCCTATAGTCCCATGTTTTATGGGATTGCACAAAACATATTGTATATCAAACAGAAGAACGGGGGGCGCTAGATATAAACTCACATATCATTGGAATAAAAAAACGCAACAATATTTTTGTTTGTGAAAGTCTCTGAACCGACAAACAAAACAGAGACTATGATTGCCGATGGATTGCTCAAATCATTGAGCTATCCAGACTGTCCCGGATCAGAAACCATCACATTCGACCTATTATTTTCTACGTTTCTATTCAACCATTTTTATATTATTAATTGTTGGCACTTGGTGAAACATCACCAACATTTTCTTGAATACACTTTTGCTATTTCACTGATATTAGCTTTATTTAAGCTCTAACCGGTTTCACCTTAGTGATGCCGTAAGATGAAACCGGTTGGAGCTTAAATAAAGCTAATATCAGTGAAACAGTACAAGCATATTTACTAAGATGATGGCTTTTTTTTATTTTGTTTCGTTTGTAATACATTTATTTTTATATTTAGTATTTCGTAGGATTATTTAGATATTTAGGTAACTTATTAATAATTGAATTTTGTTTCCATGAATAAATACCATAATAATGTGCATTTTTATATTTTATTTACAATGTGATTACTCTTCGCCACGCCGCCGTGCCTGATGTTAGGCATCGTTGGGATAAAGGACGAAGAGCGGTCGCCCAGGAGTTACCTATTTACTCATCTTTTAATGGAATCCGGATTATAACTATCCGGATATACAGACGGATAGTAAGTTCTATATCTGAGCAGTACGAATGATGAACGAATACTTGAAACATAGTTGATGGTGGTCATTGTTTGCACTTTGTGGAAATTAATATACCTACATTATGTTTATTTTTAACACTTATAATAAAACTCTTGAGAATGCTGAATAGCGAAACCGGTTGGGTATAATATAGAATACAAATATCTATGTGGATAAGTACAAGTGTTTAAAATAAACATAATGAATATTTGAAACTTATTCGTACTTATGGGTGAAACTTTGCATTGCGTCGATTGTGGTAGAAGGGCATGGGGTAATTACGCAAAAGGGTTTTGTTCATGGAACCCCAAAATGGCATAATAAATCAACATGGTCTTGCAAAGTCTTTTGCTTGTTGATGTCAATAAATAAAAAGAAATCACAACTGAATTAAAATCATCTTTTACCTCGAGACGAATGCAGTAAAAACTGGGAAATTTACATTTTTATTGGAAACATACTTCAGTAGTTACATCTCAATGTGATTCATTTTTATTAGTAAAACGACTTATGTATTCTCTTGCAATTATAACAAATTCAATTATAAATTACAATGTTTAAAGATTAAAATTGAAATAATCGTAAGCTAGATCACTTGGCGCCTTTGTGGCCAAGTGGTAGCGCTCCCCTGCTTATCCAGAAGGTATGGGTTCAATCAGGTATACATTAATTTGTGCTCGGTCTACGTACTTCGGAAGAGAAATCTATCCTGCTCTAACGCTTTCATTTTACACATGTTTATCCTGCTCAGCGGAAGCAGGCCGCCCAGAAAACTCGCGGTTTCGAGGTATTTTTATTCGGTGTAACGACATGCTTTTTTCCGGGTTAAAAAGTAGCCTATGTGTTAAGTTAGGGTATAAGCTATATCCATTCTAAATTTCATTCAAATCCGTTTAGCCGTTTCAGCGTGAAAGAGTAACAAACATACACACACACAAACATTCGCATTTATAATATTAGTGAGATATGATATTATATTTTACAGGTGGTAAAGCTGATGCCGGGCTCGACTGTGGAGGTACCACCATCTTACTCGCAAATCCTCCCAAAGTTATTCGGGGGAGAGTAAGAGAACAGCTTTCAGGCAAAACCAGGCGGCCCACCATTGCCTGGGACCGATGGAAGGCGGTATATCCATCCCCAATTGTCGGGCCTTATATAAAACAGACTGGTGACGGGCAGCGGCGTCACTAGTGCAAGGGTTTCGGCACCGTGCTCACCAACTCGCCTGCCCAGCGTGTGTGAGTATGGGCATTTCTTCCAGGAGGACCGCCAAAAGTGGTGAAATCCTGGAAAGGCCTATGTCCAGCAGTGGACGAAACAGGCTGATGGATGGATGGAAGATATGATACTCGTAGCCTCTAATGTATCCCACTGCTGGGCAAAGGCCTCCCCTTGCTGAAACCACACATCGCGGTCCTGTGCTTCTTCCAATGATATATGATAACTTTTATTGTCCAAAACTTAATATAGCTCAAATTATGATTAGACCTATCTTTGAGATTTAATTAGATCGAGCAAAATGTAAGTAATTGTGTAACAAATTAACGGCCGAAGTATTAAAATCATAGAGTGAAACATGACATATATTTTGCATTAAATTTTATCGTCGTAATTTATTGGTTTAAAATGAATTTGAAAAGAGACAAAATGGGATAACCATTGGATGGGATGCTGTTGGTCCATTTGTGCCCGATGTACGGCGATAGGGCTCACCACTCATCACGTTTGGGACGTAATATTCGTCGGTGAAAAGCGGGTGTACTAAGTGTGGACTGCAACAACATTTTTACTAAAATCACTTTTCATTATGACTTTTAACGCGTACTTATAGCCCGGGCGGTAGCGTTGCATTTTAGGTAGTGATTTTACACCGATAGATTGCCATCTTTTTCAATAGATCTGGCATGACTAATACTAATAACTAATAACAGAACCAAGCGTCAGCTGACGCACCCGCGGTGGGTGTGGGCGTGGGAGGTTGCGAAAGTTGTAAAAAAAAAAGTAATAGTACGCCGCTGCGTACCGGCGCGCCGGCTGAAACTTTTCTCACAGACAGTTGACATTTTACTGAGATGAAAAAAAATATAAAGCTGCATCGTGGAGGGGGGATCATGCGTCAGCTGCTCGCATGAACTTTTTTGCATTTTAGGAAGTGTTTTTACGCCGATAGATTCCCATCTTTTTAATAGATCTGGACTGGAATGACTAATAACAGAACCAAGCGTCAGCTGACGCATCTGTGTGTGCGCCTCTTTGTCGTTTTATGTGTAAAACGGGATTATTATATTTAATCTGTATCTTTGCTGCGTCAGCTGACGGTCTTTCCATCGCTACCCGCGCAGCTGATTGTTGTTTTCGTACTTTTAATTATTTAAAGTATCACCTTGTAAAATTTTATGCGGCGTACTATTACTTTATTTAACGTGTTTTTTTTCATGTTTATCTGAGTAGCTGACGCATAATCCCCCCTTCACGGTGCAGCTGACTATTTTTTTTCAGCTCAGTATGATGTCAACTATCTGTTGAGAAAAGTTTCAGCCGGCGTACTATTATTATTTTTTTTTTTTGACCACTTTCTCTACCTCTCGCACCCAACCAAACCCACCGCTACTTGAGCAGCTGACGGTCGATTCACATATCAGTCATGTGAGATCTACGATCGATGTCAATATCAGCCGGCTTACTATGACTTTTGTATTTGCAACGGTACCTCCCGGACTATTATTATTACATCAATAAATATAGTTAATCATATTTCATTTCATTTCACAGTTCATACTTGGGAATACCTGTGATACCCCCTGAGGGATTCATGTCGTAACGATATGTATGTATGTATGGTTGGATGTACGTACACGTACCTCTCACAAATAGGCTCAAGTCAATTATATAATATAAAACTAAAAAAACATTATTGGCTCAAGTTGTATCAGTAATATCAGTTTGTTATTTTTATCTTTGTGATGAAAATGAAAGGGTAATACGCATATTAATATAGAAAGGAAAGAGACAGCCTGTGCAAAAAATTGCACTCATGAATTGAAGTTAATTCATAGAGGTAATATGTAGTAGTAGTGCTATAGAGGGATATAGGCTGATATTTTTGGTTAGCATACGTACTGTTAATACAAACATATATATACTCACCCCTCTCTTTCAGAGGGGTAAGCAGAAACCACAGATTTCTATCTGCTATGATCCTGGTAGATCTCTTTTTCTTCTTCCTCATGCACATATATTTTTTATGTCATTTGATGATTTCTGAGATTCAGGCATCGTCACAACATGAATCCCTGAGGTGGTGTCAGAGTTGTTTCCGAGAATTAGTGTGGCAGTCTACAGCTGTACACCCACGTTTCACCAACAATTATTACGTCCCAGTATGGTCGGTGCTGAGCTCATTCTCCGTACTTCGACCATAGATGGATCCAACGTGTCTTTCATAGCACGAATGTCTATAAAACTACGGTTTTTCCTAATTTAAAAATACATAATTAAGACTATTAAGGTATAATAATCAAATACACAAACGGTTTCTTTGAAACTTTAGTGTCACCGTGTTTCAAGAATTCGTAGCTCTAGTACTACGGCAGCTATCTCTATGGTTGTGTCAGTTTGACGTTTCTGACGTTTAGTTCGATGCAAATGCGATGTTTTTTTCTAAGATAAGTAATGAAAGCCCCAAGAATATTCTAATTACAATTTACTGCTTTATTTTGTTGCATAAATTATCTTTAAATTAACATGTTAAGTTATTAACTAAGTACCGGAAAGTGGTTTAATGTCAAGTATGGTGGTGTGAACAGGGTATTGACATTCAAAGATATATTTCACATAAAAAATATTGTCATGATCAATACGCTTTTCATGTCACACCGAGGGGGTGTCAGAGGTGTTATCCGGGTGTACACGTCAGTATAACGGTTAAAACTCATAACAATCTCTATTTACCGACGATTTTAAAGTCCCAACGTGACGGGGGGAGTTTTATTGCCGTACTTCGGGCACAAATATATGTTTGTTTAGGCGAGCAGGTTACCTGTCAAATTTCAGCTCGAAAATTTAAGCAAAATGGGGTACCAACGCCAAATAATGCAAATTAAAAAAATAATACTAGACTCGACTGAAAAACATTAAAACTTTGTTTCTTTCAATATACCACAGTTCTTGATTTTGGTAAACTGTGTGGGAGTGTAAAATAACCGCATGATTCTAACACAAATAAGTCTTATTTTATTGCACGAGTTCTACTATAGTTATATTATTATATGAACACTATTATGAGTAGCATATCGCCTCTGTCGTCTAGTGATGATTATAATTATAAGTGTTTCGAAAACGCAGCAACAATCCATGAAATTAAAATTCAGGTTGCCCCTACATACCCTCATTTCGACTCGGACTTTTTGCACGTTAGCTGTCAAGTTGACAGCGCCGTTATCTCGAGACGTGTATTTTGACAGCGTCCACGTGTGAGCCGGTGGCTGTCAAGGAAACGTTGAGGCGGCGGCACAAAAACTGTTCTACGCGAATGCGTCCGTGTCAAAACAATGAGAGGTCTTCGGGATGTAGAGTGGTAAAAATACAGAGGGTTTTCCAAAAAATAATTCCTGAATTCTCACTGAGTTTTAAGAATACCAGCTGAAGTCAAACTAAGTTATTAAAAAAATGTACTTGGGAATTTAAACTCAAATGTTACTTTGAACTTTTCCGTCGTAGGATAAAACTTAATATTCTTTTACGGACAAAAAAGTCCATTTTTATATAACTACCAAGCTAAATGATTTTTTTGCGTTGCACCGCTACTGGACAACACTACTCCTTTAAAAAAGTCATATTTTTAAAACATTTTTTTATTTTTTTAATTTTCTTTAAAAATTACGTTGATATTTTATTGACATCATTCCGATTCACTCTCTCACTGACTGACTGACTATTCAACGCCCAGCCCAAACCCTTGGATCTAGAAAGCTGAAATTTTTGCACAGATGTTCTTTTTATAATGTAGACAAGGAATGAGGCCGCATTTTTCAAAATTTCCACGAGATCTGGAAAAGCAGGATCCACGCGAGCTGATCTACTATACCAGGTGAAATTCAATCAATCGACCAAATTTTTACTGGAGACTCTGTTAGTAATCAGAACCAAAGTTCAATTACCCTTTTGGTGAAATTTGTTAAAAATATTTTGTTTTGCTTCCTTAATGACTGGGCTAGGAACTGTACTTAAACTAGTCCAATCAGTACGGGAGCAAAAAAAAAATTCTTTGAATTTGGCCAAATAAATTACTGAACCTAGTTCCTGGTCACTAACCGAGTCTCCAGTATGAATTTGGTCGGTTGATTGAATTTCATAAAAAATATATATCAAACAAACGTAAATTTTATGAAACGTGGCTATGTTTTTTTTAAATTATTTTCCCACTGACTCATTAAGTTACTCTAGTCAACAGCTCCCCTTGTGCGGGCTTGAAGATATGCAAATTACATGATTTCTATGAGAAAGTAAAAATGTTGCAGACTAACTCATTTTTATATATTTCATTATTCGAGTAATTCTCCATGATTCTAGTTAGCCTACTTGGAGATGGTCGTGGGTACACTATTTTCAGAAATCACATTTCGTCAGTTCATAATTTACAAACTCTGTTTTATAAATACCTGTCTGAAATATTTCCTACAATAGTACATTTAATGATGTGTAATACGAAACGATGAGGAGGACGGAGGACTGACATGAGTGGCGAAATTCGGGAAACGCCTATGTCCAGCAGTGGACGAACACGGGCTGATGGATGGATGGATTACGAAACCGGTAGCCTAATTTGTAATAAAAATAAATATTCGTGGAATAAAAAGTACAAGAATTTGACTATAATTTACTAAAGATAATAAACTAATCAGTCGAATTCATCCAATATTTCAAAACAGTACATGATAAATTTTTGTTTTTATATTTTTTACAATCCTCGAAATAGTTACCCTGATAAAAATATATTTCTTTAATTAAAACACAAAATTTAAACCAAAACCGAAAAAATCAACGGGTTGTGTCATAGATACAACCGTTAATTAAGTGGATACTTCTTAAGTCGCCTCTTTATTTAATCAAAGATGAACGAATTAATAGCGGCTATAGTTATCATAATATGTCAGTGATGGCGGCACAATCGCTGTCAACAAAGGCCCAATCAAGTCCACTGATAGGTATAGTTGGCCAAACTCTGTTGTTATTAACATTAAAACCACGATAAATATTAAATACGTCAAAGTACACAACTAAAAACTAGGCAGAAACTAGTTTTAATTGCGTGCCGTTAATTGTAGGTAAAAGTTTTGTTAACTTTAGATTTAACTCCGCATTCGAGACGTCTTTTAACTTCCAGTTTTGGAAAGTTACTTGATATTAAATTTACTTAGCTTTCCCTTTTTGGGGTCCCGTCAAAAGTTGAACAGTTTCGTTTCCGTAGGTGTTAAAATTAATCGTACATTAAAAAAAAACTTTTTGTGCGTAAACCACAGACATATAATTATTACTCTGCTACTATATTATACGTCTGTGGCGTAAATGCACATTTATAGTTAAAAGGAACCATTAGTGTCCTGAACTTATTAAACTACTTCCAAAATCATAGTTTTGCAATCGAAAAAATATTTCACGTATCTGTCTGCTACTTATTTATTTTCTAACTTGTGTCAAAGCCTTTATAAAAAGTATCTAATAAATAAATAACAGCATGATTTAATAGCGACGTACACAACGAATTTTTTGGAGAGCGCTTATCCATGTGGTGAATCAAGCCATCAAATTTGTCAACTCTCTTTCAAGATAAAAGTACTATTTGCATCCCAAAACTAATAAACAGTTTAATTTGTGAACTAAACTGTGCTTTCAAATACTATAAAACGAAAAAAAGTTATTCGGGGGAGAGTAAGAGGACAGCTCTCAGGCAAAACCAGGCGGCCCACCATTACCTGGGACCGATGGATGGCGGTATATCCATCCCCAATTGCCGGGCTTTATATAAAACAGACTGGTGACGGGCAGCGGCGTCACTGGTGCAAGGGTTTCGACATCACGCTCACCAACCCGCCTGCCCAGCGTGGCTTCCAGGAGGACCCCCAAGAGTGGTGAAATCTTGGAAAGGACGTATCCAACAGGCTCGATTGGAAGGAAGTATAAAAACTGATAAATTTTCGCTCATCACGTTAACGTAACGTAACGTTAACGTAAAAAGGTCATCATTTTTACGAAACCAAAACAAATCTATGATAATATCTAAAAGTCATCTTAAAACCGCTCAAAACTAATTATTTCCAGATTTTATCCAGTAACACCATACCAAGGTGTCCCCGGTACAAGGCATTTTAAACCTTATTGCCATAGTCCAAGAGTTTCGAGGGGATATCTTAGGCTAAGTACAAAATGTAGGAAGGCCAAGTCAGATGGTGTAAAGCCAAGGACGGACAGCTCTATTGTATGGAAATAACATGGACCGGAGTGACCATGCGATCTGATGATTAGAGACTTTGGCTTGTCAGAAAAGTTGTCTAATTGGGGGTATGTAACAATAAAAGGTAGTTTCCAACATAACTTACCACTACTTATTTGTTGAAGTCAATGTTTTCCAAAGTTGTTCATGTGTTGTATAGTTTTTCACGTGTTATAAATAGTTTGTTGGTGAAAATGTAAGATTTACGGGGATTTAAAAACAATTTGGCTAAGTGCGAATCGAACTCGCGTACAAAGGGTTCCGTACCACCACACAATACGGGTGCGGAACCCTAAAAACATTATGGTAAATAACAACAATATACATGCCAAAGCAACGTCAAGGCTACAAAAAACAAGGCGCTAAAATGGAAGCGCTTGGCAAAATATTTTGCGCGCCGCCTTTGTAAGTACGTAAGGAATTATACTTTTTATTGTTTTCGTTTTACTTTTATCGTATGTTTTACAATCTGACTAAATATAAAATTTGTATGTATTAAAAGGTGATAGAGCTGATGCCGGGCTCGACTGTGGAGGTACCACCATCTTACTCGCAGATCCTCCCGAAGTTATTCGGGGGAGAGTAAGAGAACAGCTCTCAGGCAAAACCAGGCGGCCCACCATTGCCTGGGACCGATGGATGGCGGTTTATCCAACCCCAATTGCCGGGCGTTATATAAACCAGACTGGTGACGGGCAGCGGCGTCACTGGTGCAAGGGTTTCGGCACCGCGCTCACCAACCCGCCTGCCCAGCGTGTGTGAGTATGGGCATTTGTTCCAGTAGGACCGCCAAAAGTGGCGAAATCCTGGGAAGGCCTATGTCCAGCAGTGGACGAAACAGGCTGATGGATGGATGGATGGTATGTATTACAGTCTTTAAATAAGAGCCAAAACCAAAAATGTTCAAATACTGCAACTTTTATTTATTATTTTATATTATTTGTCGTGATAAAAGCCACAGTAACACATATTCTGCGAAAATTTCAACTTTACACATATTACGATTGAAGCTGTGAAAGACGGACAAACAAACAGACAGCGATGTTTAGTAAATAGGGTCCCCTTGTTCTCCAAATTGGCACCCTTCGGCTACGGAACCCTAAAAATTAAGGTATACTGGAAATCATAGTTTTAATGATTTTGTATCTTTTGAAGAATCAAATTAATTATCTTCTTCAATATTTTTTTAAATTATTCTTTTTTGTTCTACTTTACATAAATCCCAAATTACTGTCAAACCCCAACTTTCAAATATCCCAAATTACGGACAAATTTCATGGCAACACTACCCGTTGCGCCTTATGATTTACTAGGTAGGAAAGCTTGTAAAAACTGGCTTCGACAGCCACGCCGTGGAAAGTGCAATGTATAAGTTACTGTAAAAGTCCCGAATAGTGGTAAATTCTAGGATTTACCGGTAAAACCTAAGATTTACCAAGTGATTATGGTAAAAGTCAGAATTTTTATTCTATAATCGTTAATTTCGTAGTTCAACCTACAGTCAACTGGTTAATTTTTCGTTTTACCATAGGGTCATGGTAAATGCTAAAAAAAGACGGTTTATAGTTGGCCCGAACTTCGCCCACGTTTATTTAATCTCTGCCCCGTTTTTGGCTTGGGCCTTATTTCATTGACATCCCCAATAGCCTTTAACGTTAACGTAAAAAGGTCATCATTTGAACGAAACCAAAACAAATCTATGATAATATCTAAAAGTCATCTTAAAATATACATAATAACCACGCCGACAAAACAGTAAAAAAAATCTCGAAAAACATTATGGGTGTGTAAAAACCATTTTTCGGTTTCTGTGATCCGTTGGCGAAATATTAAGCTTTAAAGTGCTCATTTTTGTTAGAGTCAACTGTACCCCCCCGTCCTCCCTTCGGGCTAAACGGTTGTTTATAAATGCGTGGAAAAATTCACAGAAATAGTATATAATTTAAAAGGAAAACTATCACAGCTAAGTAGGCCTTACAGGTTTACGAGTACAGGTCGCGCCAAACTTTTAATCCCCTCTAAACGCGACAATGTATGGGACGTTCTTCGTGAGAGCAACTTCCAAGCGGACTAGAAGTTTGGCGCGATCTTTATTAGTAGACCAACTTATAAAATGTACTGGGCAACTAGAGGACCGTACACTGCGCGCGTCCCGACACGCACTTGGCCGGTTTTTAATACTTTATCATGAGTATAGATTTTCAGAAACATACCCCCCAGTACAATCCCACCAGTAGTTATATCAAAAGGAGCACCATCGAATAATTAACTTAGCAGTAAATAGTAAAATGACTCATTATAGAACTGGTCTGCCAGGATGTCGGTCTGTCAGCGAAGCGGCGATTTCATCTTTGATCTAGCAAACATGACCGCATTGAATAAAATAACGAGGTATAAAAGTAATTTAAATTCGCACTGTTTGCCGATAACGCTCTCTTTGATTTTTTCCTTCGATGTATCAATTAGAAGTAGTTAATATAAAAATTAAAAACTTTTAGTTGTGAGACAGTTTTTCTGTTAAGGCTGTACCTGATCCTAGAATATGAAAAAAGCCAGATTTTCGAGGGTTCTTTTGACGAAAGTAGGATTATCTTAATATTGGAAAGATATATTTGATTTATTGATCTTTTATATATTTATTTGTTTTCAAACGTTCGTTTCAAGAACGCGTTTGAGATCAACTTGATTTTATTTTTATGAAATAGGTAATAGAAATATTAAGGTTTTCCAATATTTTTTTCCCTACAAAATATTTCAGTATTAGCTAAAAACCCTCCGATCTCCGGTTTGCGCGTAATTATTAGTATTACGCGTCCTAGAAAAATAGGTCAATTAGCTAACCAATAATCGCCTCTATTAAAAGCTAATAAAGTGTTGGACGGGTAATAACATCTTTTCCTAGGGTATGCCATACTCTTAAGGAGGTAAAAGAGGATCTCAGTGCGAATTGCATATCTTAATTTTTCCTTACTTTTCAATAAAAAGTATGCCACAGATTCATTTTACGTGTGTTCGCGAAAGTTTCTTAATAATAATAATGTTTTTACAACGAAGTTATGTCACCTTATATGCATTACATTAACAAACCGTGTTTACAGTTGTAATGTAATACAATCAAAATGAAATACATAAAAATGACATACTTTTCTAGTGAAAACATATTTTTTAATAAGGAATTTTCGCGGGGGAACGTTTCGAGCTCGGTGCAAAATGCACAACTTATGATTGTTTTTCTTATTATTGCATAAAAAGTACTAAATAAATGTGATATATGGCATTTCGCGACCATTTTTTTAGTGCCAATTAGTCTTTTCTACAAAAATTTTGTAATTTTAAGTATTACGTTGTAAATGACACAATTCTGCTAAAACCCCCTGATAACTATTCAACAATAGTCGCAAAATAAGATGAAACTATTTTATTTCATACATTTTATTTTAAAATAAGGTAAACAAACTTATGTTATGCACTTTGCACTGAGCTTGAAACGTTACCCCTTAAACGAATTTATTGCAAACTTCTTATTCCAAAGTAAAGAAAACAATGTATGCTATGATGTGCACTTTAAAATTGCAAAAATAAAGAGACTGTAAATAAACAGTAGAAAAAACTTTAGTATTATTATTTTAATATAGTTGTATCTTTGATACAACCCGCTGCTTTTTTGATAGCTAGCAACCCCAACCAAAAATTAAGGTTTGTGGAAGTCATGCTACCACCGCTAGTTTTTTTCGTGAATTCAATGATTTCCAAGGAGGTTTAATGGGGGATATCTTTGGTTACCATGTCAAAATTGGATTTTAACTATACCTGAAAATTTAACGCTATAAACGGTCACGAATTACAGGATTACATTTATTTTTCAGTGCTCACTCCTTTTGCCAATGACGTCATTGCGGGGGTAGAGAGAGGGCGAAACATATATTATTGTGTTGTCGCTGAATGGATCTTCACAACGATATAACTATCATTTTTGTAACTTTTAAAGTTTAGGAATATGAAGCTTTCAAAAGTACATGAATTTTATGTCGCAATTTTTGTGGAATGCCCGCCGGGACGATGCGAAAGGCGCTCATTGAATTCACTTGCACCTAGTCAATTTCATAGAATAAAATGTACCCCATAGTATGTCTGCAAATATTTTGTGTAACCCCCGCTCTATAATTAAAATCCAAATCCAACCTCCATGTGTTACAATGTCGTGAAATACCGTCTTTGTTTATCAGAATGATTGTAATAGAACATGTTATATAATATTATTAATTACTAATATTGCAGCCATAGCTACTATGGTTGAAAATCATCTCATCTCTTTATCACCTATTTGTATCAACCAGTATTTTTTATTGACTACGTTTTTTCAGTCTCATGTCTATAAATGAGCTAAAATTTGACACGTATTATGTAAAATTAAAAGTCACTATCTTATCTTGACATTAACAATAATGACAAACTTACTACAAATTTATACGTCACATGTAAACAGACTTTTTATCAAACCGACCGGCTTGAAAGGAGAAAGTCTCTATTAAAGGAGTAAGTCAGATCGATTGATAAAGCCTGGTTCAATATCCTGTAGTTAATTCACTTTATATTTCTGTGACGAAGCGCAGCTACTACAGCGGTGGCTGTAGTAACCTAGTTTTTTATAAATACACGGTATAAAACAAGATTTTGTTCTGGAAAACTGATAGGATTCCGTCAGAGCCTCTCAAGATTCGTTTTCTTAGATACAATTAAATCCATAAAAAAGTCTCTAGCTGCATATTGGCCACGAGAAAGACGTAACATTTATACAAAAATTATTACAGCCAATTTTCATCCATCCATCCATCAGCCCGTGTTCGTCCACTGCTGGACATAGGCCTTTCTCAAATTTCGCCACTCATATCGGTCCTCCGTCCTCTTCATCCAGTCGCCACCCACAACGTCCTTCAAGTCGTCGGTCCAGCTACAAAGGTCGGCCTACACTACGCTTTGCTGAACGTGGTCTCCATTCTAAAGCCTTTAGGCCCCCAGGGCCATCATGTCGGCGACAAATATGGCCTGCCCACTGCCACTTCAACTTACTGATTCTGCAGGCTATGTCGGTTACTTTCGATCTCCGACGGATCTCCTCGTTTCGGATTCTATCCATCAGAAATACCCCAAGCATAGCCCGCTCCATAGCTCGCTGAGCGACCTTAAATCGGTGGATCAGGCCCTTTGTAGGAGACCAGACCAGAGGCAGCCAATTTGTATTAGTTTAAAGACTACACTGAAATGGAATAAACATTAAATTTGATTGAAAAATAAAATGATAACAAAAAGACAGTTTAATTTAAAATTTTATCTTTTTTGTAATTTTTTGCAATTTGTCTTTTAAAACCGTTTTTTTTCATTTACTCTGCTATTTATCTATTTATGCAATAACTACTCTACTCTTTTCTCATTTACTCTCATAGACTTTTCACTCTTATTTATTTTGCAGTAGGGTTGAAAATATATGCGTATTTATCTTCGATTAACATTCGTTACTAGAGAGTTATTTATAATCAATACTGTCAAATATTTTTGTTTAATAAGAAGTTATTTATAAGCGTTACATATTTATTTGCCTTATTTAAAACTACGAATGTAATTAATTTGAATTTATTTGTATTCTTTTTACATTGACTAAACTAAACAGAATAAAACCTTTCCCATACAAGCTACTGCCCGACGCCACCTGCCAGCTTGCTGCTTGATAAATTGGCCCGAGCAGACGAACACACAAGCTGTTAAAGAAAATAAACTACACATGAGATAGTAAATAAAATTTATAAAATAAAAATCTATGTGTTAAAAAATTGTAACCCTAACTCAAATCAAATTAAAATATTTATTTTGTAAAATAGATACATAACGTATACTTTCTACAGGTCAAAGTTAATATTTACAGGAACAATAGAATATGAAAAAAAAAATGATAATGTGGGAAATACAAGGTCCTGCAATAAATAATACTCAATAGCTTTTTTTTATCAGCGATTAGGCTAAACCCTACTGAACACCGACAGTTCTAGTTACACATAACACCCGGAATCACCTCCGACACCCCCTTCCTTCCATCCATCCATGCATCAGCCTGGCCCCTCCACTCCTGGGCATACGCCATTCCAAGATTTCGTTATTCTTGGCGGTGAAAGAAATGCCCTTACTCACACACGCTGGGCATGTGGTTATGAATCGATAAAAATAAAACTTGAAATTTTATCAAAAATCTTGGTTTTGTTTGTCTCTGGCATAAACATAAAGTTATCTACGCTCCGCTTCACTCATCTTCTTACCTGTCAACCTAACACGCTTCTCTTCGGTTCGCTCGGCAACCTATTTTTAACTTTTTGTTGAAATAATTTCGTAATTGTTTTAAAATATTGCATCATATCTCTAATCTGGCTCTTTCGTTTTTCATCTGCTTTTTACTGAAAATGGTATGTAAATAATTTCATATGGTCGCGTAAAATTTACTAAAGCGCTTCTGTCCCCGACTGCCCAACTTTTCTAGCCGTTTCTCAGGGCTTCTGACCTTACGTAGGTGGTATAAGACTTCTGTGAAAGCCCTTATTGCCTTGTAATACGAACGAAAATATCTTGAAATGCGGGATAACTGAGGCGGCACAAAACGTAGCGTAGGCGGCAACTGAAAGCCTAGAACTATTTATTACATGAATTTGTTAATACAGCATAAACTAGTTTTATCTAAGACGGTTTGGTTCATAAAACTAGAATATTAAAAATAGAAACTCGTGTCAAAAAGAAAAATAGAGCATAATAGAACCTCCGGTGAAAAACGATTCAACCCAAAAAACTCAACTTTACAGGAGAGGCGAAAATCATTTTTTTTTGCACAGAAAAATTACACAAAGTAAATTGTCATATAGATAATATTAAGTTATATTACTTTGTAGCCGTTCAGCCCCTAGAAAACATACAATATTAAATGCACAATGATTTAAGTTCAGTTTGTGCCTTTTACTATAGTAGTAAACGTGCAAAAAAATGAAGAATCGTGAAAAGCGATCTCATTAAAATTACATCTAATTTTATATACGAGACGTGATGGTTTAGTATGCGACTTAGGTACTCTGTTTAAACCAATGTGTACCGCAGAAAAACCGGCCAAGTGCGAGTCGGACTCGCGCACGAAGGATTCCGTAGGTACCATTATCTATAAAACAAGCAAAAAAATCACGTTTGTTGTATGGGAGCCCACTTTAATATTCATTAAATTCTGTTTTTTAGTATTTGTTGTTATGGCGGCAACAGAAATACCTCGTCTGTGAAAATTTCAACTGTCTAACTATCACAGTTCATGAGATACAGCCTGGTGACAGACGGACGGACAGACACACGGAAAGTGTTGGTTACCCTTAGGGTACGGAACCCTAAAAATGAACTATAGTCATCGAAAATAGATAGCTGAACGGGTTATTATAACCAATTACCGAGTCTACAGTATGAATTTGGATATATAAACGTAAAGTCGAATTATACAGGTTGATAATTAACTTTAGCTTTATTTAAATCTATGAATCAGAATCACCAATAGAACACAGAAAGGTAAAAAAAAAATTTTTTTTCTTCTCTTAAGTGGGTAACTTTTTACCTCAGTACAAAATGCACATCTTAATATTGTTTTCCTTACTTTTGAATAAAAAGTATGCAATAAATGTGTTTTAAAGCAACTTGCGGAAATAGTTTATTAATAATAAACTCTTCACAAAAAAATTACGTACTTTAATGTATTACATTTTGTTTGTATTACATTAACAAACTTAATAGCGTGTTTGCAGTTGTAATGTAATGCAGCTAAAATGTAACGCATAAAATTGAATAATTTTCATGTGATCACCTAACTATTATGAAGTAGTTTGCGCGAATTGCTATAAAACGCATTTATTGCAAACTTTTTATTCAAAAGTAAGGAAAACAATATTATGATGTGCATTTTGTACCGAGATCCTCCGTTACCACCTTTCATGCCTCTTCTTCTTGGTTGTGTGTATTTTTAGGGTTCCGTACCTCAAAAGGAAAAAACGGAACCCTTATAGGATCACTTTGTTGTCAGTCTGTCCGTCTGTTAAGAGCCTTTATCCCGAGAAAGCGTTGAGGTATCGAGTTGAAATTAAAACCATATACTCAAATTTAAAGTTCCTTGAAGCTGTAAAAATTTAACTTCTAAGTTAACGTAAAAAATATATACGGCCGTTTATGCCGCAAAAACGTATATTTCGACACTCTCAAGGGAATCAAAATTTATAGGTATATATATTTTAATACTTCCCGTTGACCTAGAACTATGAAATTTGGCAAGTAATACCGTCTTATACTACAAGTATAGGGAAAAATCTTAAAACTATACATTTGTAATTAAATCATAAAAAAATCATCGAGGTTAAGCAACGGTATGCGCGGTCATAATTGTACGGGTGACCAAATCTTTTTGTAGATTTTTTAAAAACTTTTACTCATTTGTACGGAACCCTCGGTGGGCGAGTTCGACTCGCACTATCCGGTATTTTTTTAATATTATATTGGTTTTAAAATAGCCTCCATGGCCCAGTGGTAGAACGCTCGCCTGCTAACCTAGAAGTCGTGGGTTCAATCCCCGCGGTGCACATGAATTTGTGTTTGGTCTGCGTGCTTCGGAAGGTATATACGTTAAGCTGCTGGTCCATTTGTGCCCGAAGTACGGCTATATGGCTCACCACCCATCACGTGTAGGACGTAATAATCGTCTGTGAATAGCGAGTGTACGAAATTTGGACTATGACTTGCATTTCACAGTTCACACTTAGGAGAATGGTCCATTTGGAAAAGTGGTTATTCGTGAAAGGGGTCCATTCGCGAAAGTGGTCCATTCGTGAGAGTGGACCGTCGGTACCGAAAGGCTTAGAAACACCTCTAACACGCCCTCGGGGATTTATGTCGTGATGAAATGTTTTGTCTTATGTTGGTATTAAGTAAGTATACAGGTTGAACATTTTAAAACTGACCCCAAAAATGGCACCCATTATTTTTGTTCAGAATTTTGGGCTTAAAAAATATTTCTTCGATTTTCGTCTCATCGATGACCTCAAATTAAAATTATACAGGCTGTGCAAGAGTAGTTCCTATTAAAATAATAATGCTAGAAGCTACTTAAAAAAATCAGGCTCTATAATTTGATGGCTTACTTACAAGTTTAAGATGCTATGTTACATTGTAACTGTTATAGTTTTATCATGTAAATGTAATGACACCTCAGGTGTCACACCTGCGAGACAGGCTTGGCAGTTCTTATTGTGACACCAGGTGGTAGAGCTGATGCCGGGCTCGACTGTGGAGGTACCACCATCTTACTCGCAAACCTCTCGAAGTTATTCGGGGGAGAGTAAGAGGACAGCTCTATAAGACTTTTTAAGAGGACTTTTTACAATTTTTGACTGTCTTTCTGTGACACTAATATTATAAATGCGAAAGTTTATGTGTGTGTGTGTATGTTTGTTACTCTTTCACGCTGAAACGGCTGAACGGATATGGATAAAATTTAGAATGGATATCACATAGGCTACTTATTATCCCGTAAAAAAGCATGTCGTTAAACCGAATAACACGCGGGCGGAGCCGCGGGTAAAAGCTAGTGGGCTATAAGGGTTGTTCATAAAATTACGCCCAAGCCGAAAATGGGGCAGAGATCGAATAAACGCGGGCGGAGCCGCGAGCAAAGGCATTTATATTCGTCGGTATAACATAAAAAAGCTTAAGACAATTGAAAGTCAATGTCAAGTAGTAAATTTAACGTTATTTTTTATGTCTAAACGTCAAATAGAACGTTTCAATCTCAGCCAAAGAATAAAAAAAAACAGAAGCCGTGCCACTTTACCAGAAGCTATTTTTACCTCTTTTTTTTAAAGACAATTGTTCGTAAACTGCCAAGTCATGACATTTGACGAGCGTCCATTGGTAGATGGCGGGAGTTTGACAGCCAATCGGAGGCGTGATTTTGAATTTCGAAAGTCATCTTTCTTAACATTTGAGACGGTGACGGTGCTTTTCGTTTGTCTGGGAGTCTGTACCGATTGGCTTGTCATTCGAGTTATGTATGTACCTTTATGTGTTAGCAGTAGATATATGACTGGTTATTTACTTAAGACGTTTGACATTAAGATTAGAGAAGTCAATGCTATCACTATTTTTGGCGGTGTTGCATTGTTTTTTGTCACGAATCTATCATGTGAGCCTATTAAGTTCTTAGAGTTTATAGCTGCTTTGATATTTATGGTACGCATTGGTACGCGTAGTTTTGTACATCCAAAACGGTCTGTAGAGAAAAACAATTGGTTCTAAATTGGAAAATTGTACGGATCCAATTGTTAACAATTAAATTCGATTGAGGGATCCAAGTTTGCTACTGTTTAGTAACAAATCGTATGGTAGTCCATATCATGTGTTGCGTATTTTGTCTACACAAAAAATGTAGATAGAAATAATATGTAATATTTAAAATAAAATGGGATTTTTTTGAGAATAACATAGCCTTCCACTTATAAACACCAGAAATTTTAACAATAGCTCTACCGATTATCGTTATATGGCTTACGTCACAAAACAAAAGACAGCAACCTTCTAAACTCAAATTAACCGTTATTCTTGTTTCCCTGAACAACGATCGCATCCAGTTTTTATCGTACCGTCACAGTCACACATTCGTAATTCGAATAAGTCAAAGAAATCAAAGGGAAAAGGCACGGTAGTCGAGCATATGACGCTGAGGTCATTTATCATCATTTTGTTCAAGAAATGACGTTTCGAATGCTCGCAAATGAGATATTTTTTACGTGTACTGTTTTGTTAGGCTGCGACCGTGTGTGGTGGCCTCAGTCGCTTAGTGGGGGCAGGCTTATTTTTTTAATAAAAAATGATTTTTAATAAAAAAATTTTTTTTTTAGTTAGAATTTGAAATCAAACAATGTACAAATGTACAACTGAAAAAAGGTCAATAAGAAATAGAATTCCAAAATGTAAAAAAAAAAAAAACTGAAAGTTCGTGACCCAAAACTTATACTCGTATTGTTGTCATTTTACAACAATCGGTCATGGGCCATGATATTCCGGTCGAGCCGGGTGCGTTGATTAGATTTTTATAATTATCAGTACGAATAGGCGTGACCGATACTCTTAACAGAGTTTGTGGGAAACGATGAAGGATCAATGTCTTTTTTTTATTAACGATGCATCGTTACGATATGAAGCGAGATATTTTTATTAATAGTATTTTTAAATCTATCTATATTGGTCAGTTACTGAATTGTATTGGAGTCTTTTGTACTGGATGCTTTCCAATTCACTATAACGTGGAAGACTGATAAAAATACTCATCTAAACAACTTTTCGTAAGGTAGAGCTGATGCCGGGCTCGACTGTGGAGGTACCACCATCTTACTCGCAAATCCTCCCGAAGCTATTCGGGAGAGAGTAAGAGAACAGCTCTCAGGCAAAAACCAGGCGGCCCACCATTACCTGGGACCGATGGATGGCGGTATATCCATCCCTAATTGCCGGGCCTTATATAAAACAGACTGGTGACGGGCAGCGGAGTCACTGGTGCAAGGGCTTCGGCACCACGCTCACCAGTGTGTGTGAGTATGGGCATTTCTACCACGAGAATCACCAAGAGTGGCGAAATCTTGGAAAGGCCTATGTCCAGCAGTGGACAAAATAGGCTTATGAATGGATGCATGGATACAACTTTAAATATGGAGCAAATCCTAAAGTCGAAAAATAAGTACAGTTTGGTCAAGTAGTACATGTATAGCTTTCTTTGTCACACTGTGCCAACAAATCTTCGTTTAGACAAGTACCATCTACGCCTTTGCCTTTCCATCGGTTAAAAGTACAACCAATAGGTCCTACTCTGAAGGCTTTAATTTTAGTTATAGTGCTGACAAAAATTGAAATTTTTCAAAGTAATATAACTATTTTGGAATGGAGAAAATTTAGTTCTGAGAGCACTAAAACTAAAACTAAAGCCTTCAGAATAAGACCTATTATCTAATTTTTTAAATTGGTTACTTGTTTGTTAAAAAAACATACGCATCAAACAAACATTGTAAGAAACGGGTTAGTATTTCACACATGCCCGACCTTATTCAGCCTTAATCCGATAATAGTCATTGCCTCAATAAAAATTAAAAAGAAGCACAAATGAAATGTCAAATGCGAAGAAAATAGCAACAATGGCTCGTAAACATCACTTCTAGACAAATCCAATAATTTATTGACTATGGCAAAAAGCAACTTGTAAGTTGTCTGTTTCATTAGAATTACTTGAATGTCGGTAGAAAGAGAAAGGTAGAGGGGATTCGATTCCGCCTTTTTTCTTCTTTAATGTGGAATCGAATCGAGGTATTTCATAGTGTTGGTAGTGTTTTCCTATCGATAAAATAGTCTAGAAATATCTTTAAAGAGTCAGTGAGTTTTGTTATTGCTTCTAATATGAAAAATACTTGCCAGTGCTTCTAAAATATCAAATTTCGAAGCTCTCCGTATAAAATGGTTTATATTCTTGAATTTCTGCCATATTATGTTTCAGTTTTTTAAACTTTAGTAAACTTAATTTAATTTCTATAGAGTACGGGTATATTATTAAATGAACAAACTATCTATTTATATCACAATAATGTCCAGACCCATCAAGGTGTATAAAAAATACATTTTTTAAAGTACCTAATTGCGGCCCACGAATGTTAGAATAAACATATTTTGGCGACCCCAAATTTGTTGACTTGACTCCAAATTATCATTATTATCATTTTTTTTTACATCATCATTTAGCATATCGATAAACGGCAATCGTCAGCTAACGACAAGCACATCCCTATCAATCGACAACGCGGGCTCATCAAAGCGCTCCGTACACAGACAATAACTGAGAAATATTAAATTATAATAAAATTAACTTCAGCTTATTTTTTATCAAGTTAACGGGCGTAGTGATAAGAACAATTAGATTGGGTCGTTTTTTTTGTTCGACGTTGTAGGAGTTGCAATTTTGTTGTTAATGTAAACATTGGATCTTTTCGTTTGTTTTTATTGATGTTCTAGACTATTTGTTTTTGTGATTTATTATGCTCAGTCACATGAAACAGATTAAGTTAATTGAGCTTTTTTCGTTGCCTTCACGATTTGGTTCATTATGTTATTTGTTTCATTATTGTTACATTACTTTTTATTGCTTTTAAGATTAAAATGTTGCAATGAAACAACATTTTTGGGGGAAATAAAAACATGATTCATTTTAAATATGCAAGATCAATAAAATCAGTTTTTAAGTATAACAAATATTTCTAATATTGGATGGATTCGATTGATGGTTCTTGGTGGAATATCATCTTGAATAAATTATACACAAATTCTTGTACTTTTATTCCACATATATTTATTTTTATTCTAACTTAGGCTACCGGTTTCGTATTACACATCATCGGGCCAACAAATTATTAATTATTTAACATGACAGAAAGAAAACAAAAGAAAACATTTTTAACAAGCAAATATGAAAAAATTGATGAAAATATGATTTTTTCATATTTGCTTGTTAAAAATGTTTTCTTTTGTTTTCTTTCTGTCATGTTAAATAATTAATAATTTGTTGGCCCGATGATGTGTAATACGAAACCGGTAGCCTAAGTTAGAATAAAAATAAATATATGTGGAATAAAAGTACAAGAATTTGTGTATAATTTATTCAAATATTTCTAAAATCGTTACATAATTGCTTACAAAGCAAGTGCTCTGTCTTGTAAGCCTTGTAGGCAAAAGTCGCAGGTTCAAACTTTTTTAACTATTTGCCTTACGTGAAAATTATTTTTAAATTAAATAGAGTGCCAAAAAAGCGCATAAAGTAAAGATGCAAGATTGATATTTTTGGTTTACATAAAATATAATCAAAAATGTGTACTAGCTTTTGCAACGGTTTCAGAAATTATGCAATACTAGCTTTTGCCCGGAGCCTCACCCGCGTGTTTTTCGGTTTACCGACATGCTATTTTCCGGAATAAAAAGTAGCCTATGTTTTAAGTTAGGGTATAAGCTATATCCATTCTAAATTTCATCTAAATCCGTCCACCCGTTTCAGCATGAAAGAGTAACAAACATACACACACACACAAACTTTCTTTAGCATATTTAGTATTAATAGTGTGATTCTTGTTTCTCCCACCTGCCGATTCTGTCCATTACCAACTCTACAGCAGCACCGTCTCACGGATGCGCCCCCCCCCCCCCCACCCTCCTCATTCGATAACGATTACTCATTCACCACGGTGACATGACGAATCAATCCGAACCGAGCGACGGAATCGAATTCGATTCGAATGGACCAGAATAGGGGTTTGTGTTTGGTAGTCACTATAGTTAGTTTTACTTTGGAAAAATACAAACCATACACACTCACGCCTGTCTCCCAGGGGGGTAGGAAGAGACTACAGATTTCCATCTGCTACGATCCTGACACACCTGTTTTGCTTCTACATCCATGAATCTAGTCATACAATCTCCTCTATTCCGGGTACTTTTCACTTTGCCCTACTTCAGTATGTCTCCTATTTGATCGGCATACGTCCTTCTAGGGCGGCCCGGTCGAACTTTACCTTCCACTTGTGCAGCATTCATTTCTTTCGTCACCTACTTTCATTTATCCTATCCATATGCCCAAACCACCGAAGCATTCTTTTTTAGGGTTCCGTAGTCCAACAAGGAACCCTTATAGTTTCGCCATGTGCGTCTGTCCGTCTGTCCGCGGCTTAGCTCAGAGACTATTAGTACTAGAAAGCTGTAATTTGGTTTGGATATAAATATTAATCACGCCAACAAATTGGTAAAATAAATTCTCGAAAAAATTTTTTTTAAATCAACCTCTCATACGCGTATACTGGGGATGATATTTTTTTTCGTTTAAAAACATTGTGAGTATGTGAAAACCATTTTTTGATTTAGGGATCCATTGGCGAAATATTAAGCTTTAAAGTGAAAATTTTAGTTAGAGTGGAGCGTCCCCCCCTGCCGGCTAAACGGTTGTTTATAGAAATGTGAAAAAATTCACAGAAAGAGTATATATAATGAATTTAAAAGGAAAACTATCACAGCTAAGTAGGCTTTACAGGTTTACGAGTACAGGTCGCGCCAAACTTTTGGTCCCCTTTAATGTATGGGACTATAGAACGTGTACTTGAACAACCAAAGCCAGGCTTAAGATACAAAGACTCTTCAAAATCACCTCTATTGCTAGACTGTTAAGAGTTTAGTAAAAACACATACACCTTTGTGACGTTTTTGGTGTTTTGTGCGCTGTGTTACAACTGAAATAAATAAATTGAATTGAATTGAAATTGAAAATACTTTAGAAGTTTGGTGCGGTCTGTATTAGTAGACAAACTTATAAAATGTACTAGGCAACTACGGAACCCTACATTGCGCGTGGCCCGACAAGCACTTGGCCGGTTTTTCTATACTAGTCACTGTATCTTCTTTCATCTATTGTGATATTTATGGTTTTTATTATGGTGTCGTTGGTTAAGAGGCCGCTCCGTATTTTTGGTCTGTTTGATGCGAAGCATTATTTTAATTACTTTTCTTGTCATTGCCGCGATGTTTTTGTAAAAATCAAGGACATACACCAGTCCATATTAGCCATCTAAATGAAGACCTAAAATTTATTTGATTCAATTGTTTCTCCTTTGCGCGTTATTTAGATACTTAGATATTATGAATAATGACTCGGAGCGGGCTCGTAAGTACCAAAATAACTCCCAAAAGAGAAACAATTCAATCAAATAAATTCTAGGCCTTTATTTAGACGGCCAATATGAAGTGGCGTATGTCCCTAGTTGTTCCAAAAACATCGCGGTAAAGGCCAGAAATATATTTATTATCAAAGTTGTCGTCGTCGCGGACCGGGCTCTTAAGGTTCTCCACAAACCTTATTGAAGATTGTCAGTTAATTACCATATTAGAAATAAATAAAACAATTATATATCGACATACTTTGGACATTTATATAAGGTGACTTTCATTTATATAGCTAAATTTATACTGGAGACTCCGTAAGAAGTCAGGAAAAAGGTTCAGAGACACTGTTTGCAAAATACGACAATTTTTTTTTTATCTTTGCTTGTTCAGTTGTAAGTTCTTGTCAATTAGTACGGGAAGTCTAAATTTTATTTTACGTATTTCACAGAAAGAATCACTGAATCTTGGTCCTGACCACTTACAGAGTCTCCAGCATGGATTTGGCTATACCGGGTGTAAATAGCCTGCTACCATTAAATGAAACCACATATTCTGCCGACCCTACTGAACCACTTTTCCCAAGAGTCATACCCGCGGACACCCTTAGTTTGGGAAATAATTGAGTTCCAATCAAAAATACGTGAACCCTAATGCAACGATATACGGGCGAGTTTAGAGAGAGCATCGTCCGTGAAACAGCTGTTACGTAGCAGCGTTCTCAAATAGACCTTCCTACGAGATAAAGTCTTTGAGTTACAGTTGAATATCTTTTTCTCTGAAGATTTTCGCGGTTTTTTTTTTTCGAATAGTAGTTCAGTATGATCAGTAGAGTATGTGGTTTTTTTTAATGGTCGCACTCTATTTACACCCGGTATAAACGAAAGTTGCCTTATGGATCTGAAACGTAATTTAATTGACTTCGCTTGTTAGAAAAAAATCGTAGTCAGCAAAAAAAAAAGATAAAATTGGCAAGAATAGGACTTTTAATTACATGTCCTAAATTAAGACATACCTTATACATACAGTCGGAAATGCAAAATAACTGAAGTTTACGCTAAAAAGAGCAAAATATATACAATTATTCACAATTACACAACAAAAAATCATGATGATTTATAAATAAAATTGACAAACCGTTAAAAGAACCTTTAAAAAATATGGGGCAAAATTTCCCTCTTCAAAAAATGGCGGGTGTTATCACTAACATTAACGGAAAAAACATGTCTTTTTAATTACACGTTCCTAACAAATCTACGGCCGTCAATAAAGACATTCTGCAATCGATTTTTAATTTTACCACGAAAGATTGAGAGGTCATTTTTAAATGGCCCAAGATATGGTGTAGAAAAAACACCAAGTGAAGGTAAAAAAACTTGAAGTTTTAATTATATGCCGCGGAACGATGATTGCTAGTGGCGTTACCTAAAATGTTTTATTTTTCTATGAGGCAAATGTGACAGATATTCTGTTATTCGTAACATACTGGGTGTTAAAACACGTAAGCACCTGTCTATTTATATTTACTACTGATCATACTGAATATGACAAAACGTCCAAAAACGACGAGACCGTAAAAAGGAAAAAAAAAATTGAAGACGTGTTTTTTTTTATTTCCACATCTTCTTCTGGGAAGGTTGTGCAATATGGTCAGGAGATAATATCCTCTGAAAAAGACTCTACCACTTTGAACAATATATTCTCAGCAAGTTCGAGAAAATAAAAAAAGTAGGACCTGATGTTTTGTAACCTATTTCTGTTTTTCATTTGACACCTGATTAGAATTAGAGATGAAGAAGTATTGTATAAAATGGTTTCTTTTTTTTCTGTTTTAAGAGTACGGAAAAATGTAAAAATTAAAAAACCATTTTTCTAGCTGCATTTCGTAGCGAAGGGGAAAAGTCCTAGAGAACAATTACCACTAACCTGTGTCTGCGTCAGCCCCAAACTAGCGGCTAGCTCAGCTCGCTCCGGCAGCGCTAGATACTGCGTCCGCTGGAACCGTCTATTTAGCTGCTGCAGTTGCAGCGATGAGTAGATGGTGCGCGGTTTGCGCATCTTCTTCCCTTTGCCGTTGACGCGCAGACCCGGATCGTCTGACAGGCCGCATTTTTCTGTGGAAGAAAGTGTTGCTAGATTTTTCTTTTTATTGTGTGTACGATTCCTGTTTCTGCTGAGGCACAGTAAGGTGACTTTCTTTTATACAACGTGAAATTTAAGTCATTTTGCAAACAAAAACTGGTGATAGTACTCGTCCATATGAACAAATTTTACTATGAAGCCAACCCTGAAATCGTGAAAAATATATCAGCTGTTCCATAAAAAAATTAAATACCTACTCGATTAAAATGTATGAAATAGCTGTTTTTTTTACGATTTCAGGGTTGGCTTTGTAGTAAAAGTTGTTCATATGGACGAGTACTATCACCCAGTTTTCGTTGACAAAATGACTTAAATTTTACGTTGTATAGTTAAATTCATACTGGAGACTTTCGTGGTCAGTACCAAGGTTCAATTACCCTTTCTGTGAAATGCCCAAAACAAAATTTAGACTTCCTATACTAATTGAGTCGAAGTTGTTCTTCAACAAGTATAGACGCGCAATTTTTTTTCGTATTTCCCAAGCAGGGTCATTGAACCTTGGTCCTGACCACTTACGAAGGCTTCAGTATGAATTTGGCTGTACAAACGAAAGTCACATTTTAAAGTGCTTTTCTCAAACAATGCGAGGCATTACAAAATGCATTTGCAAAAGAACAAGTAGGTAATTTAAATAGGCTATACAGTTTAACTATAAAAATAGTGCTGGTCTCTAACAGTTGTTTTTGTTGAATTTAAATTAAATAGAACACATAAACTCGATTATACCTTTACTTTATTTTCTATGACCGAATTGGCTTCTTTTAAATCACGCTACCATTGACACTTCTTTATTAAACTCGTGTTTCAAGCATTAACCTCTCATAAACAACTAGACTCACAATCTCGTTCAAAAAGTGTCCGCGATGCATTTTGTCACCGCTATGGGGTGACAAAATCGAACGACGAGAGCGTACAACTGACATTGCATCTTATGTTAACGAGATAACGTCTTAATTTGTTTAAAGATTTTTGCTACTATGCACGTCGCACGTTCGGACACTTTCTGACGAACTTTTCTTAGAGACTGTGTGTCTTGTTGTTTTTGAGAGAACAATGGTTTCAAGATACTTATTTATAAAACATTAACATAGTTGAAGAAAAAAACAGGCGGTGCGGCGCCGGCACCGAAATCGGAAAGTGCAGGATTTTTACCCCGAGGTAAAACTACGAGAGCCACCTCGCTCCGCTCCGCTTCGCACCTGTACCTTTACATTTCTGTTGAAAAACGAGCGGTCGGCTTTGTCTGTATGGCATTATTCCCCTGTCTCTATATATATTTTTTTAAATTGATTATGTCATATATTTGTTTTTCCCCTAGAACGGAAATGTATTCTCATATATATTTTTCCTCTAGGGAAAAAAGAGGCTCTTCCTATCTTCCTTTTTCAAAAGGAAAACAACTGTGTTATTTTTCCCCTGAATTTATAAATAAATTGAAAAAAACTCTGAGTAAGTCACTTGTTAATCTTGTTATTTAGGTATTTTGTACAAAAACGGTTGCAGCTTTTCATAAAATCAATAAAACCGTTGACATGTGATTTATAGTTTACCGTAATTTTACCAATTTTACCTGCTTTTTATCGTTTCCTACTTCATGTTGGTTATCTAACCCGCTGCACGAGTTTACGTTGATTAGTTTTGTACGGTAAAAGTTATAAACATTCATGTTTTCTTTTACGCAACCAGGAGAGACTGACAAAAATCTATTATAAAAAGCAGAATAAAAGAAAAATTGCAGAATTAAATCTGGAAATCTTCTGATTGGCCATCTTTGCAAAATTGCAACTATTTTGTCGAGGTTTGTCAGGGCGAATAATTGTAGTTCTGCTTCATAATTAATTGTAATCAGTTCCGTCTTTTCTATAAGGGCGAATGGGGCACGGGCCCAGGGCCCTCGGTTTGAAGGGGGCCTCAAATGCCAACATCCTCACATTATGTTTTCCCCGTAATATTTACACTAAATAAGGCTCATAAAAACAATATTCAAAAATTCAAAGAAATAGAAAAGGCCGCATTCAATTTACGTTTGATATTGTGGATTAAGAAACGAACACGAACGACTATGTTACAAATATTGGATGGATTCGATTGATGGTTCTTGGTGGAATATCATCTTGAATAAATTATACACAAATTCTTGTACTTTTATTCCACATATATTTATTTTTATTCTAACTTAGGCTACCGGTTTCGTATTACACATCATCGGGCCAACAAATTATTAATTATTTAACATGACAGAAAGAAAACAAAATAAAACATTTTTAATAAGCAAATATAAAATAAACAGAGGTGAATCACCACAGCTTGCGTTTCAAAATGGGTCTACGCCAAGGTTAAATCAATAAATAACGGCAATAAATATGTTGTGTTTCAATATCATTTTTCTATTATATGTCAGGATACACTTCTAAAAATTAAGTCAAATAAGTTAAAAAATATAAAATATAAACTACAATTAACCATAAAATTTTGATTGATTAATTAATAACATCATTTAAAATATGTCAGAAGTGGTGAGGAATTTAATTCTAATTGGTCATTTAAAATTCTGTCTGGATCGTTATTAATAATTTTATTTATTGTTAGGGCTTCCAAATAATTCAATTTTGCACTTTTATTAGCTTTGTGTACTATTTTCATGTTAGTTGTCGGGTCAAAGGAATGATTTGAAGAGTTGAGATGTTCCGCAAATGTTGAGTCATTTTTCTTATTTTTCCACGATCTGACATGTTCATGAAGCCTAGTTCTAAATTTTCTACCTGTTTGACCAATGTACACTTTTTTGCATGTATCACACTCTAATTGATAAACACCACTTTCATCCAGTTTTGGGACACGGTCTTTGTTATTACATACTAGGTCCCTCATATTGTTTCTACAATAGAATGCTGCTTTCTTGTTATTTTTACGAAGTAATTTACTAATTTTTTCTGAGAATTTTCCGATATATCTTCATTTTACCCATTCAAAGCTTTCTGTGTCTTTTGATTCAGTGTGTGAATATAATAATTGTCTTGCTAATTTACTTTTTCTGCGTCTTAGTATATTGTTTACTATTTTTGTGTCATACCCATTATTACTCGCGATCGCTTTAATACTTCTCAGTTCACATTGAAAGTCCTCATCGCTTAATGGGATCTGAATTAATCTGTTAATTAAATAATGAAAAACTGCATGTTTATGTGAAACTGGATGTTGTGATTTTGCGTGGATAATGTTGTCACTGTAGGTTTCTTTTCTAAAAATTTTAAAAGTATGTTTATTGCTAGATATATCTATTGTCAAATCGTAAAAGTTTATTTTTTTATTTCCAATCTCAATAGTAAATTTTATTTTTTCATTTAAATTATTAATATAAACTAAAAACTCATCCAATTCCTCCCTTGTTCCCAACCATAGACAAATAACGTCATCTACATATCTAAACCAGTAACTTATGTGTTTTTTAAAATCTGACCTTAAGATGCGTTTTTCTAAATCATCCATGAAAATATCTGCACATAGTGGTGATAAAGGACTGCCAATCGCTAAACCTTCATTTTGTTTATAAAATGTATCCTTAAATTTGAAGTAGTTTTGATCCAAACAAGTTTTCAACAACGCTTCTATTTCCACAACTTATGTTACATGTTACATGACTATGTTACAATAACGACTTACTAATTTCTCAATAATATGCATAGAAAGTGAAACATTCATATACGGACGCCTTTCTCATAGAGAGATAGGCAAGTATTTCTATTCTCCAGATAAGAAAAAAAAACCTTAAAAATTCAGACTTGTATTGCCTTAATAGAAGATTATGTATTATTAGTAACGAAAGTCCAATTCTAAAAACAATTATAACTTCACTTATATTTGATTTGCTTCCAGCTTACGATAATGACTAATAAAGTACATACTGATATTTTCATTCGCTTTTTTTTGGCTTTCTAAAGGGCCCCAAACTCATGAGCCCAAGGGCTTTCTGTGTGACCTAAGACGGCCCTGATATATGGAGTAACAGTCTGTGGAAGACTAAAAACCTTCAAAATAAGTATAAAATTAACGATTTAAACAAAAATGAGGTTGAGCACAGCGACTAATTGTTTTTTTTTACTTCTTCTTTGTACTAAAACATCCACAATGTGTACGTATTAGGATTAATGTTTTGATCAAATATTAACTATCGAATTTACAGCTTGCAACTACTTTTTGAGCAAGGCGTGTAATTAAGGTAAGACCTTCATTTAAAACTGATATATCTATCCAAAATATGTACTTTTTGAGCTTGGCTGGAACATTTTGAACCGAGGGAGCAAGTTACACTGTGTTTCGGTCTGCGGACAAACCGACATCCGCAATTATACATTGTGCAGCCAATGCAAAACGAGCTTGGCTAATTATTTAATATTTGCTGACTTTTTCATATTTCCGTATAAAATATAAAATAAACTTTGCTATTTTGTGATTCAAATGTCAATATGACTCAACTAATTTTTATGCATCATCACATCATGGAAATTACATTATTATTATGTTGCATATTGATCTGGTTCTATATAATTATTAACTATGACGTCATATTTTAGTCATCAATGCAAAAAAGTATCTGAAGGCATAGCATGAAGTTTCTGATGTTTTAAAAATACATTAACTCGCCTTCAACCATGGCCTCATAAATTTAAAAACAAAAAAGAAGGTTTCAAGACGCTCTATTTCCAAATTTGAAAAGTTTTTCCTCCATAACCAGCCGGCATCAAAATTCATAACTCAAACAACGCATGCTCGTAAATCTACAATATAAATATTTCCCGCCATCCGATGCCGGGCGTACGTTCGCCATCCATTTTATAAAATATATGAAAGGCATTCGCTACTTGATAATGGCTGGTGGTAACATATAATTACTTCGCTCGTATCTTCACATCGCATCGCAAGTACCAACACTACGGCTCAGTCGACAGTCGAGCGTTTTTGGCGGTATTAAAGACGGACTGGGGTGCCAGCTTTAGGGATGGGTCACCAAAATTTTTGTGAATTTCTTATGTTGGTAACGTATAATTATACAATGAAAATTCATTTCAAAAGTTGACTATGTGTTCTGTCCTTCATGAGAATGGAGTACAGTCGATTTGGAACAATCAGCGATACTGAAAAGACCATAGTTGAGGTTAGTGAGACTTACTGGTTGTTCTGAAAAAATATGTCGAAAATTGTGACCAAGATCGCAAACTCTCAGTTATTTTTACAGAAAATAAAACATGAATTTATTCGAAATAAAACACTCACAACTTTACGGGGAAATTTCAGAAACAAAATGGCGGCACAAAGGAACGCACCCAGTAAATACACGTTGCGATATGCCGCTGTCTGGCATGTAGTTCTTCACATTACAAAACTTTATTTTTTAAGAGAATTACTGTGACATGATTTCTTATAATCCTTTTAATTAACTTTTGATTGCTGTAAGAAGGCCGAATAGATATGCGTTCTTTAAAATAAATTGAGTAAAATATGATGGGTTTCAGTTGTACCGGCTAAATAAGGTGTCATAGATACAACAAATTTTTAATCTTTATTGCAACGAGCCATTATATCACTTATGATAATGCAATAAGAATTATGGGTGCAGCAATATTGATATCTTCGCACGGTTTTATAAATGACCGGAGGTTTCGCGTACGACTTTGCATATCGCAAGAATCGCTCAGCACTGGCTGGTGAACGGTGATACCGTTTTGAATTTGGAATATACTTTTAAAAAGAATTACCTGGAAAGGCTTTTTATTGCGGATCAATTTCTTTTTTACGCAACTGCGAGCTTACAAAACATGACACTAAAAGAATAAAAACTCAACTTTTTACACTTTCTTTTGTTTTTCAAAGGCTTCGTCTTGATTGTGGGGTAAAAATGCGAAGATAACAAGAAAGATATCGTCTTTTGCAACCGATTTGTTACTTGCTAGTAGCGAATGTCATTTTACGATATGTCCAGCCATTATTTGAATTCTAAGAATCAATTCCCATACCCGGAGCCGGTATATGTATATGTAATAATGTGTTACGAAGAATACGTCGGCCCGGACAGACAGACAGACAAAACAATGCCGAGAGCCCTGAGGTAAAGACACACCTCCGAGCGTAGTGATGGGACACGATAAGTAGATAGTTTCATAGTGATGTGCGTCAGGCGTGATTATCGATAGATAGAAGCTGTTTGTTTTAAATGGGAAAATATTATTTGCAATTTATTACGTTTTAGTGAAGTTCTAAGGGGAATTTCGCGATGAAATGTTAATATTTAAATTTTAAATTGACTATACCTAGTCGGTGCTTAAATTCTGTCATAAACAAAATTGGCTATAAAATGAAAACTAACCATGATATTCAAAAAAAGTTTTTTCTTAAAAAAAGGTAATTTAATTAGCTTACATTAAACACAAAATTTATTCAAAATTATTGCCACCATTTTTCACACAAGCCTTCAATCTTCGAGGCCAATCATCAATAGCAGCATGGACCATATTCATGTCGATATCCGCCACTGCTTTAATCAATGATGACTTTAGGCTGTTCAAATTTTTGTGAGGTTTAGAACAGACCTTCTCCTCCAATTCCTGCCAAATTTTTTAATCCAGTGGATTGAGGTCAGGGCTAGTAGAGGGCCAATCTTGATGCCTTATTAGCTCGATATTCTGGCGCTCGAACCACTCCTGAGTTGTTTTGGCCTTATGAGCAGGTGTGGAGTCCTGTTGAAACACAAATGGCCGTCCTCCAAAGAGTGTCTGGGGCAGATCTTTTACTATGCGATCTAAAACCGTGTCTTGGTACACTTTTTCACTGGTTTTGACACCTTTTTCACAAAAATGCACTTCAGTAGGGAAGGACACTCCCAACCAAATCATGACTGATGATGGATGATGGCCGTGCTGCACTCTAGGAATGGCATTTCCAGCGGCCGCAGAGCTGGTAGCGTACACCCTGTCATTTTGTTTGTTGTACTTCTCTTCGATATTAAAAATTTTCTCGTCTGTAAACAGGATATCGCCATGTCTGTTTCTTGCATACCGCTTTAGCAAAACTTTGCATTTTTTGGCTCTCATAGCTATCAGACGCGCGTTCAGAAGATGTCCACTCTTTTTTCGGAAAGCTCGTAGTCCCAGGTCTTCATTGAGTACTTTTTTACGGTATTTCTGGTTAATCCCATCTCCAAAGCCATCATTTTCTGCTTGCGGGCGGGATTTCTTGCAATACGCGCCTTGATTGCTTTGATGACCCCTGGAGTCCTAACGGAACGAGGTCTGCCAGTTCTTTTCTCGTCATCGACACTAGAGGTTTCATTGTACCTCTTGATGGTACGGTACACGAACCTCTTCGTGATTTTTAATTTTTGAAGCAAGTTGAATATCGTCTTCGGTGGATGGCCGCAACGATGCAATGCAATTACTGCTACTTGGTCCTCTTTGCGAGTCCACTCCATCGTAAAAAATGAACGAATGTAATTGTGATTTGGCAGATTATTAATCAAAAAATATGTGAAAATCGATAACCATTTCATTTTTTTCCAGGTGTTCTATTTTTAAAATAAATGGCCAGTGACAGTATTTAAGAACCGACTAGGTAGTGTGTGTGTGAACTAAAATAAAATCACAAAAATTTGATACAGTTATGAATGTATGAAATAATACACGCACAATATAAAATATAGTATTATTTTTACCCCTGAAGAATGATTAAAAGCGAAACCACTGAGCGTAGTAATTAAAAAAATGAAAAAATCCGACAAAGTAAAGTGCATATTAAAACAAAGATGTATCATATAATACCTACTTATTATTTTTTCGCAATTCTATTTTTAAAAGAGTTTATTAGACAATAATAAAAAAAAATACGTTTCTAAAGCGGAGCCACATTCCGTCCACATCAACTTTACCAGACTTTTAAAACTGTCTTCCCCGCCCATGCGTAAACGCCTACCGAAAACCGAAGATAAAACGAGCCAACGTAAAAAACAATAAAACCCTTTGCCTTCACAAAAAAAAAAAAAAACTCAAGAAAAGAGTTTTTAAACGACGCAGGTACGCGCCGATAAATATGCGTTTCTGAACGCAACTTTCAATAAATATGTGTTATTAATTTTGTCGCTACTGTTACCGTTTGGTTAACGTGTTATTAAATTATGTTGAACTAATATTTTTAATAAATTATATGATATTTTTATCTGGATATTCTTATGCAGATATGGGATTTGCAGATTTACAGCACGGAGAAAAGTAAGATAATACACTGCGTTGCGACATGAATGGGGTGTCAAAAGTGTTTGTCACTAGAAACCGTCAAAATTTTACACTTTTCACTGACAATTTCAACGTCCCAACAGGGGTGGTTATCTGCAATAATAAATTACAGTGTTTTCAAGGTGACATTGATTTATGTAGCCAAATTCATACCGAAGACTCGGTAGGTGATCACTATCAAAGTTCAATGATCCTCTTTGTGAAATTCGTAAATATTTTTCTCGTGTTCCCTACAAGGAACACAAGCCCGGTCTCGAGTCAATCACTGTAGGAGGTAAACATTTTATTTTGCGAAATCCGTGATACTGATCACTTACCAAGCTTCCAGTATGAATTTGGCTGCATAAATTAATATATCCTTGTCTTTGTCTGCTACAGTTGCTTCTAGATAGTTTTATAATTCATCACGACGTTAATCCTCGAGGGATTCCCAGAGTTATGTATTTCAGAGTGTGAACTATGAAATGCAAGTCACAATGCAGAGGCACACACATTCCACCGACGATTATAACCAGGGATAGATTATTTGGATCGATAGATCGTAGAAGGTCAATATAGTCTATACTTCCACCTTCTACGCTGTTTGACCTAAATCTGGTTGTCATTTTAAAAAATTCCTAGGAATTGTATAGGTACAATGCCTAAAAAATATACATACATTTATGTATTCCGGAACTTTGACTATCTAAATAAATAATATTTTAAGAAGCCGACTCCATAGTTGCAAGCGTTTTCTGTCATTTTTTCAACTTTAGGTATATATCGATTCAAATATCCTATCCCTGATTATAACGTATTACGCGCCGGACTTCAGGCAGAAAGTGAATCTACAGCTGCTGAAGCACGCAGACCGAACAAAAACGTGACCTGCGGTATTTGAACCCAAGACTTCTAGATTAGTAGTCTAGTACTCGAACTTATAGACCACAAGGGCTGTCAACCATAGATATCTTGATATATTATTCTAGTACTATATATCAGTGCTGTCAAAGGAGTATAATAACCAGCGAACTGTTATTTTATTATGTAACTCAGTGTCGGTTGCCATCTATGGTTGCTATTCACCAATGACAGATAAAAAATGAACTTCCAAAACAATGGGTATTGAACTATTTACGAATTGTGACGTCATTTCAAGTGCGAACGTATCCTTAGATGAGCGGATATGTATGTTTTCGACGATAGGTACTCGGTTTGGCAACTGATTTTACGATACAGAATCTGGGTTCGGAATAGGTAAAGGTCTTAGGTACCAAATGACGTCAAATTCACAACAAAATATTTATATGGATATGCCTTTAAAATGTCTTAAAAAACTTTTCTTACTTATGTTGGGTACAAAACTAGATCGCATAAACCCAAGTACAAGTGTCTTATTTAACAAGATATATATCTTTTAATTTATTCGTATAAATTACTAGCTTTTGCCCTCGGTTTCACCCGCGTTGAATTAGTTTTTGTGTACTCCTATAAAATCCTACAGTAAACACAGCTGGAGACATGTGTGTGTTATGCGTTACTGTTTCCCATTTTGTATGTCTCCTTTATAGCTTGTCCATGGAACCAATAAAAAAAAGTAGTTTTTATCCTATTCTAGATCTAGAACATTATTTGTGCAAAGTTTCAGCCCAATCGGTTCAATAATTGGTTCAAATAATTAATTTCGGCGTGAAACGGTGACACATCACTTTTCTATAAAAACGTAAAAACTCATTTTCATCCCATGGGAACTGATTTATGGGATTAAAAGTAGCCTATTACCTATTCAAGGCTTAGAACTACATTTATGCAAAATTTCAGCCGAATCGGTTTCGTAAGCATGGCGTGACACGTCACTTTTCTATAGAAATTTAAAATCTCATTTTCATCCCATAGGAACTGATTTATGGGACAAAATAGCTTATGTCTTATTCCAGGTCTAGAACTACATTCATGCAAAATTTCAGCCCAATCGGTTTAGTAGTTACGGCGTGAAAGAGTAACAAACATCCATCCATCCATCCATTCATCCAAACTTTCACATTTATAATATTAGTGGGATAGTGGGATGGGATTAGTGGGATTGATTTCTTAATATGTGTATGGGAGACGGAGCTACGTATCTAAAATTAATACGTTACATTTTAAATTTTAAGTCCTGCGATCCCGGAATTTCCGATAGGCATATCCATAGTACGATCTATGTTTATATTTAAAAACTGTACCTATTCCGACCCCTCATAATAAAAAATATTAGAAAATACTGTCTTGTTGCATACAAAATATATTTTGTCTGTCCCCACTTTGTTTTACCCATCGCATAGCACTAAACTCAGACTAGTTTGACTGACCGAAATGTTAAATTTATTACTAGAAAACTGTTTGTATTTAAGTATTTACATTTTATGAAACTCCTCAATCAATAAACCGTAATTAAGATTACTTATTTCCAATAAAAAAATATAATAAGCAAGACATTTTGATGGTTGGAGTAAAATAAGACAAAAAGTGACGGCGTTTCTTGAACACGGTATTATTTTATATGAGTTTAATTATAATTTTTAATTGCTTTCGTATCAAAACTTAATAAGTTTGTTTATTAAGTTACTTTATGAAGTTTAGCATATTTGTGAACTTGACATTTTAAAATATTTTATCGGTGAAGGGATCCGTTTTGTTTGAACAGTGTAACGGTAATCAACTTTGCGTTTGCCCGCGGTTTTGCTTGCTTAGATGTAGGTTTTTGCTACGTCACCAGTAAACTGTCCATTGTAAAGGCTATGCCACATTGCAGGCGGCACGCGGTATCTGCAAGCGGTAGCGGCGTGCGGCTAAAACTGGTATACCATTTTACGAACTTTTTTTCACTGTTAGAAAACTGTGCTGAAACTTAGTTTCTTACAATTTTCCTTGTTATCAATGAGCGGTTGTGCCGATATTTGGTTGAAAACAAAAGCAAAACTTTAAACTTTCATTATTTTTTTTAAAAGCCAATGTATAGAAGTGCCATTAAAAAAAATGTATGAAACATACGGAGCCGCGGGTAGGCTTAAATTGTCACAAATTTAATGTACTTTAAGAATAATAATGTCTACTAATGTGAAAAAACGAATGGGTTGTGAGTTAATTTGCAAAAACTGAAAAATTACCGAAATCTATACAGTTATTTCGACTTTTTTTGCTTGCAAAACATAGGATCACACTTTCTTCACATGTCCAAATAACATACCAAAAATGCATCTTTACGTCGCCTTTTGCGATTTTTATGTAAAGTATGACGGGCCTATAAAGGAAACTGTTCTATCTTCGAAATAAAAAATACATGATGCTTAATAAAAAAAAGATATCGACCGCCAAAGAAGCACTATACTCCGGTGACAGAGACGACACTGTACAAAACCTATGTGTACATAGCCTATGTGCATTAATTACTGCCGGTAATATGTACTGTCTATTATCATTCACATGTCGCGTCGCGTAGGCTGGGGTTTTTTCAAAATTTGATATTAAAAAAAATGAAAAAAGATCATTTTTTTACAGTTTTGTGTTCTTAGTGATTCTGATTTATAGAGTTAAATAAAGCTAGAAGGTTCATTTTCAACCTATATGTATACTAAGAGTGCGCTTCACCCTAGGTCTCTTTGTCTGGCGTGGTAGCAGCCAAGCTTGAACCAAAAAAATATATTGTGCTCTATTTGACAGACGGACTCCAATACTTCGCTATAAGGGTTTCCATTTCTCGAAAGAACCCTAAGTGAGTGTTTTTTTTCCATCAGCACGTGAGATAGTACGTCTAACGCTAGCTCGCAGCGAGGTCAGTGGTACCCCGCCCCTATAGGACGCGATGTGAAACGTGCGGAAGTTTGCTCTACTTCGATTTTAGTATTACTATTTTTATTTTTACGAGTAATAAATTGCTAATAGCCAGTTCCTGAATTAAGAGAACTTCTTAGGAATCAGCCAATCAATGTGCTGCATTCTGTAGTTAAGGCTTGTCCCTACGCCAACGACCTTGAACTAAGTAAATTTGTAACCATTTTATATGGTAACTATAGCATTTTTAATAGAAGAAAAATACATGGTGTTAATCTACACGATATGAACAGTGATGTAGTTTTTCTTGAATTTTATTTCACTATAAAAATTTAAGAAAATGTATCTAAATGCACCCTTATTTCTCGGTTTTTTTATCGAATTAGTATTGTCGAAAAATTGACAAATTTCAAACAAAATATTATAAAATGATATGGTTTTCTCAATATCTAAAAAATTATTTTATTTCATGTGCAATAAATAAAAACACACTATTTTCGCACCAAATTTCACTTATAATAAACTGCGGAAAATGAAAATCTAAAAAAGTAACTGAAAAAAAATTATAATACAAAATGGTCAGTTTCTAAATTAAGGAAATCTCACTAAGCTATACTTAAGCGACAAATCAGCCAATCACAGCGATGCATTTTATAGCTAAGCACTGCATAAATTTGAAATTTTCAACTGTAAAATCAGGGGTAAGCCATTTTAATGCAACCCTACAAATAAAAAAATATATACGGCCACACAACTGTCCCTTCTCATAGAGCCTAAGGCGTAACAGTAAAAAAAATTCTTCTAATAACATGCTAGAAATGTTCCGTATAGACATTTTTAATTAGTATGTAGAGTCAACGTATTATTTTTTACGTTTTCAACGAAAAACTTTTGCTCGCGGCGACCCACCGCACGTGTTAGGTAAAGCCGGAAAGAAAAGTGAAAAACACGGATAAAAATTATAATTTCATTTCAAATAATGAAATTAAGTGCTAATACCTACAACCACAAAAAACATTTCAATTTTTATGACAAAACCTATTATTTAAAATAGTAATATTATCAATAACAATAAAACATCAATTTTAGATATATTTCAGCCTGATAAAGGTCCCATTTTGATGGTTAAGATATATCGAAAATAGATGTTTTATTGTTTTTTAAATTGACAATATTAACACTAATATTCAGAGTATTTCCTCTTAACTTATTGAGAACGTTGTTTTGCATCAATTTTCTCATAAACAAATGACATGCGCTAAAGAAAGTTGTACCAACAGAAAGTAACCACTGACGGACGAGCGAAGAAGCCAGGGCAAACACTTATGCCAAGGCATATTCAACTTTATGTAAAAGCGATAAGAGTTTATTTAGTGGTGGAATTAACCTGGTAGGTTGGTCGCAAGAAATAGAGAGTGTTGTAGACATTTCAAACTTCGAGTTTTCCTTTGCTCTGGTTGTTATTGCAAAATAGCACTTATTGGTGGACGCAGATTTCTATGTTTCTGATATGTTGCGCTATTTATGAGATAGAGGATGTTTTTAATTGTGTTCGCACCGCGGACAAAAAATATGCAAATCTCATGCTAAGCGGGCAGTGCTTTTTAAATAACGATGAAATTCGGCTCTCGTAGTTTTACTAAAAACCTAAATATGTGTATTTTTTAATGTTATGTTACATATCTGTGGAAATCTCTATTAAAACATATAAATATAAATAAACATATAACTAAAATTGTCAGTTAAAAAAAATAAAAAATATAAGGTCGATTTATTTCCTGAAATGGAATTTGAAGTTTGAATTTGGAATAATAACGTACGAGTAACATCAAAGGGGTACAATAACATAGAGCATATATATTTTTACATATATATACTCTATACCCCTGCGATGATTTTTTAAACGACAAGGATTTATGTCAATACCGTTTCGAAAATGACATTCTGAAAAAAAATCGTCTTGGCATAAAAATGGCGCTTGTCAACCCGACTGTACAATGAACGAGAGTTTAGATGCTAACCCGATTAGACAGAACCGAAAGGGTTCCCCAGGCAAAGTGTTGGCCACACCCCCGAACGACCTAAAAGTTTTACTATGTAGTAACAAAAACTTTTGGTTAAGTTTAGACAGGTGGTCTTAGAGGTTACCATTATGGATAATATAAAGTAACTAATTTGTATATTAGCTGGAAATTAAATCGTTATAAACCCGAAAACTGGAGATAGTATTCGTCTATATGAACAACTGTTACAATGGAAACAAAACTGAAACTGAAATCCCGGAAAAAACTATTAAGTGACAAAAAATGTTGTTTTTTTAAATAATATATTCTTTACTATTTATTTTCTTTATTTTATAATTTAATATTTTTATTTTATTATTAGCCTTCGCCCACGGCTCCGCCCGCGTTTATTCAATCTTTGTCCTGTTTTCGGCTTAGGCGTTATTTTATGAACAACCATGGATTTGTCATTCGTGTGAACAACCTTTATAGCCTATGTGTTTATCTGGATCAATATGATAATAATGAAAAACCGCATCCAAATCCGTTGAGTTGTTCTAGAGTTGAAAGCGTTTATTAACACCCCTTATAGCCTATGTTCTAATTAAGTTCACTACGATGATAACAAAAAAAACGCATCCAAATCCGTTGAATGGCTCGTGAGTTAAAATGGAACACACAGACAGACAGACAAAAATCCCAAAAATTGTTTTTTGGCTTCAATACAACTAAAAATATACCAATAACCCACTTCTTCTAAAATTTTTAAAAAATATTCAATGTACAGACCCGACTTTTTCACTACTTTATTATTAGTATAGATTTCCGCGATGTATCTATTTGGAAATGATGTTGAGAATGATCAGTATGTTGTGTTTTTAGGGTTCCGTACATAAAGGGTAACCAACAGGACCCTATTACTAAGACTCCGCTGTCCGTCTGTCTGTCCATCTAGACTGTATCTCATGAACCGTGATAGTTAGACAGTTGAAATTTTCACAGATGATGTATTTATGTTGCCGCTACAACAACAAATACTAAAAAATAGAATACAATAAATATTAAAGGGGGATCCCATACAACAAACGTGATTTTTTTGCTCAATATTGATAACGGCAACAGGTAGACGCTTGAAATATTCACAGAATATTTTAGTTATATTCACTTTAAAAATAAATAATTAAATTAAAATAAAATTATGATTAAATATAAAATTATAACAACAGGCATGATTTTTTCCGTTTTTATAGATAATGGTACGGAACTCTTCGTGCGCGTGTCCGACTCGCACTTGGCCTGTTTCATTTTCACCAGGTATATAATTTTTTTCTATAAACACCTCGAGTTTTATTACATTTTATAGTACTTGTGATGTTTGGGCTCTCACAGCAACCCATTAAAGAACGAAAGAACAGTTATGTAATAACAACATTAAACAATTACAAATTACAACTCAGCACGTTAAAATAAACGTTTTAACAAAGATTAACTGGAGCAATTTGTCATAATCAACATTACGCTGTTAACTCCGAATTGGTAATAATAAAATATACTATTTCGTTAACAAACTGTTTAGTTATGGCTACTAAGTAATTAAGCTAGCTCGCAATTTGAAAAGAAGGAGAGAGAGAGGAAAATACAGGATGAATTATGTAGATCATATTAAAGTGGTCAAAATGCACACCATTGTTTTCCTTACTTTTAAGTTTTAAAGCAATTGGCGGAAATTAATGACCATTGCCTGGGACCGATGGATGGCGGTTTATCCATCCCCAATTGCCGGGCCTTATATAAAACATACTGGTGACGGGCAGCGGCGTCAATGGTGCAAGGGTTTCGGCACCACGCTCACCAACCCGCCTGCCCAGCGTATGTGAATATGGGCATTTCCTCTAGTAGGACCGCCAAGAGTGGCGAAATCCTGGAAAGGCCTATGTCCAGCAGTGGACGAAACAGGTTTATGGATGGATGAAATTTTTGCACACTTTTTATTCAAAAGTAAGGAAAACAATATTATGATGTGCATTTTGCACTGAGATTCGGTTCGACAACCATAAAGCATAAAGCTGAGTTGTGTCATACCAAGAACTAAAGGAATTGGCATTATGGCAAATATTGGCAATGAGTAAAACTCAATTAAGTCAGCTACACCGACAAAAGATTTGAGTAATAACTAATAAGAGTTATTCATTTATGCTGCCAAATTCCTACTGGCAGCTTCGTCAGTGATCCAGTTTCACGGATCGATAACAATTTTTGCTAAATTCGTAAATTATAATGTTAACCTCCCATCGGGGCTGGGCTAGCGTTTGTAAGGAACACAAAAAAAATCACAAATTTTACAAAAAAAGGTAATCAAATATTGATACTGAGTACGCATCGAGTCTATAGTATGAATTTGGTTGCATAAATTAATGTCACCTGGTCGTTATACGACGCAATGTGAACAAATCTCAAAAATATTGGCGCTGCAATCACAAACTTGCCTTTCCACCCTGCTAGATCAAAGAAAACTTTAATTCACAGTACGCGTGTGGAAAAGCTGTTCAAGATGATCACTAATTATGTATTATAGCTTAATAAATATAGGTTGAAATTTAATCAACCGACCAAATTCATACTAGAGACTCGGTTGGTGATCAAGAACTAGGTTTAGTAATCCTTTTGGCCAATTTCGAAAAATAATTTTTTTGCTCCCGTACTGGTTGGACTAGTTTAAGTACAATTCCTAGTGCAGGTTCTACGGGAAAAAATTTTTTTTTTTTCGAATTTCACCTGGAGGGTCATTAAACCTTGTTCCTGATGACTAACCGAGTCTCCAGTATGAATTTGGTCAGTTGATTTAATTTCACCTAGTATAATTTTCTTCAAAAAACCTGTTAATGGCTTTTATTTGTTAGTTTTTATTTTTATTAATTAACACACATAAATAATATAAAGAAAAATGTGCTATATTTCGACCCCTCAGTGGGTCAGCCTTTATACTATTTATGTGTGTTAATTAATAAAAATAAAAACTAACTAGAGAACGCCCGCGACTTCGCGTAGATTTGGAGTATCAGCAGTCCGTTGTATTCGATGGGAACGCATTTTCGATACAAAAGTTCACCCGTTTCACTTCGTTTAAATTCACCCCGAAATTCGGAAAAATATTTCTTTATCTGGGGGCACGGCAGTGCCCCCGCCAAGTCGAGCTAAGAAGTACCATCCTTTTCTCGAAGCGGTTCAAGCCAATTTCGAACCCCTATAACTTTGTTGTGGATAAAACTAGAAGCCTGAATTTTCTATAACCAAGCAGATATTATATAAATACGGTATATTTCAAATTCCATTTGAACCAGTAGTTTAAGAATTATAACTAGTCAAAGTTTCTCAATATTAAAAATATTTTATGTTTTAAATAAATAGATTGACTTGGCAATCGCACTAAATAATCTAATTTAATATAATATGTGTTACCTACTTGTGAGATACATTGTGTTTTCATGCGATGGCCGAGTCAATCTATTTATTTAAAACATGAAATTTTTTAAATATTGATATGGTCACTATAAGATGTTGTTAGGTTAGCTAATTATGTATTTACTTAAGACAGAAGGTCTCTTAAGTAGGGACTGAATAAATTAACCGACTTGGATTTACATGGATCTCACAACTTTTTGCGGTAGAAGAACTAAGTTGCGAGACTTGGTTTTTTTGTTGGCCTACACCTTTACGGAACATATGTTACAAATTTCATGTTTCTATCTCCAGAGGCTGTATGTTGTCTGTCAGTCAATCAGTCAGTAATTTTCATTTCTTTTCCTATAGCGATGGCAGCGTTTTTAGGCGCCAGTTTTTGCTAGTATTAATTAGTATAATCTGACACATCCAAACGTCGTTTATTCATCACGGTTAAAGAAAAATCAATTTTTATATTTTGATAGGATCAATTTTGCCAAGATACAAATAACTTTGATAGTAGGATTCTAAAGGCGAGGCATTGATAAACTTTTAATTTCAAATCGGCGCCTTAGGGGAGAGGAGTGTGGGGGACTTACTCCATACAAATATGCGCTCACGAACTAGCTTATACCGTAAGGTCCTATGCGGCAAAACTGTATTTTTCATTTAAAATGACAACTATAAGTAATTCAATAAATCCAATCGACCAGATTGAAGTGTATTTGTAGACTAATTTAAATAAAAAACTTAGAGGCTTCATTCGCTCTCGTTTGTCAGTAAAATAGAAATCTCTGTTTTAAAAGAGGTTTTCTAAATATTTTTTTCTCTGCTATGAAAATTAATCAATCAACTAAATCTTCGGGCAAAACGATGTCAATGAAATGCTTAATCTAGTATATAAATTGGTAATGACATATGTATTTTTATTGCTAAGAAAAATGGAGATCCATGTCGCCAAAATTTCGTGGCGTAGGAATAATATAAGGAGGCTGGGATAGATAGGAAGACAGTTGTTTATTATTACAAGGACAAGGACAAGGACACTTGGACAATATATGATCAAAGAGCCGTCTTCGAGACCACAGTCGGAGAGAGGTGAATCTCGTTAGTTAGTCAGTTGCAATACTGTTTTATATACTGTTTTACAAATGGTCTTGTCGAAGCCGGAAACCAGCGATTGTACTCGTCCATATGAACAACTGTTACCATGGAACTGACCCTCAAATCGCAAAAACAAACACAGCTGCTCCATAGAAAAAAATACTATCTCGACCAAAATGTGAATGAAACATTTTGTTTAAATTCTCTATTCTTATATAGGCGAGTGCTATTGCCTATGATTAACTTGAACTTAGGACCTCCAGGTAGATAGTGTTATACCTCCCAGATCATTGTTTTTCCTCATATTCTGACATGTTTGAGTAATGAAAGAATGATATTTAAATCACCTTGGTAGGTCTCTCCATATCTCGAAGTGTTGTAAACATAGAGCAGTTATAGAGCTAGAACTACAGAGCCATACAAATACGGTGACACTAAAGTTTTATACAAGCTCGGGTTCAGATTCACGTAGCAAATAGCATTACAATTTTTTGTGTGGTTAAGGTTGAGCTTAGTATCTAAACTGGAATAAGCAAAATTTTGGTCTAAACGTAATAATGCAGACATACTCCGTTTTGTGCTGCTTCGAACAAACAGTGTTTCATTTCAGGACTCTGTGACACATTTTTTCGATGTTGGCTTGTAAAAATCTTAGGGTAAATTTAGGTTGAAGCTAGTTTCTCTTAAAAAAAACCGGACAATTGCCAGTCGGACTCGCCCACCGAGGGTTCCGTTAAAGACTATTTTTTTTAATGATTTAATTACAAATGTAGGTATAGTTTTCAGATTTTTCACTATACTTGTAGTATAAGACGGTATTGCTTGACAAATTTCATAGTTCTAGGTCAACGGAAAATACCCCATAAATTTTTTATTCCCTTGAAAGTGTTGAAATATACGTTTTTTGAGGTATAAACGGCCTTTTTTACGTTAACTTAGAAGTTTGATTTTTTCACAGCTTCAAGTGACTGTAGACTTGAGTGTTAAAATTAAAAACAAATTTTAACTCAATTCATTCCCGAGATAAAGGGTCTTGACTAGACAGACGGATAGACAAACAAACAACAAAGTGATCCTATAGGGGCTCCGTTTTTTTCTCTTGAGGTACGGAACCCAAAAAAGGTATTTCTCTGTGTACGTACACGTATGTATATGATTACTTCATTTATGTAACTTTTTCCTAAAAAGATGTTTTTTTTAATATAAGTAATCTCTTTTCAGAGACTACCTCGCCAATATGCATCTCTTTTCACTGTAATTTTATGTGTGTGTGTTTCCGTGTATGTATACTAAATAATAAAAATGTTAGCCCAGGCAAATAACATAAAAACCTACAACTTTGGTTTTATAAAATTGGTCAGAAAAGAAACAGAAAATACATATACTTGTATTTTTTTATAATTTTGAACAGTCTGTTCTCTTTTTACTTTTAGTCGCTTAACCTCTCCTTTTTAAGAGACGGTATGTGAACTTTGAAATAAGGATACTTGAGAATATCCTGTAACGGTCACATTTGACAGTTCGAAACTCACATAAAAAGGGCGCCACCTATCTCTCTAGGTCGTATATGCTACCTCCATGCTTTGAACCAGCCTTCGAAACCTTTGACATTTTACGGAGTGAAAGGTTTTTTAAAACTTGGCAAGTAATTTTATTGCAAAACGTAAAGTTGAGAATTTTGTAATTGTCTTGACATTGTTACCTTCACGGTAACGATAAAAAAATGTTTTGTTGATTTTACATCTACCTATAAGTATCTACCTACCTATTAATAATAAAGTAGTAAAAATCATGTCTGTACATAGCTGATGCCAGACTCAACTGTGGAGGTACCACCATCTTACTCGCAAATCCTCCCGAAGTTATTCGGGGGAGAGTAAGAGAACAGCTCTTAGGCAAAACCAGGCGGCCCACCATTGCCTGGGACCGATGGATGGCGGTATATCCATCCCCAATTGCCAGGCCTTATATAAAACAGACTGGTGACGGGCAGTGGCGTCACTGGTGCAAGGGTTTCAGCACCACGCTCACCAACCCGCCTGCACAGCGTGTGTGAGTATGGGCATTTCTTCCAGGAGGACCGCCAAGATTGGCGAAATCCTGGAAAGGCCTATGTCCAGCAGTGGACGAAACAGGCTGATGGATGGATGGATGGATGTTCCATTTTAACTATAGAACCAACGGGTTTGGGTGCGATTTTCTTTATTATCATGGTATTGGCCCTGGTCAACATTTACGCTAAGAAGTAATAGAAGAAGGGCAAATTGAAAAGAACCCGGAACAGAAGAGCTTGTATGACTACATTGATGGTTGCAGAAGAAGCAAAACAGGTCTGTCAGGATCGTAGCAGATGGAAATCTGTACTGCTCTGGGTGACAGGCGTGAGTATTATGTATGTAGGTATAAATATAATATTAAATATTTAATTACACAAAATACTTGATATATATGTATTACATTATTATTACTAGTTTATTGCAAACTATTTTTGTACTTGTTATTAACGAACAAATTTACACAATAATCTAATTCAATTCGTTTCAGCCTTGGTTTAATTGTACCATGGATAATTCAAAACCAGTACCTGCATTGCGTAGTTATGATTAGGGTTGCCACTAGTTGCCAGTTGGAAATTGGAAAAGGACTTACAGAAATGGCGGAAAAAAGGAGACATTCGTGAAAAGATAAAAAGTAGCGGTTTGTGTCAGAGATAAAACAGTAAATTATTTAAGTGGATAATGATTCCTGTTTACTCAACCACACAGGTAAGAATCAATGGCAGCCATAGATATCAAAATAATATATGTCAGTGATAGCAGCTCATTCACATATGAGAATTTTAAAGTTTTTTTTGTTACTTCGATCAAAAAAGCAATAACTAATCATGAATAATAACAAATATTGAAAGATTAAAGAACGTAATAATCAGTAATAAAATTATCCTTTGTTAAAGAAAACTCGTTCCGGAAGTGATGTTCAAGTTCTGAACTTGCCCGCTATACAGTGCCGTGGCTTACCATATCAATAAAAAGAAAATCCGGAGAAAATTCCGGACAATTGCAGAAAATTCCGGACATTTTTCCAAAATTTCTAAATTTGCGGTAGGTCGGTTTCTTGTGTGAAGTGAAGATGTGACGAGTGAAAAGTTTTATAAAATAATTTTAAAAGAATTAGAAATGCTGCATGGTCTTTATTCATTACTAAATCTATATAAATATATTACATTGTACATTTACGAAAACTATAATAGTGTTTGAAAGGTTAGGTAGTACTCGTAGGTACCGTTGATGTTGATTTAATTAAAAATATTTATTTTACTTTAGTTATAACTTATCTTTCTCCATTTATCTGAAAATTTATAAGAAATTCCTGACATCTTAGGATTCCGCCCGCATTCCGGACAAAGAATCAAATTTTCGGACATGTCAGGAAAATTCCGGACGAATAGCAACCCTACGTGCACAAAACTTTTTGCTGGAAATGCAATGAGAAGGTCGAGTTTGACAACAAAAAAAAATATGACGTTTTGAAAAATTATTATTTGTATGATGCCAGGGTAGGCAACAGTAGAGGACATGATTTCATACAACAAAAAAAACTTACAAATTGGTCTTTATTTTGTCTTTATTCATGTTATTTTTTTTAATTGTCAAACTTGACCTTTTCATCTCATTGCTTTTCCAGCAAAAAGTTATATGCACGGCACTGCCCCTATATCAGGTGCGAACAAATAAGTATCTAATAAAAAAAAATTTTTCAATGTTTCAATTCTTTTTTCGGAATTTGCCATTGACGTAACTATTTTGAGAATAATAACTACTGACAAACCCTAAAAAAGACGAGAAGACAATTTGTGAAAAAGGGTTCATGTCCTCCATTTGGATATCATCTGGCAACCCTAGTAGCTACAGCCTTAGGTTACTTGTAGATGCACACATTATATATTTATCTTTTGTAGAAACAAAATAGGATTTTTTTCATCAGGATGTGATACTTCTGGTAACATGATATTTGAAAACAGAATCATTTTCTACTGATCATACTGTAAAATTAAATTTTTAGGGTTCCGTACCCAAAGGGTGCCAAACGGGACCCTATTACCAATCCTCCGCTGTCTGTCTGTCGGTTCGTCTGTCACAGGGATCTACAGCTTCAACCGTAACAGCGTGTTGCTATAGCCTTTAGGACGAAAAATAACATAATAAAAAAAAGTTTAGAACCCCTGACCTCCAAATAGTCGAACCGTTATACCAAAGAGGCTGTCTCTAGCCCAAATTTAAATAAATCCAAATTTAAACCGATCCGTTGTCGTCACGACGGCCATTATTCCATTACACTTATTTCCCATTAACGAACGCAGTATCATTCACTTATGTAATTGAGCCTCTTGTTTATCCATTTACAAGATTTATTATACCTATTTTATGCATTGTAACGATCTGTTGGAATTTTAACCCTATTCATTAGGCAATAGAATTGTGTAGTATATTGTGTAGTTCACTGCATATTACTCTTCACACTATACCGCAGGGTTTTCTGAGAAAACAAATAGGATTTTCGCAAGATTATTTTTGTGAAACCCAGAAAAAGTATAGCAAAGAAAAATTTGTTGAAAGAAGATTTCGTGGCGATTTTAAACCCATTAAAATACAGGGTGTAAATGCAACGTCAAGAATCTCTTTAGGGTATGAAAGTATACACGATTCTGATGCCATTACGAGAAAAAAAAACATACCTTGAATTTTACGCAGCTCACCGACCTCCGCACACACCTAATTGCACCCCGCAACCCGCACCCCTCATCCGAGTGGCCAGCGACCAGTGAGGGTGTCCACACGATTAGTGTATTTTGGTAAAGAAAATCGTCTTATTATGAGGTACTGGTACTTTATTTAGATATCCCAGTATTTAAAATAATATCTTTACCGATCATACTAACACACCCTTAAAGGATTCTTGCCTTTGATTTTACACCCGGTATAGAAATGTTTGTATGTTCGTAGCAATTCACGTAAAAACTACTCAATGTATTTTAGTTTAATTTTTACGTGACGTTTGGATTTGTACTTTTTGGAAAAAGTCATAAATCACTTGAGGATTCATGTCGTGACGATATGTTTAAGGAGTTCTAACAGTTAAATTCGTTATGTCGTTATTCGAAATTCGAATTAGTCCTCCGATTATCCAATCAAATTCTTTGAATTTAGACATTTGTCTCTTTTAAGGCGGTAAAAAGAATAGGGGATAATGCGATCTAATTTAAAAGCTGTTTGTTTTCTTTAGCTATGAAATTTATTAATTGCCTGGCAAAGGTTAGGGGCCGAATACACAGAACCGCGTTCTGTTTTCTGCGTTCCACGTTCTGTGTTCTGAGTTCCGCGTTCTGTGTTCTGCGTTCCGTGTTCTGTGTTCTGAGTTCCGCGTTCTGTGTTCTGCGTTCCGTGTTTTGTGATCCGTGGTCACTGAAATCTATGCGACGACGGCTTGTATCTTTACACACACAGAACCTTAGATAAAACAAAAGGAAGATTCGGTATGTACCCGGCTTCTCGCGCGTGGCACTGCAAATATAGGTCCAATGGACCTCTTTTATGTAGCGTGTCTCGCTTGCACCACTGTCGAAGCTTGTCGCTCTATATCTGTCGATCGGTGGCGCTTGTCAAAAAAGAGGTCCATTTTTCAGTTGACGATAAAATAACGTACCGTATCTACCTTTTGTTACTAAAAATTTCTGTGCCTTTAAAAGTGTCGAAGGTTCCATCCATATAACACGATTCCCATCGGCTTGTTTAGGAAATGGCATCCATACTCTTTATTCCGTGCTTTTAGCTTTGTCAAACATTTCCATAAATCTCAATACGACAAATACATTTGGCTCACCGGGAGTTGCAAAGTATATAAAAAAAAAATTGTTTTCCTTCTTTTCTGAGTAAGGCAATTTTTGTCCGGCTTCTCTTTTTAAAATGTTCACCCTTCGCCACCATAAGGCATGCTCTCTGTTCGCCACTGCAGAACGGCCGCTCCGTTCAAAGAAAACACAGTGCTGATTTTATCGACGGCAGAACTCAAAACGCATTCTGTGTAGTCGACGCTTTATTGACTTTTTCAACTTTCCAAATAAAAAAAAGGATCTATATATCTGTCCATAGAATAGTTAAACCAAAAACTACACGTCGATTTATCTTTTCATGAAATTTGATACGAAAACTGTAGAACTATGACGATTCCGAAAGAAAAACGAATCTACTGAACCCGTTACGTTTACGGGAAGCTGTACTTGGGTTGCTCTACCTTTTCAGTTGACGAGCGTGACCCTTTCCAACAGGCACGGTATTGGCCAAGCGTAAGCCCGTTGTGAAATAAAATAATTTGGCCAAGTGCGAGTCCGACTCGCTTACAAAGGGCTCCGTACCACCACACAATACGAGTGCGGAACCCTAAAAACATTGATGGTGAATAATAACAATGTACATGCCAAAGCAACATCAAGGCTACAAAAAACAAGGCACTTAAATGGTAGCGCCTGACAAAAATTCGGCACCGTTTGAGTACGGAACCCTACTTTTTATTATTCTTCGTTTTAGTTTAGAGTATGTCCTATAATCTAATAAATTTCAAAACTTGTTTGTTTTACCGTCTTTAACTAAGAGCCAAAACCAATAACGTTTAAATAGTGCAACTTTTTCGAGGTTTCTTTTATGAGGAGCCTCCTTTAATTTCAATATTTATTTTATTTTAATATTTGTCGTGGTAGAAGCTACAGTAGACCGTATTTTGTGAAAATTTCAACTCTCTACCTATTACGGTTGAGACTGTAGACCCCTGTGACAGACGGACAGCGGAGGCTTAGTAATAGGGTTCCGTTTGGCACCCTTCAAGTACGGAACCCTAAATAAAACATAAATTGCTTTACACTTCTAAAATATACAGATATCAATACATGCTGAATCAACCTACAACACGTAGCGTGCATTCAAACCTGACCTTTATCAACAACCGGTCAAATACACAGGATGCTTAAAAAAAAGGAAATGCTTCGAGGAAGCAAAGGGAAAAGCGTCCTTGGATTAGTCCGGGCTAAAAGGAACACGTACGTCGGAAAGCGGCTGAATTATGTGTACAGGATTGCGTAACACTCTGTGAGAAATAACAACCTTGTTGCGTAACACAGACTCGTCCAAAACACGAAGTATTTAGCAAAAAAACGCATTTTAAAGATCCAGTCTTGGAAACTGGCAACTTGCCGCAATTGCAGAAAAGAAAAATAAATTACAAAAACAAAAGAACACAATCAGAAACGAATTTCGAATTCAAATAGAACGCCGCCGCCGATTTAAGTTTGTCACTAGCCAGTATCAAAACCTTCTCTTTCATATAGTTTTCATGACAAAAAGTGGCCTGTTTTTCCGAACGATATACTAAAAAATTCACACCTAAACTGGCTTGTTCTATGTTTAAATAATGCAAGCCGCTTGACGTTACGAAGATATGAAAATTTAATCGTTAGGAGACAGTGTTTTGACGGTACGATTCTGTGATGAGGACTTTTACAGGCTACGACGTTTTGATTTTGATATTTAGAAAACTTATTTTACATACTTATAACGCCCAGAGAAGATTCTTAAAGTGACATAAGAAAGTAGTTACTTAGGTTTGTACAAGATATTGACTTTGTAAAAACATTCAACAACAATACCTGTTGTACTGATCATAGCAGAATTTTGTAATATGACGTTTTAATTAACAGAAAAATCACTTCTGCACACAAAATTTAGTTTATCCCTTACAGAAACAAAGTTACTTTTCAAGAAATCTAAAAAAAGAAGAAAAAAAGCACATCACAATTATTTTTTTATCGGCTCAGTAACATGTGGCTTTATTTTTGTAGAAATTAAATATTATGAAAAACACTGATTGGTAATGTACAAATTTAAGTGATTTGCGGCTCGAATAGGAGATACAATTATCGATTTACCTAGATATCAAAATCTTGACTTCAATATGCCAGTTTTCTTCTCGCTATATTATAAAATGCGTCAAGGCTCTATTGACGTGTAGATTCAAGTTTCTTTTGCCCATGTTTTGCGCACTATACAACTCACAAACTTTAATTAACTTCATATTATTACGATATTATCCGGACGTGAGGACCTCTGAACCGGGATTTGAACCCGGGACTGAGATATCCAGAATTTTGATATCTAGCGAATTCGAATTCCGGTTTAGAGCTCCTCACGTCCAGATTTACTTTTCTGACTATACCGCAATGAAATAAAGTTAATTTGTTATCTCCTTGCGATGGGTAAATTGCCAAGTGTTTAAAATATTAAAAAGAAATCTATCACAGTTTCACAAACTTTTAATTTGGCTGGTAGATTACTTATGCCATACAGGCGCTCACTTAATAATATTTTATGATAAAGTTAAGATACAAAGTGTTGAAGTTGATGTCCATCCGCTAAAGAGCCTGTAGCACTGACAGATGACAAATAAAAATCGATTTCCGCATAAAAAGTGTCGTTTCACAACCGTCACCTCTAAACCTCCTCAAATCGATGTAAAAGACCCTTGCCTGTCCAGTGCATTTGAAATATTAATATTTTTTCCTTGACTCACCATTCTACTCGCTACTTAGTTCTATAATAGCCATTATATTGACGCCTCTACAATATCTAACTTGTTATTTCAACCATCATATCATAACACCTTTTCACTACTTATTATCTAATGTCATGTAGAACTATTCCAAAGTTCCCTGAAGTTTAATTTTTCAAAGTTGTTTCTTTTTTCAGTGTACGTTGTTTTAAACGACGCACGTGCACAAAAAAAAGTGTAAAATATCTAAACTAAATTGGGTATTTACGGAAACTGTTTTGGAGCTTGCGTACAGTTCTGAATTATAGTGTCATGGTTTTTAAGGTTGCCAAATGCACAACTTAATTTGGTTTTTCTTATTTAGAAGTTAAAGGTGAAAAATATTTAGTTCTGTAGCAATTCACGTCAATAATTAAGAGTTTATAAATTAACACTTTGAAACTTAATGTACGATTAGTCATGATTCTGTCAAAACAAGTAAAAAATGCTGTTTTAATTTTTTAAACCTTTGGAATGATATAATAGGAAGTGAAAACCGACCAAATGACTTGCATTTCACAGTTCACACTTAGGAATACCTCTGACACCTCCTCGGGGATTAATGTCGTGACGATATATTATTTTGAAAATTTGTGTGAGCTGTGTAAAAAGAAGTAGATTACATGTACGTTGTAAAAACTATATACACGACGAATATTTACATATCTTTTATTCCATCCATCCATCAGCCTGGTTTGTCCATTTTTCAAGATTTCACCACTATTATAGAGGACGTCTTGGAGGAAATGCCCATACTCAGACACGCTGGGCAGGCGGGTTGGTGAGCGCGGTGCTGAAACCCTCGCACCAGTGACACCGCTGCCCGTCACCAGTCTCTTTTATATTATAGTGATACAATAAAATGAAAAAACTCACCATCTTTAGGCGGACTGGAGCACTGCGGAGCGTAAGACCCTAAGTGGTACCCATACGTATTCTGATGCATAGGGGGAAAAGGATACCCTAACGATCTTGGACTCGGGAAACCAGACGCCTCATGAGGATTCTGCTGCCCAGCCCCCACAGGACTCCCAAAATGGTGGGGGTGCTGATACCCCCCCTTAAAAGGGCCGTATCCATGCTGTTGAAGCTCAATAAACGCTGATTTCGAGCTGACATTCGTGGGGGTTGAGTTGTTAGAGTTTGAGATGTCGTGGGGCGTTTGAGAGCCCCCTAAATGATGGTGGTGCTGATCGAGGGCCTCCTGTGACGTCATCGCGGGCTGGGGGGTGGAAGGGGCCCCCCCGTCAGCGGACTGGGGAGGCCCGAACGGGTCGGAGAAACTCAGGGTGCCTGGTTTGGTGGCGGGGGATTGGATTCGGGTAATTTTGAGGTCTTTTGGGCACGCCTCGTTGAACTCTTCGCCGCTTTGTTAGCCTGAAACAAAAAGGAGGATTTTGTTCAATACTGCAGGAGCAAGTCTGTGAAGAGAACACCATGGAGGTCCCCTGTCAGAAACCATCATGTTTCCACTGTAGAATGTTACTAAAACATTCAACATTATCCTCTTTCACTCAAAAAAGGAGTCTTATCGCCATACTTCGTTCACGTCACAGTTTTTAGGGTTCCGTACCCAAACGGCAACACGGAGCCCTTTAACTGTCACTCTGCTGTCTGTCCGTACGTATGCCACGGGTCTCTAGCTTGCAGACGGAATGAGTTGCAGACCTAAAATTTGGACACGTTAAGTAAAATGTTGACCCAAAACCGAATATTGATTGAAAAATTTAATTACATCATTTTTAGGGGGGAAAAAAGAAGCCGAAAGAAATTGTTTTTCTGTTACTTATGTGTCATTGTCTAGAACTCATTGAGTACAACACAAATATTTGTTTTTCTTCACGAATAAAGAAATAAAGTATATATTTGAAACTAAACAATTTAGGAATTTGGAATTTTCTGTGTGTTATGTGCCATATAGTGTATTTAAACAACAAATATTGAAAATGCCGATTTTAATATAGGTTTAGGGTTACGTACCCAAATATTCAACCAACTTAATTTTGCAGATTTTTAATACATATTCTAGATAATAATAAGTTTGTAATTTATATTCAAATTATTTAAGTCTATTGATTTTTTTGAATGCTACGGAACCCGGAGTTCTACTGGCACATAACCGGTTTTTTTATCTTTACCGTCAGCAAGTATACAAATACCAAGCACATACATTCCGTAAAACTCATTGGTGCATGCTACACCGGACAGGATTCAAACTCGGGTCTCAAGAAGAAGAGTCCAACGTCCTACCAACTGGACTATAGCTGCTAATATGACTTATATCGTGGCGTTCGCTGTAGTGGCTGAAATTATTTAAAAAATTGGTAAAGTTAATACCATAAAATTGATTAAGTCAATAATAATTAAAAAACAAATTATTTAAATCTTTATCATAAATATATAAATAAAATGTCAGTAATGCCTGATAATAATCGATAAAATAAACATTAAAAACAATCTGATAGAGCCATAAAAAAGATTTACAGTCGAAAACATCACCACACTTCAACGGATATCTGCTATTTCCAAATTCAAATTTTCCTCCGTCCAATCACGCGTAACGGTACGTTCAAAAGTTTAAAATTTTAACTTGGAATCCGACCGCCTACTCCCACGGGGTCAAAGGAGGTCGAATAAGGATTGGACTTTTTCAGAAAACAATTGAAGTCGCATCGGCTTGGACACGGTCAATTGAGTCTAATGAAGTAAACGGGTTCCATGATATAGGTACGTAGGTAGGGTTACCATACCAGGTCCAGTAATTCCTGACAAAATCTCTGATTAACCTTACATTAAGTCGCTGTGATTAACTCATAAATTTCCTGTCATCTTTTTAAATGTTTTATGCGAATAAACACGGGGCAACGTGATTTTCAACGGTGTTACAAAAACAATGTTACTATATGAATATTTTGTTTTGGGCATTTATTCATTATCTTTTTGAAACTTTTGACGAATTAAATTTAATCGGAAATCACTTGACAAAGGCCAAAATTCCAAATATGTCAGGAAAATTTCTGTCATCTGGTAACCCTAGTTTGACGTATTGACTAACGATTATTGGGCTTTTATTGGGTTCTGTTTCTGAAAACCTTTATGGCGATGCCTTGGTGTCGGATATGTCCGTATATCTATACCTTGAACAAAGTCATAGAGTTAGACGTGCACAAGTAAAATAATTGTAAATTTGGAAGTAGTAAATTAGTAACTTTTAAAAAACGTTTTTTATATGAGATGCAATCAAAATACACCGTTGTTGAATACGATTTTCTTATTTTTCTATTCAAAAAACCTCGAACTAATAGTGTCAAAATACATTTATATAAATAAAAAAAAATGTTACAAGAACTTTTTAAGTTTCTAAATTATAGGATTGAGAGGACATGTTATATTACACACACACACAAATTATTTTTCCTATTTCTTTGACATAAGCCAAAAAAAAAAATCTATAAGATTTTGAACATTTTTTGCGTTGCGTACCAAAAATAATTAAAACGAAAGCCAGATCACAACAAAAAAAAATTCTTTTTCGTATTTTTCTTTACTTAAGATTTTGAAAATTTTTAGCGTTGCGTACCAAAAATACTTAAAACGAAACCCTAGAAAAAGGAAATTTTTTTTTTTAAGCAGCCGTAACTTTTTATTTTTATTCCGAAAAGCGTTTAAGTTTTTTTTTATTCCTTAGTTCTAGATATGTTGAAAAAAAAACACATTTTAAGGATATGGGCTTTACAGCTAGAATACATTTGCCTAGCAATAAATAAAAATTCTAGCTGTCAATGACATTTGATATTTTAAGCATTATGGTCATACCATTTCGTTTTTTTTTAAACAATCAAAGTAGTTACTGGCATCGGTACGAAAGTCATTATGCCTGCAAGGCTTTTGTTGAAAAGTGAAAGTTTAAAAAAATCACTTAAGCATGTAAAATTCTAAATTTTGGAAAAGGGATATGTAGAAGTCCCTTAGTTTTTTACCTACTTTCTAAATAGCTAATGAAATTAGCGGGTTAGTATTTTGAAATGTTATGGATTCTCTGATGTTGCCATTAAAAAAAAGTTAGCTCCCCAATAAAATGAATCCTCCAGTTATTAAAATGCTCCAAATATTGTTTTAGTAGTTAGAAAGATGATATTTTGACTGTTCACCGGCTTTAAACAGTTTGCACACCAAGCCCCGGAAACACGGTAAATGGTATATGAGGTCATATTAAAATACTTTATTAGTGATGTCAAATGTAAGATTTTTTTTGTAGTAGTAAATTTACATTGCAGAAATCTGTGTCTTGTCAGATTTTCTTTTAGTTCAGTCAAAGAACTAATGATTCATCTCGAAACGCTCTACGACCATATTTCTCAATAAAAATTTACACCAATTTGTTGCCCCTAAACATTATTATTACAGACACGAGCAATCAACAGCACACACAAACAAATAAACGAAAAAAAAAACACAAAACGCTATGACCCGACCTTTTGGAGGCGCCGGCGAAAGAACCGACGATTAAAAAAACTCCTACGCGCAGATAAGGATAGACCTATGCAAGAAACTACTTGACAAATAAGGACAGAGCATGTAGTAATTAACTCAAAGAACTTGCCGAAAAGGCTCGTTTTTTTTCGTAGTTCATTTGTTTTGAATGCTTACAGCATTCTCTTGCGGGTTGATTTTGTGAGAATGACCTCTTGGCTGTTAATCATCGGGAAAAAAGTCAAAATTCAAGTTAAGGTATTTTTTGAGTTTCTTTTTAAAATTTAGAGATCCGATTTGACAAAGAAACTTTTTTATTTCACTACGCACATGAAAGAATATAAGCCAATCCAAATTAAAAATATTTCTCCAAAACGGTAGCCAATTTCGCTACCCCAATATTGTGACCTATTCTCGTTCTACAAATCTTAAATTTAGAGTTGGAAAAACTAAAATAATACAAGCTCATTTAACTTTTATCCATTTGGGTTAAAGCCTATTTTGCAATGAAATGTTTTAAGTTATGGCAGCTCTAAATCTAACATTTGCTACACGAGAATAGGTGTCAATAAAGCCGATTCTGATGGCTTTAATCTTAGTTTTAGTGCTGTCAAAACTTAAATTTTTCCTAAGTAATATAGCTTCTGTTGTTAACACTAAAGAACTATTTTGGAATGAAGCAACTTTAGTTTTGACAGCACTAAAACTAAAATAAAGCCTTCAGAATCGGCTTTAGTGTGTCCCTAATTTTATCTAAACAAAAGTCTATTTTGACGTAAATTATTTAAATTTACCGATTGGGCAGGCTTCAAAAAGTTTGTAATAGTAATTTTGTAATGCTTTTTTTACAATGGCTTAGAAAAAAGAGCGCCCGCCCAGAAACGTATATGAACTCCTCTCCCGGTACTGCTTCTCATGACAAAGCTTTATTCTATAACCAATAATAAAATGCACAATTAATAAAAATAATTAGACATCGTCTCTTTTTAATTAAACATTAGATTTTTTTTTTACGTATTCGTATTGCTCTGTAGTCTTTAGTTTATTTTTAGTGCTATCAATTTTTTTTATTGCAGAATAGTCCTTGAATATAAGTTGACTTTAATATTTACAGCCAAATTCTTACTGAAGACTCGGTAAGTACTCAGTAACAAGGTACGATGACCCTTTTTGTGAAATTCGTAAATTATTCCTTTCATATTCCTTACAAACGCAAGCCCAGCCTCGAGTCAATTACTATGGGACGTCAATTTAATGAATAATTTATGGACGTCAATTTTATTTTGCGAAATTAACAAAAAGTGTTATCGATCCGAGTTACTGATCAATCACATACCAAGCCTCCAGTATGAGTTTGGCTGGAGAAATTAAAGTCACCTTTAGAGTAAATTACCGAGCAATACTACGTACCTACCGGCAATAAAATAGCTGGTATGACTAGATTTATGGATCTGCAAGATACGGTGTGTCAGGATCGTAGCAAACATAAAACTGTAGTCTCTGCCTACCCCTCTGGGAGACAGGCGTAAGTATATCTATGTTTGTACCGAGCAAAATTTTTTATACACTGTTTGAAGAGTCCTACGATAATTTTCTTATTTTTTTAGACAATTTTACACCAATATACCATACTTTTTAATTTAAGGCGAGGCATTGATAAACTTTTAATTTCAAATCGGCGTAGGGAGTGAAGTGACTTACTCCATACAAATATGCGCTCACGAACTAGCTTATGCCGTAAGGTCGTATGCGGCAAAACAGTATTTTTCATTTAAAATGACAACTATAAGTAATTTAATAAATCCAATCGGCCATATCGAAGTGTATTTGTAGACTAAATTAAATAAAAAACTTAGAGGCTTCATTCGCTCCCGTTTGTCAGTAAAATAGAAATCTCTGTTTTAAGAGGTTTTTTAATTATTTTTTTCTCTGCTATGAAAATTAATCAATCAACTAAATCTTCGGGCAAAATGATGCCAATGAAATGTTTAATCTTGTTTATAAATTGGTAATTACATATGATTTTTTATTGCTGAGAAAAATGGAGATCCATGTCGCCAAAATTTCGTGGCGTTACCCTTAAATTCTGAGCATTAAATTCAATGGCAAAGTTTTAGAACTCAATTAAAATTCACTTGTTAACTCCTAACCAGTGACCCGTCCCAAGTCGTCTATTGAATACACATTTTATAGGGTTTGCTTTTTTCCCAGGGAACCCTAACGTTCTGGTTCAGTAGTGAGACGTGCTCTGCTTAGCAAAGTTAAAATAAATTATTGACTTGAAACCTTTCTTTGTTGTTTTCTAATTAAGCACCTTAGTCATATTTGCTTTTTAATTTGTTCTAGAGTTCCGTGACGAAATAGAAACCCTAAATGAAGTCTTAGGGCTGTCTGCATCATATCTCAAGAATTACTATTAAGACGATTGTATTAAAATTTGATTTTATTCCTCCTTTAGAGATTTGTTAACACCAAATTTTAAAATAGTGAATATAAAGGTTTCCATCCATCCATTAGCCTGTTTCGACTACTGCTGGAAATAGGCCCTTCCAGGATTTCGCCACTCGCGGCGGTCCTCCTGGAAGAAATGCCCATACTCACACACGCTGGGCAGGCGGGTTGGTGAGCGCGGTGCCGAAACCCTTGCACCAGTGACGCCGCTACCCGTCACCAGTCTGTTTTATATAAGGCCCGGCAATTGGGGATGGATATACCGCCATCCATCGGTCCCAGGCAATCGTGGGCCGCCTGGTTTTGCCTGAGAGCTGTTCTCTTACTCTCCCCCGAATAACTTCGGGAGGGTTTGCGAGTAAGATGGTGGTACCTCCACAGTCGAGCCCAGCAACAGCTCTACCACCCATAAAGGTTTACAAATAAGTATTTTTCTTTGAGTTCTAATAAAATTTAGCATATCAACCCGAACACACGAAGAACGAGGCATCAGTTTTTAAAAAGAAGCCTAAATCAGAAAATGGGTACTTCATCATAATTCAAAGGTTGTTTTTATTTTATTCATAAAATATCGCCCAAGCCGAAAACGGGGCAAAGATTGAACAAACGCGAGCAGAGCCGCAGGCAAAGGCTAGTATCGAATAAGAAACTAGTAAAATCGAAAAGGATATTCTAAGATAAGTCTTTGCAAAGAGATAAGATAAAAATTTATAATATTTACCAGAGTGGTTTATCCTTGCGATGAAGAAATAGCAGTTTGCAATAATAATTTAAAAAATCTAATATAGGAACAGAACCCATCGATAGTAAACTACACACGCTTGTCAGACACTTTGTTTTCTCATTAAGCAACCCCATTTCTTTTTATGTGTTTTTAATAAGTTCAAACATGGCGTGTCTATGATCTTATTAAGCGAATAAGGATTTGTCTCATGCTGAGTGTAAAAGAAACAAGCAAGTAAATTCACTTTATTACTTTCAATTCGTCAGATAAGGAGGCCTATTTGTATATCTTCTAAAGACACGTGTAAACATTGAGAATATGCTGGGAATTTAAATTGGTTGATAATGAAGAAATAATTTCGCCTTTTGCTGGAAAACTCAGTGTGAGACTGGCCTTATTAGGATAAAGGGTCAACGCTTCACAGAGTGCGATTTCCGTAATTTGTTTTTTTTTCATAATAAGGGGTGTTTTTTTTAGAGGTATAGAACTTTAAGTTGGCAACACTTTTTTAACTGGCGGCCATTTTGTCAGCTGTAAAGTGATTTATGTTTAGTTTGGTTTGGCATTTCAACATGAATAGACTGACGCCTGAACAACGCTTCCAAATTGTGTAAATTTATTTTGAAAATCATGGTTCTGTTCGAAAGACGTATCGCGCATTACGTCCAATTTACGGTCAACATATTCGTCCATCAGAGCAATTAATTCAATTAACTATGAAACGTTTTTACACCACGTTTACTCTAAATGATAATACGCATCCACAGAGTTGTCGTACAGTGCGTACAGAAGAAGTCATTGCTGCTATAGAGCGTAGCGTAGAGGAAGACCCGAATCAGTCTATCCGCCACCGTGCACAGGAATTGGATATGTGTCCATCCACTTTATGGAAGATTTTGCGATTTAACGCCACTTGACTATTTTCTGTGGGGATATGTGAAGTCGCAAGTCTACGCCGATAAGCCCGAAACGATTGACCACTTGGAGGACAACATTCTGGGAGTTATTGCCGATATACGGCCACAAATGTTGGAAAAAGTCATTGAAAATTGGACCTCCAGATTAGACTACGTCCGAGCCAGCCGTGGCGGATATATGCCAGAAGTCATATTTAAATTATAATGCCAGAAGGTTGTCTTTCGAATAAAATGAATTTCATATCAATAAAAAAAATCATCTTTGTTTTATTCCATTTCAAAGTTCTATACCTCTAAAAAAAACACACGTTACATGTAGTTTCTTTTTTTGCTAAATTTATTTTTGTTTATCATCCCTTTATAGGTGGTAGTGCTGATGCCGGGCTCGACTGTGGAAGTACCACCATCTTACTCGCAAATCCTCCCGAAGTTATTCGGGGGAGAGTAAGAGAACAGCTCTCAGGCAAAACCAGGCGGCCCACCATTGCCTGGGACCGATGGATGGCGGTTTATCCATCCCCAATTGCCGAGCCTTATTAAACAGACTAGTGACGGGCAGCGGCGTCACTGATACAAGGGTTTCGGCACCGCGCTCACCAACCCGCCTGCCCAGCGTGTGTGAGTATGGGCATTTCTTCCAAGAGGACCGCCAAGAGTGGCGAAATCTCGGAAAGGCCTATGTCCAGCAGTGGACGAAACAGGCTGATGGATGGATGGATTATCATCCCTGTTTACATGAGTTATTAAAATTAATCAAAAATAGGTGTTTTCATCCACCGATTTAAGGTGGCTCAGCGAGCTATGGAGAGGGCTATGCTTGGGGTATCTCTGATGGATAGAATCCGAAACAAGAAGATCCGTCGGAGATCGAAAGTAACCGACATAGACTGTAGAATTAGTAAGTTTAAGTGGCAGTGGGCAGGCCATATTTGTCGCCGACATGATGGCCGTTGGGGCCAAAAGGCTTTAGAATGGAGACCATGGCAAAGCGTAGTGTAGGCTGACCTCGTGCCCGCTGGACCGACGACCTGAGGGACGTTGCGGGGGGCGGCTGGATGAGGAGGACCGACATGAGTGGTGAAATTTGGGCAAGGCCTATGTCCAGCAGTGGACGAACACCGGCTGATGGATGGATGGATGGATGGATGAGGCGTTTTCATTAAAGTTATTAAGTAGAGTCTTCAAAATGTCCCCTTAAACCATGGCAGTATTTATTTCGCCTATTAAAAGGCTATAATCAAATGAAAGTCTATTGCCGTGGCTGATTTTGCCAAGTTTTATAAAAAACTCGTGACGTAAATAAATAAAAAACCTGCACTTGCATTTCTGAGTAAGAATGCAATGCACACCCTACCACACCCACGTTTTACCGACGATTTACTGCGTTATGGGTGGTGGGTGAGCCCTATCGCCGAGGCGGCAAAAAAGTTCTTCCATTTTGTTGAAATTACGGAAAACAATAATACTTTGCAGCTCAGCGGGATCCTTCCTTTTAAGTTGATAAGTTTAATGATTACTATGCTATCTGAATTTTAAAACATACAAGGTGTGCCTGCTGCCGAGTGTAAATAGAGAGGCAACAAAAACGCATAGTAAACACTACCGTCCAAGTTCAAGGCTATGTTCTGTACCATTTGTTCACTATGATCAGTTTACTAAATTTTTATATTTGATAATTTTCTTGTTTTTGTTTGAAGAAAAAAAATTATCGAAAGTGACTACGTAGCCGTTAGCGGCTTCGTAGTTTTAACAGAATTCACGATATGATAAAAAATCATTTGCGAGTTATTTTGTTACTTACGAGCCCGCTCCGAATCGTTATTCATAATATCTAAGTACCAAAATAACACGCAAAGGAGAAACAACTGAATCAAATAAATTTTAGTTCTTCATTTAGATGGCCAATATTTACTGGTGTATGTCCCTGATTTTTACATAAACATCGCGGCAATGCCAAGAAAAATAATTAAAATATTGCTTCGCATCAAACAGACGAAAAATACGGAGCGGGTTCTTAATAAAAAGTATTAAATAAATGTGGTTTATGCGTTGACCTCTCATAAACAACTGCTCACAATCTCGCTCAAAAAGTGTCCGCGATGCATCGTGTCACCGCTATGGGGTGACAAATTCGAATGGTGATTTCTTACAACTGACATTGCATCTTATGTTAACGACATAACGTTTTAATTTGGTTAAGAATTTTTGCTACTATGCACGTCGCACGTTCGGACACTTTCTAACGAACTTCTTAGAGACTGTGTGTCTTGTTGTTTTATGAGAGGTCAATGGGTTTATGGCATTACGCGCCCATAGTCTAATATAATGTTAATTACGGTTGTCTAGTAAAGTTGTGTTATTTTATGAATTATTACGTAAATAATCGTGCACAACAACTATAAATACGCTGTTTTCTTTTAGAAAAGGTCAATTTTTTTCTATTTGATCGGAACATTATACATAAAACTGTACAGTCATGCCCAGCTACAGGAAACGCAAAGAAAGAATTGTCCACCGGCTAAGCTCGGATTTTCCAGCAAAGATAACTGAGCTAATGACTATGAAGAAACATTATTTTTCCTTTTTTCTCTACCTACCCACAGATAAGATCTGAGCATTGTTTATCTCACGCAAGGCCCAGCACGAATGGCTTCACCTCTGCGCTTGAAAATTGATGTTAATCTTTTACATAGTAGCTGAAGAAGTTTGTACTTTGACAAGGGTGTACTTGGCAAAAGGCCGTTTGTGTTTACTCGTGTTATTAACCAGCAGTACAACTATTGTTTTTAAAAATGTATGAGTGGGCATAGGCTTAGCTAGATAGGGGCCAGGGGGCAAGGCCCCCAGAATATCGTCTGCCCCCTCCCCCAAAATATGGGTGTCATTGATGTAAAAATATATTTTATCAATTTTGAGGCGTCATTTGTTATGTTTTATAGTTTACTAGCTTTTTCCCGTGGCTCCGCCCGCGTGTTATTCGGTTTAACGACATGCTTTTTTCCGGGATAAAAAGTAGCCTATGTGTTAAGTTAGCTAAGCTATATCCGTTCTAAATTTCATCAAAATCCGTCCAGCCGTTTCCGCGTGAAAGAGTAACAAACATACACACACACCCACACACACACACACCCTCACACACACATCCTAACTTTCGCATTTATAATATCAGTGTGAAGTGTGATATGCGATTTCGTTGTATGTAATGTTATATCTATTTATCACATTACGATCACATAATCGAGAACAGATACTTGTTGACGGCTTCATGAGTTGGAGCCGGGGGGTCGGGCCCCCGAGCTACAAATCCTAGTTACGCCAATGTAAGTGGGGTCAGAAATCAAGTTCATAACACCTTATTCTTTAGTTAATTCGTTTGAGAAATATACGGAACAGGAGAAAGAGAGAAGTACTGTTCATATCTAGCATGGTAGACCATATCGAGCTTTGACAGCTCGATGTACTACTGTCTGTCCCTCTTTAGGTAGATCAACAGAGTGAGACAGAGCACTGTATCAAGCGCTATCGAGCTTGATACGGTCCTTCATGTTAAAGGTGCAGATCTGTTTGGTGGCTGCACCGCTCACGTTCATCAAACCTGCTGTTCAAGTCGTGTTCATGTCTGGAGCTATTATAAATTTATAACTTAACGATTCTGGCATACATTTTCACTGGAAATATCAATCATTCTACTTTTGTTTAAGCCCGTATTATAGAATAGAATAAGAGTAAGAAACATTTATTGCCGAACACATGAAAAAAATTTGTACAATTTTAATACATATTTAAACTTTAATACATATTCGAAGACAATCTCTTTTAAAATCATCCAAAATCTGCCTTGCAATTTTCCTGAGTGGGGACGGGCTGGACCCAGAAATCTTAGTTTCCTGTAGAATTTTCATGTACAGTATAAAGTTGTGTTTTATACATATGTACACAATAAACCTGTATGTTTTTAAATTTTTTTCTTGTTCTGCTCACTTATATGGCTACAATCCATAACATTTCAAAATACTATCCCACTGATTTTATTAGCTATTTAGAAAGTAGGTAAAAATCCAAGGGACTTGTATATATATCCCTTTTCCAAAATTTTGAATTTTACATAGTTAAATGATTTTTTTAAACTTTCACTTTTCAACAAAAGCCTTGTAGGCATAATGACTTACGTACCAATGCCAATAACTACTTTGGTTGTAACAAAAAAAAAGAAATGGCATGACCATAGAGCTAAATATATTAAATGTCATTGACACCTGACATTGACAGCTAGTATTTTTATTTATTGCTAGGCAAATGTTTTCTAGCTGTTCAGCCCATAACCTTAAAATTTGTTTTTTTTTCAACATATTATCTGTAGAACTAAGGAATTAAAAAAAATATTCAAACGCTTTTCGGAATAAAAATAAAAAGACATCTCCATAGGTTTTATATTTTTTTACCTTAACAGAAATGAAAACTTGTGGATTATCGCAGTCATAAACAAAATTAACGATTACATCGACTATTCAAATCTATACAAGTATTAAGAATAAAGTAGTAAAAAGGTCGTGTCTGTAATAGAATTCTTTCTCGAAATGGGAAATTTTACAATTTTTGTGTCTTCGTCAGTCTTTTTCTCTGTATGTATGTTCCGTTTTAAATCGAGAACCACTCAACGGATTTGGATGCGTTTTTTTTATTATTATCACCGTAGTGACCCTGATCAACACATAGGATACAAGAGTTGTTCATAAAATAACGCCCAAGCCGAAAAGGGGGCAAAGATTAAATACCTATACACGCTTTTAACTCGAGGACCACTCAACAAAAACGGATGCCGTTTTTAGGGTTCCGTAGTCCAAAAAGGAACCCTTATAGCTTCGCCAAGTCCGTCTGTCCGCGGCTTAGCTCAGGGACTATGAGTACTAGAAAGCTTAAACTTAATATTTTTGCGAATTTTAAATGAAATCGGTTTTGTTAGTATTTTTAGAATTTTCGTCTAACTCGAGAACTGCTCAACATTTGGATGCGATTTTCATTATTATCTTCTTAGAAACCCTGGTCAACAAATAGGCTTCAGGTTTAGTTGTATATCAGTGACAAGAGCAGTCGTATATCTATGATAGTAATGTTTCTATCATTGGAAAGTGGCCCCAGTTTTATCACTATTTAATTATATATATAGTGTGTATTTTAGCTCCGCCTATCACTATTTCGAGACATATCCGTGATGGCTTCATCGCTATATTGCTCAATGATAATATAATTGCTACCACAACTCTGATGCTAAGACATTTGTTGTTCTATTGGTGATTGTAAATCTGTTTTATTGTATTCATTGTACTAGATGAAAAATAAAATAATATTGGTAGCTAAAGTGTTTAATAACTCGCCGCATTAAGCTGAGATATACGTGCGCATCGTCATACGACGGTAAATTTCTTTTGCGCTTGCAATTTTATTGATGAAATAATATAGGTAGCATTTATAAGTATTTTTTCATGACCCGCGAAATTTTTAGTATTGATTGAGTAGAATTGATTTAAATTACCAAATTATTTTCAAGTCACCAATATACATCCAAATCACTGATTTGCAGTTTCCTACTGCCATGACAAGATTTTAGGGTTCTTCAAAAAAGCAAAACCGAATCCGTTGCCAACCAAAAATTTACGTTCCATAATAAATATTTTTTGTCTTTTCAGTTCATTTTTGTAAAGTGAAAATGGTAGTATGGTACGTCATGACTAGCCATGAGCGATTTTTTAGGTATTTAACTAATGATTTTTCCTAACTATTATGCCAAGGTTAATTAGTGTCCATGGGAATGACTTGTTTGTTGAAAAACTTGAGTTAAAATATGCACATAAATAAATTAGCAAGATATATTTCGAGTTCTTTTGGACTCGGCATCAGTTGCATTGACAAAACAAAGACAAATAAATATAAATATGACAGGATAAAAAAAAAAAAAAAAAAAAAAAAAAGGAAGAAAATATTAGTTTTGTGTGCCTGCTACACAGCACAAGAAGTCTAGATTTGGCTCGAGAGGTTAGCTGTAGTTTGATTTAAATTAAAATTTATATTAAAAATTTATTTTCTTCCTTTTTTTTTTTTTTTTTTTTTTTTTATCCTGTCATATTTATATTTATTTGTCTTTGTTTTGTCAATGCAACTGATGCCGAGTCCAAAAGAACTCGAAATATATCTTGCTAATTTATTTATGTGCATATTTTAACTAGAATTAATATATATATAAATATTTACAAAGAAAAGCCGAAGGGTAACATATACATTTTATTATTGAAAAACTTGAAAAACTTAAAATCTCGTCTTGTAACTTTGCCATCGAGATCTCTATTAAATAACGTATTGTCTGTGCTGATTCTGATGAAATATTGTTTTTTGTATAAACGGAACCAAAAATCTGAATTCTGAGTTTTGATGATAACTAGTCGGAAAAAACGTATCATTTACAGCTCTTTTAGAGCAGAATTTTTCCGTAAACGTATCACTTACAGCTTTTATGTGGCTTTTTTAACGTTATATGGGAACAAAAAATATTTATATGTAAATGAGGTGTTAAATGAGTCTTTGAAAAGCGTAGTAAACACTTCTTAGTATTAATGTAGATCCCTTCTGATGTTAATAGCGCATCAGGGGTTAAAAAAAGCCTCTTATACAATAAATTTGATGCATATGAGCTGCAGTGTCTTCTTTAATATCACGGATTAGAAATAAGTGTGCTAGATATAGCACCACCACTAATGCAGCCTGTTACATTAAGTCCTGTTATATAACATATAGTTGCTCTAAGTCTCTAATCTTTTTAGATCTGTTTTACAGCTGTGTTATAGGTGCCTTAAAAATCAGTCGAGTAAACGTTTATGTCACCATTGATTATCATGATTTAGCTCTTTAAGCTTATACAGCTAAATGATGATTTAAATCACCAATATACAGCAACGATGTGTCAAGAGGTCACAGCGTTGCTGCTATATGACATTTATAACACTTTTTGGTGTTTATAAATTTTCTTTTATCACTACTTTGCTAGTAAGGTGTATTCATAAAATAACGTCCAAAGTGGAAACGGGGCAGAGATTGAATAAACGCAAGAGGAGCCGTCCATGTTTGTGACTTTGTGTCCGGTCTGCGTGCTTTGGAAGGCACAATTTGTACCCGAAGTGCGGCAATAAGGCTGACCCATCACGCTGAGGCGTAATAATAAATGGGTATATGAATCTGGTCTGTGATTTGCATTTCACAGTCATCCATCCATCCATCAGCCCATGTGCGTCCACTGCTAATCCTATCGCAAATTTCAGCACTCATGTTGGTCCTCCGTCCTCCTCATCCAGCCGCCACCCACAACGTCCTTCAGGTCGTCGGTCCAGCGGGCACGAGGTTTTGCTGTACGTGGTGTCTGTTCTAACGTGGTCTTTATTCTCAATTTCACAGTACACACACGGAAACACCTCTGGCACCCCTCGTGGATTTATGTCGTGACGTTTTACGAAGACGTTATAGACTGAAGAAGACAGGTGCATCGACTCAGCGTGCAATATACTAATTACGAATACTTAATTGCAATCGACTGAAGACAAATTATTTCTACGCATGCGCGAGGAAGTAGGCCCAAGTGCAAATCGCATCAGCTACGAAAGCGGGTGAATTGCAGCTTCATATGCGCGGGGGACCTACAATATTAACCGATGTGAATTGGACAATGATGAATTCAAATTGGTTCCACAAAATATTGAATTCCTGTATTTTGGTGATGGTTTGGCCTAGGAAGACAATTCTGAGACCATAGTTGAGACGAGATTTCGACAGCGGGAAAATAGAGAGTAAAGTACACCCAAAAACATTATTTAAAACTATGAATAAACAAATATTGGATTATCAAAAAAATCATTATTAATTTTATAAACGTATGTATCCGAAAAAATCTGTAATTAGAATTTAACACATTCCATCCATCAGCCTGGTTCATCCATTAAGATTTTGCCACTTTTGGCGGTTCTCCTAGAAGAAATACCCATACTCACCACGCTGGGCAAGCTGGTTTTAACACATTATGTGTTGAGAATTCTCATCACACTGCTGTTAATCAATGTTATGACGACAATTTTTATCCCTAAAATAATAATTTTTTACATTTCTTTTCTTAATGTTACCTTAATTTCTTAGTAGACCACATTCGTATGTTAAATATTAATATTAAAACAATATTTATCCCAAGACATTCGAGTTCTGTGTCTACTAGTGTTAGAAGAGCTCGTTTTAACAAAGAGTTTTCCCATAGTAAAGATTATGACAAGTAATAAATAATTTACAGTGTCTGTCTGTCTGTAACAAAGATATGAATACCACTGGTGTAACTTTTGCTTGATTTATTAGACGATTGTAAAACGATTCTTCTGTGATTCAGTACTTAATATATTGCATGCTATGTAAAAAACACTTACAACGAAATATGACAAAGACACAGAATTGAAACTAAATAAAATTTCAGAATGTCGACAGAATTCGAGAATTGATCCCTGAAATCGACAAAATGGCGACCCGTATCTAAAACGTCACGAAATCGATGGATTCGAATAAAAATATCGTAAAAATATAACTTTTAGTGCCGTGTCACAGTGGGTTGACAATAGCACAATGTTGCGTCGAAAGATCGCATGATCGTACAAATAAAAAAAAACTCGTATTAATTAGTAAAGACAATAAAACAGAGAATATTCATGCCGCTCGCGTGTACGGCCAACGCTTTTTTTTTACGATCAAAAATAGTGAATTAGCTATGGTCATACGTATTTATAGTTACTATACCGCTACACTGCAATTGAAAACCTGTTCTTCAAAAAGTTTAGATTAGTTGACGGCCTTTTTTGGTGGTTTATTAGCTGATGAATATTATGAAATTTAATAAAAACTTAGTTGAAAAGGCTTTGATATTTCCCGCTCTTCTCCGTTAATAGAGCGGGTTTCCTAGTCTGAGATGTTTATGGAGTTACAATACAACTCTATCGGTTTTATAAAGTATCAAGTAAGGCTTAAGTGAATGTGTGTATGTTTTGGATGGTTTGATGTGGGCTTAGGACTGTTTTCTTTCATTTAATATATGATTTGTAATACTATTTCATCAATTAAATACTTTAATCTACAATTTTTGGTGAGATTTATTTTTAACGGGTTTTATAGGAAATTTGTCAACAAACAGCAGCAAAGTAAACGTGTTTTAAGGATCGTCAAAAAATTGAAAATAAAACTGAGATGACGATTCTTGAAATTGACACACAGTCTCGAAAGTGAGATTTTTATCTCTTGCACGAAAAATATAAGCATGCAATATGACAACAAATCATATGTTATTATATTAACCGTGATTAAAATTATTTTGATTTATTTAGGTTTTTCTGTTTTAATACTCAAATTGCTTACATGATGGTACCAACCACGGTACCACTTTGAATTTTTTGTAGATTATCTTTGCATTAAAATGACGGAATTTTAAGGGGGAGGACGCTGGCCTCTCGATCTTGAGACCCAGGTTCGATCCCCGGTCGGGCATGCACCAATGAGTTTTTCGGAATTTATGTGCATAGTATTTGTATTCCTACCTAGTACTTACCACTTGCTGAACGGTGAAGGGTGTACTTGTGCCCGAAGTACGGCGATAGAGCTCACCACCCATCTCGTTGGAACGTAATAAACGTCGGTGAAACGTGGATGTACCGGGTGCCTTTCACAGTTCACACTCGGGAACACATCTGACACCCCTTCGGGGATTCATGTCGTGACGATATGTTATGTTATGCATGTTATGTGTTAAGATGATTTTTCTTGCTATAGTTATGTTATAATGATTAATCTATAAGCATATGAAACGTCGCTTATTTTCCACTGGAAATAAAGTTATATCAAAATCCATCGTGTCCCGTTTCAATTTACTTTTTTTTTTATTTGAACATATTTCCAAAAAGTGTATTCCCATTCGAAAATGTATAACCAGTACTGGCTGATTAGAAAAAATGTGTGTAGACAGTGAAATCATGCATTTTTATACATCATAAAGATGATACAAGCAATACATCAAATTTTCTTTTAACTACTAAGAATAAATTCCTTGTTACGGCAACAAGGAATTTATTCTTATTAGTTAAAAGAAAATTTGATTTATCATTTTACCCCGCATTTTCAGAGCGTTTGCTTGCACTCTCAAAACAAACGCTTGTGGGAATAAAAAAATCCTTTTCACTTGGTACAATTATCTATTTTATATTATATATACAGGATGTAAATAGTTTACTATCTTGAAATGAAACTACTTGTGACATTAGATTATAGGAATTAAGGTAAATGTATGCGCAAACTGCAATTCAGACCTATCTTTGAAGGCCTATTCCTCCTACACGAGTAGTCAAAACACTTTAAAAATACACACATAAGAGGCACAACATAATCAAAAATAAATTGAGAGTTTAATTTAAACAAAAAATGTCTGTACTTTTGACAAAAACAAATTAAAATTTATCGAAAGTTTCCTATGATCTACGCAATAATTTTCCTACTTCTTACAAATGCTTGAAGCAATTTTAATTATTCTTTCACCATACTAAAGACAATTTATAGATTTAGAAAACTATTGATCAACATCTTTTTAATAAAAAAAATATACTTTCCCGTGTTTTTGCTTGCGTGGAAGTATCTTTCAATATTTTAGTTGTATGAACAGTTTTCTACTTGATCATTAACAAATCTATTGACCGTATAACAGAAAGTAAGAACAACAAATACAGTTTTATTAATTTTACTTTGGTTATCAAGTTATACATTTTGTAGTGCCAATTCTCGGTTTTGCGAGATATATCTACACGGCAGAGTTAGATGTCAATTACATGTTATTCTGTTAAATTTACTAAAATTATATGATGTATATTCATCGCTTTGGACACTCTTAACAATATTTAGTTAGAGTGAGTTACAAACTAGAAAAGATCAATTGAAATAAATTTGAAATTAGACAAATATTTTGAAAAAATACCTCGTATCTGCGACCTCTTCCTTTCACGGCTACCGCTGCGGCACCGAGGTCCTCATACAGGACCGTTGAATTTTTCCACCTCTACCTTTACATCGAGTTTTTGTAACTACTTCATTCATTGTAATGCACATACTGAATGCTCACAAGGGCGTTCTGTGATTCGATATTCAAAATTCAACGGTACAGAATGAGCGCCTAAGTGGTGCAGCCAGTAGCACACTTGTCGTGAAAGAAAGCGGACGCAGAATCGAATTCTAGCCCGAGGTATTTTATCAAAATATTTGGCTAACTCGAAAATTGTTTACCTTTTCTAAATAATGCTGTCTAAATAAATTTACTAAAGATTTTTATGCCTTGAGTTATCTATCGCAAAAAAGAGTTTCAAATTGAAATGTTCCAATTTCAAATGAAATTGTTGACAAGAGGGTAGCTCTGAAATGGTTTCTAGATCGTTATTTATTTTGGATTAGCATTTACAAGTACCAAAGAGTCCTTAGTCGTCCTATAACCCCGATCGGCATCCACAAAGTAAATTCGTTACATCGATGACCAGAGACAATAAAAACGATGACCATAGACATTTAATACCCATTAAACCTACATGTTATCTACAATCATAAAATTTATCTTTACTTTGGCCTGGAACGCCGCATCGCCTATAATTTTTAACTGTAAACAATTTGCCGCAAAATGGCGGATTGTAAACAAAAAAAGCTATTGTGTAGAAAAGTCAACATCATGGTTAAAATCAATATTCGAATCAATTTCACACGCGATGAATGTGGCCATTTTTTAATTTCCCTCTTTAGTTTCGCGCAAACAGGTATCAAAAATCCATAGACAAAGACAAGAATAGTACAGCCTTTTTAGGGTTCCGTACCTCAAGAGGAAAAAAACGGAGCCCTCATAGGATCACTTTGTTGTCCGTCTGTCCGTCCATCCCTCTGCCAAGACCCTTTATCTTGGGAACGCGTGAAGGTATTGAGTTGAAATTAAAACCATATACTCAAGTCTACGCGGTCATAATTAAACGGTTGACCAAATCATTTTGTAGATTTTTTAAAACTTTTACTAATTTGTATGGAACCCTCGGTGGGCGAGTCCAAGTCGCAGTTGTTCGGTTTTTTTACATATTATTGTTAGAATGTATATTGGTTTTCGTGTAGAAAACATGCCACGAAAATAAAACGAAAACTTTTGTCGTTGCAAATATTTTTGACTTTTTGTTGAAGGACCTCGGTAATTGTTTAAGTCTCGCTTTCTTGTGAAGAAGCAGAATAATTTCGTAAGATCGCGTAATGGGTCCACCTTTACGCCATTATTATCGCGGAAAGGTGTCTTTTTCGCGAAAAGGCAGTTTACGCCATTATACGGCGACATAAAGATAGTGTCGACCTATCGCATACCTACTTCAGATATTTATTTTATTAAATAATTATATTTAATATTTCAGAATCGTAGCAAATGGAAATCCATACCCCTCAGGTGTGATGTGACCGGTATATGTATGTCCATCCATCCATCAGCCTGTTTCGTCCACTGCTGGACATAGGCCTTTCCAGGTTTTCGCCACGCTTGGCGGTCCTCCTGAAAGAAATGCCCATACTCACACACGTTGGGCAGGCGGGTTGGTGAACGCGGTGCCGAAAATCTCGCACCAGTGACGCCGCTGCCCGTCACCAGTCTGTTTTATATAAGGCCCGGCAATTGGGGATGGATATACCGCCATCCATCGGTCCCAGGCAATGGTGGGCCGCCTGGTTTTGCCTGAGAGCTGTTCTCTTACTCTCCCCCGAATAACTTCGGGAGGATTTGCGAGTAAGATGGTGGTACCTCCACAGTCGAGCCCGGCATCAGCTCTACCACCTACTACATTATGTATGTACTGATACACAATTTTTAGGTCATGCAGACTTCATCACGGTTTACCTTCATCGTTCAGCAAGTGAAATCAGATTCTGTACATCAGTTCCATAAAAAAACTCATTGGTGCATGCATAAAATACCTAAAGAATTCAAATGAAGATCCCAAAATTATAAAATCTGCGTCTTAACTGCCACTGTAAAATCAATATTATGAATATTGTAAAAAATAATACATATTTTCAACAAAATAATTTGTACCATAGATAACTTAATAACTTAACTTGTTCTTTTCCAGTTGTATATCAAATAACTGGAACAGACAAAAAGTTTTTTTAAAGGGAGCTCTTTAACATCCATTAACCTCCTTCCCGACATATCTTTTTGTGAGGCCCTTTTTTCTTTTACGATGCAATAAAATTTTTCGATATACGCTATAAAATTATGCTAGTTGACAGATAATAGTGAAATATCTCGACAGACTGAGCATTTGGGTCCTGTGATCGTGGCAAATTTATTTCGGACTTCCTTCAGAGAAATTACTTCCTAAATTACTGTGTCAAGCGTTATCATATCAATAAGCACTTAAAACGTATCATCATGGCATAATATCACCGAGGGAATGACAGAGATGTTCAAGAGTGCGGTTAGAAACTGTAATTGTCTCATCATCGTCAATTTAAGTCCAAACGTGCTAAGACAAATATACGCTTTTTAGAGCATGCAGTTTTACCCCTAAGTGTATTTTTCACTATTCAGCAAGTGGTATACAAATACATAAACTCTGAAGCTCGACCTGCAAAGTTCAAACCTGGGCCACAATTCTGGCAGGTGCGCAAAAATTTCGAAGGCCGATTGCGGGTGACTTCAAAATGGATTTTGTACGGATATGTACTGATATTTTTAATTGAAAACTTATAATGAGCATTCCTAATATCTTATGGTTTTTACTTGATGTGGTTTAGCCACTGTAATGTTCGCCGCATAATATGTCATTTATCAAACTTTAAACAAGTATCTAACGAATACGCAATAATGCCAGAATAGCCACCCTAGACGGCGATTCTCGCAAAAATTTTCAGACGCTTTGCTTTTCATACGCCTCTGTTTATTGCGTCATAAATGCCGTGTGATGGTAATTTTACTAAGTATAACTCCTCAAAAGACTCGTTAAGTATATTATGAATACGAACAACAAGTTTATATTTTAAAAGTTTGATACGTTTCTTCATAAAGAGGTTGTAAAAATCACCCGCTTTCGGCCTTCGCAAATTGTCGCATGTGCGAGAATCGCCGTCCTGGGTCTGAAACAAGATACCGCTGCTGCAGTACAAATATTGCCACATGCGAACCAGAACGAATATTGATGATTTTGGGAACCTAATGTTATTCTCCACTGACATGGCAAATTTAAGCTTAATGCGCCTATTAATTTTTAAGTTACGCTGCAAATAATAAGGGGTTTCTACTTTCAAATAAAACCTGAAGCATACTTTCTTTCTATTCCGTGCTCAGAATCAATAATACAATTTATTGACAGTTGATCTTATGCTCTACGCCATGAAAGTCGTCGCAAAAACTGAAGGAGGGCAAGTGACCAAGCGTTTTGACATTTAGCTGTCATTACATAAATCATCTGTCAAATACGGCGCCGCCATATTGGCGTATTAGCCTTAAAAGGCAGGATATATCGAGTGACATTTTCTTAGATAATTATTAGCAGAAAATAGATCATTTTTAATGGAAAGAGATGTAATTTTTCTTATGACGTAGTACTGTTTTTTGTTCGCGTATAGTTATCTCTAAGACCTAGGTGTTTGGAATGAATACTTATTGGTTTATAATTTTTTTTATTATTAAGAATGTCGAAACATCACACAAAACATTCCAAAACTGTCTCGACATTCATATGGTGTGAGAGTCAAAAATGCTGCGACGTTGTAATATAAAAGAAAACAAATAAGTGACAGAATTTTTTTTACAGCCTAATCCATTATATTTTGTAGGTGGATACAAATAAATTAACAATCCGTACAGAGGCAAGTTTATATTTCAAAACCGAAGGTAAGATTATACCAAATTTAAAATTAGAAATAACATTAAAAATATGTCATGTTGAAAAATGACCATGACACACAACTTTCAAAATGAACTCTCTATATCGTATCATTGAAATTGCGCTCAGTAAGATTTTTTCAATTTCCAACACCTCTGTCAAAAATATTGTTTCTTTGTCTTCTATCATTGACACTTAATGTCAAAAGCTATTTGTCAAACAGAATGGTAGATCTATCCCTCAATAGAGGCAAAGAAGATGTCAAAAAACATCAATTTATTATGATCGTATCTATTGAAGGATCGTTGATATTAGGTACACAAGTTTATTCAAAAGACAGGTTTGTATAGGGTACTGTAGCTCAACCCTACCCGTTTTGTGTTATGGCGAGGATAGACAAAAAACACATTGCTTCCGTTTTCTTGATAAAACTCTATATTTTAGGCTTTTAAGGGTTTCATGATTCCCAAATGAATGACTATTACAAATACAACATAGATCTCATACATTTGTGCATACCTAGATAGCTACGACTCTTCATAAAAACTCCTTTTTTATTTAAACCAAAACCTGGTACAATTTTTCAAAGGTAATAGAGATAGAAAGTTTAGGCAAGATCAGTTAGTTAAACAAGTGACATGAATGTTGTATTCGTCTTTGTTTTTCAATGAGACATATTTATTTTGTAAACGAGATCTAAGTTGGGAGGAGCCCTATTCTCACAAACTAATAAATTTCGAATATAAATACTAAAAATATGTTTTATTACCTTAAATAGGATGAGGATAATTATATTAAAGTCGTGTTTTGAAGCAATGTCCTTCATAATTCCAAAATTTTCTTATGAACTACATTTTGCAATAGAATTTATAATATAATATTTTAACGAATCATATTTATTTTACAAAAACTTACTTAAAGTAAAGCTTGCCATTTTGTACGTAAAAGTAATAAGAGCCTTTGTAAATACGACATACTTTTTATTTTATCCCCCAAAGAATGTGTGAAGTAAAATACAAGAAACAAATGTAAAACCGCTCATAAAAATTGACAACCAAACAAAGTGATTTGTGACAATGGCTAAGAATTGACAGATAATTGTCATGAATTAGACGTTAATATATCTAATAAGAATATGAAGAACCAAAACAGCTATTAAAACTATACAATCACACGTTTACAGCGCCGCAGCGAACGGGTTTAATAAATTATTAATTTATTATTGATTTGATTCGAGAACGATGCTCTAACGACGCCTTTTGAAACATAAAAAATATATTTTCAATTTTCAATGTGGTGAGTTAATTTTAATGGAGTTTTGTATAGCATTTGTATTTTACTAAATTCAGAGATTTGATTTGGGTATATTGATTTTTTTTAACTTGAATTTTTTGTTGTGTCTACTAAAGCAACGGAAATCCTTTTTAACATTGTATTCGGTACACATATTCACGTATGAGCCGGTAAACCAAAGTGAACTTGCAAATGTTTGTTTCACAGTAATATGACTAAAATAAACGGTATAATATTTTGTGCTTTTTATATTATATTTTTTGTGTAACGGTTACGGTAAAAATTGTAATGTGAACAAAAAACGCAACTGGAGTTTATTGTACCAAGATGTAAATCTGTTAACTACTGATTTTAATGTCACACAATCACTTATAGAAAAGATCAAATTATTTTGGGAAGTCAAGTGATAAAAAAGTTTTATTCGCTTAAGTTTTAGTTTATTGTTTCTGCTTTACAGCTCACAAATAAACTTGATTACTTTAAGTGTGATGAATTATAAACAAACTCACAAAACATACATTTCTGTACTTTTTACAGTCCCAAGAAACACGGAAATCTTGAAAAAAAATCTATCCGCGGCAAAATACTAGGAGGGTTGGGACGATTGCGCAAAAAATTGGTATTTACATCACACTGATACTCCGAAAATACATATATGATTTTTTTTTGGTGACGTAGCATTTCTGAATATTCTTCAGGGTGCCAAATTAAGTTTCCAATTCAAAAATATTAAAATTATACGCATTTGTTTTCTGTATCATCTGATAGACATTTCTAATACTATGTCAAGTCCATGACTGGTTTAAGAAGATGATAGAGGGTACTAACAACTACCCGAGTGTGCTGTGGCCTAAAAGCATCACTTGTAGCTTAAAGTAAGTTCCAAAAATCAAGGACATATTAAACATCATTGTATTATTTTCCGTTGTCTAAAGGTTAGTTTTAAGTATAAACAATTTTAGTACTAAATCAGACAATATCAGCACCAAGTTCTAAATTATCAGAAAATTGGAAAGTCTAATAAGAATCTTGATGGACGACTATTCGTCTGTATATCACTGAGAAAAAGCTCATCTTAGTTATTACAAACTTTAAAAAGCCCGGTTTTTGCACCATTTGGAATTGTTGAATGTTGCGACAATGAAATAGCCTAAAATATCGATGCTGTAATTTTTTTCAGACACGAAAAATTTCGTTTTTGTGAAATTTTACTTTAAAAATACAGTAATAGATATATCTAGTATACTCACGGTTTTCAAACGCAGAACACAGAGTCACACACCATCACTTTTCACAATTTTTATAAAACGGCCGCCTATCACACAATTTTTATAATAAAAAATCTTAAATACACTTGATAAAACTATTTATTCAAAATCCGAGTTTGTTGCCAATTTAAAGTTAAGAAAAAGAAACGTAAAGATTTTCGATTTGAAAATAAAAGCACTTGCTGGAAATTATTTGGAGTTTGAAAATAATAAGCACTGTAATTTAAATTGTTATCCAAATTATATCGTTAATGGTTAGAAGGAGCAGGACAGAGATATAATTGTGGCTCAATTAGCGAACCGCACATTACTATTCAGCAATTATAGAGCACGTGGCATCTTTTTCCCGATTTTCGTTTTTTTTTTGACTTTACGCCTTTTCTCTACCGTCCCGCGAATTTCTTTCGTCACGTCACTGATGTCATTTTTGTTTTCACAGTCCGTACCAACAAATCCATGTGACAAGCAATTCTAGTTATCGACGATCACCGCAGTCATTTCACCACAATAACTTAGAAGAATCCCAGAAGATCACCGCACACTAAACTAAGCACAAGTGATAACAGTGATCAGGCGCTTCGAAAAAACCGAATCGTCACATAAAAAAATGAACGACGCACACAAGCACAAATTTCTGTCCAATTAAAGATAATGTTTGTGGATATTTTAATGGTTCCCCTCTACGCGAGGAAACCCGACACAACCAACTCCCGTTGGACTTAAACACTTAATGATCGGTTGGGGGAAATTGTCCGAGAAACGAACAGCCCAGAGTGTTGCCCTCTCTTTCTAATTAGTACGGATCTACGCCGCTTGTATGGAAGTACTGGCGCTAGTGTCGCGCTAAAGGCGGAGCCTGATTGGAGGCGGAATGATTTAGGGGCGGGGTCTGTTTCTGATTGGTTGGGCGTCATGGCGCGATTTTTTCCGTTTGTACGTGCCTCGGAAGCGGGTTGGCACGCCGGCATCGATCGTCGGGCCAGGGTTGCCATTATGTGTTTTTTATGGATACTTTTTGGCGGTTCCCGGGACTCTAGTAACCTGTTATGGGCGCCACGCCCCGAGGTCTTAGTAGAGACGTGAGGAGAGAGAACACCGCTTGCTATCAATCCAGAGTCTGCCGAAGGCTTTTTCGAGTTTTTTTTTGTTGAAAGTGTTATTTTTTTCTTTTCGTGACGGTGTGACTTTTCGATTTTTGAGTGCGGTTTTGGATTTTGGCATTATTGCTGAATATTGAACACTAAGTTTGGGCTCATGTTTGTGATATATTATATTAATGTTTGAATCGATTTTTGTTTTGAAGTAATGTACTTTTAATTGCATAACGTATCTGACCAAAAAAGTGTTTGATGTCACGATTTGTGGTTAAAAAAGTTAACAGCTCATATAAAAATGATTTTTTGAGAATTAGCCCCAAAACGCACAAGTGATGAAAACACACAAATATGTCTGCTGCAACCAAATTTGATTATGTCACCAACAAAGGTCAAGTACTTACCCACATATTCGTTGAGGGATCCGTACCATTTGTTCACATTATGATTGACGAGGTCACACAATGGGCTGGGCAAAAGGTCATGTTGTGATTTCTTTATTAGGTTAAGTTAGCTTTCCGTCTCAGAACACTGTGCGCAATTAAATGTTGAACAAACATTCAAATACCTAGTTGTATCTGATAGAAGCTGGGAATTTAAAAAAATTAAGGAGCAATTGGCCTTTTTGTGTTTTTTTTTTAAATAGTGGATACTATGATAAGCAAAAATATATAACGAAAATTACAGTAAAAAAAATTAAAAATAAAAATAATAATAAAAAACATTGACGTACTTACACACTATGAATACGCGCTACGGCATTCCTTTTTAGGGTTCAGTACCGGAAGAGTGCCAAACGGACCCTATTACTAGGCCTTTGCTATCTGTCTGTCCGTCTGTCACACGGGTCTACAGCTTCAGCAGAAATAGGCAGATAGCTTAAATTTTTCCAGAATACAGTTACTCGTAGAATAAATTAAATAAAAGAAGTCCCTATACAAGCAAGAGCATTTTCTAACATACAGGTTTCAAATTTGATCAGATTGTTGCATACACTGTAAAGTAGAATAAAAAAATAATCAAAATTAGGGTTCCTTATTCAGCAGGAGCCGAATTGTTAGTCAAGCGCTACCATTTAAGCGGCTTGTTTTGTGTCGCTTTGATGTTACTACGATATCTATTGTTGTTATTTCCCATGTTTTTGGAGTTCCACATCCGGATTGTGTGAGGGTCCGACTCGCACTTGGCTATATTATTTTACAGTTTATCACCCTTATACAGACGTAATAGAACTGCGATCGTATACCATCAATTCACTCAAGTTTTCGATATAAACTTAACATAAAACTACCGTCGAAAACAAATCATTAGAAGGAATGATGAGCTACAAACCGCTCTAACAAAGCGCATGAGACGCCGACTTTATAGCGCAATAAACGCTATGATGGTTGCGCGGGCGCCGGCGTCTTTCCAATTCGAAATTCAAAATTGAACGGCTTTCTTAGAACAGCTAATAGGGCAGCCAGGAGAATAAATGATTTTATTTTATTTGTTTATTGTTTATTTATTTTACGTGGAACCGTGGTTTTGTTAGAAAAGTTTAATGGTAATTATAAAATCTGGTCGATCAATTAAAATGGGGTTTGTTTTTTGCTTGTTTAACGGGGAGCGAAAAATTATAAAATAGAACTTAAGTAATTTTGGTTCTGCCTGTACTATCGTAGCTAATTTTTCATTATTTCACTGCATGATATCAAGAAGAAAGTACTTGTTTAAAAATATGCATTTTAAACATCATTTTGTGAAAATTCAAATTCTAATTTAAAAAAGTTCATTTGTAAAATAGATACATATATGTAGGTAGTATACTTTTTACAAGTCAGAAATTAATCTTTATAACACAATAGAATGTGATAAAAATAATAATAATAATACGGGAAATACATAAAAGAAAAAAATATTTACGTTGGGATACTAAAATGTAATAAAATTATACACCTGCATAAAATATAGCAATATAGGAATAAAAAATATTATACATCCATGCCTAATGCCATGAACAAATAAGTTGATAAATTAACTAAACTAACCATAAATAAAAATAATGCCTAACCATCCGCACCATTCGATTAGTATTGCTAAGAAGAAGGGCAAGAAACTTAGCAAACATGTCTTTTTTCAATTTTACTTTTTTTTCCATCAAAATGTTTGTAACATAATCTTGATCTATACATTTTTCTTACTCAACTAAAACCATAACAATTAGACAATCCAGACCATAGGAATTATGTCACGAGAAAAAAAAATTAAATCAACCCTTAGTTTTTATGAGTTCACTACGATTATTTGATATGGAAAACAGTTAAAGGTACTCACGCAATATCATATTTTTATTAACATTTTTTCGAATATCACGGCGCTTGTAACGGTATCAAAACATCTGGTAGATACCTTTTCAAAAAGTAATGAAAAATAAATATCGCATATTCTGACCTATTTTCCGTATTTATCATTCCTATCAAATTAAGTATGAACATTTATTCTTACTTGTATAAAAAAGCGTCTTTATTTAAACTGCCTACTCGAATTACCATTAAAATATCCCACAAAATAATCTACTTTAGATTATTTTATGGCTACAAAAATACCCGCTGGCATTTCAAAAACAAGTCAAAGCCTCAAGGAACTAGAAAAAAAAATGTCCCTTCACGCCTTCGGCTAATAAATGCTTTGTACAAAATCACCAACAAACTATAAATGTCAGGAGATAATAAATAAACGGCTATAAAATACGACCGAACTATATTAAAATACCGTTTGGTTTAAAATAGCTGAAAAGGGAATGTCAGGTAGCCGTGTTAATAGGGAAACTTTTTTTTTCTATTTAGAAATGTTATCTATAAAAAAAAACACACTTTTACTTAAAATTTTTGGGATGAAGAGATTTGATTATTATCTTGTGTGGCTTACGTTTTTGAATACAATATACTTAATATAATTAAGGACTGATTTTTTCTTATTAAAATAAAATATTAATATATTGCCCGATAAGTACGTTTCCTTTAGACAAATTTATGAGTAAAAACATCCAAAATAATGAACTTAATTCAATTTAAAATGACGCTACAAAAGGATCCAACAATATTAAAAAAAAACATGTCATTTAATTTGGCAAGCGCCGTCTTAGCTTGACAACCAAAAAAAAAACACAATAGCGACAAAGGCATCAAGTGCGGTCCTTTAAATTCATAGACTATTTAGTATTGTACGTCATTTTTTATGTTCAAAATGACACTCGGATTAGTTTCGGTGCTCTCTGTGCGTTTTTTTTTTGGGGGTATCGGCAAGGGTTCTTCCATTTTGCGAAGTTTGTGGATTTTGAGCATGGCTTCTAAATGTTTTAAGTTAGATATTAATATAGGTAGTTGTTACTTGTTACACTATGTCGGTTTAAGATATCGTATAGAAATATAGTTATTAGTAATAGAGGTACATTAAATACACTTATTTCAAGTTATTTACAATGTAAAAAACAAACTCAAAACAAGGAAATAAAACTTAATTTATAGAAGAAAATGGAAATAAAGTTTGTCTTGCTTAAATTTAATTAAATAATGCACTTGCATAAATAAATAAAACAAAAGGAATAAAAAAATACTTGTAATAAATAAAATTGATGTTTCAATAAATACAAATACGTTAGATAAAAAAAAAACGATTTTAATAGTTTTACTGGGAAGAATCGTTGCAAGTTCGTCTTTTCTTATTTTCTGTGGTAATTATTACTGGTAATTACTGTTTTAACTGCCCACAATGTCGTATGTATATCAGAATTGGGACCTATAGTTGAAATCATTTTTATGTGTCCATTCCCGGATAAAGATTTATTTTAAATTTTTATCTTTAACAATTTCTTAAAATCTTTTTAACGCTTTTATCAGCTTCACTTGTATAAAAATAACAAACTAAGTAGGTAAACAAATATAGTGTCGATTTTTAAATCTAGATCTCTTTGTCGTATCGATTTGAAACTTTGCAAGAGTATGTAATTTGGATGACAATACAATAATTTGGTACCACCGAGCCGATCTGATCATGGAGACAGGAGGTGGATAGAGAAACTCTTCAGTGGCTACCGTATACCTCTTGAAATCGGAAAAACTAGGTTCTATTCTGCTTTCAATGAGTAAAACCCCTCGCTTCGAGCTTGGGCTCATTCGGTTCGTTTTGACTTGTTCCTTTTAGTGTGTTTTAAGACGTTTCTGAAGGCTTCAATTCTAGTTTGAGTGCTGTCATAACTAAATTTTCTTCATTCCAAAATACCTAGTCCTTTAGTGTAAACAAGAGAAGGTTAATAATTTTAAGAAAAATTCAAGTTATGACAGTTTATTCTGTCTAAGATGAGGGCATTAAAACTAAAATTAAAGCCTTCAAATCGACTTTATCAACAAAATCATGTTCTTTTTAAACTATTTTTTTAACATCTTATAAATGCACTTATACTGTTTCACTTCAATTTCCTTTGTTACACTATCGGTTTCGCCTAACGGCACCATCAGGTCACAATAGCTTAATAACTATAAAACTAAACATTATGTAGACCGTGCATTGCCATCTTCAATAAAAACTGCTACATGCACGGTCTACATGTTGTTAGTTCTATAGTTATGAAGTTATTGTGACCTGATGATGCCGTAAGGCGAAACCGGTAGTGTAATAAAGGAAATTGAAGTAAAACAGTATAAGTGTATTTTTAAGATGCTGATAATGTTTCACCCTTCTTTTCGGAAGTATTAATCATATTTTTTTTAACTTAGTTTTTATTATTAGTTTACAAAAGTCAACAATATGGAAGATAAAGACCCTATAGAAAGCGTTTTTATAACTATGTATGTTCTATTTTCAATTTTAGAAGAACCTAAGAAGAAGGTTTTGAATCTAGATTATGTTTAATTGTCCATGGCTAAATAGATGTAGCAGCGTGTTTAAGATGCGTCCACGTGTATATACGTTCATTAGTAACTAGCCTTTCAATGGTATGTTATATCGACACTCAAAGAAATTTCCTGACTTTTCTTCTGAGTTTATATTTCTGACTGCGTTTCCTACCAAAAACGAACCCTTTCAATACGGAAAACTGCAGTTTCCTTACCATAATATATAAGGATTTCTTGGGTTTTCAACCAAAACAGACGAAAATTACCGAAGGAAAACACCGTGAGAAAACCTGCATGCCCTAAAAATCGTGTATTTGTGCCCGAAAAACGGCGATAGGGCTCACCACCCATCACCGTGACGTAGTAATCGTCGGTCATGCGCGGGTGTACCGAATTATTTAAGGAATTTTGAAGAAAAAAAAAGCTTTTGCTTCCACTGAAAACGTTTGCTACCACTGAAATCTCCATAAAAATAAATGTAACAATACTCAGATTAAAATTACTAGCTGTAACTAGGCTAGACTAATTACGTTGTAGCGTAATTACTTTGTTATGTAAATATATAGCAAAGGCGTTAACCACAAAAAAAAATCTTTACGAATTCCATTGTAGTGGTGACACTCAATTGCGCATTTCTTCCCACTTTACGAAATTTTGTCCAAAAATGTTTACCGTTATCGATGTAACATAAATATTAACTACTACAATATCACATCCTTGGAATTTTCTATACGGCCTTCTTTAATTCTTTTTCTTTTTTAGGGTTTCGCACCACGAGTCATGGAACTACCCCGAAACGTCGGGTGTCTTTTTCGTGAAATTGATTTGATTCCACTGATGCCCACTACATATTGGCCGAAACATATTTTTAAATATCGTAATACCCTTTCATTTATATAAATATAATCGATCTAACTACAATTAAAGGCTCCAGAAGATAATAAAATAATATTTATTGCTAATTTTCGTAAAAAAGTAATTATTTCCAGATCGCTGAAGTCTCGTTTAAATATTATAATTATGATATAGATATAAGGTTACTTTCGTTCATATAGCCAAATTCATACTGGAGACTCTGTAAGTGGTCATGTACAAGGTTGAATGACCATGTTTGCGAAATACGAAAAATATTGTTTTGTGCCAAATCAAATCAAATCAAAATATTTATTTTGTAAAATAGATACATAAAGTTGATGCTCGTGATTGTTGGCACTTGGTGGAACTTTTGAAACATTTTTTGTTTGATGAACACTTGTACTTGTCCACTTATTTATATTAATTTCCCTTACCGGTTTCGCTGTTAAAGCATAATGCCATAACAGCTTTAACAGCGAAACCGGTAAGGGAAATTAATATAAATAAGTGGACAAGTACAAGTGTTCATCAAACAAAAAAAAAAAAAAAAAAAGATACATAAAGTATACTTTCTACAAGTCAAAGTTAATCTTTACAATAAATATCTTTAGAAGAAAAAAATAATATGAATATAGTAATAAGGGAAATACATATGTACATACAAAAAATATTTAGTTTGGGCTTCAAAAATTAATTTATACACATACATAAAGTAAGGAAATATAGGAATAAAAATATTATATGTACATAATGCCTAACCATCCGCACCATTTGATTAGTATTGCTAAGAAGAAGGGCAAGAAACTTGGCAAATATGAATTTTTTAATTTGTAACATAAACCTTAATCTATACAATTTTCTTACCTATACCTACTTAAGTAAAGGCAAATATAAAACCATAGGAATTATACTTGTTCAAGAACAACTTCAACTCAATTAGTATAATCTTTATTGTGCGTATTTCACAGAAAGGGTCATAGAATCTTTGTACTTACGAAGTCTCCAGTCTGAATTTGGCTATATTATCGAAAGCCTCTTTATATGTAGGTCCTCCTATGGCATTAGATAACTGCATTTGCGTGCTTTTTGACTTTTTCTTTATAGGCTTTTGTAATTGTTTTAAATATATCGTCAAATCTCTTAACTACTCGTAATTTCGCTTTTTCGTTAAAAATAACATATTTAAGCTATTATTTCGTGTGATCGCGCAATGCTTCGCGTAATTCAGTTTTCCACAGAGCGCGCTTTTTCGCGAAAAAGCAGTTAACGCCATCATGTGGCGACATATACAAAGGTATACCTGTACCTGCTTTAAAACTCAAATCATTGATTCTACTGATCATACCGAACAACTTTTAGTGTACGACTTACAAAATAACGACAAATCACATTTTTTATTTATTTTCAAGGAACTAAAGTTTTTCAGTATTAAGGCGCATGCCTCTTACCCTAAACTAGCCACTCGATGTGTGTCAGTAGAAAAATCGTCAAAAACGGCATTGAAATAACGTTCATATCAGCGTGCATTGGAAAGTGGCTGTTACGGCGATCACTGCGTAATAATACTTTTCACGTGCAAGCGACGGTCGGAAACAAAATGTTTGAACAATAGTTTCGTAGATATATTAATTATTTTTAGCATAGTGAAAAAATCAATAAAATCGCTTCAAGTGTTCGGAAGGAGGAAGAAAATTCTTGCGTATGCGTAAATCATACGGAACTTTCGATTTATTTTTTTCAAAAGTAAAGACAGTTTTTTTTTATTAAACCAGGAATTATTTTTTTATTATATGATGCCTATTATGTTTTTTTTTAGTGTTGGCACCACACATATAAGATGAGCAGGCCTTCAAAGACAGTTCTAAGACTCAGTTAGAGTATAGGTACATTCACATTAACAATAGAGTATGAGGCTTAAGTTTTAAAACATATCGTTGATGCACCTTTTATACGAGGTATAAACGAATAGTTATTTTAAATAAAACCGCACAAATAAAAATATTGGACCTAACTAGCAGTGACGTGCATAGAACTTTTTGCTGGAAAAGCAATGAAAGGTCAGGTTTGATGATAAAAATAACATGAAAAAAATTAAAAACAAATAAAAAAAAAGTTGTATGAAATCATGTACTTTAGTGCCTACTCTGGCGTCATACAAGTAATGGTTTTTCAAAGCGACATTTAAATTTTTTCATATTTTTTATCGTCCAACTTGACCTTCTCATTGCATTTCCAGCAAAAAGTTCTATGCACGCCACTGCTAACTAGAAAAAATTACATGTACGTTTCTGTATGAAAGTTGGAAAATATGATCAGTACCTCTAGATGACTTGATTTAAAGATTAGTATTGCTAAGAAGAAGGGCAAGAAACTTAGCAAACATGTCTTTTTTCAATTTTACTTTTTCTTCCATCAAAATGTTTGTAACATAATCTTAATCTATACATTTTTCTTACTCAAGTAAAGCCATAACAATTAGACAATCCAGACCATAGGAATTATGTCACGAGAAAAAAAATTTGAATCAACCCTTAGTTTTTATAAGTTCACTACGATTATTTTATATGGAAAATAACCTGTCCATTCATATATTCTTTTTATAATATTTATATAATCGGAAGACGCTTCGAAATGCGAGCCATGATCAAAATTATTCGCATTAATAGATAGCCGCCATTCAGATCAAATTCCTGATAAGCGGCTACTGTTCATCTATACAATTATTACACTTAGCCTATTACAGTTATTAGCATTATTATCAAATGCCAAAGGTAATAATATAATGTTTAATAGTAGCCACAAGCGAGAAGTGAGAGTGCTTATGGCATTGTTAAGCTTTTTTAAGTGTTAGTTGAGCTTTTAAGTTCAGTAGGCCAATTTGTTCTGTTATTTATTATTTAGAAATTGAAATTAATGTATTTGTTTGAGCCTAGGGCTAAGTTTCTGCAATGTCTAATCATTATTAGGAGTACGCGATTCATAGTTTTTGTTTCTATATTTTCTTGAATTTTCGATAAATTAATTTGCCTAATGCACGACGGACGGCCGTGAAAATCATGAAAATAATAATGTTTTCTACCAAGTACCGTTATAATTATATAACGGTAAATAATGAATATAAAATCACTATATCTTCGGTTTACTTTTTTTATTTGAAGCAACTGACCAAAGAGTTGCAAATTAATCATAAATTTTTTACACAATTTCCAAGGAGTATAAAACTAGACTGGCTGGTTGGAATAAATGCACGCTATTTTGATAGTATATATACAACTTTACGCATAACCGTAAATTAGTACAAGTAACAAGAAATTTTAACTTTTGAAATCTCTCTAATAAAAAAAACAGATTTTATTTAAATTTGCGTAACGTGATTTGTCATTGCCCTAGCATTCTAAGGTTGCAAACTAACGCTAAAAGAACTAATGAAACCCTTTCCACTCAATATAATAATCTACTATTATACCTATAATGGCCGTGTAAATCTAAAATATTTATATTCTGTAATGTGTATTTGTAAATTTATGTCAAATAAAGTGCTTTGTAATTGATTGTTTGTTTCATTTGATATAGGTAAGTAAGGCACCATAAGTTTTAATCGATGTGATTTTTTAAATTATGGGTTAAATTTACCCTTGCGAGGGGTAAATTTTATCTAACCTAATGTTTATACTTAAGGCGAGGTTATCCAGAAAAATCTGCCCTGCTCCAACGCTTTCATTTTTCACATGTTCATCCTGCTCAGCGGAAGCGGGCCGCCGTAAAACACGCGGTTTTAAGGTGTTTTTGTTTATTATTTTGGAATTAGAGGGATGGGTTTTTAACATGATGGCCGTTTTATATCACATTTTTCAAGACGTTTATTTTAATATAAGTTTTAATGTCCAAAACTTAATATAGCTCAAATGAAATGATATTTAGATCATAGTTTAGACCTATCTTTGCGATTTAATCGGATCGAGGAAAATGTAAGCAATCCTGTATTGAACAGCCGAAATATTAAGATCAAAGAGTGAAATATGACATATAATTTTTGAAAATTTTATATTCTCTTATTTTTGAAAATTACTAATTTGAAAAGAGACAAAATTGGGATAACCCTCACTTGACGGCTTTCTCATAAAATCATACTTTTAAGTATCACACATACCTACAAATTTCCAGATCCAAATTCTATTTTATATTTGTAACCCAGGGAATATCTGGAAAATTCTGAAAAATAATATAAAAAACTGAAAGTTAATCCGACTATCACTAAAACTGAAAGTTAATCAGATTATCAAACCCTTGGGGGTGCGGGGTGGGATGTAGGGGGACTACCTGTGGTACTGCTTATATTGAATATATTTAATTAATTTTACTACTTATGCATACATTGCATGCAATTCATGCAATCAATATAAGCAGTACCACAGGCAGTCCCCCTACATCCCACCCCGCTCCCCCAAGGGTTTGATAATCGGATTAACTTTCAGTTTTTTATTTTGTTTTCCATAATTTTTCTGAAATTCCCTGGGTTACAAATATAAATTATAATTTGGACTTTGTCTCCTTTCAAATAAATTTTAAACCAATAAAAAGGCGAATATTCAATTTTGCAAAAATTATGTCTATTTCACCCTTTGATCTTAATATTTCGGCTGTTCGATATACGATTACTTGAACTTTCCTCGATCCGATTAAATATGATTATTTTAAGTGTGCTGAATCTGAGTATTTAGTGTAGGAGGAGCAGGGGGAGGGGGGCTGAGAAAGTACTGATATACTATATAACCTAAATAGGTCCTTGGACCAATGTAGCTACCTAAAAATTTGTATAAATTTAAGAACAGGCACTCCCCCGCTGCAAGGGTTGATATTTGGATTGAGCACACTCAAATACTGTCATTTTCTTACATTCCCTATAGTATTGGTGTATTAACAGCAAGCCTTTGTATTTTGTTTGCCTAAATAGGCGTGGCAATACTACAAATGGCCAAGTCAAATTGGTTTAAGTCTGTCATAGGTATGGAGAAATTATCAGAAAATCATCAGAAAAATCTCCAGAATTATAGGGGCTTTAAGCTTGAAATTTGATAGGTAGGATCCTCATATAACCCAAGCATTCTCAAAGACAGGTGGCAGAGCTGGTGCCGGGCTCGACTGTGGAGGTACCACCATCTTACTCGCAAATCCTCCAGAATTTATTCGGGGGAGAGTAAGAGAACAGCTCTCAGGCAAAACCAGGTGGCCCACCATTGCCCAGGACCGATGGATGGCGGTATATCCATCCCCAATTGCCGGCCCTTATAAAAAAAACAGTGACGGGCAGCGGCATCACTGGTGTGAGGGTTTTGGCACCGCGCTCACCGCCTGCCCAGTGTGTGTGAGATGGGCATTTCTTCTAAGAGGACCACCAAGAGTGGCGAAATCTTGAAAAGGCATATGTCCAGCAGTGGAATAAAGCTGATGGATGGATGGAAGATCCTTATACCTACCATGCAAGAAAGGATTTGGTTATACGAAAGTTCTAGTTTGTACCATCTGAGTGCATTGTGGTGCATGCAAGACAGCACTGGATTTAGGGGAGGGCAACCGGGCCTGAGGCCCAGGGGCTTCCGCACAAGAGGGGCCTCCACAAGTTTTTAATGTTGTACACTAATTGTTTTTTCGAATAAATAACTCGCCGTTTACATATTTTATAATAAACATACATAAAAATACAGTAAGTACAAATTGCTTAAAGATGTTATCTAGGGCTCACGATGTTTTTATTCCATTTGTGCACGAGAACTATATTTTTCGTTTTATTTTACTTTTTTAAGAAATGTAGGTATACTAATTCAAAGAGTAATGCACCCTCCTATGTTAAGCAAAGCAGTAGAGCCGCTGGTTCGGCGGCAGCAGCCGCTGAAGATCTCAAACGGCGCAAGTATAGGTACTGTTCTAGGGAACAATTACCTATTTGCGCCGTTTGGGGTCGAAACGATGGGCTCGTGGGGTCCCGAAGCGCGAAATCTATTTAAAGAACTTTCCACACGCCTGGTCAGCGTCATGGGTGACCCACGGGCTGGCATATTCCTCGGCCAGCGAATAAGCGGGAATGACGCCAGCATACTGGGCACCTTGCTGCGGAGCAGCGATTCGGATGAGGTTTTTTATTTGTAGGTATTTTTATTTATTTGTATAGGTATATATTTTGTTTTCTTTTATATTTTAAAAATTGAATAAGTCATTCAATGAGTAATGTTAAAACACAAAATTGTTTTCAAACACTAAGTACAGCTAACTTGGTTCTTGCCCAGGGGCCTCCACGCCTTAAAATACGGCCTTGATGCAGTGATCTTTTTCGAGCGGCGTAAGCTGAGATACAACCGCACTGATTAATTCTAATACGCCCGACTCACTCTTTACACCTACACCAAGACCTTAGCATGAAAACATCTCGGTTACGTTATAGTTACGTTTTAGTTACGTTTCGTATGTAATCTGATAACCGCCCCTAGCGGACAGTAGCGGAACTTTTCTTACCTAATTCTTACCACTTGCTGAATGGTGAAGGAAAACATCGTGAGGAAACCTGCATGCTCTAAAAAGCGTGTTAATGTGCCCGAAGTACGGCGATAGGGCTCACCACCCATCACGCTGGGACGTAATAATCGTCGGTGAAACGCGGGTGTACCGGGTGTGGACTGTGACTTGCATTTCACAGTTCACACTCGGGAACAACTCTGACACCCCCTCGGGGATACATGTCGTGGCGATATTTATCTCTTGTAATAATGAAAGAGTAAAAAGTTGTGTGTGTCGAAATATATTGGTGAAATTTTAAATGAAATGGTTATTATTATAAGTACTGTACTGAGGAAAAAATTACAACTTTAGAATTTTTCTGTCTGTTTGTGTAAGGTGAACTTAAATTAACCGACCAAATTCTTACTGGAGACTCGGTTAGTGATCAGAAACAAACTTCAATTACTCTTTTGGTGAAATTCGATTATTATTATTTTTTGCTTCCTTACTGCCTAGACTAGGAAAGTAAGGGAGCAAAAAAATATTTTTTAAATTTAACCAAAAGGATCACTGAACCTAGTTCCTGGTCACTAACCGAGTCTCCAGTATGAATTTGGTCGGTTGATTTAATTTCACTCTATATATGTTCCGTTTTAACTCGAGAACCATTCAACGGATTTGGATGCGGCTTTTCTAATTATCATCGTAGTAACTCTGGTCATATATAAAGTGACTTTAATTTATACAGCCAAACTCATACTGGAGGCTTGGTAAGTGATCAGTAACACGGATCGATAACCCTTTTTGCTAATTTCGCGAAATAAAATCTTGACGTCCCATAGTAATTGACTCGGGGCTGGGCTTGCGTTTGTAAGGAACGCGAAAAGAATAATTTACGAATTCCACAAAAAGGGTCATCGAACCATTTTACTGAGTACTTATCGCGTCTTTAGTAAGAATTTGGCTGCATAAATAAATGTAAATAAAATAACGCCCAAGCCGGAAAACGAGAGAGAGATGACAAAAACGCAGGCGAAACCACGGGCAAAGGCTAGTTAGAGTAGGCATACGACTAACTCGAAACAAGTTGCATTTTTTTAGCTATTCAGTAAAGAAGCGAACAGTCGTCGAAGGAGTGATACCTATTATCAAGGTCCCTATTTTTCACTAAATCCTAATCACAGAAATAAATAAACCTGTTACGCGTTCATTGACAAGTGATTTGAGACAAAGTGGCGTATTTGCAAAGGTCAGCCTAGATTGCCCTGTTACTTCAAACTGAGACCACTAAAACTACATCACTTGAAGATAAATAAACCATACAACTATAATCGACAAAATGTAAATTAAAAAAAACTTGTCAAGACTGGACTGGCGCTCTAAGAGTTCCGTACCATTAAAATTAATTAATTACATTTTATTTCATTTAAATTACTTAAATTATTTCAATAAAATTTATAAAATGCAAAATTAAGTTGGTCGAATATGTATAAAATCGATGTTTTCAGGATTTCTTGCTTGAATATAGTATATGGCACATAATATACCTACGGAAAGTTCCAAATTCCTAAGTTTAGTTTTTGAGACAGACCCTGTACAAGAATGGTCTAAAATTGTCAAATTTGATTGCTCCCCATTTCTGTACTTTTTGAGATAAAAAATATAAAAATGTGTTTGTACTCAATGACACCCCAAGAGCCAGAGTAAATTTTTTAATTTTAATATGACCAAGAACTATGAAATTTGGCAAGTAATACCGTCTAATATTACAAGTATAGGAAACATCTTAACACTATACATTTGTAATTAAATCATAAAAAATCACCGAAGTTGAGCAACGGTACGTGCGATCATAATTGTACGGGTGATCAAATCTTATTGTATATATTTTTTAATTAATAATTTGCACGGAACCCTCGAAGGGCGAGTTCGACTCGCACTTGTCCAGTTTTTTATTTATGGGATCGCCCTGAATATTATTCGTTGCATCTTATTTTTAATTCAGTTTTCGGTTTTGGATTTACATTTTACATAACATATCCGAATTTTAGATCCGTGACATACGGACGGACAGGCAGGAGAGCGACATTGTGAGGGCTCCGTTTTGTCCTTTGGGTGCGGCGCGGGACCCTAAAATATTATTTCAAATATTATTCTATCAAATATTTTCCTTTGTTTTGCGAAATTTTTTTATAAAGTTATGTAAAGAGGATTCTACAACACAATTGAACTTTTAATAACACTTGAAGTCTATATAAATAAATGCAATAAATTGTCTTTTTTGTATTTTAATGATATTGTTATATAAATATATTTAAGAAAACAGATACAATAAAAGTAAATTTAGATACATTTCCTGAAGAAAATGTAAACATAATAGAAAGGTAAAAAAGTCTACATATAGGTATAAGTAATTGTTATTAATTTTAAATTTATCAATTGGATGTCAGCCACGATCAGGATTGTGTTCCATTGTTTTAACGATGATGGAAATTAAGAGGGTTAATTTAATATTTTTACAAGGTAGAATGATTAATCAGAAATAAATTCTTGGATAGCAATAGACCTCAGTGAACAAACTGAATATTTCACTGGCTTGAGTAAGGCAGATATACGGTTTCGAGCCCGAATTTTCTCAGATAATTTCTTTCTTATTGATAATATACCGCACTCGAATCTGGGGGCACGGCAGTGCCCCCACTAAGTCGAGCTAAAAAGCGGCACGGCCGTAACATCCTTTTCTCGAAACAGTTAAGGCCATTTTCGACCCCCCTATAACTTCGTTGTGGATAAAACTAGAAGCCTGAATTTACAGTAACCAAGCAGGCATTCTATAAACACGGTATATTTTAAATTTCATTCAATTTGCACTAGTAGTTTGAGAATTATAACTAGTCAAAGTTTCTCAATTTTGTCACTCACTCACTCACTCACTGACTGACTGACTGACCGATCATCAAAACTAAAAGGCACTTTTAGCAGACATAGAAGGAAATTTGGAATACAATTAGTGTTTAGTGTATAAATCAAGGAAAAACTAAAATATTTTGCAATTTCGGTCCAGTGCTCTAGATACACCAACTGCATAAATAATATAGGATTACAAAGTTACATCTGTACGTGGAAGGTACCGGAAAGGAAAAAAGTAGGACTATCTACAAAAAGAAATGAGATGCGATCAAAAACAAAACTTGTAAAAAAAACAAGTCTCGCAACTTAGTTCTTCTACCGTAAAAAGTTGTGAGATCCATGTAAATCCATGTCGGTTAATTTATGCAGTCCCTAGTTAAGGGACCTTCTGTCTTAAGTTATTACATAATTAGCTAACCTAACAACATCTTATAGTGACCATATCAATATAAAAAATCTTTTATGTTTTAAATAAATAGATTGTCTTGACAATCACACTAAATAATCTAATTTAATTTAATATGTATTTTCATGCGATGGCAGAGTCAATCTTTTTTTTTAAACATAAGAGATTTTTAATATTGATATGTTCACTATAAGATGTTTTTAGGTTAGCTAATTATGTAATAACTTAAGACAGAAGGTACCTTAAGTAGAGACTGAATAAATTAACCGACTTGGATTTACATGGATCTCACAACTTTTTACGGTAGAAGAACTAAGTTGTGAGACTTGTTTTTTTTTACAAGTTTTGTTTTTGATTTTTTTACTCGAACGCTCAGACTTGTTAAAACACCTAACATATATTATCAGTTGTGGTGAAAAACATGAATAAGTCAAGATTTCGTTTTGCTTAGAAATATTAATAAATATAAAATTAAATGTGTTGTATTTTTTTTCGTGCTTGAGTTGCTTTTTGTGCTGTCAAGACTTCCATCAGCCGGGTATGATGGGCAGGCGAGTTGGTGAGCGTGGAGCCAAAACCGTCGCATCAGTGATGCCGCTGCTCATCACCAGTCTGTTTTATATAAGGCCCGGCATTTGGGGATGCATATGTCGCCGCCATTTAGTTATATCAGCTTTCTAACTGGATGGCTAGGTTGTTAGTTAAATAGCGGCAACCAACTAAACGGCTAAAGGATGCTTAGCCTAATAGTCAAACGCAATATTTAACAAGAGGGCTGAACAGAGCTTAGCCTTTTGGTTAAATGGTATTTCTAGGTGGTCATAAAAAATAACCAGAAAGGTTATGGATGGCGGTACCTTAAACCTTCTAACCTAACCTACCGGATCTCTTCTGCAGGATTTGCAGGATCTGCAGGATCTGCAGGATCTGCGAAAAACTAATTTTGACTGCGAACTTAGTCGTTTCTAAAGAGCTAGCTTCACTAACTTAACAGCCAGTAGCCTAGCCGTTTAATTGGATGCCGCCATTTAATTAACTACCTAGGCCTCTAATTAGGAGGCTTATAATCATCAGGCTGCGACACATATATCGCCATTAATCGGTCCTAGGCATACAAAAAAAAAAAAAAATACAAAAATATTTATTCACTCTTAGTCGTACAATTACATTTTCAGGGACTGGAGTCTCCTTTTAAGTAAAATGGATACCTGTAATAGGAGGCTCCGCTCTTCCATATCTAACAGATACTATTAGATAGGTATATGAATAAGAGTAAACTTATAAAAATCTTAATAATAAGAAAAACAAAAACAAAATCAGAAAAACAAAATTTAAGAAAACAAAAACATTTTACACATTATAAAATTTTGCTTAATATCTAAGTATTTCGAAAGGTTCTAAATTAAATTTGTTATAAAAATGTAAATGTGTGAGTGTGTATGTGTGAGGGAGAGAGTAAGTGTGAGTGCAAGTATGGTGTATATGTGATGTGTGAAGAAAAGTGTAATATGTTATGTGTGAAAATAAAAGTGTAAAAGGGTATTTATTTATGTACGCAAGTGAAAGAGTAATAAAATGTAAATAATATGGATTTTATAGGCAATCACAATTAATAGTCAAGTATATATGTGGCATGGTGGGCCACCTGGTTGTGCCTGTTTGGGAGCTGTCCTCTTACTCTCCCTCGAAAAATTTCGAAGGGGTTTGCGAATAAAATGGTGATTCCTCCACAGTCGAGCCCGGCATCAGCTCTACCAACCGATTTAACTAAATTAAAGATAAAAGTGACTTTATACATTTATGACACTTTTGTGTTTAATTTCGAGTAATACGTACGTCCACACTCTTCGCACTCACACCGCACACTGGTATAGCGTGTTTATACATGACAAGTACAAAATTGACATAAACCAGTACAAAACAGACATAAATTAGGATATCATATCACCGCGATTTGTACGTGAAATTGATCTGTGGCACGACATTCATTCATTCATTCAGTTGGCAAATTGTAGGAATTCAAGAGATTTGTTGGAATGTGTGTAATTGATCAGTAAACGCTTATATCACGGAACGCATATCGGTGGATATTTTTTATATTATTTCTTTATACGGGCTAATGCGTTGACTTGTCTATGGATATTTAATTTAATTTAATTTAATTTTTGTAAACTTTTGTGTAACTTAATTTTTGTATTGTTTGTCTTATAATTTTAATGTTTAAAATATGGATTTTTATCCGAAATAAATTATTTTGATTTGATTTTGATTTGATTTGACATTTTCATGAGGAATTAATCACTACTTTTTTTATGAATATATGTGCGGATACAAATGAGATAAAGATGAAAAGATTGCTACCTAAAGCTCCGAGAGCTGACAGAAGTATTCCCAAGTGTGAACATTGTACACTTGGTACATCCGCTTTCCACCAACGATTATTACGCTACAAAAAGAAAAGGTATAATAAAAAAAAATATACCGGATGTAAAAGCAAAGGCAAGAATCCTTTAAGGTATGATCGGTAAAGATATTATTTTAAATACTAGGATCTCTAAATAAAGTACCAGTACATCATAATAAGACGATTTTCTTTAAGCAAAATACACTAATCGCGTGGACACCCTCACTGGTCGCTGGCCACTGGGGGAGGCCGGTGAGCTGCATAGCCATAGCTTAGAAAAATGTATTCCATCCATCCATCAGCCTGTTTCGTCCACTGCTGGACATAGGCCTTTCCAGGATTTCGCCACTCTTGGCGGTCCTCCTGGAAGAAATGCCCATACTCACACACGCTGGTCAGGCGGGTTGGTGAGCGCGCTGCCGAAACCCTTGCACCAGTGACGCCGCTGCCCGTCACCAGTCTGTTTTACATAAGGCCCGGCAATTGGGGATTGACATACCGCCATCCATCAGTCCCAGGCAATGGTGGGCCGCCTGGTTTTGCCTGAGAGCTGTTGTCTTACTCTCCCCCGAATAACTTCAGGAGGATTTGTGAGTAAGATGGTGATACCTCCACAGTCGAGCTCGACATTAGCTCTACCAACTATATCAGCTCTACCACCAATTTATTCAAAACAAATATATACTCATTCTTATTGATATTTCTCATCATACGTTTTATCGTTTTCAAGAATACTTGATACAAGAACAAATGATCACACTTTTTTACTTGTTTTATCAATCAATCAATCAACCAATCAACCAATCAATCATTTATTTGTAAACATAGGTAATTATAATAATAGGAGTAATCATTACTTTGGTGGTGGTACTAAAACGCTATGTTTAGCCTGTCTAGCGGCGAACAAATTCATAAAGTACAAGAATATGTTAATATTTTGTAAAAATACTAGCCTCCGCCCGCGTTTATTCACTTTTTGCCCCGTTTTTGGCTTGGGCGTTATTTTATGAACACCCTCTTTAGCCTAATTTTGACCAGAGTCACTACAATGATAATCAAGAAAACCGCATCCAATTCCGTTGAGTGGTTCTCGAGTGAAAACGGAACACGTGCAGACAGACAGACAAAAATTCTAAGAACTGTGGTTTTGGCCCCGATACGATACTAATTTAGGGGGTAGAGCTGGTGCCGCCCTCGATAGTACGACCTCTTACTCGCAAATCCTCCCGAAGTTATTCAGGGAAGTCAGTCAGGCATATCCATCCATCCATCCAACAGCCTGTTTCGTCCACTGCTGGACATAGGCCTTTCCAGGATTTCGCCACTCTTGGCGGTCCTCCTGGAAGAAATGCCCATACACACACACGCTAGGCAGGTGGATTGGTGAGCGGTGAGGATATCCAGCACCCTAATTCTGTATCGTAAAATCTAATCTCTATCAAAGGTTACGTTCGCACTTGAAATGAGTCACGATTCGTAAATAGTTCAATACCCATTGAACGTTATTTTGGAAGTTCATTTTTTATCTGTTTTTAGTGAATAGCAACTATAGTTGGCAACCGACTCAAAGATACATAGGCCCTCAGGCGGCCCATCATTGCCTGGGACCGATTGATGGCGGTATATCCATCCCAAATTCCCGGGCCTTATAAAAAAGAGTCTGGTGACGGGCAGTGGCTTCACGGATGCGAGGGTTATTGGCACCGCGCTGACCAACCCAGCCCAGCGTGTGTGAGTATGGGCATTTCTTCCAGGAGGACCACCAAGAGTGGCGAAATCCTGGAAAGGCCTATGTCCAGCAGTGGACGAAACAGGATCATGGATGGATAGACAATACTAATAACCCATTTCGATAAAATTTCGCAAAAATATTTAATGTACAGACACGGCTTTATTATTTTTAATATATTATAATAATCAGTCTGTCCACGTGTCTTTTTCAAGAAAAATTACCGTTTAGCGAATGGTTTCAGTAAATGCAAGCGTTACAACACTGCAACGATGATGAATAGGTATTTACTCTATATATTGACGTCATCGGTGTTTTATGATGTTTTAATTCATTGTTATTTTGAGAAGAACCATAAAGTAGGAGTTGCTCAACCTACCAATTAACACATGGGTGGCCAAAACCCGCCAAAAACTAGACCGGAAACAACCAAAGTATCGCAATCACAAACATAATTTAAAAAAGATCAGTAAAATCCTAAACACGGCGCTAACATGCCATTTTACAAATTATACAAATAAAAAAAAAAAACACAAAAAGGTCTGTTAAAGGCAAAGGTGCCGCTCGGCAAAGATGCCGCGGCATTCAGCCAAAAAAAAAGTAAATTAACAGAGACTTTTCGATAATTAAAACCCACCTTGTTAGGCTGAGCCCGGGCATTTTACTTCGAAATGTGCTAAAGTAGATTGCGTTAGGTTTTATTGTTGATTTGATCGACGTTTGTTGAAACAGAGAGGTCGTTTCGAGATATTGACGACTACCCGTCTTTTTTAATTGTTATTTTTAGGGTTCCGTATGGATTGTTTTATGAAGGTAGGTACCGCAGACCGCTTTCTGCCATCACTAGGCCGCTTTTGTGGGGTCACTTGAAGGAACTAAAGTTAATTCAACAGCACCTTCGGACGTGTAAATATTTAATATGGGACATTGCTCTTATAAAATTATTTGAGAAGACGGAAACACAGCAGCAGTAGTTGACTCGATAAGGCCAGATTTAACTTAAGACCCAAGTTTGAATCTTGCGTTCACCACTATTGAGTTTTTCGGATTTATGTGTGTATAGTATTTTGTATACTACTATTGGCTTATGTTTAAGAAATCAACAGATATAATAAAATATAATCCCAAAAAATTCGCTATTAACCGTTAAAAATAGTAGGAATTACCAGAATTTAACACTAATAAAAACTAGTATTTATTAATTAGCAACTAGACGAGAATAGTCGCTAATTAATAAATACATTGTGGAACTTGTACACGGAGACTTTTATTAGTGTTGAAATGAAGTTCCATCAAGCAGTTACCCCTTAGTATGAAATTATAAACAGAAAATTTATAGCCTGCTAACCTCCATAAAGTAAGTAACTAGCTCTAAAATAATCGCGGAACCACCCAGCAATAGTAAACAACCACCAAAAATAGTACACAATCACTAAAAATTTAACCGCATCATAATTAAAAATTTCATCCAAATATGCTTCTTTGTGTAGTCCTTGCTATACAAAACTTCGGGGGTCGCCTCGCTACGCTCGGCTCCCAAAACACGTTCCGCCTCACTTCGCTCGTCGTTGCTACCTATTTTCGGACTTTGGGTAGTAATAGCACAAAAATTGGGTGATTGTTTAATAATTTTGGGTTTTGAATACATTTTTTTTGGTAAGGCAGCTTATGGTTACAAAGCAGCTTATGGTTTTTGGTGGTCATTATATTTTAACCCTTTACTATTTGAATTTTTTTGCTGAACGGTAAATAAAAACAATTGATTGATTGAAATGAAAATACTGTAAAAATGAATTCATTGATAGAACCCGCAGAGACTGTACAGCATTTACTTAACGTCTATCTGATTATTCTCTCCATATCGTGCTTTGAATTTTATGTCCGTTTTGAAGTGTAAACGTAATTAAAAGTCGCTTTTATGGTGTGAATTAAACATACTCTGATATTACATTCTGTATAGCAAAAAGATGCGTTAGACTGAATATCTAAACTGAAACTGCTCTTACCAAAAGCTTACTTCGAGAGGAGTAGGCAAAGACTACCGATGCGATTGTAGGTGGTAGAGCTGATGCCGGGCTCGACTGTGGAGGTACCACCATCTTACTCGCAAACCTCCCGAAGTTATTCGGGGAGAGTAAGGGGACAGCTCTCAAACAGGCACAACCAGGCGGCCCACCATTGCCTTGGACCGATGTATGGCGGTATATCCATCCCCAATTGCTGGCCCTTATATGAAACAGACTGGTGACGGGCAGCGGCGTTACTGGTGCATGGGTTTCAGGACAGCAGGACATTCTAAAATGGCGAAATCTTGGAAAGAGAAGTCCAGCAGTGGACGAAACAGGTTGGTGGATGGATGGACTGCCAATCGGCTTTAATGCTGCTACACCCCTTTCGCATCTTCTACATCCATCAATCTAGTCATACAAGCTCTTCTATTCCGGGTGCTTTTTACTTTGCCCTTCTTCAGTATGTCACCTATTTAGTCTGCATACGTCTTTCTAGCAGTAGCGTGCATAGAACTTTTTGCTGGAAAAGCAATTAGAGTGTCAAATTTGACGATAAAAATAACAAGAAATATAAAATGTATGAAATCATGTACTCTATCCTGGCGTCATACAAATAATGAAATTTCAGTAACATTTTATCATTTTTTTTTTAATGTCAAACTTGACCTTCTTATTGCATTTCTAGGAAATGCATGCCACTGCCTTCTAGGGCGGCCCGGTCGAGCTTTTTTTCCGTAACAAAATCTGAAATTAATTTTAAGCTCCGGCAAAACTAAGTATAAACTTTAAACTAAGTTCAAAATTTGGGGACTTCCGGAAATGCCAATTGTGGCAAACACTGAGCTGAAGTATTTTTAAATAATTAGCTGTTTAGAAGACTTTGGATTGAATATATATTTTTATGCCCCTTTTCCATTCTCTTACGGTACAAAAGTATTTTTATAATTAATTTAGATATTCCACAACAAAACTTTAAAAAAAGAATCATGCGTTCAAAAATAATAGAGTGACTAACTGACAGACCAAAAAGTGCAATGTCACCAAAAACTAATGCATCTTGCGAACGGAATAAAAAAAATACGTCGCCACTTGCCCGTGGTTATATTGCTCTAAAACGAATTTTTGCCGCGTCATCTCTTAAATAAATGGATTCAGTAGCCAAAAGTTATGTCCGAGTTAAAATTTTGTCAAAATATTTTGGTTGAAATTTTGATGGATCGAATTTGGAGCATGATTTTAAGAAAAATAAGGAAACACAACCAGGGCTCAACCACAGAACAATTAAACTGGTTAATGTTCTGTGAGCTTTACTGATTATTTAAAAGCATTACATACTTTAGGTGGTAGGACTGATGCCAGATTCGACTGTGGAGGTCCCACCATCATACTCACAAATCCCCAGGGTTATTCGGAGCAGACACACTCCCACCATGCCTGGGACAGGCCGTACCCGTGGTTGGGAACGCAAGAATTTCGCACACAGGCGCAACGATCGTATCCCCTTAATATCCTAAATCACGGTTTAATTCCTAGTTTCAAGCTCTAGCATTTCTGGCGAAGCTACTTATCTCCAGTTCTAAATTATCCTACCAATGTCGCCACCCGTTATAACCTAGCAGTTAGCAAATAAAAAAACTCTTGATGAATCCCTGAGGGGCTGCCAGAGGTGTTTCCGATTATGGATTGTGAAATATGAGTTACAATCCACGCTCGTTTATTGATACATTTTCTTTTAAAAGTAATAGAGACAGCGACACGTTCAAAAAGAAAAAAAGTTTTACAGTAATAGTGTGTAATATTGTGGGGCAACAGCGTGGATGCTAATGATCTGTTTCTAACCCAAAAGAAATGCATCAGAATAATTGCCCGGATTGATAACATGACTAGCTGTAAACCGTATTTCATAAAATAAAACCTTTTAACCCTACCCGCAATTTATATTCACGACATATGTACATTCGTATTTACAAACCGTGAAATATTTTTACAAATAAAAGATACGCACAATATTAACACTCGTAACAAAAATAAACTACATTTACCACAATCAAGATTAACAATGCTGAACCACAGTCCATATTATATGGCAATAAAAATATTTAACAAGTTACCAGAAAATATAAAAAATGAACCTAAGTTGACCAGCTACAGTAATAAACTAAAAAAATATTTGATACAAAAATGCCCATACTCAATTGATGAATATTTAACTCATTCAAAATAAATAATTATATAAAATAAAAAAATAACATATGAAGGTATATAGATAATATACATCGTAAATACATTAAATATTAAACAAAAAATATCGATGCTATATCCTATTATTAAGTGTTTAAGATGTAAGGAAGAATGTTAAAAATTTACCTTATTGTTAAGTTTTTATATGTATCTACCAGATATTTGCTGTGCCTAGAAAAAAGGAACTAAGTTGTAAGATCCTATTTTTATTTCCATCTTTTTGTACACTTGGTTTGCAATAAACTTTGACTTTGACTTTGAGATCTTTAGATCTTCTAGATCACTCTAGTTATAAACTTCTTGTCCAGGACTAACCAAACAAAAGCATGCAAAAGACCAACATCATTTATTTAAATTAAGAACACTTAAGACAATCTATTACCAACAACAAAACAAAAGCTGAACGACTTTCAAATCACAAAACGTTACAATTTCGCGCGGCGCTTCACAACAAAACGTGAGCGAAAAAACCTGCCTATTGCGAATAATCGATTTTTTTGTCTGTCACTTTGTCGGTCTAGGGTCTGCTTTCGCCAAGAGAAAGGGCCCATACCTGGCTTTGTCAGGCACCGACTATAATATGATTGATGTTGCAAATCGAAGACATAGGCTCAAGTGGGGTCCCGTTTTTCTCAATATATAATGGGATTTTTTGAGATGTCGTGTTGCGGATTTGGTGGGATACGCTTGATACTTCATATTTGCCAATTACCTGTAAAAGGGATCTTACTGAGGTAAAATCTATGTATAAATCTATGTTTCTGTGGAATTGGAGTGTCATAAGGTCATGGATCTTGGCCAGGGAGATTCTGTTATTTGTCGGTCTTATTTAACTGATACTGTTTGAAGACATCATTTTGTTGTTTTGACATCATTCCCGCGGACTAAAGTGTCCCTGGCACCAGGAAGTGCAGGAGCAGCCGAAGAACGGGTTTACAGCAAGATCTCGAAGGGATGGACTGGGAGCATCATCATCGCAGGAACATCCAGTTTGATTTGAACCGAGAAATCTGTACTTCGGGGTTGTTTCATTTAAGCAATAAGGCGTATAGGCACACCACCGTGTTAGTACAAAATTTGATAACCCGTTTCTCTGTTGTTTTTCGTTATAGACCAAAGTATAAGACCTCTATCATCTGGTACTGATATTTTAAGAGGCACCATTGTGACAAAATTTTGAATATTGATTTTGCTTTAAGGATATCAAGCTGGACAGATTTACACAAAAAGTTGTTTTCTTGCCTAAAATTATATATATACCAAAATTTTATACATTTCAGCCAGATACGGACTTTGTAAATGCCTCCATTAAACTATAGAGGTCTCAATCTTTAGTCTAGAACGAAAAACAACAGAGAAACGGGTTATCAAATTTTATACTAAAACGGTGGCGTGCCAATGCGCCTTAACGGAGTGGAGATTCTAAATATTATGTACTAGCTTTTGCCCGCGGCTCCGTCCACGTGTTATTTGGTTTATAGACATGTTTTTTTCCGGGATAAAAAGTAGCCTGTGTGTTAAGTTAGAGTATAAGCTATATGGAGTTGATGCTCGTGATTGTTGGCACTTGGTGGAACTTTTGAAACATTTTTTGTTTGATAAACACTTGTACTTGTCCACTTGTTTATATTAATTTCCCTTACCGGTTTCGCTGTTAAAGCATTTAATGCAAAAATATAAGAAATAACAAAAAATATAAGCTATATCCATTCTAAATTTCATCCAAATCCGTCCAGCCGTTTCAGCATGATAGAGTAACAAACATACACACACACACACACACACACACAAACTTTCGCATTTATAATATTAGTGTGAAGTGTAATAGACAATTTTCATATAAATTTTTGCCACCAGATTCTGGTACACCTATAATAACTATGCATCAATGATGGATGAATGACTAGAAACATGTGATAGATACCCGCAAGGACCGACGACGTTATACCTATATATTCACGTTAAAAAACAAGAAAGACAATACATTTTTAATATTCCGACACTCGTCTGCTTCTCGAAAAGAAACAAACATAATATTATAATGTTGTGGTGTAGAAATGCAGAGGAAAAGGAAATCTATTTATACGTACGTACATGCATATACTCATGCCTTTCTCCAAGTGGGGTAGGCAAAGACTACAGATTTCCATCTACTACGATCCTGACACACCTGTTTTGCTTCTACATCCATGAATCTAGTCATACAATCTCCTCTATTCCGGGTACTTTTGACTTTGCCCTTGTTCAGTATGTCGCCTATTTCCTATCGGCATACGTCCTTCTAGGGCGGCCCGGCTTTACCTTCCACTTGTGCAGCATACATTTCTTTCATCACTGTACTTTAATTCATCCTCTCTATATACCCAAAAAATCTATGAAGAATCTATGTAGACGTCGATATATGGAATATTAAGGACGGAAAGAATATATAAATGTAATTATTTTATAGGTTTACTTAACTCCTTTATAAACGTAATAAATACTATTATTATTTTTGTCCATTATCTACATTCTACATAACGGTATTCTTTTCCACAATACACACGTCATTTGAGTGTAAATAATCTACTTTGTAAATGTTTAAATAATCGTATTACCCGCTTCGCTTGCACTTTTGTGTAAAAATAAGGTCCAGGGAACATCCTTTGCTTTGGTTTAGTAAAAAAATCTGGTATGTTCGACTCATTTGTTATTCGGATGGTTCTGTAGTTTATTTTGCCTATTTCTTTATATATCCAGTAGCCTCAGCAAGAAAACATCACGGTTACGTTATAGTTGCGTTCAGCTAGATTTCTTATGTAATCTGAAAAGTTCCGCTACTGTCCGCTTGGGGCGGTTATCAGATTCCATACGAAATCTAACGTGAACGCAACTATAACGTAGCCGAGGTGTTTTCATGATAAAGCTAAAGGACGTCTTTATTACAAAAAGCGATGTCTGTCTACCAGTCAATTTAACCGCTGCATTTATTACTCGAACTTATTTGCTAGCAAAACAAAATATCTCGATTAAATTGACATAAAAGTACAGAAACATTCGGAAAATGGGTACAGCGGGCCTGTTATGTAACGCTGTGTCGGTTTCCATCTGGTTGCCAAACACTAAAAACAATAAAAACCGAATTTTAAAAATCGCCTTGATTGTGTATTTTAGTGTACGTATTGTGTGTTTATAGGTCATGTGTACGAACGTATCCTTAGATAATCGGATTCGATAGTACATATTTGGCAACCGATAATCTAGGGATGTCCCTTTAAAAAGATATTTTGGTAATTATATTAATTGACTTTTCATATTATTAGTGTAGGTACCAAATTCTATGTATGAAACCCACATAAAAAAATATGGCTTTTTTCTTTAAAACAAAGAAAATTTATAGAATTCTCAGAGAGTTTCACTACTGAACCCTAAAATGTGAAACATAATAGGTACAAAAGCGGTGTTTTGCTTGTACAAAGACCTTGTTTAGACGGCTACCGTATTTTACTAAGATTTAAATATTCAAAGAGTTAGGATGTGTGCGCGCCGACAGACGCCGTATTTGGGTGTCTGGGTTATTCTTCTTTTGGTAGTTCTGGTTTCATCTACATTATGTAATAAATTATTTTCCTTTGAATGTATTATTTTTCATTTATTTATGTATCTTAATTTACTACTATCCTTATAGTCTTAAACCTAATACGACAAATTGGCATGATTAAATTAACACTATAATAATTCTCTAATATTAGCCCTAACATTTTACTAATGAAGTTCTTTCTTATTTCGGTCGCGGCTCCCTGTACCGTCTAAATACAATGCCATAAGGCCAAAACTTGGGATCCAGGAATGTCACTTTGTGCTGCGCTGGAAGCTGGAGCACGAAGGACCTGTAGATTCTGGTCTTCGCGTGACTGCAGCGGCTCCAGCCTGACCAGCCTCACTTGCGATAAATCCTTGACTCGTTCACAGCATTTCTAGATATATCGAACAATATCTTGTTAAGTATTAAGTAATATTTTGTGTGCGGAATGACAAAGCATACCGGGTGTAAATAGACTACTACCATTAAATGAAACCACATATTCTACCGACCCTACTGAACCACTTTTCCCAAGAATTATACCCGCGGACAACCTTAGTTTAGGAAATAATTGAGTTCCAAACAAACATGCGTGAACCCTAACGCACCGACATACGGGCGAGTTTAGAGAGAGCGTCATCCGTGAAACAGCTGAGTATGTCGGTGCGTTAGGGTTACCTATTTCCTAAACTAAGGGTGTCCGCGGGTATGATTCTTGGAAAAAGTGGTTCAGTAGGGTCGGTAGAATATGTGTCTATTTACACCCGGTATATGGGACAATAATTCATGTTAACAAAAACTCTAACTATGTCTCTATTAATAAATATATTCTATTCTGTACTGTGAAATTGGAAATTTTATAGAGAAATTTTAAAGATGTCAATTACTAAATATATTAAAATTAAGGCCATGTACCATCGAAGAAATGACCGCAGACCTACTTTACTTAGTTACTTTAGTTTTCGCTTTGCGGCCATTCTTTCGATGGTATCTAGTAAAAGTGACTTTTTAAATATTAATGTATTATCTTCCGCCGAAATAAGCTCGACTCGCTGGTCATCCTACATAAAACAAGGTGACATTAATTTATACATTAATTCATACTGAAGACTCCGTAAGTGCTCAGTATCAAGGTTCGATGACACTTTGCGAAATTCATAAATTGAACGCAACCACAGCCTCACTGCGATGGGAGGTCAACATTTTATTTTGTGAAATTAGAAAATAGTGTTACAGATCCGTGATACTGTAGCCTTCAGTGGCGAAGGGTCCATATAACACGATTCCCATGGGCTTGTTTAGGAAATGGCATCCATACTACATTTCTTTATTCCGTGCTCTTCGCTGTGTCAAACATTCCCATAAATCTCAATATGACAAATACACTTGGCTGACAGGGAGTTGCAACCTACCTACAAAAAAAAACATGTTTTCCTTGTTTGATTTCTGAGTAAGGCGACTTTTTGTCCGGCTTCCCTTTTTAAAATCTTCACATTTGCACATGAACACATGACGGTTACGTTATAGTTGCGTTCACGTTACATTTCGTATGTAATCTGATAACCACCTCACCCCTAGCGGACAGTAGCGGAACTTTTCAGATTCCATACTAAATCCCACGTCAATGCAAGTATAACGTAACCGTGATGTGTTCATGCTAAGGCTACAGATCACATACCAAGCCTCCAGCATAAATTTGGCTTCATAAATTCATGTCACTTTATAGTGGTCAAGAGGGATGAAATTTGATTGTTTAACAGTCAATCAATAAATATAACTTTAAATTATTTTACATTGGGTTTGTTTGATTTACACAAATTTCAATAAAATGTCAGTGAAATTTAAATTAAAGATTATAAGAAATTAAATTATAAAAATTTTGTTCAAGAATTATGTCATTTATCTAACTATGAGCGTCGTCGTCCATTAATTGACTTGTCTTTATTATAGGGTTTTATATAATAAATAAGATAATTATGTTGAGATTAGCGATAGCTAGGCCTCTCTTAAGTTGAGATATAATAAGTTTAATAAGTCAGATCGACATCTACTTAACTTTCGCCTCTCGGAACATATCTGACACCCCCAAGAGAAGCTGTCGTGACGATACTCACTCATTTACCCCATCCTGCTGGCAGTGACACAAAACATCAACAAGCAAAACCGCATCAAAACCAGTCCATCCTACCGCAGGCAAACCAACGAGAACGACCTTAATGATCTTTAGTACCTTGTAATAGAGGGGGTAATCCTTTGGTGCAAGGAGTATGCACAAATAGATGGACTTCAATCACGTTTCAGAGGAAACTCGATTGTTTTTACATCTTTGCGTGTTGTTGTGTCACACGGAGCGGTTTCTGAGATTTTTTCATTTTATGTATACATTTTCTTCTTGTAAATAGTAGCAGGCTAACTTCAGAAAATACTTGAAATATGAACTTATCCCTATAAGTTTTACTAAATAAACAAGTACTTTGTTAATAATATTCCTAATTAAGTCTAAGCCCTAGCATTTTGAAGATTTTGTGAACTCACAAAATATAGCTAATACATCAGTACTCACCTAGCTATAATAATACTTGTTGTAAGTTAGCTGTACAGTTCTGTTAGCTTCCCTGATGCCAATGACTTAGAAAAAAAAGTAATTCGCGATTATTGATTCAATTTAAAAAGATAAATCTGCTTACTTTTTTTGAAAGAAGATACAAGAAGCATTTTTTTTTGCATGTATATTAAATATAGAATATCATTGTTATTTAAACCTATAGTTACTGTTACACATTGAATAAAATAATATTGAAAAAACGCTGCATGTGCTGCTTCTTATTTGTATAGTAAGAAAAGGAGGTCATTTCGCGACACTTCAGGGTCGAAGGGAGATTTAAAAAAATGCTACGAAGTAAATTTTCTTGTATAAAGTTGGCGCAGTGATACATTTTGGAGACAGACATATATAAAGTGACTTTAATTTATGCAGCCAAACTCATACTGGAGGCTTGGAAAGTGATCAGTAACACGGATCGATAACACTTTTTAGTAATTTCTCAAAATAAAATCTTGACGTCCCATAGTAATGGACTCGGGGCTGGGCTTGCGTTTGTAAGGAACAGAAAAATAATAGTTTACTTATTTGACAAAAAGGGTCATTGCATCTTGTTACTGAGCACTTACCGAGTCTTCAGTAACAATTTGGCTGAATAAATTAAAGTCACCTTACATTTAAAAAAAAATTGTCTCATCTTTCGATTGTCACGCTTTAGTACCTACTTAGCTCAAATTAATTTCATAATAGTATGTAGTTTATATAAGTGCGGTAAGGAGGCAATAGCTGACGAGGACGATTTGAAACACAAGCGACAAGCGAGTGATTTAAACGTTACTAGTAAGTTATTGCCCTTACCTACGTGTATCATACCAAGTTTTTCAATGTATAGTGTGAAAAAATAAAAGAAACAAAAATTAATACTCCGAATGAACTTTATGAAGCAATACGCAGGCATTCTTCTTCTCTGCACAATATAATTTGACAACTTGACGGAAATAAACTGCTTTCAGTTTGGTGCGTTCGTCGGCTGCGTTCAGTTGGATCGTCGGGCGACCTCCACCTCATATACCTTGATAATATCCTGCTGTCAGTGGTAAGCAGCTGTTATCCGACGATCAAACTGATTGTAGCATACGAACACATAAAACTAAACGCAGTTCATTTCCGTCAAGTATATCTATGGTAAACAAGGAACGACTGCCAAAACATTTTTCTCAAAAAGTAATAAATAAATAATAACTAGTGCGATAAAAATTACTCTGCAGTTCGACAATCAAACTGAATGTAGCCTACGAACACATAAAACTGAACGCAGTTCATTTCCGTCAAGTCTATCTATGGTAAATAAGGAACGACTGTCAAATTTTTCTCAAAAAAATCTCATTTAAAAAAATTCTAATTGACAATTCGACAGCAAAAGGCAATTCAAAAACTCTGCTGTGTGATCCGACGTACGTACACACCACAGCGCCCTATGATTATTCTCCTCTGGACGCAAATTACATTACGGCTTTACATAGGTATTATATACAATTATACACTGCGGCATGTGTATTATATACCGAACACTCCGAAAGTTCTTGTGCCATTGGAATAAGATTGAAAATCCATTCATTCGAGAGAGATGAATCCTGCTGCAGAGACCAGCGTGCACGCACGTCACGCGATCGCTTTTTGTTTTTCGATTTCAGTGGAATTTCTTGGGTTTGTGTTTTTGGAAAGTAATTTTTGTTAGGACTTTGGTAAAAAAAAATCTCTAACGTTCTTTTAACATTGGTTCCTTCAATGTAGATGTTATTTGCTTAAAAATTATGCTTTGCTTATCGAAATGTAATTGTATTGACTTTTTTTCTTTCCGGTGTTCTATTATATATAAGACCTTACAATTTGTGGTAGTGTCACTGGGAAAATACCTAATTCAATATAATTTAATTGGAGTAATTAATTTAATAATTTTACAATAAAAAAATCTTGTCGACAAAAAGGGCTCATCTCGAGGCATCATTTAGCGTATTATCTGTGAGTACGTATAGCTACTTGATAGCAGGTAAATAAGACAATATTTTTGTAAAAAACTAAAAAATATCAAGTATGCGTGAAATAAAATTCGAAATAGAAAATATCGGGATGGAAATGGAAACGTTATATTGGAAATTAACACAATCTAAAATAGTTTCGCCAAGTGCGACTTAGACTCGCGCACAAAGAGTTCCGTAATACGGGTAGGGAACCCTAAAACATGGTAAATAACAACAATATAGATGTCTCAGCAACAACAACAACACAAAACAACCCGCTAATGCGGTAGCGCGCGACAAACAATTTGGATCCCGCTGATTACGGAACCCTGATTATATTATTTTTTGTTTTACTTTAGAATATGTACAGCAATTTTACCAAACATATGTATTGCCATCTTTAAGACAGAGGCAAAACAAATTACGTTTAAAAAATGCTACTTTTTCCAGGTTTTTTGACGGGGGTCGAATGGTCTAAGGGGTCGGGTGAGGTTAAATTTTTTTAAATATTTTATAATTTTTGTATATACACCTATTAGGGTGACAAACAAACGGACAAACAGATAGCAGAGGCTTAGTAATAAGGTTCCGTTTGGCGCCCTTTGGGTACGGAACCCTAAAACCATGTCGAGGATAGAGTTCTACATTGACGACAATGTATTTGCATATCTATGGCAGCAGTCTCATCCATCCATCCATCAGCCTGTTTCGTTCACTGCTGGATAAAGGCCTTTCCAGTATTTCGCCACTCTTGGCGGTTCCCCTAGAAGAAATGCCCATACTCTCACACGCTGGGCAGGCGGGTTGGTGACGCCGCGCCGCTGCTCGTCACCAGTCTGTTTTATATAAGGCCCGGCAATTGGGGATGGATAAACCGCCATCCATCGGTCCCAGGAAATGGTGGGCCGCCTGGTTTTGTCTGAGAGCTGTTCTCTTACTCTCCCCCGAAGTTATTCGGGAGGTTTGCGAGTAAGATGGTGGTACCTCCACAGTCGAGCCCGGCATCAGATCTACCACCTATGAATATATCAGTCTCATATTAAAGTATTGTGTTAAGAATGTATTTATTATTACTAACCTACATAGTGTAATAAGTGTGCATAGTTGATCTTATGTAACTTAATAATTATACTTTGTTCTGTACTATTAGTAATAAGCTTTATTAAGGCCTGGCTCGGGACACAACAATTATATTCGTTGATTTGTGTTAGAAAATCTACTTTAGAACGCTCGCTTCGCTGGCACTCATAACCAGTGAATTTTCGAGTTTTTTTGGTACATTACGAATAAGTATTGACTGTAAGTACTTTTTAACGTCACATCGGAAAATAAACTATGTTTTATTAGTATAGCGATTATTTTAGACATAAGACTCAAGCCGCTTAGATAAAAAACGTATTTATCACATAAAAAGGCGTTTTTTACAAAAATAAAATTTGTCGTGTGAAATGTGTTTAAATATGTCTTACATGTGTTAAAATTATGTTATGAAGTTATTCGGGGGAGAGTAAGAGGACAGCTCTCAGGCAAAAAAACCAGGCGGCCCACCATTGCCTGGGACCGATGGATGGCGGTATATCCATCCCCAATTGCCGGGCCTTATATAAATCAGAATGGTGACGGGCAGCGGCGTCACTGGTGCAAGAGTTTCGGCACCGCGCTCACCAATCCGCCTGCCCAGCGTGTGTGAGTATGGGCATTTCTTCCAGGAGGACCGCCAAGAGTGGCGAAATCCTGGAAAGGCCTATGTTCAGGAGTGGACGAAACAGGCTGATGAATGGATGGATGTCTTACATCGAAAAGATTAAGATCTGAAAAAACATGTCTGTAAGTCTTATATTGATCAAGTTAGTAGTTGACTCAGCATATTGAAGCAAAAGCCCATGTTATATTGAAAAGCAAATATGCCCAAAAATAAATAAATAAATAATCTACGCCATTTAGGGAGTCCACGAGAAAACTAAGAGAAAATGTATATTGATAATAAAATACCATTTAACAAAAATACAATTTTCTCTATTTAAGTATTGATAAAATAACGCCCGAGCTGAGAATGGGGCAAATTGAATAAACGCGAGTGGAGCCTAATTAGCCTTTTTTTTTAATTAGCTTAATTTGTTATAAATTTTAATTATGGCCAGCCAACTACTATAACTAAAGCGAAACGGACTTATTTCATTATGACAATAACATGGTATTCTCCAGGTGGAGTGACAGTGTGAACTGTTTCTGAAACACTGTTTCTCACTTCACTAATGACTTTTACATTTACGTGCATGTTTTTCTTCCGAAAAACTCATTTAAACTTCAGGATTTGAACCTTGTTAAAATACTGAGAGTCCCTACCCATTGAGATCTTCCCCCGCTACTGAGGTGCAATTGTGTAAGCCAATCGTATTCAAATTCATTGTCATATGACTATTCGGCTAAGCAAATCAGCCCGTTTGACAATTGAAATCGTACATTGTTGGCTGTCAAATGAATACGATTGTCTTATTTTATTGTTGACAACCTAAAACGTACGATTTCAATTGTCAAACAGGCTTATTTGCTCAGCCGAATGACAATCGAATTTGAATATGATTGGCTTACACAATTGCACCTCTGAAGCCAGTTATAATTTAAAACATTCCAATTTATTCATTCAACTTGCATGCAAATCGTAACTCTCAAATCAAAATGGCGGAGGAAATATAAATAGTTATAATTAAAACTCGTTTAATACCCATTAATAGGCCGAGTTCACGGTAAAACCGCACTTTATGGGGGTTGCCAGTCATAAGAACGGGGATTTGATTCTCAGTAAAGACGGAATGACTCAAATGGTGGAGTTATTAAGGGTCCTGGTTATTGGCCACACACACCCCATGTGTGCTCAAGTTTAAATTAGGTAATAAAATGGAATAATGAAATAAATGAGAAGTAATAAAAACCATGTAGAAACAAATACTTGCGTCAAAAAACTAAATGACTACTAATATCTTCGAACGAACTACGAATTCACCTTAGATACATCATCCCTGACATTGAGCACCTCATTTTGCTTCAAGAAGAACTGAACTCTATGACGTTTCGTTATGGTTTAAAATAGCGCGCTCTGAGTCGTGGCTGTTACGAGAACCGAAACATCACGAGCTTCCCAAAAATCGTGATTTTCTTTTAAAAAATCGTATTTGCGGTACAATTCAAAACAATTACCTTTGTAAAGTACCTTTTTTTAATTATCTGTAATTTTCATAATAATTTGGCAACGTGAACAATTTATAAAACGAAAAAATCGTGAAAATTCGACCAAGGTTCCGAATTTTTTTCGATCGAACAAAGTGTAACTTATCACAAATCCAATCGTTAAAAACTGCAGAAAAGATGTATCTAAGACATATATTTTTTCAGACACAAAATGTTACAATCTCATGGTCTAAATTTTATTTGAAAGAAGACAAAGTCAGGATATGGGGGGATCTAGAGATAAACCGCGCACACAGACAGACAACCAGACATCCCCAACAACCTACAGTCCCACTTTCTTTAAAATAAATAATAATAATAATAAATAAATCGTTTATTGTGAACACTTAAACATAGTTACCAAACATGTTCTCTAGTCCCCTATATATATATATATATATATTCGGTAAAGTCCGAAAAAAGTCAAAAATAGGTGCGATGATGAGCGAAGTGAGGAGGAGCGTGTTAGGTTGACATGTTAATAAACAATGGGTGCCGAGCGGAGCGAGGCGACCCCCGAAGTTTTGTATAAGATTACCTGGGTAAACCTAGGTTTATCCTATCTTCTAGTATTGCCTCTAACATATATACAAGGTGACATTAATTATAAAGCCAAATTCGTACTGGAAACTGTAAACACAGATCAATATTTTTTTACGTAATTTGTAAAAGAAGAGTTTAACTTTTTGTTTTATTGACTTGGGGCTGGGCTTGTGTAGGGAACATACAAAATGATTTTCGAATTTCTCACAAAGGCTAATCGAACTTTCATACTGACTACATACCGAGAATTCAGTATGAATTTAGTTGCATAAATAAATGTCACCTTATACATATTTTAGATTAGGATCCCATAAAAACCAGCTAGTTTCCAAAACACGCAGGAGGATAACAGAGGGAAATCTAAAAAAAAAGTCATGAAAAACATTAACAGGAAAAAAAACATTACACACACAAACGTAACAAGTACCTTTACGACATATGCCCGAAGGTAGTTGCAAGTGTGCATCTGTCAACAGCTAACACTCGTACAGCCGCTTTTTACCGACGATATTTACGGACCAGCAATATTTATATTTAGGGCACGCAGGTTACCTCGCATAGTTTCCTTCACCGTTCAGCCAGTGGTAATACATACAAAAAATTTCAATATAAAATTCGAAAAACTCATTAATGCAAAAAAATAAGTTTAAAATATATTCCTTCAAAGCAAAAGACATCAACGGGTTGCCTTTAAAAAAAGTGTTGCTTCTGATATTTCTTTTATTTTCTAAAATAATATCCTTTTTTTGAGTAACACGGTGTACTTAAGTAAAAAACTTTTATTATTACCTGAAATAATTATAATTAACTTTCTTCGGAGGCAAACATGGTTACGCGGTGGTTACCCGTTTGACACTGTAAAGTGACAATGTATGACATACTGTCAAACGGGGAACCGCCGCGTAACCATGTTTGCCTCCGAAAAAATCGTACGAATACAGTGAAACTAGTCAGGCGAAATCTGACTATTAAAATCGTGAGTAGACGTTCCAATAGCATTATGAATCTTACTCTGGTCAAATAAGCAATACTAGGATTTATAATGTGCTAAGAGATATTAATAATAAAAATTTTCATTATATTAAACCTAAATTATATAATATAAAATTTCAAATCAAATTATTCAATTCATTATTAATACTCCATTATGTAAATTAAATGTCAATTTGTACAATTTCATATTTTTTTTCTAAATCAGTAATTAATTTTAATCAATCTAACACGTTCTTAATTTATGTGAATTTTATTTAATGTTAATTTTAATTACTTTGTATTTATTTTTAAAACGCATGCACTACAACCCAATAAAGGGTATCATGTAATAGATTGTTATTATTAACTACGCCAGCTTCATAAGTACTACCTACATGAATACATACAATAAATTAATTATGAATTATTATTTGTATTTTTAGGGTTCACTACCTCAAGAGGAAAAACATAACCCTTATAGGATCACTTTGTTGTCCGTCTGTCTGTCCGTCTGTCTGTCCGTCCATCCGTCCATCCATCTGTCTGTCAAGACCCTTTATCTCGGAAACGCGTAGTGATATCGAGTTGAAATTAAAACCATATACTCAAATGTACAGTCCCTTTAAACTGTAAAAAAACCAAACTTCTAAGTTAACGTAAAAAAAGATACGGCAGTTTATGCTGTAAGAAACGTATATTTTGACACTCAAGGGAATCAAAATATTGAGGGACTCGCACTTGTCCAGTTTTTCATATAATAATAATTTCCCAAGCCGAAAATCAAAGCCTTGATTTAAAAATATATATACTGTATATTATTTTACCATCCGATAATGTCGCTTATAAGGATCAAATTCTGGGAAGTAATGTCAAACGGCAAACTAAAGAGAAGTACAGTTTTTTAAGACTGCAAACTTTTGTAGGTAGTATAAGATTCAGCGGGCCCAATAAAAAGGTTCTTACAGACACACGACAAAGTTATTCTATTATGATTTCTCATTTTGAGGTACGAAACCCCTAAAAACAGCTGTTTCAGAGTACATAGTTAAAATTAAATTACCTACTTGACCAAAATGTTCGAGCAGCAGATTTTTTTTGCGATTTCAGTGTTGACGGAATAGTAAAAGTTCTTTAATTTAATTAATTCTTTACAATTTTCATCTTGAGGCTCCATATAAGGTAAGATTGGGCACCTCATTTTTCATCAATCAGAACTGAACGCTACGACGTTTGTTTTTAGTTCAAAATAGCGCGTTCTCAGCCGTGGCTGTTACGACCACCAAGAAACACGCGCCCACAAAAACCCACGTTTTTATTTAATAACTTTGCTTTAAAATATTCAAAGACGCATTGACGATGTCATTTGTTAATTTATTTTTAAAATCAATTTCAAGGCTATATGATTTTTAGAAAAGCCCTATGAATCTATCATATCGGCCCTGTAGTCTACTGTCTATATTATTTTTCTATACCGATTAACCAAGTTACACAATGTGATATGCTCATTTGAAGTTGTGCATCTAGCCTTATACGGACCTATAAACTTTTAATTTCAAATCGGTGCCTTAGGGGAGTGGAGTGAGGGGGACTTACTCCATACAAATATGCGCTCACGAACTAGATTATGCCGTAAGGTCGTATGCGGCAGAACAGTATTTTTCATTTAAAATGACAACTATAAGTAATTTAATAAATCCAATCGGCCATATTGAAGAGTATTTGTAGACTAAATTAAATAAAAAACTTAGAGGCTTCATTCGCTCCCGTTTGTCAGTAAAATGGAAATCTCAGTTTTAAAAGAGATTTTCTAAATATTTTTTTCTTTGCTATGAAAATTAATCAATCAACTAAACCTTCGGGCAAAATGATGTCAATGAAATGCTTAATTAGTATATAAATTGGTAATTATATATGTTTTTTTATTGCTGAGAAAAATGGAGATCCATGTCGCCAAAATTTCGTGGCGCGTCGCCTTAAATATAATGTAGGTGAGCTTACCTCAAAGTCGTTCATAGAGACGAGTTCTATATTCTATATTTGTTTTCCCCTTATTAGTTACAAAAATCAAGCCGATGTAGCCGACTTTCTTTAATATTAGTTTTAGTGCTGTCAAAACTAAACTTTACGTTACGTAATTCAGCTTATATTATGTCCATTTTGGAACTATATTGCAATAAATAAATTTTAGTTTTGATAGAATTAAATCTAAATCTGAAACCTTTAAAATCAGGGTGTCAAGAAAGAAAAAAATATATACCTTGAATTTTCACCCAAAATTTTATCATTTTTCTAAGCTATGTCTATGCAGCTCACCGGCCTCCGCCACCTAATTGCACCCCGCAACCCGCACCCCTCATCCGAGTGGCAGCGACCAGTGAGGGTGTCCACGCGATTAGTGTATTTTGAGTAAAGAAAAACGTCTTATTATGATGTACTGGTACTTTATTTAGAGATCCCAGTATTTAAAATAATATCTTTACCGATCATACTAACATTCTAACTATTCTTGCCTTTGCTTTTACTCCCATCAAAGCGCAATATCGGCGACGATAAATGCTAAATTTTACAAGAGTGATGCGCAAATCATTATACAGAAGTCGTCACGTCAAAGAATTCGGTGCACTAAATTCAACCTCCATCGGTTGCTTAATGCCTTCATTAATACACATCACGAGGTAACAAATTTCATTAGAGCCCATCTCGAAGTGACGGACGGACAATGACTCGGCAGTAAGTGTAAAGGCGCCGGCGAGGGCGCGGTGAGGTGCGTGCCGAGATTATTGGAGTACTGGGAAAATGCAAGGGAATGGGATAAATGTAAAGCTTTATCCAGATTCAAGTGGTGAAAATGTATTCTCTCAAACATATTTGTTTAAATAAGACACTTGTACTTGTCCACAAAACTATTATATATTTCAATACACCCAACCAGTTTCGCTTCTAAGCATTTTCTAGTTTTTTTTTTTTAATAACTGAAGTAATTACACAATGTTGTTTACATATTTCTTTTTTTTTATGGCACGGATGAGATATGTAAACAATATTGTGAAATTACATCAGTTATTAAAAAAAAAAAACTATAAATGCTTATTGTATTGAAATATATTAAAGTTTTGTGGACAAGTAAGAGTGTCTTATTTAAACAAAGATGTCTAATAAAATAAGTTCCACCATTTGCAGAAAATCACAACCATCAATATTTTATTATCTCAAAGCTAAAGACATCAACGGGTTGCCTTTATAAAAAGTGTTGCATACGATATCCCTGTTATTATCTAAAAGAATAGATATCCTTTTTAGGGTTCCGTAGTCCGACAAGGAACCCTTATAGTTTCACCATGTCCGTCTGTCCATCTGACCGCGGCTTAGCGCAGAGACTATTAATACTAGAAAGCTGTAATTTGGCATGAATATAAACATTTATCACGCCGACAAAATGGTTAAATAAAATCTCGTTTTTTTTTAAGGTTACCACTCATACACGTAAACTGGGGATGAATTTTTTTTCTCGTCTATCCCATAGTGTGTGGTATCGTTGGATAGGTCGTTTAAAAACATGGTGGGTATGTGAAAACCATTTTTCGATTTAGAGATCTGTTGGCGAAATATTAAGCTTTAAAGTGAAAATTTTAGTTACAGTGGAGCGTCCCCCCCCCTGCTGGCTAAACGGTTGTTTATAGAAATGTGAAAAAATTCACAGAAATAGTATATATAATGTATTTAAAAGGAAAACTATCGCAGCTAAGTAGGCTTTACAGGTTTACGAGTACAGGTCGCGCCAAACTTTTGGTCCCCTATAATGTATGGGACCAGAAGTTTGGCGCGGTCTGTATTAGTAGACCAACTTATATGTACCGGGCAACTACGAAACCCTACATTGCACGTGGCCCGACACGCACTTGGCCGGTTTTGTATAATAATAATTTCCCTACCCGAAAGTCTTCTTGTGGTCTTAAATTTACCTTAGACCAGGATTGCGCAGGATTTTTCCACAAATCATAATGATATTTATTTTGCAGACTACTTGCTTTACTCACTTAATTATCGGTTTTATTTATATTAATTTTATAATATATATTATATTATATATTTTTATAATTTTTAATATATTTTTATTCCTAGATTTCTCTATTTTATGTAGGTGTATAATTAAATTTTTGTAGCCCAACCTAAATATTTTTTATATGTATTTCCCTTATTAGTATATAAGGTGGAATCGTAATACCTGCCACGGATGAAATAGGAGATACTATTATATTTATAGATTACAATAGTGAAGATAATTTATTGATCTAACTTCATAAATTTTTCCATACAAACAAATGTGCGTATAAATTTAAATTCATTTAATTGTATGAAACCGTCCGTCAAAGGACGCCGCTCTATCCGAGCGAGCGACTCGTCAAATAGTCAAAGGGCAGACCGCCTGCCGCCACCCCGTCCCCCACTACCCCCTTCGTCGCACGCGCTTGTTTTTGTTTGTTGTTGTGCCCCCACCCCAGTTCACTGTTTTCGCTGGTCGCAGAGGTGCGTATCTCGCGCGCATTCTTTAAAAATGCCTCCTAGACCACGATATTCAAATCAAGAATATCTTGAGATGGTATCGTGCTACCGCGAGTGTAACAACGTAACCGCGCATGCAGTAAACCTATACGAGCAGAGATTTGGTGTACGAGTGAGCCATCATACCATTGTGTACGGCCAAACCGGACATGATATTAGAACTGTGCGAGAACTAAAAAGGCGCATCAAGCGCGCTTTTCAGCAAGTAAAAAGTGAAACTGACACCTTAAATAAAGTGCAAAGACATGTACGCAAGCGTGCCTACATTTGTGTGCAACGCGAAGGCGGACTTGTGCAACAGTTTTGTAGATAAATAATACTGTTGCAAATTATGCAAATAACTGTAGCTAGGGTGTAATTGGTGTAAATAAGGTACAATTGGTGTAAAAATGCAAAGACAGAACATAATTTTTTTGTGTAATGTGTACCTACGGCAAAACATAATCAGGAGACCCGGCTTTAAGTGTGATGGGAAGTTTACCATCTTATTACATCAGTTTTTATCTGCGGAATGAATTAGAGGAATGCAATAACTGGTAAGTGCACTTTTAAACTTTTGCCTGCGTATTATTGGGTACTGGTTGGCCAACAGATCCAGCCGTTTGGAAATTTAACAGTACCCTAATTAGTTAATTTACCGGTGTCTTAATGACCAATGACGAAGAGTAATTTGCAATGTATTTCGTATTTACATCTACTTTGCGTGTGAGCGTAAGCACATTGGAGAGGCATGCAATGGCACCTATTCTCGTGTAGCACTTTTAAATTTCGAGCTAAAAAAAAACAAGAATTTTCATAGCAAAATAGACCTTAACGCGGAGGGATGACAGTTAAATGAGCTTGTATTATTTTGGGTTTTCACAACTCTACATTTAAGTTTGTGCTACACAGAATAGGTACAAATATCTCTACCTGGTAGAGACGAACTGGGCAGCTGATTTCATTCATTGAACGGTTAGAAAGAGATAGCAATTGTTATCATTGACTAAACGACTCGTCAAGCGTAATTTGTGAACCACGTTATGCAGAATGAAGAAAATGTTTATTTAATTACTTTACCTTCTCAAATTTATTTAACTATTCCGGGGTACGAAATTTCTTCACTAATGTAATCTATAAACATAATAGTATCTCCTATTTCATCCGTGGCAGGTATTACGATTCCACCTTATATACATATTATTTTTTTTTTATTCTAAAGACATTTATTGTAAAGATTAACTTTGACTTGTAGAAAGTATACTTTATGTATCTAATATCTATTTTACAAAATAAATATTTTGATTAGATTTGATTTAAAAATTTACAAAAATTGTGTACACTAATCTTGCACTCAACTACACTAGACCGCGTCATACACTGACTTGCAATTTCTTTTCACATTAAAAGACATTAATTAGTGCATCATATTTTATGGCTACCTGGAGTTTCTGTTTACTTTGGATCCGTTGAAAGACCTCTATTCATAATGGAGCCATCAGATCATCCGTTGAAAGACCTTTTTAAGGGCTTTACATCTTAACTTATTGTTGTAGAACCACAATATACATCGACTTCTTTCAGGTGTGGAAAAGTTAGAATTTAAAGAGTAGCGCATTTCAAAAATTTGTTATACGAGTAAGAGCACATAAAGACGAAAAAACATCTTTTTTCATATAATTTTTTCACTTTCCAGACAAAGTAGTTCAGTCAGTTGACTAAATTTCTATGAAAAGGTGAAAAAAAAGAACGCGCATTTTTTTATTCTTGTGTTAAGGGGGTAACTTTTTACCTCGGTACAAAATGCACATCATAATATTGTTTTCCTTACTTTTGAATAAAAAGTATGCAATAAATGTGTTTTAAAGCAACTTGCGGAAATAGTTTATTAAAATAAAGTCTTCACAAAAAAATTACGTAAATACTTTAATGTATTACATTTTGTTTGCATTACATTAACAAACTTAAAAGCGTGTTTACAGTTGTAATGTAATGCCGCTAAAATGTAACGCATAAGATTGAGTAATTTTCATGTGATCACCTAACTGTTATTATCAAGCAGTTTGCGCGAATTGTTATAAAACGCATTTCATCCATCCATCCATCCATCAGCCTGTTTCGTCCACTGCTGGACATAGGCCTTTTCAGGATTTCGCCAATCTTGGCGGTCCTCCTGGAAGAAATGCCCATACTCACACACGCTGGGCAGGCGGGTTGGTGAGTGCGGTGCCGAAAAACTTGCACCAGTGATGCCGCTGCCCGTCACCAGTCTGTTTTATATAAGGCTCGGCAATTGGGGATGGATAAACCGCCATCCATCATCGGTTCCAGGCAATGGTGGGCCGCATGGTTTTGCCTGAGAGCTGTTCTCTTACTCTGCCCCGAACTGTATACCTAATTTTTATTCAAAAGTAAGGAAAACAATATCATGATGTGCATTTTGCACCGAGATCCTCCGTTACCACCTTAAGTAGTCTATTAATTTTGGATACTCTATCATATCTTGATTTTTTTGTTAACTTGAATTCTAGAACCTTAAATATTATAGTTTAAAGCAATTGCAAAATAAAGTGATTTAATACCTACCATTCTTTTTGACATTCATTAAAATGTTAGTTAACTTAAATGTTTGTTATTTGGTCTGAGGTTTGTTGCATCCAAAGAATCACAAATCGATTCAAAAAATTCTTTCTTTACCGTGCTCTGTATACCCCCAGGAGCATTCATCCATTATAAGATAAATACCTACCTTTATTACTTCCGAAAATGGGAATCTGACTACCCAAAAAGTAGCAGTCATTAAAAAAATTATACTATTTGAAAAATTCCTTCTTCCACGTGCGTCTAATGTGACATGTACAATTGTACAACCAATCGACAATCTAACATAAGTAAGAAGAAATTTTCCAAATAGTATAAAATTTTTAATGTAATTATATATTTATATTTTATTACACAAATTTTGAGTCATTTTAGTCAAAGATATAAAGATTATGTAATTTGTTTTTAACCTGGAACAAATTTTTACCAACTTTGGTTACATTATCTTTTGTCCTACTTGTTAGTCTTTAAGTAAAACAAACATTCCAATGTCGCTGTTAAAATTATAATTATGACATTAATTAACGAAGTGAAACAAAAAAAATGCTTACAAAGCATCACGAAGCGTCACTTCATTATAACAATGGACAATCTTCATTGTATAAACAAGGAAAAAACTATAAAAAAGTCAGCTATGTCGATTGTTCGATACAACAATGAATTTGTTTGTAAGAAAATGCATGCAAATCCTGTCAGTTTGACGTTTCTATGTTTTCTTGGCGGGAAAAAGGTTTTAGTAATTGACATATTCTTGATTATTGTTATCAATGCTACTAAACATTGATGAACCAAGCCCTAGATTTATCATACAAAAACAGTTTTAAATTCTATACACCGACATAAAACGAGAATAAGATAAAAACCATGTTTAGAAAATAGGCCTTGTTGTACTAGTTTTAGATTTGCTTTCCGTTTTTTCGATTTAAGGAGAAAAAGTTATTTGTTATGCAAGACTGGAAAGTTAATTTTTGGCGCGAGTACCTTGTATTAGAACCTGAGCAAGCGAAGGATTCTAGGATTGAACCACGGGCGAAGCGAGTGGTTCAAATATTGAACACTGAGCGTAGCGAGGGTTTCAAAGGTACGAGACGCTAAATAACTTTGCTGCCGAGCGAAACACACCTTTTCACCTCACTAAAGCGAGGAAAATGTTAGGTACAAGAAAAACGTAAGCTTTTATGTATTTTTCGCGCGATTTTTCCGGAAGAAAACTCAACTCTATGTACCGCTTGCACGAATTCTGCAGGTGTTAAATTTATATCTTCGTCGCTGCTAGCCTCGCTCATATTTTATGATTTCTTTCGATTTTATCAAAAAACAAACCAAAATAATGGAAGGAAGTGAATTGAATAAAGAGAAGGAAATTCTAAGTTTTTGTTTTTAATCAAATTTTCTTGCTGGCCAGTGCGATTATTCTTTAAATGAGGCTGGCGCATGACATGAAATAAGTATTTGCATTTCAGTGGACTGGCTGCAGAGAATATAAACTATTACGAAACCAATGAGGTTCTATATATATGTAATATTATTGTACGAAACCTTTATTGAATAAAAATATTCGAATTTTAAAAACACTTTCCACGCTAGCGGATAAAGTGCGTTTTTCAACTCAGGTTTCGAATGATAAACGGAGCCTTTCCGAGCTTGTGAGGTGAAAAGATATTTTGCGTTCGTAGATCATACATAAGAAGTCGCAAAATCATAACAACCAGCCAGCTATTCAAGAACTCAATTATTATTATTTTTTATATCTTTCAACTTTACATTAATGCATTAGGGTAGAAAATTGACTGCATTCTACCGTCAATTTACGAGGTGATATTATTGAAACATTAATTATAATGAAGGCGAGTAAATACAAATAATCTTTACGTTTTTTGTATTATTTATTATGTTTTGGAAGTAAACTCGCTACCAGCATTTTTTTCCCTCCCTATCGATTTTGCACTTCTTTATAGAACAATTTGACATTCTTGCGACTCGGCGGTCACGCGCAGACTAAACCAGAAACCCTTTTTAAGTTACATTGAGTGGATTTTCGCCGGGTCGCTTTTGGTGCGCCGATGCAGAATCTAAGGCTTGATGGTTCATCAAGTTATAAAATGATAATTTTTGTAAGTCGTTATTTACCACAATCCCTCTTAGCACGTCTATTTTCGCATCTCGTATCGAAAGGTCTGACCCAAACTTGAAGGCACATCGCTTCCGGGACAAATTTCACGAAGGAAGTCCCGTAGATCAAGAGATTTTTGTATTTAGTACTTGACAATAAAAGTGCTTTGATAGGGGAGAGAACTTTATAATAAGCTCCTCGCCTGTCTGTCCGTCCGTCTGTCACTGGGGTCAACAGCTTCAGTCGTAATAGGTAGGTATGAGGTAGGTAGTTGAAAAAAGCGGTTCTCCCATTCAAGAAATCTTGAACAATGCAATTTTTTCCAAGGGTATTTGTTTAATTAGAAATGGTAATACACACTAGTTTCAAATTTGATATTCATCCATCCATCAGCCTGTTTCGTCCACTGCTGGACATAGGCCTTTCCAGGATGTTGCCACTCTTGGCGGTCCTCCTGGAAGAATTTCCCCTACTCACACAGGCTGAGTTGGTGAGCGCGGTGCCGAAACCCTTGATTGAACGATTAAAAGAACAAATAATAAATATTAGGGTTCCGTACTCAAAGTACTGCTAAATTATTTGAAGTCATTTCAGCGGCTTTTTATGACGCCTTGATGTTGCTATGGCGTCTATTTATGCTGTTGTTATTTATCATGTTCTTAGGGTTCCTTATCAGTATTGTATGGTGGTTTTTAGGTGGTAGAGCTGATGCCGGGCTCGACTGTGGAGGTACCACCGTCTTACTCGCAAATCCTCCCGAAGTTATTCGGGGGAGAGTAAGAGAACAGCTCTCAGGCAAAACCAGGCGGCCCACCATTGCCTGGGACCGATGGATGGCGGTATATCCATCCCCAATTGCCGGGCCTTATATAAAACAGACTGGTGACGGGCAGCGGCGTCACTGGTGCAAGGGTTCCGGCACCGCGCTCACCAACCCGCCTGCCCAGCGTTGTGAGTATGGGAATTTCTTCCAGGAGGACCACCAAGAGTGGCGAAATCCTGGAAAGGCCTATGTCCAGCAGTGGACGAAACAGGCTGATGGATGGATGGATTGTATGGTGGTGCGGAACCCTTTATTCGCGAGTCCGACTCGCACTTGGCCAATGCGAAAACATTCAATAGATTAATTCATCTACTGACTGAATAATGTAATGCCTGATCGGGGTCTAGCCAAAACATTAAGACAAAAATATCTTCTTTATCTGAATGAGAGAGAATATTCCTATCATCCACACATTACCAATGGATGGATGATATTTTAATATTAATAAAAACATTTACATGCCTATCCTAGAGGTACGGGACCTCTATGCGCCGGCGCCGGGGCGTGGTCATCTCCAAAAACCCCGTGTCAGTTGGCGCCAAAACCTTTCCGATTTGACTTTTTACTTTTTTTTCCTTCAAAGTCGCCTCGAAGCAAAGGCGTTGGAGCGGGCGCCGCCGTTAAAAGTAAAAAGGTTGAGATAATTTAATTTGTTTTTTTTTTGTTTATATGGCGATTGGTGACATGGATTTCACGCGTTTACGATTAGTTTGTAGGTAAGAATTAGTGTAGTGATTAATTTGTAGAATCAATAAACACTCGTACAGGATAAATTATGTAATACTAATTAAAAATATATTATTTATTTTTAATAAATGTAGGGAATATGGTAGCTGGATATGGGAAGGTTGTTGAAAGGGGATTGTAGGTAGGGTAATTCCAGGATAGTGGGATAGTTGCCCCAATGTCAAAATCTCGCACTTCCCGAAGAGTGGACAAACCCGTGACCCAATCATTTGAAAGCACACCCCTTTCCCACCTCACCTGCATCGGCGATATCCCAGAGTCATGCACGTGGCTCCCGTAAAAATATAAAACGTTTCTTGCCAATTTCTGTTTCACCCAAATAATTCAGTAGTGTACCTAGTATCTTCTGCATCTTTTAACATAAATAGTACTCAATTGTTTTGTTTTTATGTTATTATTTGTTCAGTTTTGTATTGTTAGTACGTTTTTGATGATTTTGAGTGTTTATGTATTTTAGATTTCTTTTATTGAAAAAGGCGTCTATCCTTTGTAAAACAGTAGATATTTTGTTATGTTTGTATCCCACGTTGTTTTGTTTCTTAAACATATATATTTTTACTAGCATCTACGAGTAAGTTATTTGCAAGATCGTGATGTCACGTAAATATAAATGAAAATCTGTCGTTCAACAGCGAACAGTTGCCTGGACTAAAGAAGATCTAGCTGTAGCTATGGAAGAATTGAAGAAATAATGGGGTTGGGTTCATATGGTCTAGATTGTAAAACGACTTGGTAGGTAAAACGTCAAGTTAATGAAATATAATGGACTTTCGGTACTCCGCCAAGAATGCTCTAAATATGTTAAATAGGTAATAGTTTAATCTTAAAAAAATTGTATTTTTTTAATCCTTTTACCTATTTCATCAATGGGGTCTCAATACCACACTTAAGGCAACTATCCCAAAAAAATAAGGTTTAAAAAAATTCAATAATAGCATAATTAATAATGTTTTCTTATAAAGAATACCAAATGAACATACACAAAGAACCATAGACTATAGAACCACTAACTATATTATTTAAATAAAGAATCACTATGAGAAATACAGATGAAAATTGAATTGTTGGACATCATCTATCATGGACATATATTCCCACAAAATCTATTTTGTCATAAACAAAAACAACCAGTGAAATCTACTTCCCTGTTTAGGTTACCGTACCCAAAAGGCAAAAGGGAGCCCTGTCTGTCTGTCCGACCGTCCGTTTGTTATGGTTCTCTAGCTCGTAGACCTCGTGAACGAAATGAGTTACGGACCTGAAATTTGGTAATTTTGTGTAAAATGTTTACCGGAAAACTGAATACTGAATTAAAAATTCAATAGAACCATTTTTCTTATTTTTCTCTTACCCTGTCATAGAGATTTTCATTATCTAGAGCTAATTGAGCAGAGTTAAATAATACATAATTTATAATTTTTTAACCGGTTGGGTAGTGTAGAATTAAATATTAGCTGTGGAAAAGTACAAGTGTTTTTTTATCACAACAATATAATTTTTTATCTTTAACGATAAAAATGGCCTTCCCGTCAAAGTCGGTAGATTTAGACCACTTTAGTCATGACAATTTTTTATTCGGAATTTTTCTGTATTACCTATGTGCCATCGAAGAGATGGCCACAGATCTACTTTTTGCTCTTATTACCATTACAATACGGGCGAAAAGTAGGTCTGCGGCCATTTCTTGTTTAAACAACAAGTAATGAAAACGTTCATTCATGTAGTTTGTATAGGCTGAGACCAAAACAAGCAAACATTTTTCTTTCAGTGATTGTTTCAATGTAACAGAACCTTAATAGAGAGAGGCCCAACTCATACTTGGCCGGTTTTATTTTATATTCTTTGATGAAAAGTTCGATTAACTCCCGTCAAAACTCATACGCACAATGGTCTGAATAAAACACACTTAAAGATCGTATCTAGTAACTAAATTGGCTTTAGGATTTATAGCAACGAAATCCTTTGCCGAAACAAAAAAGTTTTCATCTACAGCATTAGTCATTTTTTGAATCCTAAACCGGAGGGTTCTATCTCAAAAAAGGTTTTGGGCTGCCGCCAACAATTAAAGTAGACCGAAAAACGGTTAGAACTTCTAATGACTGTAATTATAAACGATTTTATTACAAATAAAATGAAGTTTTTACAAAGCACGCGCCGAGCGCCGCCCGCGGCTGTTTTTGGAACTAAAGTTTAGGCCGCATGTTCGGTTCAGCCACTGGGTTTAGATTTCCGAACGGGATGTCGGCAATTAGTAATTTTTGGGTGAATCATCATTTGTAAGGATTTTAAAACTTGCCATTTTATTTGGCTAAAGCCTGAGACAACCACAAAAAGGATGTTCTTAGTAATGTTTCGTGCGCCGGTAAGTGTTACGTAGTACCGGCGCACGAAACAGTAAGATCTTCTTTCTTTCGGTACGAAATATTATCGCCTCTTATCAAAGAATATACAGTACAAAGTAAAAAATAAATGTGGTATCCTTTGCCCGCGGTTCCAACCGCATTTGTTCAGTCTGTGCCCCGATTTCGGCTTTGGCGTTATTTTATCAACACTCCTTATAACCTTTGATGTTGACCAGGGTCATTAGTGTCACAACAATTATAAAAAAACCCCATCTAAACCCATACAGTATTTCTCGAGTTAAAACGGAACATACATACAGACAAAAATTTAAAAAAAAATAGTTTTGGCTTTTGTACAATACTAATTAATATCTGATATGATAATGATAGACGATAATGATAATCCATTTTATTTAAAATTTTGAAAAAATATCAGTGTGCAGACTCACACGACTTTCTCATACTTTACCTGGAATGAAAAAGGTTATTTTATTGCAGATTTGATTTTAATATGGTCTGGGCCAATGCCATAATTCGCTTGATGATGGGAAGCGCCGCCGCGCCGTTAAGACCTCGGATGAAGCGCGCTCCCCAAAAAGTACCGAAACAGTAATAAAGTCACCACTTTCCTGGTACAGTTTCTCATCCCGTCTTGCCAGAGCCCTAAAGTTGCGTTCACAACAGGGCGGATACAAATACAAATTAATACAAATTTATTTATTGATACAAAAAAAACTTAACCTAGAATAACAATATTGTTTTAAGGCTAAGTATATAAACAGTACAAGTGATCAACTGACTCTTAATAAGGCGAGGCCTGTCATTTAAAAGTCAGTTTCTTCTACTCAAGGTGATACAGGTTGAATTTAGCCAAAAAGAGAAGAGCATGCAAATTCCTAACGAAAGGTACAAATCTTATATTACTGTATGATTGATTAATTAGTGTGTGTTTTTTGAGAGTGATGAAAGAGGATGTGTGTTTGTGTGTGTGAGTGTGTGTTATGAGTGAGGAATTGAGTAAGTACATCAGTCAGTCAGTGTGAGTAAGTCAGTAAGTGAAAAAAGCTCGAAAAAGGTGATTTTGAAGTGCGTAAGTAACTAGGTTAATGAATTAATAACAAAATATAAAATTTATTCAGAAATTTTTAAAAGATCTTCTGTGGAATCGTATCTAAAAGTTTTAAGCAGAGTAAAGAGAGTTTTTTTACAATCTATAAATGTAAGTTCAAAAAGAGACCAATTCTTGCTTAGTTTATTGTACAAATAAGGACCAAGAATGCAAAAAAATCGGGAATAAAATTTCGTTTTATGAATTATAATTCCGCAAACACGGTCCCTTCGTCGTTTTGACTCTAGAAACTGAGGGTCATAAGTTAATAATCTGTGTTGTCTGAGAATCACGGTTTGGATAAATAGTTGTCGTACAGTCAAGACCTGACATTCCGCAAATAATTGGTCTGTGGGAAAAATGAACTTTTTAAAAAACATCACCTTCAAAACTGCTCTCTGAGCTCTCTCGACCTGCAGCATTGAAGACTTGTCTGAGCCACCCCAGACTGATATGCAATACTTTATAAGCGATTGACATAGTGCATAGTAGATTGTGAGAAGCAAGTTATGATCTGCAACATGTCTGAGCTTTTTAAAGATTAGAATAAGTTTTCTTATCCTTCCAGAGAGGGTACGAAGATGATGATGAAAATTTAATTGTTCATCGATGTGAACGCCAAGATATTTAATAACCGGAACACGTTCGAGTGCAAGACAATTGCAGTTACCAGGGCTGTCACAACGATGGGCCCTAATGGTAAGATTTAAAAATGTGTCATTCCTAATTGAAAAAGCAAGAAATTTTGATTTCTGGATGTTAAGAGTCAGAACGTTTGCCTCCAAACATTTCATTACAATACTCAGGCCATTTTCAGCATTTTGTACAGCAGAGTTCCAGTCGTTACCATCAAATATTATAGCTGTGTCATCAGCATATGTGATTATTTGACCGTTCGATAAAGACAAATCACATAAATCGTTAACATATATCAAAAATAGGCTAGGCCCTAAGATACTACCCTGAGGCACACCGTAATCCAATAAAGCGTCCTGGCTAACATATTCCCCTATTTTTACTCTTTGTGACCTGAGTGACAAGTAGTCAGCAAATAATTTTAAGGGTAAACCTCGGATACCGAAACGCTCCATTTTATTCAGAAGTATAGGTACAGAGACCGTATCAAAGGCCTTACTAAGATCTAGAAATATGCCAATACACTTTTTCTTACTATCTAGCTTTTTTGCAATTTCTCCGGTGAGTTTTAAAACTGCATCCTCGGTGGATTTGCCCGAAATGAAGCCAAACTGGTTTTGTGATAATAAATTATGTTTAGTCAAATACGAATTTAATCTGTTTTTCATGAGACGTTCCAAAATTTTTGATAAAGCTGGCAGAATCGAGATAGGCCTATAGTTATTCACATCGTCTCTGCTCCCACACTTGTAAACAGGATGGATAAGAGCTATCTTGAAACAAGTTGGGAAAACACCCTTGGTAAAACTAAGATTGCAAATGTAACATATAACTGGAATCAAAACATGTGCAGTTAATTTTAATATTTTGGTAGATATATCATCCCACCCCGTTGCACAGTTTGATTTCATATTGCGAATAGTAGTCGCTATTTCACTTTGATCAGTGTCATACAATGTGAAAGAATTAACAGGCGAGTTTGAAGATATTGATGGTTTGAGTGGAACTGATGGCACATTTTGATTACTGTTTTGAACTAGTAACTCAGCTAGACTCTTTCCAACATTTGCAAAATAATTATTAGCGTCATTGACAGATGTCTCTGGATTACTCTGAGATAACAAGTCAAAATTCGACCTTTTTTGTGAACTCAAGTCTGCAGCGTCTCTGATTATATTCCAAATCTTCTTGGGGTTTTTAGACGCTTTTTCCAGTTCAGTTTTGTGATAAACTTGTTTAACTTTTCTTAGTAATGAGTTACAGAAATTCCTGTATCTCAGGTAAGTAGTTTTCAGTATTTCATTCGTAGGAGTTTTCCTGTGATTTATGTACATTCTATCTCTGTTTTTTATGCAACGCAGTAACCCAGATGTGATCCATGGCTTTATAATTCGTTTACTACGGGGAACAGGTTTAACGGTCGTATTACTTGCTATAACAGCGTTTAACTTGTGTACTAACATTTCAGCAGCAGTATTGACATCCTTAGTTCTAAAAATTTCATCAAAGTTAGATTTTTCAACATGTTCTACAATTTTATTTAGGTCAACTTTTTTATTTAGATTAATTGATTTATTAATTTTAATCGATGCAGAGCCGATTGCTAGGCCGATTGTGAAATGATCAGTCATAGTTGTTTGAATGACACACGTAACTGAGGGTAATTTAGTTTTCAGCATAACATGATCTAAGCATGTTTTGAGTCTAGTACTAAAAGTATGCGCTGGTAATAGACCTAACATAGACAAGGATTCGAGATAATCCAAGCCAGAGTTGTCAATTGTTTCAGGTCTAATATTAATATTCATGTCGCCGACAAAGACTATGTTGTTGAAGGAAGATAGAGAGGCGAGGAGTTTATTCGCTGATTTTATAAAGGTCTCAGTTTTTTTAATGCCACATGGACGATAAATTCCGGCGATTGCAGTATCCTTTCCGAATTCCATAAGTAAACAATTTCCTTCTGGAAATTCCGGTTCGGTAACTTTACACTGTAACCCATGCTTTATATAAACAACAACTCCTTCATTTTGTGTGTTACAGTTTTTAGTAGCAAAGCTGGTGTAATTGGCCAGGGGAGGAGGCATGGATAGTTTATTAATCCAGCATTCCGTAAGCACAATAACATCTAGGTCAACTTGTAGTTCAGCTAAAAATAATTCAAATTGGCCCATATTATGATCAATACTTCTAATATTTTGACATATGATACGTAATTTCCTATCCTGCATCTTCAATAGCTGCGATGCTGTTTTAGTGTCAGTTTCATAGGGTGCAGAAATATTGTAATCATCTAAGTCATTCGCTATTTGTTGTATGTGATTCATGTTGAAATATATTTAGGGAAAGGATTCAAGATAACAGTTGCAGTTTCCAAGATTGAGAGCAAAATATTCAACCAGTCTGAAACAACAAAAATAAAAACAATAACTGACAAAACTGAGATAGAGTACACGCAGCGAATAAACAACAAGAAGAAACTTGGGAGACAGTGTAAAGTTTTATAACTAGCAATGTAGTATGGGAATATATGGAAAATGTATTTGTGATTGGTGCGTGTGTGTAAAGTTTTGTAACCAACAATATAGTGTGGGAATATGTGGATAATACTTTTGTGATTGCTGTGTGTGTAAGTGTAACAAGACATACAATAGTTTACTGACATAATACAATATGATATACCACTTAACAAAAAAACAACAAAAATAAAATACATGCACGGATCCAGTCATATTTTAGGTTTTTTCAATTTCAAGGTGTCGAGTGTTTCGGGGTTTTTGACCAATATTAGTGGTGAGCCTTCTTCTTTTCTAAGAAATATATTTCCATTAGAAGTCCAGCAGAAATTGTAGTTTTCACTTTTTTTAAAGTCGCGAGCTAGATAGTGCAGTCTCTTAGATTTAGCCGTGAGATATTCAGACACATATACGGGATTTTTCGGCCATTCTAGTCCTAATAGGCGAGAGTTCAGTTTCTCCGAGGTCTTATTTTGTTTTTTTATTGCCTCAAAAAGATTCTTTTTAGTAAGGCTGTTTGATAGCTCGGAGATGATGGCTCCCACTTCTTGATCCGATTTACTGGGCAACCTATAAACATCTCTAATGTCACAATCACGTAGATCTAATTTCAGGCTCTTAAATAAATTTCGGACGATAATGAACAAGTCTTCTTTAGTTTCTTTAGGTTTTCTTTGCACTTTTCTTAGCTCAAAACAGTATTTTCGTTCATTACGCTCCATAGTCTCGATTTTTTCTTCTATCTGGTTAAGTTTCAGGGTAGTTTTGTTGCGGTCGTCTTCCAGGTTGCCTATTTTAGTGTTCAAATCCTTAATTTGTTGAGACACAAATCCAATAGATGTCTCAATGTCTTTACTGCTAGTTTGGATAGCATTGTTTTGGTTTTGCAACTCCGTCATACGACTATCAAAGCGGTTTTCTAATGCGGTTATTCTTGTATTCTGTTCTACCAACATGTTTTCGATCATTTCTTTTATTTCGATTTTAAAGCGTGAAAAATATTCCTCTAGGTGTACCTCCGTTGGTTGGCGAAGTAGTTTGTTTCTGACTGTTATGTTTGATCTAGAATTTGAATCTGCCTCTAAATCAAAGGTTTGATTTACTACACGCTCTGGTATGGGTGAGGAAGTAGGTGATCGTTGTAGTGGCATAATAAAATGCAAAAATAAATTTGCGGTGTATGGGGATCGAACCAGGTACCTTGGTATCAGCGAAACGACGCTAGGACGACTCGGTCATGCAGATAAGCAAAGGTCTTAGCGAAAAAGCTGACCACTTGCGAGGAATGTGTGATGAGATGACTTTAAGGTGGTTTTGCAATAGTATATCTGTCTTGCTCACCCGTTGATGTCTTCGTCACACGCGCGGGCAGTCTTCGGTTTGAAATGAAACCAAACGATAACAAAACTTGAGGTAGGTCATGTATTCTAACGGTCGTGCACAAATTATGACATGTTTTTGCCTTATATATTCTTAGTTAAGACAGCTAAAGAAGCAGGGTTTTCAACACTTTAACACTACAATTAGTAGCTATTCTAAGATATATTTCACAAGCACTAAAGATGATTATAAACTCGTATATATATTTTATATTCGGAGGTCGCGGAAATAAGCTCTGTCTGCAATGGCAATGGCGGCCGACTGTTGAAGTAGCGGAATAGTAGCGGAACTTTACAGATTCCATACAAAATCGAGTTGCGTTCAAACTATAACGTAACCGTAATGTTTTCATGCTAAGGCTACAGAACACCGCGAGTCCGCCTGCCCAGCTTGTGTGAGTATGGGCATTTCTTCCAGGAGGATCGCCAAGAGTGGCGAAATCCTGGAAAGGCCTATGGCCAGCAGTGAACGAAACAGGCTGATGGATAGATGGATGGATTTAGGCATAAAATGGACAGAACATAAAGAAAACTAAAACAACAGTTTGTAAGCTTTGAAATTAAATAGATGTTTGAAAATAAGCATACCGTAGTGTGACGGACCTCTTTTATGGGGAAGGCATGATGTAATACGAAAATGATAATCTTATTTTCTGTGACCAATTTTACGGTGATCTGTCACCATAATATTGCGTTACTTATTACTTTAAAATCCGATTACTTCCTCAAACAATTTAACTACAGCATAATATTTTCCTATTATCACCTAATTTAAAACCGATTAACCGTATTTTAAATTTACGTAATGCTATTTTATAATGAAGCCAAAAAGCCATTTTTCTCAGTGGAGCCTATTACGGCTGAAGCTGTAGACCCCGTAACAGACAGACAGCGGAGGCTTTGTAAAAGGGTCCCTTTGGGCACCCTTCAAGTATGGAATCCTAAAACTAGAGATGCGCTGAGTACCCGTTTATTACTCGGTACTCGGCATATTCGGCACTTTTTAGGGTTCCGTACCCAAAGGGTAACCAACGGGACCCTATTACTAAGGCTCCGCTGTCGGTCTGTCCGTCTGTCACCAGGCTGTATCTCATGAACCTTGATAGTTAAACAGTTGAAATTTTCACAGATGATGTATTTCTATTGCCGTTAACAAAAAATACTAAAACTGGCCAAGTGCGAGTCGGACCTGCGCACTCCCATACAGCAGACATGATTTTTTTGTCGTTTATATAGATAATGGAACGGAACCCTTCGTTCGCAAGTCCGACTCGCACTTGGCCAGTTTTTTTAAGTACTCGCATTCGGCCGAATAACTCAGTTTAAGTGACGAGGTACCTACTCGGTAAAAAAGATGGTAGTTTTTATTTTTGACAAAGTTGGTATACTATCTATAGGTAATATACTATTATCATTTTTGTTGCCTTTCATAAATAAATAAAAACCAAAATAGCTTTTGTTAAAAAAAAACGCATTATTTACGCAAATTCAAAGTACGTAAGAATATCAGGAATAATTCAAAACCTGATATTTCGGTTTTATTTGCGTTACTCAGATGTCCTGAATTTTCATTTTAGCTCCATAAAAAAACCGTGAAAAAAATAAATTTTCAGTTTTTATGCCAGATTATCTCACATGATATATTTAAGTATATTTATGGTTAGCAGAAACAGTTTCGAGCAAAAAAGCTACTGTCAAATAAACCAAATACTAAGGCTATAAAAGTTGATTTTCAGCTCAAAATGTGGCAAGCGAGGTAACGTTCGCTCACCAACTCACCACTCGCATCTCGAAAAGATTGTCCAAAGCCGCTCTCCATAGAACCTTGTGGGAACCAACGACCGCAACAGAAGCATTACTAGTAGTTCGCCCCGAAAGCCTGATTTGCGCTTGACCGATTTGGCTCATGTTTGAACTTAAAAACTCTCTTTGCCTTATTTACTCACCTGCCAAATTTCATGACATTCCGATCAACGATACTCGAGTTATCGTCGAACAAACATTCATACATACATACATACAAACAAACGACGGATTCTTCAAGTAGACTTAGAGAACTCGCTCGCTTCGTTCGCTCGTTCAATTATTTCCTTCTTTTACTTTTTTCCACTCCTTCGATGAATTCTACCTCCGCGAATAATCAATCTTTTCAGAAAAAAAAGCTTTACAATCTAATTTTGATATTAATTCTTTCACTAATTTTTTATACAGCAAAATTTTTGTGAAAGAGCTGATTATTCGCGGATGTGGAATTGATGGAACGTGTAAAAAAAAGTAACAAAACGAAATTAAAATGCTTTTGTCGTGGTTGTTGGTTCGTACAAGTTTGTATGGAGAGCGGCTTTGGACCATCGTTAAACTGAACCGAGTAACTCGGTAGAGTACTCGGTTCGGTTTGTATAAAACCGAGTAATACTCGGTACTCGGTTACTCGGTAAAACTTGTACTCGGCGCATCTCTACTAAAAACGTCTTTCACAAAGGACAAAATTAATAAACAACGAGAAAATCCCCAAAATCTATCCCAAAAGACAACGTGTTATTACAATAAGCCAAATGCAATTTAAGCAACAAAAAACCTTTAAAAATTACGCTCCAAATCTCTAATTTGCCGACAAAAACTGTATCATTCAAGACCCTTTTCTAACTTTTTTTTTTAAGGTTTCGGAACATGACTTTTGACTGACTGTTTTAGCCCGCGGCACTTGCCTATTGCAAGAACGCAACCGCAGGATTAAAAAAAAAGAAAAGAAAAAATATAGAAATGGCGCCGAATCCTTGGATCGCGTGCGCTTCGGTAAAAGATCTTTTGTAAAAAAACAATCTAACTTTTACCTGTTTGGTGTTCTAAATCATAATAATGGCAGAGAAATTATGATCAGTCTGGTTTCGGGTTCAATTTCAATGGTTGGCGAATTTTGTTGAACTGACTGTACATTTTTTTAAAGAAGCAAAATAGCGAACCGTTTTCAGAGAGCTTTGCTTTGTGTCAATTTTACTTTTCATAATTCTGTAATAGCTGCTAAAAATTTATGCTTCAATTCTCTTAACCATCTTACAGATTAAGACCCCTGTAAAAATGTGTTATTTGAAAGCTTAAAATAATTAAGAAATTGGTAGGTATGGTCGCCAAGTCGCCAAATCTTTTACACCATAATAAAAATAATTCGAGCATTAACATTAAGCGTAAAATTTGAACTAGTAACGTTTTTACTGATTGTATATCGGGATGACATGATTGATAAAAACTTGATTGATGGGTCCGTGGAGGTTAGTTCAGGCCAAACTTTCGTTAGGATCCGAAGCAAGGAGCCGTAGGGTTTGTCCAGGGAATCGTGCCTCGACTTTACCCTACACGGATATGGAAAAAGTTTACAGGTGGTAGAGCTGATGCCGGGCTCGACTGTGGAGGTACCACCATCTTACTCGCAAATCCTCCCGAAGTTATTCGGGGGAGAGTAAGAGAACAGCTCTTAGGCAAAACCAGGCGGCCCACCATTGCCTGGGACCGATGGATGGCGGTATATCCATCCCCAATTGCCGGGCCTTATATAAAACAGACAGGTGACGGGCAGCGGCATCACTGGTGCAAGGGTTTCGGCACCGCGCTCACCAACCCGCCTGCCCAGCGTGTGTGAGTATGGGCATTTCTTCCAGGATGACCGCCAAGAATGGCGAAATCCTGGAAAGGCCTATGTCCAGCAGTGGGGAAATACATCAATAGCTTGCAATAAAAAAACTCGAATAAGTCAAAATGGGGTAGCAGCGAGAAGCCACCCATTTAAAAAAATAACAAATAAAAGTATGAAGGAATCTGATAAGTATAAGTAGGTATCGAAAATTTTACCTGAACTAACGTGAACTTAATATGTATCAAACCAAATAAAAAAAACTCAAAACTGGGGTGGTAACGTGAACCTAGGCACCCCATTTTGTTTTTTTTAATACATGAAAGAGTCTGATCCTACCGAAATTTTTGCCTGAACTAACTAACGCCCTAGCTAGCTAATTATTTTCCGAAAATTGCATAAGGGGTGGCTAACGTCACAATCATCCAGTTGTTGCATGCATTTTTACATTACTTTCAAATGTTGATTTCAGCGCCATCTATTATATTAGCTCTGTACTTTGTTGCCAGGCATCTCATCATAATACGTCAGTTTTTCTTCTTTAAGGCTGGCCACAGCCAGACTCACTTACACTGTGCGCTGGTAGTTCATACATCGCAGTGCAGAGGTCGCTTAAATCTATTAGTATTATGATGTTTTTTTTCCTCAATTTCTTGATGAAAGGTTTTTGCAGCCTAGTCCGTCTTTGTAACTTATTTTAGCTGAATAAGTCCTATTTAATTCTTCAAAGGCCCAAGCCAAGTGTGTTCTATACTCTATATACCATACTTAATCTTCAAAGGCCAAGTCTTTAGTATTTTTATAGGGCACCTTTATCACTTTCAATGACTTTTATAGGTATCTCTTCGAGAGTAGACAAAATAGGTACGCAATTATAATATGTACGCAATTTCTGTAAAGAGCGGCGGACATGGGCATTTCTATATTAGGTACACTTACGACTTACACTTCGTGTATGCTTATCAATTAAAAAAAACTATGCAGAATGAAGTTGTTGCAACCATAAAAATATGTGGTTGAGGGTTTGAGGTACACATAGAGCGCATAAGAAACATTTAGGAGAGGAAATTGTATGAATTGTTCATGACCATTATTTCTTTCTTACTCTTCTGTTGAAATACTTGTTTATAGGTCCTACAAATTCAAAGAGATGATTGAGTATCATATGAAGGGAAATTAAGTTTTTTATACTTATAAATTATTATTTATTTATTATACGTACACGTTATGTAATTATGTCTACTTTTATTTAAATAATTTTCTTTTATCCCCAATGGTAGACTGGAAGAAACTTACACTTGTAGGTACATGTTAATTTGTTTAAATACGTTTTGTAAATGTTTATTTTCTGTGTGTACAATAAAGAATAAGGTATCCTTATTAGATCAATTTCCATCGAAACAAAAATTTCTTGGGCAAACTTTTATTTCACTTTCCATAGATATTTAATACCAGAATCTGATTGCAAAAATTCACATGGAAATTCCCTGTGATTTCATATGTACCTATATAATTTGCCATGAGATTCTGGTATAGTACCTATAAATAGTTAGCTGATTGAACCACTTTGTACTATATATTTTTCTTCTGGTATGTGATCGATCAGTTAACGAAACATGATCTATCCTAGAATTATTTTCACTTATTATTGTACAGTATTGTTTGAAATAATGGGAACACAAATGATAATTTGAAAAAATCAACATTTATTAGTTATAGAACAAAAAAACAGAGAAATAAATACAATTTAAGTTGTTTTAATAGAAAATGTGTCCTCCCTTGGCTTTTATAACTTCTTCAACACGTTTTGGCATAGAATCGACGAGTTTTTTACAGTTTTCTGATATTTGCTGGTCTCGAAACCATGTATGGATTACAGCCTCAATCATTTTTGTTTTGGAAGTCTAGCTTTCACAATAGCCCACAGATTTTCAATGGGATTAAGATCCGGTGAGTTCCCTGGCCATTCAAGACATGATATCTTGTTGTCCTTGAAATATTTCTTCATGATCTTGGACACGTGGCATGGAGCCGAATCTTGTTGAAAAACTTCTTGACCGTTAGCATCAACTTTTCTTAGTTCAACTTCCAATCTCCATTCTAGCAAGTCTCTGTATTTTAGCGAGTTCATCATCCCTTCGGTCGGCACAAGGCATCCGGCACCTTTATAAGAAAAACAGCCCCAAAACATCTTCTTTAACGGATGTTTAACTGATTTTGATCATATGCGCTGCCGTAATCTTTTCGTTGTCACTTTTTCTAACGAAACGAGATCGCTGTCCTTGTACCAAAAAATGGCTCTCATCTGAGAACAACACTTTTCTCCAATCTTCAACAGTCCAGCTCACATATTTCTTTGCCCAATCATATCGTTTTTTCATCATGGCAGCAGTCAATAACTGTTTTTTTTTTAGGTCAGATTGTTTTTCTTCCCCCTTCAATAAGTCGTTTTCGTACGGTGGAGTCATGAATAATAACTCCAGCGTGTGCTAATAGGCGAAGCAAATAAGCTCATATTTTACAAAAGAGTGGCATTAAGTCACTGCTCGAACTTAAAAGTTTTAAATGTGATAGATGACTAATAAATTACCTCTATGGTAACTTACAATAGAACCATCCCTTAGGCAAGGGATGGAGAGGGGTGAATGCTATTATTGTTTATAACTTCGAGGGAAAATTTTCTGCAGTCGGTGCAATTTGATGTACGCATTGGAGTACCCGGATCTACGTTTGCCAAAAGTGCAGTTTAGGATACAAATTACGGAACTACCATTTTTACTTTTTTTTGCAAATGTGCGATTGTGACTCGGGGGAAATGACTGTAGTTTGTGTATTTCTTTAATTAAATGTTTGAAAAAAAAAATTTGTTTTGGCCATATCTCCGCGACGGTTGGTCTTGGAACCCCCAAACTCGGACCCCAGGGGTCGAAAAAAAATGTCCTTCTTTTCCAAGTGTCAAATATTTTTCGGCCCATATCTCCTACACCGTTGAAGCTAGACCCCTGTTCCTGGGGTTTTTTTAAAAGTTCTTGACATGATCTACCCGAATATGCAAAAGAAAATTGTACCTTTTGGGTCCCTTTGGGTACCATGGCTATATCTCGGGAACGGTTAGAGCTAGAGCTACCGGGTTTTCACTATAGTAAACGGCTTGGCAAGGGCTATTTGATGAGAAAAAAATTTGACATTTTGAAATTTTTGTAACTTTTTTGTCATTTTTTGTTTTAAATTGCTATAACTTTGGAACGGCTGGCGGTAGCGCTTCCGGGCTTGGACTCAAATGATGGGTATCACGGGTTCTTTCCGACCGATGACAAATTTTGACATTTGACAACTGTCAAAAATTTGTCAATCACGTTTATTCAACAGATTGCCTTGAAACTCAGTTTCTACACGTTTTTAAGGTCACTTTTTGTGTTATAATAAGCGAGGCCGAAAGCCGAGCCGGTTTCACTCTAACTCAGCCGCAAAGGAATTGTAAAAGTTGATGGATTCGTCGTGCGTTGCGTCGGCTAAGTCAGCTCCCCGGAAGCGCGCGCTCATCCTGGCAACCCGCGAGTCCCTCCGGACTCGTCCTGCGGCCGAGTTAGAGTGAAACCGGCTCGGCCTTCGGCCTCGCTTATTAGAACACAAAAAGCGACCTTAAAAATGTGTAGAAACTGAGTTTTAGGGCAATCTGTTGAATAAACGTGATTGACATTATTTTGACAACTTTAAAATGTCAAAATTTGCTATTGTTCGGAAAGAGCCCATGATGCCTGTCATTCAAGTCCAAACCCCGAAGCGCTACCACCAGCCGTTCCAAAGTTATAGCAATTTAAAAAAAATGACAAAAAAAATGTCAAAATGTCTCATCTTTTTTCCCGTCCATAGATAATGTATTTGTATTCTACGTAATATTTGTAATACCATTGCTTAATTTATATATTAAGGTTAGGTTAGGTTAATTAATTAGAAAGATAACACTAATCTGTGAAACTTTTTTGGCTCCATCTATTTTGATAAAAACAAAGAGACTGCTGTACTCTGTACAGTTTTTACTAGTGAGTAAACCAGGGCACATGAATTATAGCCGTTCCCTCTATCTAACATCAACACAAAACCTGTGTAGCTGCCTCCATAATTTTATTGTGTCGTTTTTAAGGCTTACTATAGTTTTTGTCGAATAAATAATTTTTAATTATTTTTTCATCGAGTAGCCTTTTCCGAGCCGTTTACTATAGTGAAAACCCAGTAGCTTTAGCTCTAACCGTTCCCGAGATATAGCCATGGTACCCAAAGGGACCCAAAAGGTACCCAATTTTTTTTTTGCTTTTTTGGTTAAATGTCGTCGAGATCTTTTAAAAAAACTCCAGGATTAGGGGCCTAGCTTCAACCGCTTAGGAGATATGAGCAAAAAAAGATTTGACACTTGAAATAGAAAAACATTTTTTTTTGGACCCCTGGGATTTAAGTTGGGGGGTCCGAGACCAACCGTCGCGGAGATATGGCCAAAACAAATTTTTTTTTCATTAAAATAAACATATTTTTGGTTTCCGGGGGTGGTTTCCAAAAATTTTGGGGTCCAAAGAACTTTTACTCGACCAACTATCCAGGAGGAATTTTTTCCCATACAAATATCTCAACGGGAACGGAAATTGGAGGAAATGTCAAAAATGTTTCCCTGGATACTACTAAAGATGTCAAAGTCAAACTTTTTTCCATGGATACACTTCATAGGATTGACCTCTGGTAAGAGAGAAAAAATGTTTTCATACAAAAATCCATACAAACGATGTAAATGTCAAATGTCAAAAAATGTAAAATGTCAGATTTTATTGGGACTCAGATAATAGTCGACTACAACCCCCCTGCATCATTTCACTGTCAAACCCCCCCTTCCACCCAAACAACCATGTCAATCAGTGAGTCAGTCACCGTATTGTAGCTATAAATGTATACCGGGTGTAAATAGACTGCCACCATTCAATGAAACGACATATTCTACCGACCCTACTGCACCACTTTTCCCAAGAATCATACCCCCCACCGCAACCCTTAGTTTGGGAAATAATTGAGTTCCAAACAAAAATGCATGAACCCTGACGCACCAACATACGGGCGAGTTTAGAGAGAAAGTGGACCTCAAACAGCTTCAAGTTTCATGGACGACGCTCTCTCTAAACTCGCCCGTATGTCGCTGCGTTAGGGTTCACGCATTTTTGTTTGGAACTCAATTATTTCCTAAACTATGGGTGTCCGCGGATTTGATTCTTAGGAAAAGTGGTTCAGTAGGGTTGGTAGAATATGTGGTTTCATTTAATGGTAGCAATCTATTTACACCCGGTATATTGTCAACAACAATCAACAATAATTACATTAGAATTGTACCAATCACAATTATTTTGAATGTATACAGGTTGATTGGTAATTAGATGCAATCCTTTGAAGGAGTTGTAGAAGACAACAATTACTTATAATTCGACTTATAATGCCTTATGCAAAAGTGAACCAATTCTGAGATATTTTGAATTTAAGCTCTTTTTCTAAAGTAAACTTTAATAAAATATATTTAAAAAACCAGCCAATATTTTTGTTTTTTTTTTCATTTGTTTCGCTTTGATAACATCCCAGCAAATAAACAATATCCCTAAAATGCACATTATTGACGTAAACCTAGATACTGTGCTCCAAAACTATTGAAAAGTCTTGAAAATCGCAAAAGATTTACACAAAAGAGCTAGTGTTCGGTTTAAAAGCGTTCGGAACGCGCAAGTATGTGTCAGATTCTATTTTATTGAGATGGCAACACGGGTTGTAAAAAAGTGAAATGTCAAAGTTGTTTTTTCCGGTTTACTGTCAATTTTGGTCTCAGGGAGATATGTGTTAAAATTAAGATCAACCAGTGTTGAAAGAATTATGTATTTCAAGGAAATAAACAGTGGAAAAGTGGTAAAATAACCCAATTAATGAGCATTAATTGCGAGCTAAATTGTGTGTCCGAACAGTTTCGGGAATCGGTCGCCGGTGGAAAGTGATGTGTTTGGATGTTCATTACCACGGTTATAAAGCAAGGCTTATTTGTTCTCGGGTGGCATGCCAGGGGTTAGATATTTGTGTTTAGGTAAACTCCCGAAAGCTGCTGGATGAGCCAGTAGTTCGATAACGGCCTGCAACGTGCTGAGGGCGACGAAGGTCAACGAGCGAACCCCTGATTTCCTATCAGCCAGGGTTGAGTCTGGCCACCCGAATGCAGTTTCGACGACCAGTCAAGGACGTGGACTTCAACACTAACGTGAGTGTTTAATCGTTTACCCTTCAGAAAGGAATTTTAGTATATAAGAACCCCCCTTTATATTGGGAAGCCCCTTTCTGACAGGTTTTAACCTCCTTATAATATTCAAATGGGTCCAGCACGCGAGGTTTAAACCATATCTGTGGAGAGGGGGGCTTTTCAGATACAATTTTCTGGTAGCATAGCGCGGTTAAGTTGTTTAATATCGGATATTAAACAACCCCGGACCAAGATATATTCTGTTTATATAAGCCGAACCGATATAGTAGCTCCGTTGGCCTAAGATAATTTATGAATTATACTTTGTTTTAACGTAGGTAGTTTGGAACCTTGTAACCTAAAGCGAGATCAAGTGGAATATTTTGTTATTTCTCATAATACAGTGCTCGGACTGTGTATATGAATAGGTTTATGTAAGCTGGAAGGATATTTACACAGCTCCTTTAGCTTTAGGTATTGTATTATATGTTGTATTGTGGATAAACATATAACTTTATACGCGCGGTTAAGCCTAGTGAACCCGGCGACAAAACTATAATAGTTTGTAAATTCATACAGCATAACCATTGCTAGCAAGCGAAGCGGCTTAATTATTAGTTATATAGTTGTTGAAAGCCTCGGCTTATATAAATTACAAAGTACATAGCAGGGCTAATGTGTAATGTGTAGTTTTTGGTTAGTGAATCATATTAACTCAGCGAGCGCTTAGGTATAATATTATAACAACGTACATAGGTTATGTTACAACTTGGAATTGTTAAATTTGTTTGTTTTGGAGTATGTTTAGTCTTTAACAAGTGTTTAATGTGATTACATACTTTCAGAAGCCAATTACCTTTGGATATACTGTTAGTTAGTGCTACAGTTTGGTTTATATTGTTTATTTTGAATGAAAACTTCTTGACACTTGCGATTGAGGCTTGGACATAGTTGTTTGTCAAAAGTGTAGCATAAATGTAACTAACTGGTTTATGTTGTATGGATTATATATATATAGCAGCAGAAACGGTCTGTCTGTCTGTTCATAAAGTTATGATATTGTGTTTATTTGAAAATGTTTGAGTGATATATAGCAACAGAAAAAGTCTGTCTGTTTGTTCATAAAGTTATGATATTGTGTTTGTTTGTTCACATTTGAGTATTAAAAATTGGTTTTGGTTGAACTCGCATAATTGAACAACAGGGTTGTATTGTGTATTAATGTACTGAAATTAACATACTGACTAGAGTCTAGTATATTTGGGTCTACAATATTATTGTATACGGGGACGTTTGTGATTCGTGCCAGAGTTAGTTCGGTTTTTAATTGCTGGTATTTTCTTGATTTCCCGGTCTACAATGTCGAGGACTTCTCCGAGGAACATCTTGGCCAGCCAGCTGCGCTGGTTTGTCAGCGTTCAAGGCTTGTTGGCTCGAGCTGATCGGGGCGATGCAGTCCTGGAGCGGTACTCACAGATGGAGCATCGCCTCGAGAAAGCTGAGCAGGCGCTCATCGAGCTGTTGGACCAGGAGCTGCCACCGGAGCTAGCCCTAATAATGACATGGATCAAATTATGGATATTTATAATGAGGTCACACAGGTCGCCTGTCAGATTAAAAAGCGACAGTCAGGTGTTTCGAGCACACCTGATGTAAGACATGCAGCGCAAGGTACATCGTTGCACAGTAGGCTCCCTACTTTGGAGTTGGGACATTTTGATGGTGCCATGGAGCTGTGGGTGGCATATAAGAATATGTTCACCTCGTTGGTTGACAGTAGGCAGGATTTAACCAACGCACAAAAGATGGCATATTTGATGTCCACTTTAGAAAGTGAGGCAAAGAGCTTAGTGCAACATTTAAGAGTAGAGGACGATTCTTATAGCATAGCGTGGGAACTATTAAATAATAGATATCAGAATGTCCGTCTGTTGGCCGATGCTCATACGAGCCAATTGTTAAGTTTGCCTAGGGTAGGTAATAAGGCTCAAATTCGAACGCAGTTACTGACCCCGGTTACAGTAGCCTGTAACGCGTTAAAAATGTTAGGTTTGCCCGTGGATGAGTGGTCGTTCTTGTTGGTACACATTATTTTGGGTAAGTTACCGTCTGATACTCGTTCACGTTTCGAACGTGAGACCGCGGAAAGGGAGGACAAGGCTCTTCCTACTTTCGCTGATTTGATGAAGTTTTTGGAATTTGAGGCTAGGGCCGTGGAATCTTCATCGACTTCGGAGGTGGCGCCACCTGCCGGAAGTTTCAGGGAACCCGCCGGTAATTCGGGGCGAAGGGGGCCACAGGGAGTGCAACCGCTTCGGGAACGCGTTGCTGCACGTCTGGCTGCACTGGCCGCTGTGGCTGAGAGCCCAAATTGCCACCAGTGTGGACGCCCAGGACACGCGTTATCGCAGTGCCATGATTTTGCTGCATTACCGGTAGTGGACAGACGGCGGTTAGTTAAAATTAATAGACTTTGCTATTTTTGTTTAGAGGACCACTTAGCGCGCGAGTGCTCCAGACAGCGAATGTGTAGAAAATGTGGCCGGCCACATAATGATTTAATTTGTGCGAACAGGTCTGGAGCCTACGGTCACGCCACGAGCGGGGGAGCCGCGGCGCAGTCCACCTATCAGTCACGTCCGTCGAGTGGCCCCTCTCAAGGACGAGGAGCGCACCCGTCAGAGAGTGGAGAGAGCCCTCGCGTGAGTCGTGCTCAGTTTGATAGTGGTGTGAATCGTGCGCCTGCGGTACGAGGCTATATTGCGGACCCGGGTGGGGGACCCCTCATGGGGGGGGGTTCAACGGGTCAGGGCCGCACTCAGGACATTAGGAGTGGACCCCATGTTTCCGCGACAGCGGGCCCGAGTATGGACCCCCCGAGGGGGGGGGGGGGCTCCACGGGCGGGGGCCCCACTCAAGGTTGTATGAGTGGACCCCAGTTTGCCGAACCAGTGCCTGCGCCCACTGTAGGACAGTATAGCAGGGCGGAGCCACAGCGATACTCTCCGCCGATAAACGAGTATCCGCGGTTAGAGTATCACCCGCCTTTTTCGAGATATGGTAGGGCAGCGGGTTACGCACCACCTCGGATGGCATTGTGTATACGCTCACCATATATAGGGCAATGGATGAACCCTGGATTGGAGGGGCCGGGCCCCCAATAATTTGTCTGCCCTTGTACCGGTGCGGAGCCGAGGACAGTTCTTCGGCCCACCATATTAGTTAGTAGTTGGGGCCCCCCGGGGGGAGATTCAGTTAGAGTAAGGACCACTGTTGAATTTCGGGACGTGTATGCATGATCGGATAGTCAGGTTGCGCGAGCATGGCTACGCGCATCCCCACGTACTTTAGAGATTTTTGTAGGAAACCGGGTTTCACAAATTCAGAATATAGTTATTCATATTAAATTGGAGGCACGTCCCAGGTGAATGTAATCCTGCAGAGTGCGCATCTAGGGGCTGCACAGCGCCGGAGTTGGTGTCGCATCATCTATAGTGGGGGCCGGAGTGGTTTAAAGAAACAGATTTCTTGGCCTGTCCAGCAGTTGGATAGGACACCCCAGATTTTACCCGGGTTGCGTGTGCATGCTCTAGTTCTAGGGACCAAACTAGTTCCTGATTGGACGCCGTGAGTTGGGTCACCGTGCGTTGAGACGCTGGGGCGTCGCGACGGTGGCATCGGCACGGTGTGCGTCGGGTCGGAGCACGCAAGTCGCCATCCTTTGTTGTTACCCAAGGAGGGCCTTTGATGAGGCGTTTGCTGTCCGACCGACATGTTTGTAACTCACACGCGGGATGAAACGTGTTATTGGCGATTTTACAGCGAGAGTTTTGGATTTTGTCAACTTGCCGGGTAATTCGCAATGTTCTCTTCTCCTGTGTTCTTTGTTACAGGCTGCGAGCCTTGTCGATGCAGCCGCAGATAGGAGATCTGCCAGCTGATGGGATCACACAGTCGAGACCTTTTGATGGAGTGGCTACGGACGTGGGGGGACCGTTCCTCGTCCGAACGTCTAGCCTTCGCAACGCTCGGACTGTTAAGGCGTACCTGTGAGTATTCGTGTGTCTGTCCACCAAGGCCGTCCACTTGGGATTAGAGTCCTCGTTGTCCGCGGAGGCCTTCGTCGTTGCATTAGACCGACTAGTATCGCGTAGAGGTTTGCTTTTTTAGTTAGTTCAGACAACGGCACGAATTACAAGGGTACCGCAAATTACTTGAAAAGATGTATACATTTTAGAAGATAATTGTATTTAGTTAAGTCATGGTTATTATGTGAAATCGGCCAAGACCCACCTCCGCCGCGTCATTGGGGATGTAATCTTATTGAAAGATGCGAATTTGGAATTATTTGTATTGGCGACGTGGTCGCATTATTAAATTGGTAGTTGGCGGGGATGAGACTCCTCGCGCCGCTGAGGTGATTGGTCGAAGGTTTGATTCTGTGACGAGCCTTGGCGACTCTCTCCCGGCTCCCGGTTGAGTAAGCTAGCGGTCTGATAAGGATAACAGCCCGGAGCGGGGGATTGTTCGGTTTAAAAGCGTTCGGAACGCGCAAGTATGTGTCAGATTCTATTTTATTGAGATGGCAACACGGGTTGTAAAAAAGTGAAATGTCAAAGTTGTTTTTTCCGGTTTACTGTCAATTTTGGTCTCAGGGAGATATGTGTTAAAATTAAGATCAACCAGTGTTGAAAGAATTATGTATTTCAAGGAAATAAACAGTGGAAAAGTGGTAAAATACTTAATTAATTAATACTAATTAATGAGCATTAATTGCGAGCTAAATTGTGTGTCCGAACAGTTTCGGGAATCGGTCGCCGGTGGAAAGTGATGTGTTTGGATGTTCATTACCACGGTTATAAAGCAAGGCTTATTTGTTCTCGGGTGGCATGCCAGGGGTTAGATATTTGTGTTTAGGTAAACTCCCGAAAGCTGCTGGATGAGCCAGTAGTTCGATAACGGCCTGCAACGTGCTGAGGGCGACGAAGGTCAACGAGCGAACCCCTGATTTCCTATCAGCCAGGGTTGAGTCTGGCCACCCGAATGCAGTTTCGACGACCAGTCAAGGACGTGGACTTCAACACTAACGTGAGTGTTTAATCGTTTACCCTTCAGAAAGGAATTTTAGTATATAAGAACCCCCCTTTATATTGGGAAGCCCCTTTCTGACAGGTTTTAACCTCCTTATAATATTCAAATGGGTCCAGCACGCGAGGTTTAAACCATATCTGTGGAGAGGGGGGCTTTTCACACACAGCTAGGTTTAAACAAAAAGTGTCCACACAATTTTTTGTGAGTATTAGCTTGAAAACATCCGCATTTTACTAGCTTTCGAATGAGATACAAAAATTTTAAATTGACAGAGGAATGATAAAAATGTGGCCAAAAGAGTAGGAGCAGGTAGAATATTAGAAACAAATCTTATGCATACAAAATGTAAGTGTATTTCATTGTTTTCTTATTTAACCGTTAATGATTTTTTTTTATTTAGAAAAAAAAATATTTAGGAAAAAAAAACATTTACCGTTAAATATTAGAAACAAATATTATGCATACTAAATGTAATTTAATAATTATTGTTTTCTAATTTAATCGTTTATGATTTTTTTCTACCTGCTCCTATTGTTTTGGACATATTTTTATCATTCCTCTGTCAATTTAAGATTTTTGTATCTCTTTCGAAAGCTAGTAAAATGCGGATGTTTTCAAGTTTATACGCACAGAAAATGGCATAGACACTTTTTGTTTTAACCTAGCTTTTTTGTGTAAATCTTTTGCGATATTCAAGAGTTTTCAATTGTTTTGGAGCACAGTGTCAAGGTTTACGTCAGTAATGTGCATTTTAGGGTTATTATTTATTGGCTGGGATGTAATAAAAGCGAAACAAATAAAAAAAAACTAAAATATGGGCTGATTTTTTTATATATATTTTTAATGTTTACTTTAGAAAAAAAGCTTAATTTCAAAATATCTCAGAAATGGTTCACTTTTGCATAGGGCATTATGTAGTCGAATCAACTGCAATTGTTCTCTTCTACAACCCCTTCAAAGGATTGCATCTAATTACCAATCAGCCTGTATAATGCAGGCAGGGTGGGTTATCCTCTCCCCGTATTTTTAACCTGTATATCAATAAGCTACTCGATGAGCTCAGCGGCACCAACGTCGGCTGTCATGTAGACGGAGTTAGCGTCAATAACATAAGCTACGCTGACGATATGGTGCTGCTGAGTCCATCGGTAGGCGCGCTGAGGAGGCTTCATTCCATATGTCAATCGTATGTTGAGGCGCATGGCCTTAAGTACAACGCAAAAAAGAGCGAGTTTTTAGTATTTAAGGCAGGGTCTAAAACTTATCCTATTGTGCCTGAAGTCAAACTCAGCGGTACCTCGTTGTCTAGGGTCAAGCACTTCAAATACTTGGGGCACTGGGTTCGAGAGGACCTCAGTGATTGTATGGATATAGAGAGGGAGCGCAGGTCGTTGGCTGTCCGATGTAATATGCTTGCCCGCAGATTTGCACGGTGTACGAATCAGGTAAAGGTGACGCTCTTCAAAGCATATTGCCAGTCCTTTTACACTACACGCGACGGGCATACAGCGACCTGCGTGTCCAGTATAATAATGCTTTCAGGATGCTGTTGGGGTTGCCGCGATATTGCAGCGCCTCTGTCATGTTCGCGGAAGCACACACAGATGGTTTCGCGGCAATCATGCGAAAGCGCTGTGCGTCGCTGCTCAGTCGAACTCGAGCCAACCCCAATAGTATCCTGAAGGTATTATCTGAAAGGTGGGACTCGCCCCTTCTTAAAAAGTGGATAGAGCTCCACAAGACAATTTAATTTTAATACAACTTTTACTCGCCTGATCTCTTACTAACACTAGTTTATAAGTTATATTGTATTACTAACACTTTATGGATCCTGTCCGAAATAAATGATTTTATTATTATTATTATAATAATGAATAATAAATTATTATCTTAGAATAGTAATAATCACGATTCTTTTATTTCTCATATTTGTGTTGCGTATGACAGCGTAAGTACCTAACGTAAGGCGTTGCACTACTGTGGGGAGGAATATTGTATTACCTAGTGTGACAAAGCTCAAGTCAAACCGATTTCTGTAAAAGTTCTTCAACTCACGTTTACAGATACACTCTATGTAATGTAATAAATTAATTTACTCAACTTTGGCCCGAGTTAACCACAGGACATACCATACCTATTTGTTTAAAACAAAACACCTGCCTTTGAGAGCCACTAGTAGAATACCATTTTTATTCATGATCGATACCTACTCTCTTGATTCTCTATTCCTTCAACTACCTGATTTATGAATATAATCTACCTATTTGTATACTGACATAATAAGTGTAATAAATTATTTAACTTTTTCATGAACTATGTCAACAGTGTCCACTTAATAAAATTTCTTGGCAAATGATGCAATACACTTCAAAATCCATTGTAGATGCCCACCTAACGCACCGCTCGTAAAATATGCGCTCGGCCGCCCGGTACTCTCCGCGCGCCCTTACCTCGCCCCTGCGTCGCCAAGGGCATTCCGCGCCCGTAGGTAACTGAAGATTTTGAACTTCCATTAACAAAATTGTTTTTTTTATATGTGGCGAATGGAGTAAACTGAGAATCAAAGGTATAATTAAATTTGCACAATTGTGGAAGTTTCCCCCGAAGTAGTATTCTCAAATATATATTTTGACTATGATCCGTATTTTGCCGTGCTGTGCGAAATTATCAGAATGTTTATAATGTATATAGTATTGACATGTTACTTTGCACCGATTGTAGAAGTTTCCCTGGAGTGGCAAAACAAAAAAAAACTAATAAATCTCTACTCCTTACTTTACAGGTCTCAATATTAAAACCCATAATGCATTTAAGACCAGTTTATATCCTACTGAAGCCTGTATCAAATATTTCTTTTACATACCAACATCACGTTATTTTGAAAATTATACCTAATGTTTAAAGTACTTCCGTAATGTACTAGAGACAATCACTCCGTGCGAACTTTTCTAGTCATGTCATCTAACTATTCCAAAAGATATTAGAATTACGGGACTTAACTCCATTCTTAAACGGAATTCGCCTCCCCTATAAGTCTTGCTGAAGGTCTTGACTGGTTTTCCTAGGGTTTAATTTACTTTCCCTAATTAAAAAAACTTCGTCCCTTGCTGTTGTCTTTCTTTTCCTTCCACATTTCCCCTTTCTGTTTACTTTAAACGTCCCAGTGTCCCTTTCCTTTTGCAAAATTTTGTTGACAGCTCCTAAACTTACACCACACTCCTTGGCAATATCTCTTTGAGTCATTGCTGTGTGTTCATTCAAAGTCACAATTTAAGTGCGCTTTTTGGGAGTAATATCCATCTTCACAAATAAAAAGCAAATAAAGCCTTAGTCCACTCAAAACACAATAATTCTGAAAAGCAACAAATGCAACGCGTCTGAAGCTTGCTATATGCCATTACTCACTGACCGACAGAACCAGTGTTGCCACCTCGATTTTATTCTTGTCGCTAGATTTTTATAAGAAAGTCACCAGATTACCTAAAATTTCATCAAAATGTCGCCAAATGTATGGAATACCGGTTTGAAAAAAGTCGCCAAAACGTATGAAATGGTTGTTTTATCAAGTCGCTAAGTGGACTACAATTCCGCTAGATCTAGCGAGAAAGTCGCTAAGGTGGCAACACTGGACAGAACAGTAAAACAAAATGGCCGCCCCTTTGACATAAAAGTATCGCCAACTGTGAAGAAAAAGTTAAATTGTGAAAATTTTGATGTGTTCACATTAATTCGAACAATACTGTAGGACCTTATAGAATCTTCTGTTTAAAATGTCTCGTTTGAAAACCAAGGAACATCGTTAGACATCTTTATCCCATTTTCCTTTGTCCATAAGTATTTTCTACAAATGTTCAAACAAAGGCGTATTCGTTTTTATCATACCCAATCAGATTCAGGAATCTTTATATTTTTGAGCGGAATATTATCTGAGGTATTATGTATATTAGTTATACTACAGAAATAACAAATATTTTTTTATTGATCTATCTGGACTTTCATTTTTACAAAAAAACACGTTATCTAATAGCCCGATATATTAAAGTTATACAACTGGCTAGCCATGAGAGCACCGACTTCTAGATAATGTTTCAGGAAGAAAGAAGTTGGCAAAACTGTTATTTCGGTAAACATATTTTAGCGAATGTCAGCTGTAACATTTGAAGGTGGTTAATTTTTTTTTGAAAAGTTTATTTTTAGGGTTCCGTACCTCAAGAGGAAAAAACGTAGCTCTTATAGGATTACTTTGTTGTCCGTCTGCTGTCAAAACCCTTTATCTTTATCCCTTTAAACGCGTGGAGGTATCGAGTTGAAATTAAAACCATATAATTATGTTTACAGTCCCTTAAAGCTGTGAAAAAATCAAACTTCCAAGTTAACGTAAAAAAAAGATACGGCCGTTTATGCCGCAAAAAACGTATATTTCGACACTCTCAAGGGAATAAAAATTCATAGGGTATTTCTCGTTGAACTAGAACTATGAAATTTGGCAAGTAGTACCGTCTTATACTACAATAGGGAAAAATCCGAAAACTATACATTTGTAAGTAAACCATAAAAAATTTAGTCCTTAAGGGACCCTCGGTGAGCGAGTCCGACTCGCACTTTTCAGAATTTTTATTCATGGACAGACGCTAAAAGTATTTTTGTGCCTACATAATTGTCCAAGAATAGCCTCGGCTCAATTAGTAGAGAAAGTATAGTTTAGTTTTATTTTGCATATTTTACAGAAAGGTTCATTGAACTTTGGTTCTGAACACTTACCGAGTCTCCAGTATGAATTTGGCTACGTAAACAAAATTCACCTAATATTTTCAAAATTCTTGCTATTTTACTTTACATAAATATGGTCCTACAATTCAAAATGAAAAAGTTAAAGAGATCATAGAGTAGGTATCCATAATAGAGAACATACCAACAAAAAAAATATATTTTCGCCTTCTTTTTTTTTCACCTTTTCATACAAATTTAGTCAGCTGATTGAACCACTTTGTACTGGGAAGTAAAAAAAAACTATTTCTCCAAAACAAATTGTTTTTTTCTGGATTGTGATCAGTTCCATACATCCATCCATCAGCCTGTTTCGTCCACTGCTTCCATGCAGGATTTTGCCACTCTTGACAGTCCTCCTGGAAGATATACCGCCATCCATCGGTCCCAGGCAATGGTGGGCCGCCTGGTTTTGCCTGAGAGCTGTCCTCTTACTCCCCCCCGAATAACTTCGGGAGGATTTCCGAGTAAGATGGTGGTACCTCCACAGTCGAGCCCGGCATCAGCTCTACCACCTGAATATGATCAGTTAATGATACATAATCTATCCTAGAATTATTTTCACTTATTATTGTAGGACCTTGTAGGCGACTTTAATTTATGCAGCCTAATTCTTACTGAACAGTCAATAAGTGTTCAGTGACAAGGTTCGACGACCCTTTTTGTGAAATTCGTAAATTATTCTTTTCGTGTTCCTTACAAACGCAAGTCCAGCCCCGAGTCAATTAATATAGGACGTCAAGGTTTTATTTTGCGAAATCAGAAAAAAGCGTCATCGATCCGTGTTACTGATAATTTACTAAGCCTGGAGGCTATGAGTTTGGCTACATAAATTAAAGTCACTTTATATACATAAAATATGTAGGTAAACTACATTCAAATAATATGAGATCAACAAACACTTGTTCTACGCAATGTTGTATATTCATAAATGTAGGTAAATATTACAATTTATGTAAATAATAAATGTCAAGGTAAGGGTAATGTGCAAAAAAAGAACAGATCTTGTAAAAACGATATTTTAATTTTGTTATACCTACAACCGTCACTGCAGCCAAATGTTATTTATATCTATAATTAAAATAATTATTTTGTAAATAGGTCGTGTCTGTACATTGAATATTTCCGCAAATTTTAAATGAAATAGGTTATTGGTATACCACTTCATTTAAAATTTGTTATTGTACTGGGGCCGAAACCACAATTTTTAGAATTTTTGTGTCTGTAGATCTGTTTGTATGTATGTTCCGTTTTAACTCGAGAACCACTCAACGGATTTGGATGTGGTTTATTTTATTATCATTGTAGGGACCCTAGTCAACATAAAAGCTATAAGGGGTGTTCATAAAATAACGCCCAAGCCAAAAACGGGGCAAAGATTAGTAGATTAGGTCCCTGCAATGATTGCATAAACGCATAAATGGTTATAAAGCCCGTGATGTCGTTGACATAGTTTTATTTCAAAAGTGAAAGATATGACAACAATGACAGTTGTTTGTGATAGATAGATGGAAAATCTCAGAAGAAGTACAAGCATATTCTATGTGGAAAATACTGAAAACATAGGTAAAGATCTTGTCACGAAAGAGGCATTTTCGTATTTATGCTTTGACAAATGGGCAATTCCACGGTAACTCATGTTACATTTTACTCCAGTTTACGATATACTTTTAATAATATGTCAATAATTTGATTATATAACTTATCCTCCTAATGTAAATATTAACTCTTGAATAAACAAAAAATGTGTTAGAGCAATTTTCTTTAAACTTGACACATTTTCTTGGGTTCTATATTGATAAAACTTTTGGTAACTCACGTTACATTTGGCGACATACGAGGGGCGTTTTTAAGTTCGCGGAATCGGGGGTAAGACGTGGAAATAAAAATACAAGTTTATTTTTCCTTTTCAATATATTCACCTGCAACCCTAATACATTTTTCAGATCTTTCAATTGGCTTATGTATACCCTCGAAAAAAAATGTTTTTTCTTTGTCTGAAAAATAAGCTGAAACTGCTTCCTTCACTTCTTCATCGCTTGAGAACTTCTTCCCCCGAAGTTCTTTTTTCATTTTTGGAAAGAGATAATAATCACTGGGAGCCAGGTCAGGACTGTAGGGTGGATGAACCAAAATATCGAAGCCCACCTTATGCAGGGAAGCCAACGCAACACGGCTCTTGTGCACAGGCGCGTTGTCGTGCAGAAGGAGGACACCTTTGGTTAATTTTCCCCTTCTTTTTGCCTTGATTGCTTCCTTTAATCGCTCTAAGATTGAAGCGTAGTATTCTCCGGTTATGGAGACACCTTTATCTTTATAATCTATCAACAAGATTCCTTCTGAGTCCCAAAAGATTGTCACCATGATTTTTCCCGCCGACTGTGACACCTTAAATTTCTTTGGTGGTGGTGTGCCTTTTTTGTGCCACTGCATAGAATCGTATTTGGACTCAGGTTCATAATGATGAACCCAAGTTTCATCCCCAGTAACAATTTGAGTCAATACTCCATCCTGGTCTTCATTACAGAGGTCCAAAAACGCGCGAGAACACTCTACGCGCTGTTGTTTTTGAGGCGGCGTGAGCATTCTCGGCACCCACCTTACACTGACTTTGGTCATGCCGAGATGATCGTGAAGAATTTTAAATATGGTTGTATCGGATACTCCAACCATTTCTGCGAGCTGTTTCTTCTTTAGTCTAGCATCTTCCAGTATTAATTTTTCCACTTTTTGAAAGATTTCCGGAGTGGTCACCTCGATCGACCGTCCTGGCCGAGGATCATCTTCAAGTGAGGCCCTGCCTTTCTTAAAAAGGGTATGCCACTTATAAACCATGGTTTTACCGGGGCAAGACTCCCCGTAAACGGATGACATCTCTTCTAGTATGGTTTGAACCGATTTACCTTGCTTGGTAAGGAACTTTATGACAGCGCGGTGCTCGATTTTCTCCATTTTTCACAATGTTCTTCCCAACTGAGTTGTTTGATCGACGATAATTCAAATAGTAATGGCCCGATTAAAACAAAACATTCTATTTATACTAATAATGAGCTACTTAACCAGTTACGACTAAGGAAAGTACCCTCATTTATTAATTACCTACCCATTCCGCGAATATAAAAATGCACCCTCGTAGCTTTTGAGACTAGAATGAATTGAAGCAAAACTCTGATCGGTTTGAAGTAAAACAAATGCCTTAATTAAATACGGTTTTTTTTCTACCAAGTTTATTTATTATCAATTTCTTGCCCTCCATGCAGTTTTTATTTTTTTACATAATTAATTTCTGGCCACTCACGTTACATAGATCTTGGAACTCATTTTACTTTCACGACTTTCATAGCATTTTCGAACATCAAATCTCCCGCTCTGACAGGTCCAATAAAACGTTTCTTTTTGTGTATGTTGCCATACTTATATTTTAAAAACTATGTTTGCAGACCGAGTCGTGCCCATGTAGATAATTTCATTTTTAGCTCTTTATGTCGCATTTCAATGGAATTGCCCAATAAGGGGCCGTTCAAGTATTACGTAAGCATCAAAGGGGGGGGGGGGGTCTTTGTTTGCTTATTTTCGATGACATGGGGGGTAGGGGAGTCTAGATGATGATTACGTCATCGGTATATTTTTGCCCCTTACTCTATGTTGAATACTGTATCAGTAAAATCTAATCTCTATCCTAAATCTATTTTCTTATTTTTAAAATTATAATTATAACATTATAATATAAAAAAATATATATTTATAATTGAAAAATGTTTACGTAAGCATGGGGGGAGAGGGTAAGAGCTTTGCTTACTTTTGCTGACAAGGGGGATGGGGGGGTAAATAATTGTAATAAATCTGCTTACGTAATACTTGAACGGCCCCTAAGTGTTTTGACAGGAGACTTCTTTCGTGACAAGATCTTTAGGTATTATACATACACAAAAGGTGTGCCTACACTCAGCTGGAGCCTATGCTCTATGACGATGTTAGTAGTTGAGGGATAACTCCCTCAACTAATTAACGTTCCAGAGTAGTTCCTTAGATTCCAATCAAATTTTTTATTTGTTCCGTCAAAATGGATGAAGGACACAATTTTAAAGGCAACCTCCAGCCAGCGGGACACTTCCTATTTATAAGCCTCAGGAACTCCAAATGGGTCTCAAACTTTAGTTCAATTTCCCTACTAGCTTTTGCCTGCGATTTCGTCCGCGTGGGTTTCGGATGTAAATTCTAATCAGATTTTCCATGGTTTTATATAACAATAGTCTTTGCCGTTTGCGTTTATTCAATCTTTGCCCCGTTTTCGGCTTGGGCTTAATTTTATGAACATCCCTTATAGCCTTTGTGTTGACCAGGCTACTACGATGATAATGAAAAAAACGCATCCAAATCCGTTCAGTGGTTCTCGAGTTATCAAAGCGTTTATTCAATATTTGCCCCGTTTCCGGCTTGGGCCTTATTTTATGAACACCCCTTATTGCCTTTACCAACTACGATGATAATGAAAAAAACGAGTTAAAATGGAACATACCGTACAAACTGATAGTAACAAGAAAATTCTAAAAATTGTGGCTTCGGCCTCAGTACAACACCAATAATCCGAAATTTTCAATTAATACAGATAATTTTTTACTACTTTATTATTAGTAGAGATGTTGTCGAAGGTGACTACGATGATAATGAAAAAAACATAATACAAACAGATCGACAGACACAAAAATTCTAAAAATTGTGGTTTCGGCCCCAGTACAATACAAATAAGCAGGTGCACTCGCAGATGACACATCACTAATTTTTAAATTTTTAAAGTGAAAAGGCATTGAAAAAGTTTCATGATGTCAATAATACCATATTTAATTTCATAGGATTCAAATATAGACCAAACCAAAAATGCGGTAAAAAAAATTTTTCATCCGTTATTAAATGACTGCAAAACAGATTATTTAAGTTAACATAGTCTAGCGCAGAATGACTGCCGGAGATTGACCCTGCTGTGACGTCACGGTACCGCAACACTCCGCATCTTGGCTGTTACTCGTATTTTGCGTATAGCCGTTCAATAAATACGAATATCAATCTAAAAGATACACGTATTTTACAACTGAAATTTGTGTTTAGTTTTTTTATATATATTATATTATCTAGAACCATGGAAGTAGACTTTGTTAAAGGACAAAGTGATAATTTGCCCAGAATAGATTATATTTTACGGTGATGGACTTTTTTTCCACTAATACGTCGTATGTCAGTGCTGAAATAAAAGGAGTAAAAATTTTCAAGTAAGTACAAATTTACTTAATTGATTATTAATGTCGTGAAGCTTGATCATGAGCAGGTCTGACTTCTGACTGGCCATCTTGAGACCCATAGGTTCGATCCTCGAACGGGCAAGCACTTATGAGCTTTTCCCAATTTATGTGCATAATATTTTTAAACTTCATGCAACTAGTTTATATTTAACTAGATTTTGTGTCGTTTTCAACCTGTTATATAATAACAGAAATAATCATCAAAATGGTACACATAGACAATCAAGTGTAAATTTGACATTTGAATAATAATAGTTTGTCTAGCCGCTAGACTCTAACAAATGGTAAGTGGCTTTACCTGACACGGTTACATATGTTTTTTTTTTTAGTTTTTCGTTATATTTCTATACCCGGTGTCAAGTAAATATAAGTAGATATAGGTTATAAAAAGTTCTTGATACAAAACATGGATATTAAATGTAGTTAATCAACGCATCACTACTAAATAACAACTCCGGAAGTGTGACTTGTGAGTGATTATTAAGGTTGGGACTTTTGGTATCACGCTGTGGTTCTAGAATATCATGGAGCGGGTATTTATTGTAGTATTTTTTTATATGTAACATGGTGCTAAGCAAAATGATTTATGCCATTTTATCATGGCTTTATATACGGTGTGTATATTATTTTATTCTCTTATGGTACATATGTTTTGCTATAGATTATGACGTTATTTATATAAATATCCTCTTATGTACAATTTTGCGTACAAACTTTTTACTGAAGTTCAAACAGTGATATCTTGACACATAAACTGACACTTTCCAATTGAAATGCTATTTTCAATCGTATGTATCGTCGGGGTTTCAATCATCCACTGGTAAATGTTTTTTTTTTAGGACACCTCCCATGTTTAAGTTTATTTGATCGGTATTGATGAGTATTTTTGTAGAACATGGAGACCAGGATCTAATGACGGGACTGGGAGGTGGGTACGGGATCTCCTCAACGGATAACAGGAGATCCTTCGAGTTTGGAATTATTCGATTGGTATTTATTAGCACTTTGGTAAAACATGGTGACCAGGGTCTAATGATGGGACTAGAAGGTAGGTACGGGATCTCCTCAACGGACAACAGCAGACACTTCGAGTTTGGACTTATTCGATTGGTATTTATTAGCACTTTGGTAAAACATGGTGACCAGGGTCTGATGATGGGACTGGAAGGTGGTTACGGGATCTCCTCAACGGACAACAGCAGACCCTTCGAGTTTAGGCTTATTTTGTTGGTATTTATTAGCACTTTGGTAAAACATGGTGACCAGGGTCTGATGATGGGACTGGAAGGTGGGTACGGGATCTCCTCAACGGACAACAGCAGACCCTTCGAGTTTAGGCTTATTTAGTTGGTGTTTTTTAGCACTTTGGTAAAACATGGTGACCAGTGTCTGCTGATGGGACTGGAAGGTGGTTATGGGATCTCCTCAACGGATAACAGCAGACCCTTAGAGTTTGGGCTTATTCGATTAGTCTTTATTAGCACTTTGGTAAAACGTGGTGACCATGGTCTGATGATGGGACTCGAAGGTGGGTACGGGATCTCCTCAACGGACAACAGCAGACCCTTCGAGTTTGGACTTATTCGATTGGTATTTATTAGCACTTTGGTAAAACATGGTGACCAGGGTCTGATGATGGGACTGGAAGGTGGTTACGGGATCTCCTCAACGGACAACAGCAGACCCTTCGAGTTTAGGCTTATTTTGTTGGTATTTATTAGCACTTTGGTAAAACATGGTGACCAGGGTCTGATGATGGGACTGGAAGGTGGTTATGGGATCTCCTCAACGGACAACAGCAGACCCTTCGAGTTTAGGCTTATTTTGTTGGTATTTATCAGCACTTTGGTAAAACATGGTGACCAGGGTCTGATGATGGGACTGGAAGGTGGTTATGGGATCTCCTCAACGGACAACAGCAGACCCTTCGAGTTTAGGCTTATTTAGTTGGTGTTTATTAGCACTTTGGTAAAACATGGTGACCAGGGTCCGATGATGGGACTAGAAGGTAGGTACGGGATCTCCTCAACGGACAACAGCAGACACTTCGAGTTTGGACTTATTCGATTGGTATTTATTATCACTTCGGTAAAACATGGTGACCAGGGTTTAATGATGGGACTAGAAGGTAGGTACGGGATCTCCTCAACGGACAACAGCAGACACTTCGAGTTTGGACTTATTCGATTGGTATTTATTAGCACTTTGGTAAAACATGGTGACCAGGGTCTGATGATGGGACTGGAAGGTGGTTACGGGATCTCCTCAACGGACAACAGCAGACCCTTCGAGTTTAGGCTTATTTTGTTGGTATTTATTAGCACTTTGGTAAAACATGGTGACCAGGGTCTGATGATGGGACTGGAAGGTGGTTATGGGATCTCCTCAACGGACAACAGCAGACCCTTCGAGTTTAGGCTTATTTTGTTGGTATTTATCAGCACTTTGGTAAAACATGGTGACCAGGGTCTGATGATGGGACTGGAAGGTGGTTATGGGATCTCCTCAACGGACAACAGCAGACCCTTCGAGTTTAGGCTTATTTAGTTGGTGTTTATTAGCACTTTGGTAAAACATGGTGACCAGGGTCTGCTGATGGGACTGGAAGGTGGTTATGGGATCCCCTCAACGGATAACAGCAGACTCTTAGAGTTTGGGCTTATTCGATTAGTCTTTATTAGCACTTTGGTAAAACGTGGTGACCATGGTCTGATGATGGGACTCGAAGGTGGGTACGGGATCTCCTCAACGGACAACAGCAGACCCTTCGAGTTTAGGCTTATTTTGTTGGTATTTATCAGCACTTTGGTAAAACATGGTGACCAGGGTCTGATGATGGGACTGGAAGGTGGTTATGGGATCTCCTCAACGGACAACAGCAGACCCTTCGAGTTTAGGCTTATTTAGTTGGTGTTTATTAGCACTTTGGTAAAACATGGTGACCAGGGTCTGCTGATGGGACTGGAAGGTGGTTATGGGATCCCCTCAACGGATAACAGCAGACTCTTAGAGTTTGGGCTTATTCGATTAGTCTTTATTAGCACTTTGGTAAAACGTGGTGACCATGGTCTGATGATGGGACTCGAAGGTGGGTACGGGATCTCCTCAACGGACAACAGCAGACCCTTCGAGTTTAGGCTTATTTAGTTGGTGTTTTTTAGCACTTTGGTAAAACATGGTGACCAGTGTCTGCTGATGGGACTGGAAGGTAGTTATGGGATCTCCTCAACGGATAACAGCAGACCCTTAGAGTTTGGGCTTATTCGATTAGTCTTTATTAGCACTTTGGTAAAACGTGGTGACCATGGTCTGATGATGGGACTCGAAGGTGGGTACGGGATCTCCTCAACGGACAACAGCAGACCCTTCGAGTTTAGGCTTATTTTGTTGGTATTTATCAGCACTTTGGTAAAACATGGTGACCAGGGTCATGTCTAATTGGGTCAGTGGTCATGGTCAATTCCTAATTACACGCAGCAACGTCGCAGTTAATAATGCAAAAAAGTTATTTTCTATTTCCTTCGATGGCTCTCATTTCTATAAATCTGAAAATACTTGATTTTTCGGTGTTTGTCTAATATCTGATTTCATCTCCTTTTAGTTAGGGGTGTATAATACATCACTTCGCTTCGCATGACCCTGTTTTATACCAACAAATACTGCAACAATCACTCTGAAATATGATATTAAAAGTTGAGGACTAATGCTATGTCCATGCTGTTGTGAAAACTTGATTCCATAAAATTTTCTCGATCAAAAAATTTACGAAGTTACCTCCAAACCGTACAATAAACCGATAGCATTCAATGAATACTTGAAATTAGATCTGAAACTTTGCATAATATAACTGATATTAGTATAAAGCAGCTGCAGACTGTTCCATAAAAATGAAAAAACCATCAGTGTAGCCGCGATTACAAAATAACTGAGAGTAGGATAGACAGTTAAAAAGCAGTTAGCGTTGGAGGACTGCGAATTGAGGTATTATGGGCCCTTAACATCTTTTTATTCAGACTTATTAAAAAAAAAAAAAAATATTTTAATTCGGGTATAGAATTTATCGTCAGATTTATTTACCCTCAATTTTAACATAAATTTTGGTTTTTAGCTCTTTCACTCATTTAAAAAAACGGTCAAGTGCGAGTCAGACTCGCATACCTAGGGTTCCGTAATTCGACAGATTCGGGAACAGTGAGGAAGAAGGTATTTAAAATATTTCCGATTTTAACTGTTTATGATAACTATAAAAAAGAATTGATCGTACCACAAAAGAGAGACTCAAATATTTTTATACCGTACTCGAAAAGCTCGTGGATGAAAAATTTTATTTTATATTTCTTGAATTTCTCAGCCGCTATATTTTTCCTGTAATCTTTACGTAATCCTAAATTACCATGACTTTTTTCATATTTTTCGATTCATTAGTTTCGGAAATAAGGACATACAATTTTTGTGGTTTTTCAAATATTTCTTGAAGTCGGTGCCAGTAAATATAGTAAAAGTATATATTTTTATGTACAGCACTTTAATATCTACAATTTGATACCCATATTGTATTCTTTGGATTTATTTTTTATTTTTCTCTCTTTTGTATTGGAAAAACTTTTCAACAAATTAAAATTTTTTTTTCACCGCATTATGTAGGCAAGTGAATGCTATTTTGTGGCAAATTTCAAGTCTTTGTCCTTAACGATGCTAAAGTTATGAGGCTGTGACATACGTACGGACGGACCGACGACGGACAGACGACGGATGGAAGGATGGACAACGGAGTCTCACCATAAAGGTTCCTTTTACCTTTCAGGTACTACGGAACCTTAAAAAGGTTGTCATAGAGCGTGATATTTTTTACGATGTATATATTTTTAATAGTTTTAGTTTGGCATGTGTAATGTTATATTTTTCTTGAAATTGACTCACATAATATAATAATCTCTATCAATATAAGTCATTAATTACCGTCACCATATTTGGTTACGGTAAATTACGGTAATCAATTTTGGGTCGTTTTGTTTGGTTTTTGGTATGGTAGCCAAAAAATTCCATTTTCGGACATGCAAATTGGGAAGGGCTCCTAATAAATAATGAATGTCAGTTAATATTTAAGTATTATATTTCTTACCTGGGTTTATAAAATGAACGGTAGTGAACTTCAATTCGATTAAATCACTGCAAATTAACACAAAAAAAGTAATTTTGGCTAATACAAAGACGTAGCGTCTGTCTGTTTCGACGTGTTTGGAAGAATTGAACTGGCAGCGCCTCCTTAGCTAGTCAGGTGAAACCATCAAAGAATTTTGACTACGTAAAGTGTGGGACAATTTCCTGTTACGGCGATGGCATTTTAGCTGTTACCAAGTTTTACAGCGTGTTTTAGATATTATCTTTATATTGTAACAAAGTATTGCCACGAAAATATTATTGTATATGATGTCAAGAACATGGGATCGCAAAAAAACACGTTTTTTTGGCTTACAAATTATTTCCTAGAAATGAATAGTTTGAACTCACAGTTACTGGAAGGAACTTTTGTACTGTTTTTTTTTTAATAAGTGTTAAAATGGTAGGTTTTTTCTAAATTGCTTTCGGGCTACCTCTGACCCGTTTTATTGTAGATATATTAAAAATATTTTGAATTAAGTTATTGAAGAATTAACTGAAATTTTGGTCCCGCACATTATTTTTCAGAGCTTCTGAAGAACCACTCTTAAAGTAAAATTACCGCTTATCCACTTAATTAATGAAAACATGAGTCATAATCTGATTATGGATTCTGATCTAAAATAAGTTCAATTGCTGATTATGATAAATTGAACGATTTAAAATCATAAATTACCTTTCAAAAACCTTTACCTTTTTTGTTGCTGGTAGAAGAATTGGCGTGACGTTGACAACTTAAGGAGGTAACTTTTTACCTCGGTACAAAATGCAGATCATAATATTGTTTTCCTTACTTTTTAATAACAAGTATGCAATAAATGTGTTTTAAAGCAACTTGCGGAAATAGTTTATTAACAATAAATTCATCACAAAAAAAATACGTACTTTAATGTATTACATTTTGTTTGCATTACATTAACAAACTTAAAGGCGTGTTTGCAGTTGTAAGGTAATGCAGCTAAAATGTAACTCATAAAATTTAATAATTTTCATGTGATCACCTAACTATTAACAAGCAGTTTGCGCGTATTGCTATAAAACGCATTTTTTTGCAAACTTTCATTCAAAAGTAAGGAAAACAATATTATGATGTGCATTTTGCACCGGGATCCTCCGTTACACACATAATAGCTAGGTTTGTCTTGTCACCAAATGTATGGAGAGGTCACCAAATGGTATCAGAGGACTTCACTTGGCACATACCTATAAGTACACTGAGTCAATCTGCTGATTTAGCCCGGTAGACCCCCGCCACTTTGTGCTCTCGCAGTTTCACGCCGCCGCGATTCAACAAAAAATTCATATTGGCATTAATTTACCTAACATCTCATGCGTGGTATCATTTTCTTATAAATAAAGGATGAGGAATTTATTTTTAAAACAATTTATGCACAGTTTATACAAAAATTATAAAATATTGAAGAATATATGTAAATTGGACAAATATTTTTTACACTCAACATTCAGTATTATTAAAAATACTAAGTTTTGTAAGTAAATAAAAATACTGTTGTAAAGGATATAATACATTATAATATGTACTTACCACAGAGAATCTACCTAAAAAAATGTAACATTTTACGCGACGGTGGCCTAGTATTTTCCAAATCCGTCACACAAGCTAAGTTGAAGGTATATTTTTTATCAATGGTAATAATTAATGAAATTATGTCGATACAGCATTATAAAATTAAAATAAAACATTAACATTAAAAACAAAAAAAAACACTATACCTGTCAATACTTTCCAAAAAAAAATACAAGGTGACTTTTATTTATACAGCCAAACTCATACTGGAGGCTTGGTAAGTGATCAGTAACACGGATCGATAACACTTTTTGCTAATTTCGCAAAATAAAATCTTGACATCAAATGGTAATTGACTCTGGGCTGGGCTTGCGTTTGAACTTACAGAACACGAAAAGAATAATTTACGAATTTCACAAAAATGGTCATCGAACCTTGTTACTGAGCACTTACCGAGTCTCCAGTAAGAATTTGGGTGCATAAATGCTGCGGTTAAAATTTTTATTAAAAGTCTTATTTATTTCGGACAATACACAAACATTGCAGAGAAAAAAGTCAAAACTACGTATACAATCTTTTCCTTGAAAGTTGAACAGGTTTGGTAGTGGTAGTTGGCGAAAATAGCCTATCTCTTTCCTTTTTTTCGGCTATGTTATATAATTTAAGCTAATTGCAACGTTATTAAATATAATAATAATAATAAATAATCGAATGGTGCGGATGGTTAGGCATTATGTATATATAATATTTTTATTCCTATATTTCTCTATTTTATGCAGGCGTATAACTTTTTTACATTTTAGTAGCCCAACCTTAATATTTTTTGTATGTATTTCCCTTCTTTATTTATGAACTTATTTCTTCATTGCATTATGTATATATAATATTTTTATTCCTAGATTCCTCTATTTTATGCAGGTGTATATTTTATTTCCCGTATTATTATATATTTTTTTATTTTCTAAAGATATATTATATTGTTATAATTAACTTTGACTTGTAGAAAGTATACTTTAAGTATCTATTTTGCAAAAATAAATATTTTGATTTTGATTTGATTTTGAAATTATGTTATTTTACCATAATTATTATTAAATATAACAAAGAAAATTATTCTACCACATGCTGACTTACAAATTTTGAAAGCCGCGGTGTTGGCTTAGACCAAGGGTGTTAGTAATATTCCAAAGAACAAATTTTATGAAAAATGCCCACCTAATAATTGGGTCTACATAGCCAAAGTAGGTTTTGGGAATTGGTTGGTTCCCACCAACTCCCGTATTTGATGTTAAGTAGGTAGGTTCGTTAGATCGTTGGAAGTATGAAGGATGGCAGGGTTTATTTATCCAAAACGATTAGCACATTTTTGAACTATTTATTTACCAAAATAAAAATAGGAATCAGTTTTACAAAAGTCAAGTCAAAGACATTTTTTGGCAATCGACCTCTTTTTCTCTATGGCGTTCTGCTTTATACATATTTTTAACATCCTCTACACCCGAGAAGAATGATATAGGCACAAAAAACAATATTATGATATCATAGCATTTTAAATACAATAGGTCATACTCATAATTCTTTTAACTCTTAATCGCTCTTTTAATAACAACGATAACTTGTCTGTTTTAAATCTAAGATATATCGTGAATTTAGAATCACGTTCTACCATTTTATCAACTAAATTTAGTTAAATAGTAATATTATATTTATTTCAGATGCATACACTTGTCTTTATATATTTCTTTTCAAAAGTGAGACAGTAATGTAACGAGTTAAATTAACAAATAAGTTTTTAATCAAAATTGTGTTTTTAAGTAAATGCACGTGCTTTTGAGTACGGTAGGTATGTGTTTGAGTAAGTAAAAATGAACAAATTACAACAGATACCTACTTGGCATTTTAGAAACACGTCCTGAACGGGTTGTCTGCTCCACAGGGTTTTCATTTTCCCGCTCTACCTGCATAGGCGAAGTAACTGTCGTTCTCCTAGTTACCTGAGTAATCTTCTCCACACGACCAACCTTTTCCTGAGGAAACTCGACGTCAGGGTCGGAAACTTCAAGTTTATACAATCGTTGGAAAGGACGTACCTTATATCCTGATGAAGTTTTCACCCGCGCCGTTCTCTCAACGCGATCTCGACCTGAAATTATATCTACAACGATACCTATCGGCCACTTAATTCTCTTGTCTTCAGTTTCAATTAAGACCACTTCACCTAATTTTAATTCGTCTTTCCTCTCCTTTCCTTTCTGTACTAAATTAGTCAGATACTCGGTCTTAAATCTTTGTCTGAAATCTTCTCTTAACTTCTGTATAAAACGTAATCTCTTGTTTAGACTTTTCGCGTCTATTTCATCTATGTCTGTGACATCTGTTTGGGTAATAGGTTGTAAAAAATGTGATGGTTTTAATGGCTCCAGTGAATGAGTTTTATCATCTTCAATGTAAGTCAAAGGACGTCCATTCAGTGTGGCTTCATAGTCACAGAGAATCGTTTCTAATTCTTCATAGGTGACTGACGATTTTCCTAGTACCCTTTTCAAGAGATCCTTTAATATTCTGATTAATCGTTCCCAAAAACCACCCCACCAAGCAGCCTTCGGTGCATTCAGTTTCCATTTGATGCGCTGGATCGTGGATACTCTCTGAATCTCCTCCCAGTCTAACTCAGAAAGGAAGTTCTTTGTACCAATAAAATTGGTACCGTTGTCACTCATCATCACATTTACTCGACCACGACGTGCTATGAAGCGGCGCAGGGTCATTAAAAATGCTTCGGTCGAGAGTGACTGAGTCAGTTCCAGATGTACAGCTCGGTATACTGCGCAAGTGTACAGTACAATCCAGCATTTTCTTCCGTCACGTAAATATAGCGGGCCAGCCAGGTCAACTCCTGTGATTTCGAATGGAGCAGAACACTGTGTACGTTCGATGGGTAGTGGCGCCGTAGGCGCTTGTATCGGTTTAGCTCTATGACGCTTGCATACGTTACAACGTGATATAATCGATTTTACCAGTTGTCTCGCGCCTATTATCCAATACTTGCTGCGTAAGTCTGCCATCACCGTGTTCAGGCCTGCGTGTTGTAGTTGGGCGTGACGCTGCTCCACTAATCTTCGTGTAATAAAACTCGTCGCTGGAACTACAGCCGGATACTTCGTACTCTCTGGAATGTCGGTAAGTAAAAGTTTTGTTTTTATTCTTAATATATCTTTTTCATCATAAAAGTGTGTAAGACCTTGGACTCTCTTTTCTATGTAGTCTTTGTTTTCTGTCTGTATTATCTTTATGATTCTCTTTTCACTTTCTTCATACTCTTCATAGCTTAGCTCTCCCTGTATCTTCGTAAGATGACGGGCATTGTGTGCGAACCTTAATATCCACGCTACTTCTCGTATAATCTTCGTATATTTAGAAAAATAGTCAAGTTGGCTTGTCATACCTTCGCCTGAGCAGATATTGGTACTACATATTGCAGACTTTTTTCGGTCACGATTCGCTTCCATTTCATCTACGACAAGGGGTGAATTCGGCCATTCCTCTGGCGGTAAGGATAACCAAGATGGACCCTCTACCCAGCGAGAAGAGTGTAAGTATGCCGCGTCGCAGCTTCGTGAAGCTAGGCCTGCCCAATTGGCTGTGCCTGGAATGTGAAACCAATTGTCTACGTTAGTATTTTCTCTTATTTCTTTGACCCTGTTTCCTACATAAGTGTTCCATATTAACTCTCTCTTAATCCAGCACAATGCTACTCCTGAATCAGTCCAGCAGCGCTCTTCACAATTTAGTTTAAGGTCCCTGCGTGCTTCTGCTAGTAATCTAGATCCAATCAGAGCAGCTAGCAATTCTAAACGTGGAATTGTTATTTTTTCAGGAGGTGCAATTCGAGATTTTGCTGAAATCATTCTAACTGAAACCTTGCCCATATTTTCAGCTCTCAAATACACACATGCTGCATAACCATCCCTGCTAGCATCGGAAAACATGTGTAATTGTAATTTGCTTTCGTTAAATGGGCTTGTAGTGAGCCTTCTAGGTATTTTACAGTCTCTTAAGAAATGCAATGATTCGTACCAACTCATAAATTTCTTTTTCAGGTCACTCGGTAGCTCTGCATCCCAGTCTAGCTTTCGACGCCACGTTTCTTGTAGGATTAATCGCGGCGTTAACGTTACAGCTGAAGTAAACCCTATTTGATCGTAAATCCTCTGAGTTATTTATAGTAAATTTCTTTTGGTTACCTTACCTAACTCGCATGGTGGTGGAAAGTCATTCATGTTACAGCTCAGCTGGTCTTCTGAAGTTTGCCATTCAAGACCTAATACATTCACCACATCTTCACACTTTTGATTGGGTAAAGGAGACATCACCCACTGCCTGAGGTCAAACTTTGCCTGACTCATTATCTCTTTAGCCTCTGCCTCAAACTTCTGGACAGCTTCTTCTGTGTCTAAGCTAGTAAGCAAATTGTCCACATAGAATGAAGTTGCTAATAACTCCGCAGATCCTTGTAGGTCTCCTCTTACCTGGTTCAGATGATGTTGAATCGTAGCCGAGAGCAAGAACGGACGCGATGTCAAACCAAACACCACTCTACAATGACGGTAAGTAATAATTTCACCTTCTCTGTCCCACCACAAAAATCTCAACATATCTCTGTCAGCTGGTGTGACTGAAATTTGTAAGAACGCTTTTGCTATATCAGCAGTAATTCCTATCTCTCCCTTTCTAAACCCATTCAATAATTTAGGTATTTTATTTAGGAAATTAATGCCCTTATCGAGGCATAAGTTCACGGATTTTCCCTGCCTATCTTTCGCTGAAGCGTCAAACACAGGTCGAATAGGAGTAGTGAGACTACTCTCCTTGATAACTGGTCTATGAGGTAAGTAATGCGAGGTCTGTCGTTCCTCTTCGGGGTTCCGTACAACCTGAATAATGCCCTGGTCATGCCAGTCAGTGAACACTTTATCATAGGCCTCATACATCCCGGTTGTCTCTAACTTTTTAGTTACAGACTCTAAACGTCGTGTGGCTAAATCATAGTTGTTCAATAATTCATCATGACCTACCTTCCATGGCAGATGCACCTCGTAGCGGCCCTCTTTGTTGATCTTCACATTCTCCTCAAATGTCGCCAGCACCTCCAGTTCGTTCTCCTGCTTAGTCTTGGACTCGATTGGGTCTCTGATACCTAGAGTTTCCAAAGACCAAAAATTAGAAATTTCTGAAGAACAAAACATTGCCACATGAGTTGCTTGCATGTGTGAGCTCGATGAACCTGTAATCTTTCCTTGTAAGGTCCACCCAAGCTTGGTTTTTATCGCAACCAATGAGTCTTGTAGTTTGACCATATCACCTGTTAGAACCAAACCTGAATAATCAGCACCAATAAGCAGCCCTATATCATCAGAAGTCTGATTGCTGTCTGTGAGTGTAATATTGTGTTTGGTGAGTAGGTATGTGAGGTCTTTAGAGTATGTAGGAATACTATGACAGATGCATGACTGTCCCAATGCTGATAATTGGAAAGAAAATGTTTTATCTACACTTGCAACAGTTAATTCATATACCTTATTTTGTTTCGAAGACATTTCTACACCACCAAAAAGTGTATGTGATAAGCTTTCTTTACCGACTTCTGGTATTCCAAGCTGGCGTGCGACATCTTCTTTTATATACGAGCGCTGCGCCCCATTGTCATACATTGCACGCACCTTTGCCTGCTTGTCACCGTTGCTGATGATGACAGTAAGGGTCTGAAGAAGCGTCAGACCTTGCTTCTGCTTTTGTGCTGCGGAGAGGTTGGCTGCAGTTGTTGAGATATTTTCAGGCTTCTCATTTGCTTCATCCTTCTTGCCAGTACAAAGCACAACTGCATGACGCCGTCCACATACAATGCACTTCATATATGCTTTGCATACTTTGGCATGGTGCCCTTTCTTTAAACACACTACGCAAGCTTTCTTCTTCTTTATACATTCTCTTCTTTCTTCTATGGACATCTTCTGCAACTTGTAGCATTCCAAACTTGTATGATTATTTTTGTCACACCATAAGCAATTGTTTTTAACATTCATATTTGTCAAAAGACAGTTGGCTGTGGGTTCAATCATTATAGGTACTGTCTTTTCTTGTTCTAATGTTTTTGCCATTGTTATTCTCTGCTCACTCTCTACTTCATTTTTCAAGAACTTTAGTAGTTCAGATAATTCAATAGTAGAGTTACCTTTCTCATTTCTTGTTCTCTCCCAGATCTTTAAAATATCTTGCGGTATAGCGCTCTCAATCATGGGTAGAAGAAAGGCAGCGAACTTGTCTTTTGTGACTCCTAGGCTTTCTAGTGCCCTTAGATGTGCACTTAATTTATCAAACAATGGTGTGATTGCTGTGGTGTTTTGGTTGACCATTGCCAGTAGTTCTCTGACATAGACTTGAATAAGTAACTCTTCTCGTGCATATCTATTTTTAACCTGTTCTAAGCACTCTTTGTATGCTATCGGTGTAAAGGTTTCTACTAATCTCCGCACTTCTGAGTCCTCTTTTATTAGATTCCCATCAAATTGTATGAATTCTAACCGAGGAAGCTTGAATGACTTCTTGGTAGAAATGTCTACTGTTTTTATTGTCTCACGACTCTTGTAGGCTGTATCTAGTTTAATCCACTTACTTCGATATTCCATCGCGCTCTCCATGTCTTTCACGAGACTCTCTTCGTCGCCGCTTCGCAAAATTACCCTTATTTCTTTGTCTAAGTCGACGAGTTGATTTTGTAGTTCGTGAATTTTTATATATTGCGATGTTATGTCATTCGGATTACTAGTTGGTGTCGCCATCATGGATTCCAACAAATTGGCGTTCTTGGTGAAAAATGTTCGGATTACCTTGCGCTCCTGCTTGATCGCTACCAATTCACTTCCTTGATCACTATCTCCGGTCGGAGAAGCTACAGTCACGGTCGCCATGTTTTGGGAATTGGTTGGTTCCCACCAACTCCCGTATTTGATGTTAAGTAGGTTCGTTAGATCGTTGGAAGTATGAAGGATGGCAGGGTTTATTTATCCAAAACGATTAGCACATTTTTGAAATATTTATTTACCAAAATAAAAATAGGAATCAATTTTTACAAAAGTCAAGTCAAAGACATTTTTTGGCAATCGACCTCTTTTTCTCTATGGCGTTCTGCTTTATACATATTTTTAACAGTAGGCGTTGAGAATTGCTTTTTTGTTACAAAGAAAATTGATACATCTTCTTACAAATATGGTGAATATATGTTTTCCAATATAATTTAGAGTCCATTATGTAAACCTAGGAATTTAGTTACGTCAGTTTTATCAATTTTTGTACTAAAAACTTTATTTAACAACAATTAAATACTATAAACTTATATAAACTAATTAAAAAAAACTAAATTGTCCTACGAAATAAACTAAACTAAAACTACCTAGCAAAAGTATGTAATAAAATTATATGATTAAAATTGGTAAAAAATTGAGCTGAAATCGCTGTCGTCACTTGGAAGAGTAGGTACCCAGGATACTGGCAGCATTACCTCGTTGAATTGCTAGGCCAATTCTTTGGCCGAGGTATGTGCCAGCCCTGGGATCTCCGGAAACGTCGTCGACTAATCGTGGCCGTGACGATAGTTCTTCGTAAAGCTGCTGTCGCGCTCCCGGCCCCCACGGCCCGAGGGTTTCAGCGCCAAAAGGCACAAATATGTAACCTGCGCCAAGGGCTATACTTTGGCTGCACTGTACACTGTACTTAAGCATGAATATCAATTGAAATGGTCTTTGTCGAAATTGCATAATTTAGTTTTATTTAAATTTATTTTTAAATCATTACCTATATTGTAACAATCCATTCACGTGTCATTTGTTGCTGATTCGGATAATGAAATTAAAGGAAACGGTGTCGACTCCAAAAAAGTAATGTTCCTAAAACGCTTCCTTGATGTACTTGTCTAGTATCTGATAAGTACGTTTTTATGGCCTTAGTTTATTGAAAGATTTTTTCAATTTGTGTTTTTTTGTGTCTGTTGTTCGATCTAATACGACTAAATCAAGTCGGAAATGTTGCTTTTACACCATAATATTAGAGTTTTTATCAACGTTTAGTGATCAACAAAATCAAAAGCTTTCTTCATGTGCATGAAGAGATAGGTAACGGCATTGTTTTTATTAATGGTAGTTACAGAGTTTTGGAGAAAATCATAGATGGGGAAGTCGATGGATTTATTTCGCCGAGAGAATTGTACCGGTTAACTAAGTATAATAGGTAACTAAGTATAATAACTAAGTATAATTACCTAAGTATAATACTAAGTATAATACCTACTTATGGTTTTTATCACAATTTGTCACAGACATTCCTAGAACTAATTGTTTGTTCACAAATGGCATTAACATAAACTTCTGTTGGCACCGTTTTTGTTTTAACCGTTTTGTTATTTACCATCTCTTGTATTTCTTGCAAGCTCTTTCCTTTAGTCTCAGGAATGCAAAATTTTGTATAAATTCCGATGGCCAAAACAAGACCGGCATAAAAATAAAAAACATATTTAAACGTCATATGGTCTGCCATGGATTTAAAATTTTTAACCGAAATAAATATACACAGACATGAAGTAATATTGCAGAGACAGGCACAAACACTTTTAACATTAGGTGCAAACAGTTCACTGATTAAAACTGGCACTATGGGCGATAGTCCGATGGTCATATTAGCTCGGTAGACCAAAGCAGATGCAATTACCAACCACTGCGTATCTGATGGACTGAACCCAAGTTCTAGCAAATGGAAGCTTAATCCCCATGTGATGAATGCAACACAAAAAATTAAACATGACGACAGCAACATAGTAACTCTTCCAAATTTGTCACCAATAGACACAGCTACCAAACCAGCAGGAACAGCGCTGACAGTCATTATTGTTACCAAAGTAGAGGGAAGGATAATATCAATCTTGCCAGCAATGATTATAACCTCCATATATTCAACTATGGCATAAGTTCCACTGAGTTGTACCAAACTGTAGACAATATTTATCATAAGAAGGGTCTTCAGATTAACTGGATCCGTGAGCTTTCTAATTGATTCCAAAATTGAAACCCGTGGACTGGATTTGACAAATTCTTGAAGTTTAGCGAACTCTTCTTTCACATCAGCGCCATCGTTGTAATATTTAAGAGCCTTTTCTGCCTTTTCTAATTCATTGCAATTCAAAAAATAATATGGCGTAGAGGGAAAAAAGTAAAATGTGACAAGGTATATTCCAGTTATAACCAAATTAAAGGCTCCGAAAATCCAGGGGTCAAAGTATGATCCCACGAGGTTACCGTAAAGCTGTCCCACCATAAATCCATTTATTACAAAAGTGAAAAGAATCCCGCGAATGCTAGAGTTCGCTATTTCACCTAAGTAAAGGGGGTACGTGGTGAGTACAGTTCCCATGCCAAGACCACAACAGAACTGATTAAAGATGACTATGTTAATAGAGTTGGCGCATATGAGGCTGATCCAAGCGCCAACGTAATATAATCCACACATGTACAAAGATGTCTTAGTTCCAAAGAAATCGGCAGTTAAGGATCCTATAATAATTGCTACAAATCTGCCCATGCTGTTAATGGATGCCACCCACGATATTTGTTCTTTAGAAGCTTGAAACGGTGGGTCTGGCCGGCTCATCTGACCCAGGAACGGTGATATCCAGCCATAGTTGGCTCCGAACATGGCCACCAACAGAAACACTGAAATCAGAAATTTATTTGCTAGTTAGACGCTACAAAGTCGGTGTCACATAAGTTTTATCGTACACGATGTAACATCAACGCTTATTTTAAAATTTTGTTTGAATTATGTAATTAGGGATTTTTCAATCGATTAGTAGAAAACACCTAACTCTGTTTGGCGTATTCTATAAGGATAAACAAAAGCCCTTCTTCCTTGTTCAACTCCATATTTATTAGCGTGTAACGTTTAAAATATTCAATAAACTACCCACATGAACACAAAATCTTGTACTTTTATTCCACAAATAGGTATTTATTTGTATCACAACTTAGGATGCCGGTTTCGTATTACACATCATCGGGCATTCATCGGGCCAACAAATTATTAAAGGTATAAAAGAAAACATCTCAATCAAGCAAATATCGTGTAAAGACTGTAAAGTAGTAAACAGAGGTGGATCATCACAGCTTGCGTTTCAAAATTTGTCTACGACAAGATTATGTCCATAAATGACGGCATTAAACATTGAATACAATTAAAATTTTACCCATTCGATGTTTTCTGTGTATTTTGGTTCAATTCACATATTGAACCAAAAGACACAAAAAACTTCAAATAGGTAAAATTTAAGATATATTTGAAAATTCTCACAAAAAATAAGTGGATTACTTCGCAAAAATAAGAAAGCAGCATTTTATTGTAGAAACAATAGGAGGGACCTAGTATGTAATATAATAACAAAGACCGTGTTCCAAAACTGGATGACAGCGGGTTTATAAATAAGAGTGTTGTAGATGCAAAAAAGTTAACGTTGGTCAAACCGGCTACATGAACATGACAATTCATGGAAAAATAAGAAAAATTACTCACCGTTTGTGGAACATCTTAACTCATCAAGTAATTCCCTTGACCCAACGAATAACGTATTATAAAAATATTATAGTACACAAAGCTAATAAAAGTGCAAAATTTAATTCTTTGAAAGCCCTAGCAATAAATAAAAATATGAATAACGATCTAGATAGAATTTTAAAATCTTCGTACTTTGATAATTAAATTACAAATTACAACAATTTCAAGATATTATATTTCGGGTCCGATCGGGACCCGGCATCAGTTGACTAAATGTATATTAGTACAAATTAACATGTAGACATTTGACATGTTATTTGAATGACATTTTATCACCTATTTTGAAAAATCCTAAACTATTTACAATCTGTCTTTCTTAATAGGGTGAAATTAAATCAACCGACCAAATTCATACTGGAGACTCTGTTAGTGACCAAGAACTAAGTTGTACATTATATTGTACTATTGTACATACCTATACCTACACAGGTCATATACCTGATGTATAGCCCAGCCTTACTGCATTGTATTTTTATTTTTCAAATATATATTAGTTAAATAAAAAAACATTTAAGAAATTTATGATATTTTTTTTACATGTAACATAAGTATTTTAGATAACCTAAAGTGACCTAAATTCACAAGTTTTCACAAATTTCACAATTCACGCGAATCTGAAATACGATATGTTCGTTAAAGTCACATTCACCGGGGCTTAAACATAAAATTGCACAAGATAGGCATTTACCACAGTTCGGCACACAGCACATTTTTTCCGATGTCATTGTTGTAGCAAAACGAAGTCCATTCAACGTAAACAAACACGATTGTCGGAGTCCAAAAAGAAAGCTGGGTAGTCAAAATAAAACACAGTCAACAGAATCCATGAAACATTGCCGGGTCGTAAGTTAATCGTCACTGATTTTGATTTATCGCAAAATCATGAATACCACAAATGCAGCTCAGAACAGAAACAGACAGACATTTTGAAATTGAAACCAGTGCTGCCAGATCGAAAACCCCATTCAGCGCTAGAAACGCTCAAAAAAGCGCTAGATTCTACAAAATTCGGAGATAAAAAAATCATTTCCAATGTTCAACAGTAAAAAACATAATGTATATGAATGAAAACATACACTAAATGAAACCACTAAATTCTCCGCTAGGAGCAAAAACTAAATGTACGCTAACCATACCAAGAATCCGTAAGATGTAGCGCCGAACGCGCTAAAATGGCAGCAGTGATTAAAACAACCTCTTGTAGCGCAATCTATTGAGGAACGACGAAAATAGGGCTTCAACGATGCTTTCACGTTTTCTCATACAAAGAAAAAATGGTCTAAGTGAAAAGACCTGTTGTAGACCAATAGTGAAACGCCAGCTGTGGTGATTCACCTCTGTTTACTTTAAATTATATTTTGTTTGAGTGAGATGTTTTCTTTTTATAGGTACCTACAACATTGAATCGTTATTAATAATGGATAATTTGCTAGCCCAATGTAATATGAAATATGAAACCTTTGTAATATGAAACATTTAGCCTAAGCTGTAATAAAATAAATATTTGTGGAATAAAAAGTACAAGCATGTGTGTATAATTTATTGAAGAAGATTCCACCAAGAACCATCAACCGAATCCGTCCAATGTTTAAAATATTTTTATAATAGTTGTAATGTTATCTTATTAGAAGCACAAAATCAATTTATCGAAACCACATAAATTGTATTTTATGTATTGTTTTTGGTTTAAAAAAGCAAAACATTTAAAAGTGAAACCAGTCATTGACTCACCTTCCGTAGTAGCTATCCATTGTATTTTAGTTTTACACTTAGTTTTAGCAAAATGTTTCATCGTGCATGCGCGTTATTTACGCAAAACAATAATGAATATAATACAATTTAAACACTCGCATTGGAACAACTGCTTGTTATGGAAAATTAACCGAAATTGCATAAGGTTATTCGTTTCAGCTTCGTTTTCATTCATTCTGAAGTTGTTTATTATCAAAGCAGCTGCATATCTAATATTGTTTACTCATACATACAATCGAGAATGTGATTTTGCATCAGTGTGAGTGCACCATGTACGTACGTATACACATCTTATCACCAATTGCATGAAACATGGGTCACGAAAAAGGGAGCTTTCCCGTGTGGCTTAAACTGAGATAAAACTCTGGACATTTTGACATATCCTTTCACTTCAACTGGTTAGCTTCGGTCTTGGGTTGTCAACACCCTTATGACGACACCATGCTGCCAAGCGACTCGTCATGTTCCAGAATGACGTCATGGGAAGCCGTACCTGGAGAATCTATTACCGACTTCCGTAGATTTTGTGGAAATCTCTGGACAGACTGACTAACTTTAGCTCTACCAGTTTCTATGCGAGGGTACTTGACCCTTGATGTTATCGCCTCCAGACATGTCTGTGAATCGACAACGCTTTCTGTCAAGCTTAAGAGGAGTTTACATTCTCATGCGAAAATCTAAAATTTCCAGCGCATAAATTACCATCTTAAAAAGGTATTAATTTAAAAAAAAAATTGTAATTTACCATCTTAAAAAGGTTTATGTATTGAATAGTTTTTCTGATAAATAATCGAATTTAATAACAGCAAGTAACAGTAATGATAATTAAATTACGGCAATGAATAAAAACTAAAATCTCATTATAAGTAATATACAATTACATTATCTTCTTATATCTTATACATATAATTATTATATTATTATTATCTCTATACATATAAAATACAACGTCTGTCTGTCTGTTCGTTCGCTTATAACTTGAGAACCAATCAATGGATTTTGATTCAGTTTTCACTGAAAGATAAAGCATTTCTTCGGGAAGGTTTAAAGCTATGTATCATCACGATAGGACAAAAGGGAGCAGCGCAATGAGAATTTTATTGAAACATATGGAAGGTTCGCCGCCGTAGCATAGTCGATCGTCGCGGGTTCAAACCTCGACTGGTAACATTTGTTTTCACTTTTTATTTTTTATTCTTTTATTTTATTTTCAGAAAAAATATTTCCTTTTGTAAAAAAAATATTAAAGCTGAAATTATATTTTTTGACTGAGCAAAGACCAATAACTGAAATATTTTTATTTTCAAGTGCTTAGAAAACGCCATCTCTGGGAAGCTATCCCGGATAACGGCTCAGTAAGCTGTTTAATTGATTGGCGCATGTGATTACACACACGCGGCCCTTGTACTTTTACAGATTTTCTCACCTTTGCGAGTCTACACGAGATTATAGCCAATCTTTCCTTGTTTCTGTTGTCGTGTTGGTGATAAGAGCTGAAGGTTGCATAGTCGTCGATGTGGTGTTGAACATACTTGGCTGCCTCTAGTAATATAATAGAAGGCACGGTAAGGATTCGATGCGCCGGGAATAGTGATCTCGCTGACGTATCAGGGGCAACTCTGGTCAGTATCGTAACCGCTCTTTCTTGCATTCGCAGAACCTGATCTCTGTCAGCAGCAAAACCCCAGAACTCAATGCCATATGTCAGTCAGAAGGGAATGGAAGTATCCCAAAATAGGCCTTTCTTACATTTTCATCGCCTAGCATTGGAGTTAGTCTTGACATAGACTAAATAATACAAGAATAATAAATACTTGTAAGAAATTGTTTGTAAGCTGGCGTTGAAATTGTTTTTATTTTAATACACTAGATGGCGCTGCATGTTTCAAAACATCGAATTTGACGCAGTCTGGTTCAAACCAACTCACGTTAAAGTTTGTCTACACTATTATATAAAGAAGAAAGATTTGTTTGTTTGTTTGTTTCCATATAATGGGTAATATCTAGAACTACTGAACTGACTATAAAAATTCTTTAAGCACTCAATAAGATTTTTAGTTAATCATGTGGTATGTACGCCTTGCGTAGTCGTATGTAGTCTCATCGTCGGGGTTTCAATCATCCACTGGTAAATGTTTTTTTTTTAGGACACCTCCCAAGTTTAAGTTTATTTGATCGGTATTGATGAGTATTTTTGTTGAACATGGAGACCAGGATCTAATGACGGGACTGGGAGGTGGGTACGGGATCTCCTCATCGGATAACAGCAGATCCTTCGAGTTTGGGCTTATTTTATTGGTCTTTATTAGTACTTTGGTAAAACATGGTGACCAGGGTCCGATGATGGGACTAGAAGGTAGGTACGGGATCTCCTCAACGGACAACAGCAGACACTTCGAGTTTGGACTTATTCGATTGGTATTTATTATCACTTCGGTAAAACATGGTGACCAGGGTTTAATGATGGGACTAGAAGGTAGGTACGGGATCTCCTCAACGGACAACAGCAGACACTTCGAGTTTGGACTTATTCGATTGGTATTTATTAGCACTTTGGTAAAACATGGTGACCAGGGTCTGATGATGGGACTGGAAGGTGGTTACGGGATCTCCTCAACGGACAACAGCAGACCCTTCGAGTTTAGGCTTATTTTGTTGGTATTTATTAGCACTTTGGTAAAACATGGTGACCAGGGTCTGATGATGGGACTGGAAGGTGGTTATGGGATCTCCTCAACGGACAACAGCAGACCCTTCGAGTTTAGGCTTATTTTGTTGGTATTTATCAGCACTTTGGTAAAACATGGTGACCAGGGTCTGATGATGGGACTGGAAGGTGGTTATGGGATCTCCTCAACGGACAACAGCAGACCCTTCGAGTTTAGGCTTATTTAGTTGGTGTTTATTAGCACTTTGGTAAAACATGGTGACCAGGGTCTGCTGATGGGACTGGAAGGTGGTTATGGGATCCCCTCAACGGATAACAGCAGACTCTTAGAGTTTGGGCTTATTCGATTAGTCTTTATTAGCACTTTGGTAAAACGTGGTGACCATGGTCTGATGATGGGACTCGAAGGTGGGTACGGGATCTCCTCAACGGACAACAGCAGACCCTTCGAGTTTAGGCTTATTTAGTTGGTGTTTTTTAGCACTTTGGTAAAACATGGTGACCAGTGTCTGCTGATGGGACTGGAAGGTGGTTATGGGATCTCCTCAACGGATAACAGCAGACCCTTAGAGTTTGGGCTTATTCGATTAGTCTTTATTAGCACTTTGGTAAAACGTGGTGACCATGGTCTGATGATGGGACTCGAAGGTGGGTACGGGATCTCCTCAACGGACAACAGCAGACCCTTCGAGTTTAGGCTTATTTTGTTGGTATTTATCAGCACTTTGGTAAAACATGGTGACCAGGGTCATGTCTAATTGGGTCAGTGGTCATGGTCAATTCCTAATTACACGCAGCAACGTCGCAGTTAATAATGCAAAAAAAGTTATTGTCTATTTCCTTCGATGGCTCTCATTTCTATAAATCTGAAAATACTTGATTTTTCGGTGTTTGTCTAATATCTGATTTCATCTCCTTTTAGTTAGGGGTGTATAATACATCACTTCGCTTCGCATGACCCTGTTTTATACCAACAAATACTGCAACAATCACTCTGAAATATGATATTAAAAGTTGAGGACTAATGCTATGTCCATGCTGTTGTGAAAACTTGATTCCATAAAATTTTCTCGATCAAAAAAATTACGAAGTTACCTCCAAACCGTACAATAAACCGATAGCATTCAATGAATACTTGAAATTAGATCTGAAACTTTGCATACTATAACTGATATTAGTATAAACAGCTGCAGACTGTTCCATAAAAATGAATAAACCATCAGTGTATGTAGCCGCGATTACAAAATAACTGAGAGTAGGATAGACTGTTAAAAAGCAGTTAGCGTTGGAGGACTGCGAATTGAGGTATTATGGGCCATTAACATCTTTTTATTCAGACTTATTTAAAAAAAAACAAAATAAAGATTTTAATTCGGGTATAGAATTTATCGTCAGATTTATTTACCCTCAATTTTAACATAAATTTTGGTTTTTAGCTCTTTCACTCATTTAAAAAAACGGTCAAGTGCGAGTCAGACTCGCATACCTAGGGTTCCATAATTCGACAGACTCGGGAACAGTGAGGAAGAAGGTATTTAAAATCTTTTCCATTTTAACTGTTTATGATAACTAGAAAAAAGAATTGATCGTACCACAAAAGAGAGACTCAAATATTTTTATACCGTACTCGAAAAGTTCGTGGATGAAAAATTTTATTTTATATTTCTTGAATTTCTCAGCCGCTATATTTTTCCTGTAATCTTTACGTAATCCTAAATTACCATGACTTTTTTCATATTTTTCAATTCATTAGTTTCGGAAATAAGGACACGCAATTTTTGTGGATTTTCAAATATTTCTTGAAGTCGGTGCCAGTAAATATAGTAAAAGTATATATTTTTATGTACAGCACTTTAATATCTACAATTTGATACCCATATTGTATTCTTTGGATTTATTTTTTATCTTTCTCTCTTTTGTACTGGAAAAATTTTCAACAAATTAAAATTTTTTTTTCACCGTATTATGTGAGCAAGTGAATGCTATTTTTGTGGCACATTTTAAGTCTTTATCTTTAACGATGCTAAAGTTATGAGGCTGTAACATACGGACGGACGGACCGACGACGGACAGACGGATGGAAGGATGGACAACGGAGTCTCACCATAAAGGTTTCTTTTACCTTTCAGGTACTACGGAACCTTAAAAAGGTTGTCATAGACCGTGATATTTTTTACGATGTATATATTTTTAATAATTAAGTTTGGCATGTGTAATGTTATATTTTTCTTGAAATTGACTCGCATAATATAATAATCTCTACCAATATAAGTCATTAATTACCGTCACCGTATTTGGTTACGGTAAATTACGGTAATCAATTTTGGGTCGTTTTGTTTGGTTTTTGGTATGGTAGCCAAAAAATTCCATTTTCGGACATGCAAATCGGGAAGGGCTCCTAATAAATAATGAATGTCAGTTAATATTGAAGTATTATATTTCTTACCTGGGTTTATAAAATGAACGGTAGTGAACTTCAATTCGATTAAATCACTGCAAATTAACACAAAAAAAGTAATTTTGGCTAATACAAAGACGTAGCGTCTGTCTGTTTCGACGTGTTTAGAAGAATTGAACTGGCAGGGCCTCCTTAGCTAGTCAGGTGAATCCACCAAAGAATTTTGACTACGTAAAGTGTGGGACAATTTCCTGTTACGGCGATGGCATTTTAGCTGTTACCAAGTTTTACAGCGTGTTTTAGATATTATCTTTATATTGTAACAAAGTATTGCCACGAAAATATTATTGTATATGATGTCAAGAACATGGGATCGCAAAAAAACACGTTTTTTTGGCTTACAAATTATTTCCTAGAAATGAATAGTTTGAACTCACAGTTACTGGAAGGAACTTTTGTACTGTTTTTTTTTTAATAAGTGTTAAAATGGTAGGTTTTTTCTAAATTGCTTTCGGGCTACCTCTGACCCGTTTTATTGTAGATATATTAAAAATATTTTGAATTAAGTTATTGAAGAATTAACTGAAATTTTTGTCCCGCACATTATTTTTCAGAGCTTCTGAAGAACCACTCTTAAAGTAAAATTACCGCTTATCCACTTAATTAATGAAAACATGAGTCATAATCTGATTATGGATTCTGATCTAAAATAAGTTCAATTGCTGATTATAATAAATTGAACGATTTAAAATCATAAATTACCTTTCAAAAAGCCATTTGTTGCTGGTAGAAAAATTGGCGTGACGTTGACAACTTAAGGAGGTAACTTTTTACCTCGGTACAAAATGCACATCATAATATTGTTTTCCTTATATTTTAAGAAAAAGTATGCAATAAATGTGTTTTAAAGCAACTTGCGGAAATAGTTTATTAACAATAAATTCATCACAAAAAAATACGTACTTTAATGTATTACATTTTGTTTGCATTACATTAACAAACTTAAAGGCGTGTTTGCAGTTGTAAGGTAATGCAGCTTAAATGTAACGCATAAAATTTAATAATTTTCATGTGATCACCTAACTATTAACAAGCAGTTTGCGCGTATTGCTATAAAACGCATTTTTTTGCAAACTTTCATTCAAAAGTAAGGAAAACAATATTATGATGTGCATTTTGCACCGGGATCCTCCGTTACACACATAATAGCTAGGTTTGTCTTGTCACCAAATGTATGGAGAGGTCACCAAATGGTATCAGAGGACTTCACTTGGCACATACCTATAAGTACACTGAGTCAATCTGCTGATTTAGCCCGGTAGACCCCCGCCACTTTGTGCTCTCGCAGTTTCACGCCGCCGCGATTCAACAAAAAATTCATATTGGCATTAATTTACCTAACATCTCATGCGTGGTATCATTTTCTTATAAATAAAGGATGAGGAATTTATTTTTAAAACAATTTATGCACAGTTTATACAAAAATTATAAAATATTGAAGAATATATGTAAATTGGACAAATATTTTTTACACTCAACATTCAGTATTATTAAAAATACTAAGTTTTGTAAGTAAATAAAAATACTGTTGTAAAGAATATAAATACATTATAATATGTACTTACCACAGAGAATCTACCTAAAAAAATCTAACATTTTACGCGACGGTGGCCTAGTATTTTCCAAATCCGTCACACAAGCTAAGTTGAAGGTATATTTTTTATCAATGGTAATAATTAATGAAATTATGTCGATACAGCATTATAAAATTAAAATAAAACATTAACATTAAAAACAAAAAAAAACACTATACCTGTCAATACTTTCCAAAAAAAAATACAAGGTGACTTTTATTTATACAGCCAAACTCATACTGGAGGCTTGGTAAGTGATCAGTAATACGGATCGATAACACTTTTTGCTAATTTCGCAAAATAAAATCTTGACATCCCATGGTAATTGACTCTGGGCTGGGCTTGCGTTTGCACTTATAGAACACGAAAAGAATAATTTACGAGTTTCACAAAAATAGTCATCGAACCTTGTTACTGAGCACTTAACGAGTCTCCAGTAAGAATTTGGGTGCATAAATGCTGCGGTTATAAATTTTATTAAAAGTCTTATTCATTTCGGACAATACACAAACATTGCAGAGAAAAAAGTCAAAACTACGTATACAATCTTTTCCTTGAAAGTTGAACAGGTTTGGCAGTGGTACATACATGCGAAAATAGCCTATCCCTTTTCGGCTATGTTTTATAATTTAAGCTAATTGCAACGTTATTAAATATAATAATAATAATAAATAATCGAATGGTGCGGATGGTTAGGCATTATGTATATATAATATTTTTATTCCTTAATTTCTCTATTTTATGCAGGTGTATAACTTTTTTACATTTTAGTAGCCCAACCTTAATATTTTTTGTATGTATTTCCCTTTTTTATTTATGAACTTATTTCTTCACTGCATTATGTATATATAATATTTTAATTCCTAGATTCCTCTATTTTATGCAGGTGTATATTTTATTTCCCGTATTATTATATATTTTCTTATTTTCTAAAGATATATTATATTGTTATAATTAACTTTGACTTTTAGAAAGTATACTTTAAGTATCTATTTTGCAAAAATAAATATTTTGATTTTGATTTGATTTTGAAATTATGTTATTTTACCATAATTATTATTAAATATAACAAAGAAAATTATTCTACCACATGCTGACTTACAAATTTTGAAAGCCGCGGTGTTGGCTTAGACCAAGGGTGTTAGTAATATTCCAAAGAACAAATTTTATGAAAAATGCCCACCTAATAATTGGGTCTACATAGCCAAAGTAGGCGTTGAGAATTGCTTTTTTGTTACAAAGAAAATTGATACATCTTCTGACAAATATGGTGAATATATGTTTTCCAAGATAATTTAGAGTCCATTATGTAAACCTCGGAATTTAGTAACGTCAGTTTTATCAATATTTTTACTAAAAACTTTATTTAACAACAATTAAATACTATAAACTTATATAAACTAATTAAAAAAAACTAAATTGTCCTACGAAATAAACTAAACTAAAACTACCTAGCAAAAGTATGTAATAAAATTATATGATTAAAATTGGTAAAAAATTGAGCTGAAATCGCTGTCGTCACTTGGAAGAGTAGGTACCCAGGATACTGGCAGCATTACCTCGTTGAATTGCTAGGCCAATTCTTTGGCCGAGGTATGTGCCAGCCCTGGGATCTCCGGAAACGTCGTCGACTAATCGTGGCCGTGACGACAGTTCTTTGTAAAGCTGCTGTCGCGCTCCCGGCCCCCACGGCCCGAGGGTTTCAGCGCCAAAAGGCACAAATATGTAACCTGCGCCAAGGGCTGTACTTTGGCTGCACTGTACACTGTACTTAAGCATGAATATCAATTGAAATGGTCTTTGTCGAAATTGCATAATTTAGTTTTATTTAAATTTATTTTTAAATCATTAACTATATTGTAACAATCCATTCACGTGTCATTTGTTGCTGATTCGGATAATGAAATTAAAGGAAACGGTGTCGACTCCAAAAAAGTAATGTTCCTAAAACGCTTCCTTGATGTACTTGTCTAGTATCTGATAAGTACGTTTTTATGGCCTTAGTTTATTGAAAGATTTTTTCAATTTGTGTTTTTTTGTGTCTGTTGTTCGATCGAATACGACTAAATCAAGTCGGAAATGTTGCTTTTACACCATAATATTAGAGTTTTTATCAACGTTTAGTGATCAACAAAATCAAAAGCTTTCTTCATGTGCATGAAAAGATAGGTAACGGCATTGTTTTTATTAATGGTAGTTATAGAGTTTTGGAGAAAATCATAGATGGGGAAGTCGATGGATTTATTTCGCCGAGAGAATTGTACCGGTTAACTAAGTATAATAGTACCTACTTATGGTTTTTATCACAATTTGTCACAAACATTCCTAGAACTAATTGTTTGTTCACAAATGGCATTAACATAAATTTCTGTTGGCACCGTTTTTGTTTTAACCGTTTTGTTATTTAACATCTCTTGTATTTCTTGCAAGCTCTTTCCTTTAGTCTCAGGAATGCAAAATTTTGTATAAATTCCGATGGCCAAAACAAGACCGGCATAAAAATAAAAAACATATTTAAACGTCATATGGTCTGCCATGGATTTAAAATTTTTAACCGAAATAAATATACACAGACATGAAGTAATATTGCAGAGACAGGCACAAACACTTTTAACATTAGGTGCAAACAGTTCACTGATTAAAACTGGCACTATGGGCGATAGTCCGATGGTCATATTAGCTCGGTAGACCAAAGCAGATGCAATTACCAACCACTGCGTATCTGATGGACTGGACCCAAGTTCTAGCAAATGGAAGCTTAATCCCCATGTGATGAATGCAACACAAAAAATTAAACATGACGACAGCAACATAGTAACTCTTCCAAATTTGTCACCAATAGACACGGCTACCAAACCAGCAGGAACAGCGCTGACAGTCATTATTGTTACCAAAGTAGAGGGAAGGATAATATCAATCTTGCCAGCAATGATTATAACCTCCATATATTCAACTATGGCATAAGTTCCACTGAGTTGTACCAAACTGTAGACAATATTTATCATAAGAAGGGTCTTCAGATTAACTGGATCCGTGAGCTTTCTAATTGATTCCAAAATTGAAACCCGTGGACTGGATTTGACAAATTCTTGAAGTTTAGCGAACTCTTCTTTCACATCAGCGCCATCGTTGTAATATTTAAGAGCCTTTTCTGCCTTTTCTAATTCATTGCAATTCAAAAAATAATATGGCGTAGAGGGAAAAAAGTAAAATGTGACAAGGTATATTCCAGTTATAACCAAATTAAAGGCTCCGAAAATCCAGCGGTCAAAGTATGATCCCACGAGGTTACCGTAAAGCTGTCCCACCATAAATCCATTTATAACAAAAGTGAAAAGAATCCCGCGAATGCTAGAGTTCGCTATTTCACCTAAGTAAAGGGGGTACGTGGTGAGTACAGTTCCTATGCCAAGACCACAACAGAACTGATTAAAGATGACTATGTTAATAGAGTTGGCGCATATGAGGCTGATCCAAGCGCCAACGTAATATAATCCACACATGTACAAAGATGTCTTAGTTCCAAAGAAATCGGCAGTTAAGGATCCTATAATAATTGCTACAAATCTGCCCATGCTGTTAATGGATGCCACCCACGATATTTGTTCTTCAGAAGCTTGAAACGGGGGATCTGGCCGACTCATCTTGCCCAGGAACGGTGATATCCAGCCATAGTTAGCCCCGAACATGCCCATCATCAGAAATACTGAAATCAGAAATTTATTTGCTAGTTATCATGCTAAAAAGTTAGTTTCGCATGCGTACACGATATACCAGCTACTACGCTTATTTTTAAACTAGCCATTGCCCGCAGCTTCGCCCGGATTCAAAATGCACTCTGAATCTCAGCCTCAGAGTGCATTTTGAGTCCGAAGTCAAGAGGAACTCAATCTCACAAACGTCACTCTAGTATGAGATCACGTCACTTTTTGACGTTTGTAAGATTGAGTTCGGACTCAAAATGCACTCTGAATCTCAGCCTAAGAGGATAAACAAAAGCCCTACATAATATTCTGCCTCGTTCACCTACACGCGTCTAACGTTTAAATTATTTTTTCAATGCAAGTGCTCGTAACGTCCTATTTTATATGCGTCTACACTGTTGTTAAAGTGAACTTTACCAAACCAGTGTATTATTATAAATTTTTTTGGTTTTGTTCTCCCACATAGTGGGAAGGCAAAGGGAACTTAGCCCATACAAGTGGTGATGGCACTGAAGGATACTTTCTGTGTGATGTCTGTGGCCGACGTTGCCTTTCAAGAAACGGTTTATACTCACACCAAAAAATATATTAGAACTGGCATTTTCGTTCGCGAAGGCCGGTATGATGATGAAGATGACGATGTCAATAATTATAGACCAATATCGATATTACCATCCATTTCTAAAATTCTAGAAAAGCTTTTGAATACGGGACTTATTAAGTACCTAAACAAATACAATTTACTATCTGATGCCCAGTACGGTTTTAGAAATGGAAGGTCCACAGAAGATGCCGTGACAGCTACCCACATTGTAGAGAAAGTAGATGATGGTAGAAAATGTCTCGCTGTATTTTTAGACTTGAAAAAGGCTTTTGACACAGTCTGTATCCCCATGCTTGTGCAAAAGTTGGAGAAAATTGGCATAATGGACACTGCACTTAAACTATTTAAAGACTACCTAAGTGACAGGAGACAAAAAGTCAAAATAGATCAATCTATCAGCAAAGATGCAGAAATAACTTACGGCGTCCCGCAAGGGAGCGTGTTGGGTCCTACATTATTCCTTGTGTATATAAATCAATTGTGCAGTATGAACATTAAGCACGCAAAAGTTATCTCCTACGCTGATGATACTGCAGTAGTATTTTCAAACACAACCTGGGACTCAACTCTAAAGAGTGCAGAATCTGGACTTTCAAAAATATCACATTGGCTAAACTTAAACTTGCTCACTCTTAACGCACTGAAGACCAACTTTATCTGTTTTACTAAATATAATCGAACCCAACCCCCCGATAACACTAAAATCAAAATTCATAACTGTACAAATGACCATCTAAACTGTAATTGCCCTGCTATTGTTAAGATTTCCAAAACTAAATACTTAGGCGTAATGATAGACCAGCGACTATCCTGGTTCCCACAAATTGAAATACTGAGTTCTCGAGTAAGAAGGTTAATTTGGATCTTCAAAATGCTTAGACGTATAGCTACTCCTTCACTTCTCAATCAAATATACATAGCCCTTGTGCAATCTGTACTTAACTATTGCATACCAACTTGGGGAGGAGCTGCAAAATCTAAATTTATCGAATTGGAGAGAGCCCAAAGAGCATTGTTAAAGGTTATGTATTTTAAACCCTACAGATACCCAACAGATAATTTATATTCTTTATAGCACACCGTGCGTAAAATGACCACTTTACGCACGCTGCGCTTGCGTAAAGTCGGCATTTTCCGAACTTTTGCTATAAAATATTATACGATACTCGTGCGAGAAACTTTTTCTCGACTCGTGTGATTGCAGCACTCACCTTCGGCTCGTGCCGCAAACTCACACTCGTCAGAAAACGTTTCATCGCTCTCGTATCGTAATGTACTATTTTGCGATCTCTTGTCCGTAAGAAAATTGTATATTGCAATGCAGTGCTAAAAAAGCATAAAAATTCTGTTTTCGACCCACATTTTTCAAAAGAGAGAAAAAGAGGCAACATTATTAAACTTCCATTTTACAAATCTACTTTTGCACGCAGACAATTTAACTATCAGTCAGCTTATAAATACAACGAGATAAACAGAAGTATAGATATATGTACAAAAAATAACTTTGAATGCATAAAGCAAACAACATTATTATTAAAAACAAAGAGCTACGAAGAGGCTGAAAACCTAATTTACCAAATTACTTAGAAATAAAATTAACTAGTATGTAGATAAAGAAATATAAAAATAAAATATACAAACAAACAAACACACACACACGCACACACCCTCTCCCTCTCACCCTCATACACACCCTCACACACACACATACACCCTCTCACACACCCTTCCATAGCACTGACGCATGCTGCATGTTATTTCTCTTTTATTATGTACTAAAATCGATTTTTGTAAATTATTTGAAACAGTATTTTAAAACCAAAGCTTCTTTATTCTTTATTGCACAAAAAAAACTTAAGTAACAAAATATATACAGGAACAACAGTTTGTACAAGGGCGAGCTTATTTCTAAAGAAATTTCTTCCAGCCAACCTTTAATGTGGTGAAAAAGTAGTGAGAATGGTGAGCAAATAAATGTGCACAACTTTAAATACAGAAAACTAAATAGAAAAAAGAAATTTAAGTTATAGATACATACTTATGTGTAGCAATAATACATACAAATATACATATATTTTTACACATATAGTTATATACAATAAATCAACAGTACGTATAATACTCAAAATGAACATACTTAGAATAAACTATCATATTTTAAACAAAAGACACTAAATAACGTAACTAGAAGAGAAATCTTAAAAGGCGAAATAGTAGAATCGTGCCTTGATCACATATTCGTGAGATGCCCGCGTGATGAACTTTATTCGGCCGTATTAGAGTATAAAATGGCGGACCATTATTGCACCGCTGTTGCTGTAAGCAGCGCTGATTTTAATAATCATAAATTGGATTCCCTAGGCGCGACCACTGACTCACGCCGAGGCACGAACGGGCGCGGAGACGTGCGGCCGGGGGGGTCAGTGACGCGCCTCCTGCTTGATAACAAACTTGTTTACGAAAAACTTGCCTCAATCGACTTTAAACACTTATTGAATATTAGTTGTCCGTTAGAACTGTACAATCAACTTTATGAAATATTTACTAATATTTACGAATCAAGTTACCAGACTAAACAAGTTAAAACAAGTGGAAGGGACTCAAAAGGATGGGTAAACAACAAAATGAAAAAAATGGTATTGGAGAGGGATACACTGTTTATGATATGGTTCCAAGATAAAACAAACATGTTAAAAAGATTAAATTATACAAAATACAGAAATAAGTGTACAAAGCTATTCTCTAAAATAAGAAATGAACATGAGAAACAAAAAATAATCGAATGTAATGGTAACGTAAAGAAAATATGGGATAATATAAATAGAATACTTGGTAATAGAAAAAAGTCAACAGATGAGGTAATATTGAAACACTTGTCAGGAAATACAAAGCAAGAAATATGTAATAACTTTGCAACTACATTTAAAAATGATATCGATAATATAATTCATGATTGTAACGAAACTTTCTTAAACCGTGCTGACTATCGAAATGAGGCTTGTATGTCGATGAGATGGAGAACGGTGAATAGCAAGGAGGTCCAAAAAGTCATAAAGAAAATGAGTGATAAGAAATCGCCAGGGTCAGATGGTATACGTATGAGGGACCTAAGATATATAAGTGAACAAATAAGCCCAGTCATAGCTCACTTAATTAATTTATGTATAAAAAATTCGAAGTTTCCTCAAAAACTAAAAGAAGCCATAGTGCGACCTATTTATAAAAAAGGTGATCATAAAAATTATGCTAACTACAGACCTATAGCTATCTTATCCAGTATAGAAAAAATCATAGAAAAATGTATAGTTAATCAACAAAATAGATTCCTTAATGAACATGCAGTTATAAACGATTGCCAGCACGGTTTTCAGAAGGATAAAAGTACATCAACATTACTTGTAAAATTTACGGACGAAGTTAATAGTTATCTCAACGATAAAAAATTTGTTGTTGCTGTATTTTTCGACTTTAAAAAGGCCTTCGATACCCTACGGCACGAGACGCTGCTTGGGGCGATGGCGGAGTGCGGGATCAGCGGACCGCTTAATAGCTGGTACCGCCAGTACTTGACGGACCGCTCGTACCGGGTGAGAGTGGGCGAGGAGCACAGCGGACCGCAGCAGTGGGCGGCGCGGCGCGGGGTGGCGCAGGGCTCCGGCTGTGGCCCGCTGTGTTACCTGATGCACGTGAACAGCATGTGCAACGTGGTCCGCCATTGCTCAGCGTACATGTTCGCGGACGACCTGTGCACGCTGCGGGCCGGCCGCGACATGGGCGAGGTGTCGCGTCTCGTGCAGGAGGATATCGACAACGTAGTGCGATGGTCGCACGATAACGGAATCGTACTCAATGCCGAAAAAACTAACCTCCTTGTTATCCGGTCTCCGTACTCTTGTACCCCGGACTCTTCATGTCAACTGGTTGCCCACGACTTTAACTGTTTCCATAATAACTTATCTAATTGTAAATGTAAAACAATAAAGCAAGTTCCATGTGTTACATACCTAGGAATGTGCATCGATGAAAATATGGGCTGGACTAAACACATAGAAAGGATATTAAATAAGCTACGCATATTGTTATTTAAATTCAAACATCTTAGTTACAAAGTACCAATTTCTGTGCTAAAAACTATATATATGTCGTTGGTTGACTCAATTATATCTTATGGTGTGGACTGCTATGGATCTATATTTAAAACATACATGGATAAGATTGAAAATATACAAATAAAATTCTTAAAATTCCTAGTCAGTAAAAATGTTAGGAAAAAACACAAAAATAATATCAAAATATTGTACTCATTATGTAAAATACTACCGGCTTCATTAAAATATAAATACATAATTGCAGTAAATGGCCATGGCACCCCAGATCATAAGATACCTAAACAGCATGGGCTCAACACGAGAGCAACTGCTCAGGGTAAATATGAAACAGTAAAAGTGAATAACTACTTTGGCGGCAGATTGCTTAAACGCAAAATTCCAATGTTATATAATGAAATGCCTGTTCGTATAAGATCTGAACAAAATAAAAATAAATTTGCAAAATTATATAAAACTTACCTTCTACAAAATATGTAAACATAGATTAAAATAACAATGTTATTATTTATTGTTAATGTACCTACCTACGAAAAAGAAGTGCGACTCCCTCCCCACAGACAAACCAAATTCCTACTTGGTTTTGTGGGATGTATTTAGATTTAAGTTATTCTTGAAATAAATAAATATATTCATTCATTCATTCATTCAAATAAACATACAAATATTCCAACAAACAAAATGAATAAGTTTAAATGGGTAGTCAGACAAAAGAATTATATATATTAGCTCTTGGGGAGAAAATGCTGTTTAAGCTTTCTCTTAAAAGACGATACAGATGGGCTGTCTCTAATACTATTATTAGATATTCTAATATATGGTATTCAGTGTTTATATGCCGATTGATACAAGTGTAAATTTGTTGGAATTTACAGAATGTCTCAGTGAGATTAGTGCTATCATTGAAAGTAACGACATTGGGGCGGTGTTTATGCTTGGAGATTTCAATGCACATCCCAGTGAGTCGTTTGCAACGGAACTATTAGATTTTTGTACTGAGCAAAAGTGGCGGTGTGTGGACATTGAAAGATTAGGCATGGACTCTGGGAGCTATACCTACGTAAGCGCGGCGCACGGTTGCCGATGCTGGCTCGATCACTGCGTGGTCACGCAGTCTGCATGGCAAACCATCACTGACGTAGCTATACTGTATGATGTGTTCTGTTCGGATCATCTGCTCTTTACTGTTACATGTGAACTAAACATTGTTATGCCTAAGGTTATTTTGAGTGACACAATATGTAATAAGGTAATTTGGGGAGAAAGAGATAGCGAGCAAATTGATAAAATTACCATAACTTATGTAATAATGCATTGAAGCTAATCGAGTTTCCGCAAGAATTGTCCTTATGTAATGATGAGCATTGTGACAATACTGAGCATAAATTAATTTTGGATAATATGTATGCCAACCTCATTAGTATTTTATCTGATTCTGCTGTGAGCAGTCATGTTAACCACCGGCAGTCTGTAAAAAGTGGCCGCGTAGTGGGATGGAACAAGCATGTAAGGGAGGCTCACGGGCGGGCCAGGGTTGCATATCAGTCGTGGCTGTGGTACAATATGCCTACCTCTGGAGATGTATACGACAATATGTGCCTTACTCGTAAAGTATTTAAGAGTAAACTCAAGTGGTGTAAGAAGCATCAAGAGCAGATCAGGCTCGACATTATAGCATCTCATCGTGCCGCCAAGGATTTTAAAAAATTTTGGAAGGCTACAAATAAATTTAATGTTAGGCCTGGACTGCCTGTGAGTGTCTCTGGCGTCAATCAACCGGAGGAGATTGCAAACTTGTTTGTAGAGCACTTTAGTGTGCAATCCCCACTGGGTCCACCACGGCAACGGGTGGTCGATGCCGGGGCCTGTCGTGATTCTGACTTAGTTCGGTTTACTGCCAAACAAGTGGATAGTGTATTAAAGAAAATGACAAGAGGGAATTCGCCGGGTCACGACGGCCTCAGCATCGAGCACTTTCAGTACGCGGGCGTCCATCTGCCACGTGTACTGGGAATGTTTCTGTCGCTATGTATGGGCCACTCGCACCTCCCACGGGATCTGATGCGAACTGTGGTTGTTCCCATAGTTAAAAACAAAACTGGGGATGCGGCTGACAAGGGCAACTATCGGCCTATCACACTAGCTACTATCTCGGCGAAGGTACTCGACAGCCTGCTGGACTCTTTTCTGGAGGGATATTTACATCTTCATGACGCTCAATTCGGGTTTCGACCCGGACTTTCCACAGAAAGTGCTATCCTTGGCCTAAAGCACACGGTCCAGTACTACAATAAGCGACGGACGCCAGTATATGCCGCATTTTTAGACCTTTCAAAGGCGTTCGATCTCGTGTCTTACGATGTGCTTTGGACTAAACTCCGGGAAAGATGCGTCCCGGCAGAGCTGTTGCGTATCTTCCAATATTGGTACCTGAATCAGTCGAATAATGTCAGATGGGCCGGCAAGTGTTCGTCATCGTACAGGTTGGAATGTGGGGTGAGTACCTCACCCAAACTTCTTAACCTTTACATAAATGACCTGATTGTGGGGCTCAGCAGCAAAAGGATCGGGTGTCGCATTGATGATGTCAGTATAAACAACATCAGCTATGCTGATGACATGGTGTTGCTGAGCCCAACAGTCAGGGCCCTGAGGGAGCTGCTCCGTACGTGTGAGGAATACGTACTGTCTCACGGTTTAGTATACAACGCCAAAAAGAGTGAGTGCATGGTGTTTGTGGCCGTGGCTGGTAGGTGTCCCGATAGTGTGCCCGCTGTTACCCTCAACGGTATACAGATGAAGCGGGTCAACGAGTTCAGGTACCTCGGACATCTTGTAACTCACGACCTCAAAGACCATGCCAATGTTGAAAGGGAACGTAGGGCGTTGGCGATCAGATGCAACATGTTGACTCGCAGGTTTGCATGTTGTAGTAAGCAAGTTAAAATATCGCTTTTCAAAGCATACTGCCAGGTGTTCTACACGTGCAGCCTGTGGACCAACTTCACGCAGAGGATCATGAGCACCCTGCGTGTCCAATACAATAATGGCTTCAGGATGCTGATGGGGCTGCCCCGCTTCTGCAGTGCATCGGGTATGTTTGCGGATGAGCGTACTGATGACTTGCGTGTCCAATACAATAATGGCTTCAGGATGCTGATGGGGCTGCCCCGCTTCTGCAGTGCATCGGGTATGTTTGCGGATGAGCGTACTGATGACTTTTATGCCATCATGCGGGAGAGAGCAGCCTCGATGCTCAGTAGGGTGCGGGCCAGCTCCAACTCAATCCTGAGAACCATCGCTGGGAGGTACGAATCACCCATAATGCGCCACCTTGCGGGGGTGTTAGTCAAATATAGATATGTATCTGAACGGCACCCCAGCAGTAGGTAAATTTGTAATGTTATTTTGTGTTTAGATTAGGAATACTAACATAGGTTAAGATCATTGTTACTAACCAAACTGGACCACATTGTAGTCTGATTAATAAACGTATATTATTATTATTATTCTGTTTATGAGCAATTTCATCTCGGCTTCAAGAAGCCGGTAGTATGAGCACTTACGGGCCTAGGCCAAGTGAGTGTCATTGTTTTGGGTTGTTTGTGGTTGTTCTTGTTGGGACGTGGCATGAAGTTGGTCGGTTTGTAAGAATCTCCTGGTTATCTGGCATGTATTTAGGATGGCTGCTTTTTGTAGGTACGTAAGTCTTGGAAGATTTAGGGAACGGAGAGACTCATGAAGTTGTTTGGGTATGACTCCAGTTGCAGACAATACTATGGGTATAATGGTTACTTTTTGCAGTTTCCACATGCGTGTTATTTCGTCTTTCAGATCTGTGTATTTACTTAGTTTTTCAGCAATTGTAGTCTGTAAATTATGCGTATTGGGAACGGCGATGTCGATCAGTTGTGCAGTCTTATGTTCTTTGTCAATAAGAGTAATATCTGGTCTATTGTAATGTACAGTTTTGTCAGTTAGTACGGCTCTGTCTAAATAGAGTTTATAAGTCTGGTTCTCAAGAATACTTTCAGCGTTGTATTTGTAATATGGTAATGGGGGGGTAGTAATGAGTTTGTGTTGTATGGCAAGTTTTTGATGAATTATGTTTGCAATCTGGTCATGTCGGAATTTATAGTCAGTCTGAACTATTGATGAACACGCGCCAGTTATGTGCTGTATTGTTTCTGAAGCTCTACTGCACCGTCGACAAGTATCTATCGTGTTTGGTAATTTCATTATATACTTTTGGTAATTGCGTGTTTTGACAACTTGGTCCTGGATGGCGAGCATAAAACCCTCCGTCTCAGGGAAGAGCTCACCGCGATTAAGCCATTCGTTCGACGCTGTCTTATTATTATTATTATTATTTAAAAGGGATATTGTAGGGATGTACGTTGATTTTTTTGATTGGAAACTTATAGAAAGTGCACTTGTTCGGTTTTTAATGACAAAAGTAACAAAACATGTACTTTTTGTTTCAAACATAGAACAATTCCCTTTATTATAGCTGGAGGGTTCATTTTCAACCGGTATAACCATTTTACTTGACCATTGCCCAGTAAGGGTTTCAACTATATAGTCCAAGCGATCGATAAACTATTATATATCATCACGACATGAATCCCCTAGGGGGTGTCAGAGGTGTTCCGGGTGTGAACTGTGAAAATGCGTCTAGTCCGCACTCGGCACATCCGCGTTTCACAGACGATTATTACGTCCCAACGTGATGGATGGTGATAGGGCTATCGCCGTTCTTCGGGCACAAATACACGCTGTTTAGGGCATGCAGGTTTCCTCATGATTTTTTCCTTCACCGTTCAGCAAGTGGTAAGTATTAAAAATGAGTACTAAAACTTTTAAAGCTAAGTTTAAGGCAATACTTCTACAGCGACAAAAACAAGGTGAAAATTTGAAGCATCCTCTTAAAGTAAATTTTCTTTTAAATATAATATAAGTAAAACATTTTATCTCCAAGCAAATTGTAAAGATGCCCCTCATCTAAAACTCAACATTCACTACACTACATTAAACGTATTTTAGTTTAAAATAATAGTCACTATTCTTTCTTACACATTCAGACACTTTACACAATTACAACCGTTCCTTTTTGTTGTGTCTTACCCTTAATACTTTATGCTCTGAACACTACCTACCTTAAGAGCTGAGGATTACTGAAAACCAGCAACAAAAAACTGTGTGACAGCGTCAGAAAATTGCTGAGTTATTTCCATTTGTCCAAACGTTTTCTTGAAATGTTTATATTTTGTGTATGAACTGTTTGTGTCTTTTGTTCTTTTTTTATTTTAATTTGATTGCACTAATTTTTTTCGTGTGTTTGGCAATAAATATTTCTTATTCTTATTCTTATAAATACTCTGCACATAAATTCCGAAAAACTCATTGGTGCATGCTCATCGAACCTGGATGTCAAAGATCCTGGATGTCTGAGCTACCGCCGCTTTTTCTTTCTTGGCGAGATATTGCTATAGCACTTCTGAGACACCACGCTATATAATACTGAATCACATTTCTTTTGACGTAATGCTCTTTCATGCTGAAACATACAGACAAATATTCCAAAAAGTTCCTCTGTATTAGCGTCAGTAAAGTAGACAGCAATTACTCCTTTGAAAAATTATTACATGTAGGTACAGTTTCGCCTTCGTTGCAATTTTATTGTAAGTATACATAGATATCTGTTCTAATAATTATGTTAAAAAAATGGTATCTGTAAATTGAATATTTTCGCGAAATTTTAAATGAAATGGGTTATCTGTATTGTATTTACTGAACCTCTTGACTAAAACCACTTGTAATAGTTTCACTGTTATATTTAAACTTGTACTAGTTTCACTATTATATTTAAATATAATAGTGAAACTAGTACAAGTGATTTTAGTCAAGATGTGTGTCCAGTTTCACCAAGTGCCGACAGTCGCAAGTATAAATTTTGTATTTACTGAAGCCAAAACTACCATTTTTAGAATTTTTGTCTGACTGTCTGTATGTATGTTTCGTTTTAACTCGAGAACCACTCGACGGATTTGGATGCGGTTCTTTATAATATCATCCTAGTGACCCTGGTAAACGCATAGACTATAATAGGTCTTCATAAAATAACGTCCGAGCCGAAAACGGGGCAAATTTTTTATAAACGCTTTCAACTGGAGAACCGCTCAACCGATTTGGATGTGTTTTTTTATATTATTGTCTTCGTGACCCTGGTTAACACATAAGCTATAGGGAGTGTTCATAAAACAACTCCCAAGTTGAAAACGGGGCAAAGTTTCAGTAAACGCGGGCGAAGCTTCGGACAAAGGCTAATAGATCTATTTAGGTAGCAGGCGCGTTCGCAGCAGCTCAAGATGTTGTGAGGGTCATCTTAGCTGAAGTACAGTTCAAGAAGCCAACTTTAAGAGTAAAACAGGTTAAGCAAATATAAAACATTTTTAATAAAGTGAAAAATCTCAATCATAAAACAAATAGAAGGCTTCTAGGAATTTTATGGGGTATGCGACCGCGCCGTCACCAAAACAGCCGCGTTGGCACGTATGTATAATCTGTCAAAAAAGTGTTGAAATGATTATTGAAGAAACTATTTTTCTTTCGCCTGGTTACACTAAACAAATAAGTACAAAATCTGTTAAATCGAGTTAACCGCGTTGTTATTTCATAAATATATTACCTAAATTATACTACTTGAACGTTTAAAGTCCAATAAAGTTCATTAAAGTTTCATTTTCATTTCAACACTTTTTTGACAGATTTATAACATAATTTTGAACATTTTTGACTTTTTTGACAATAATTTGTTTGAAAACCATTAAGGTACAGAGGATTTTTCATGACCCCTGTGCAAGGACCGCCACTGATAGGTAGATATCTTAGACCATTTAACACGGGACCTGGCAAATTAAGCGCGACTCTTAGTACTGAAATTATTCAGCCCTTTTCCACGGGAGGGGAGGTAAACACGCACAGCACACATTTACTCATTCACGCACACTCCTGCGAAATATTGATATGTCACACTAAATCAAAAGCTGCAACACAAACACAAAACGCGCACACAAGCAAACTTGTTCATGGTAGATATACATAGATAACATTAAAAAGTGAAAGAAGTCATGACTAACCTTCCGTAGTAGCTATCCATTGTATTTTAGTTTTACACTTCGTTTTAGAAACATTTTCCATCGTGGCGCGTTATTTACTCAAAAGAATAAATAAAATACTCGTATCATTGAACAGAGCGATATAAATTGAACACTTGCATTGAAACAACTGCTTTTTGTGGCAGAAATTATAACATTGCATAAAAATTACTTCGTTTCAGCTTCGTTTTCATTCATGCTGAAGTTGTTTATTGACAACTAGCCTTTGCCCGCGGCTCCACCCTCGTTTATTCAATCTTTGCCCCGTTTTTGGCTTGGGCTTTACTTTATGAACACAAGCAAGCACCATGGCAAGTGCCACAAACAATGGAACAGGGAATGCCTGCTTTTCTACAGCAACAACGTCCTCCACATGTGTAGTGGGACGAGGCAGCCATCTCCATCCTTGATCTAGTCCCATTTCGTTGGTAAAAGTTTTTCTTCTTTAGCGAAGTCACGTTGAAGCCTTTGGTGGATCTGTAAAATAAGAAAACAGACAACCGTAGTTTGTTGTACTGGACCACACAAATGTAGTTCATTTAAGTGCTAACGTATGGTTACTAGTAGGTACAGTCTGAGTGAATATTGAGGAGCAGCACCTCTATAAGTGGTAGAGCAGATGCCAAGCTCGACTGTGGAGGTACCACCATCTTACTCGCAAATCCTCCCGAAGCTCTCAGGCAAAACCAGGCGTCCCTCCATTGCCTCGGACCGATGGATGGCGGTATATCCATCCCCAACTGCCAGGCCTATATAAAACAGACTTGTGACGGGTAGCGGCGTCACTGGTGCAAGGGTTTCGGCACCGCGCTCACCAACCCGCTTGCCCAGCGTGTGTAAGTATGGGCACTTCTTCCAGGAGGACCGCCAAGAGGGGTTAAATCCTGGAAAGGCCTATGTCCAGCAGTGGACGAAACAGGCTGATGGATCGATAGATGGACCTCTAGTTGGTGGTAGTGCTGCTAAATCAGACTTCGGTTTGGTTGAAACCTTGATGAATGCTCCACGTCAAAGTCGATATAGATCGATTTCTTTGGCGCTTGGTAGACCAGCAGGAACAGCTTTTCTCCTGCCTTAGCAACCATGTCTTCCGTTTCGTCAGTGTTGGAGAATACGTCATGTATGTTTCTTATTTCGCTGGTGTACTTTGTAAATAGTTTCACTAGGCCCTGCTTTGCCTTTGTCAAATATAGCGGACATCGTATTACACACACTGAAGGCGTGAAATGAATTTTGGTCTCCGCCTCCTCCCTGCTATGCTTCATGAAAAATATATTTTTGTCTGTTAGTACCAGAGCCAAGAGCAGAACCAGTATTAGCTTTTTCTTATCAATATCGTACTATGGTGGTATCAGCATCTCCATCTGCGGTTGTTTCCACCACCCCTGCCTTTAATTTTAGTGAGATCATTCCGATGAGCCTTGTCTTGTTACTTTCATTAGCAAGGAAATGCTCTTGGTTTCACTCAATCGAATATCAACTGAGGAATTCGTGAGGCCCCTTTGCTTCTGCTCTGCTTCTTTTATGCTGTTTTTATTTTGCACGAAATACAAATAATAAAAAAAAACAATACAGCATAAAAGAAGGTAACAAATGGCGGCCTTATCGCTTATAGCGCTTTTTTCCAGACAACCTTTGGGTGGAAATTTATTGTAGGAAGAAAAACGTGAAAGGCGGTGTACAAAATAAGAAATAATAATAAAAATATAGCGAATTACTAATCTAAAAATATATAGATAGTTCCATAAATTATTATTGTACATACAAATACTTAGAATACTAAAAATATTATACAATACACTAATAAATAACCATACAAATCATAAAACATAAATAAATAATATAATACGTAAACCAAAAACAATTGAATGTAAGTAGCAGAGATAGATGGATATAACAAATATTACGAACAATTTACGAAGAAATAAAATGATCATTGAGTAATCGTTTAAAACAGGCAACGAGGGAGCACGCTTAATAGCGATAGGCAAGTCATTCCACAATCTGACAGCTTTAACAGCAAAAGAGTTACCATAAGATTTAGAAGAGTGAGATGGAGTTGCTCACCATCAATTATATTGGTGCTTGTTTTAATGTCAAGCATGGTTGGACCGTCTACTGCAAAGGCATCATAAAGCAGACTTGTTCCCTTTTTTGAGACCCCTTTCGGTAAAAATGGAGAGTGGAAACGGAGAAAATTCATATTTCAAGAGGTCTGCTACATCTTCATCATCTCTTCTTGGGTTGACGGTCACCATTTCACCATGAACTTGACTGCAAAATAAAATTAATGTTTAATTACCCGCACCCCATTATTCTTAGGTATTGTAGTTTAGCGCCTTCTTTTAAATGCGTAGCAACAACGAGCATTACACTTGATACGGGGGGGGGGCGGATAATGGATAATAGAAAAGGACTGATTTGTACACAGACTTTTACACAGAAGTATATTTGTCATAAGCCTTAAATTATTCAATAAAATTCCGAAAAATTGGAATGATCTCAGTATTAATGTATTTAAAAATAAATTATTCAATCTTATAATTGAAAAATATGATTATACAGTGCCAGAATTTATTCATGATAAATCAATCTAATTTAATGTTATAACATAGATATTTGTTAATTAATTTAATAATTAATTAATTAAATTAAGGTATTTTATTTCCTTTGTATTGAGCCTGAGACTGATACCTGAGAAATTTGCATGTTAATTATGTAAATAAAATTTCCTGTTCTATCTACTAATAGAGATATAATAATGTAATTGCATGTTTTAAAAGTTGAATACACAGTAATTTTATATTCATACACTTCTCGGCAGAGTGTGGAGCACATAAATTATCATAAGATCAAATGTTAAATATACTACCTACATTCATGAATAAACGCATCTTATCTTATCTTACCTTATTTTTTATGATTTAATTACAAATGTATAGTTTTCAGATTTTTCTCTATACTGGTAGTATAAGACGGTATTACTTGCCAAATTTCATAGTTATAGGTCAACGGAAAATACCCTATAAATTTTGATTCCCTTGAGAGTGTCGAAGTATACGTTTTTTGCGACATAAACGGCCGTATGTTCTTTTCTTACATCAACTTAGAAGTTTGATTTTTTCACAGCTTTAAGTGACTGTAGACTTGAGTATAATGGTTTTAATTTTAGCTCGATATCTCCACGCGTTCCCGATATAAAGGGTCTTGACTTGACAGACAGACCAACAGACGGACGGACAGACAGACGGACAGCAAATTGATCCTATAAAGGACTCCGTTTTTTCCTCTTGAGGTACGAAACCCTAAACGTCATCCCCGCTTTACGTATAGGGGGAGTAAATAAAAAAAAAATAATGACTTTGTTGAACCACTTTTTCGACTAACTAAATTACACCTTTTTGGTACTTAGTCTCTGAGCTAAGCCGCGGACAGAAAGACAGCCGGACAGTCAGATAGAGGAAGGACGGACAAACATGGCGAAACTATTAGGGTCCCTTGTTGAGTATGGAACCCTAGAAACTGACGCTTGTATCTTACATGCACCTACATATCTATGTATGAGTGTTATTGCTTAGTTTATTTAAAATCTCACATTTGCATAACAAAGTGACTTACGCCTTGTTAAAATAAAAACCATGCAGAATCAACCTGAAAATCAACAAAGTACATATTGTTTTATATGTATATGCATCCTATTCAATACTTTACATTTGAATAAGTAAAAGTGTTTGTGATTGTTGATTTGGTGTGTTAGTAAGATCTGGAGTTGAACGTTTTCTTCATTCATTCTTTTTTTTCGGTAAAGTTGTAAACGCCAAAAGGCCAAAAACATAAAAGCCACTTTAAACAAATGACGCTGGTAAGTAATAAAAGTAAATAACATCCATTTATTTCAGGCAGAGACACCCATAGAAAAAAATACAGTGGTTCCTGATATTTCTTATTTTCTTAAAGGTATAATTATGGTTTGTCTACCTGCTTGAATGCGACTTCTAGCTATTGATGTAGGTTGCAGATAAATTTTCCTACCTAAATAAAATATCTAAGTACACCAGGTTTTGTTAATCACTGCCTTCTTAAAAAACCTAATCTATTTGAGTCAATCAGACTAGAGTCTGGTTTTCAAAATTATTAACCAGTGACACTATTCAACGACGGAGCTGTCAAAATAATTGCTCTACATAATTTAATTTTATACCGACGTAATTAAATTAATTATTAATTTAATTAAATAAATTTTTATCTCCTACAGAAAAACTATGCAGGGCTTAAGTACACATTTTACTTAATTTCGTTTTCAAATTGAAGAATTAATTATATTATTACGTAATTTCTTTTTGTTAAAATTTTATTTTTTGAATCCATATTTGTCTGATAATAAAAAATAAATTTCGGTGCTTGTTCTATATTCAATAAATCAAGTATTATTTTTAATTTGTTTAATTATACACTTCTTTCAAACAGAAAGCCGACCACAAAACAAAGAAAAATAATTTCAACTTCACAACCTCACTTACGAATAGTCAAGGACCGAATATGACAAAAGACTTTTTTGTAGTGATCAACTGATCACTGAAGGTTGTTTCTGTTACTATCTTTCACTCATTCATCAGCCTGTTTCGTCTACTGCTGGACATAGGCCTTTCCAGGATTTCGCCACTCTTGGCGGCCTCCAAGAAGAAATACCCATACTCACACACGCTGGGCAGGCGGGTTGGTGAGCGCGGTGCCGAAACCCTTGCACCAGTGACGCCGCTGCCCGTCACCAGTCTGTTTTATATAAGGCCCGGCAATTGGGGATGGATATACCGCCATCCATCGGTCCCAGGCAATGGTGGGCCGCCTGGTTTTGCCTGAGAGCTGTTCTCTTACTCTCCCCCGAATAACTTCGGGAGGATTTGCGAGTAAGATGGTGGTACCTCCACAGTCGAGCCCGGCATCAGCTCTACCACCTAAACAATACTATCTATATGTACAATTTAATTAAGGTGAATATCGTCGCCCCATGCGCGTATCTTTAAACAGGTTTCTGTTTATCATTGAGCCCCATGACCTTTTTATGGGTCTCTGTATGCATTCTTTTTAACGTTTATTATTTCAGCTCTATCTCTATCTAAAATGTGGTCATTGGTCAATTGTGTTGAACATACCCGTAAAATAATGAAAATTAAAGTTCCGTACTCAGACTCAGAGGGTGCCAAATTGTTATCATTTTAGCGCCTTGGTTTTTGTGTAGGTTTTTGTTAATGTTGCTATAACATCAATGTTATTGTTATGTAGCCTAATGTTTTTACAGTTCCATGCCCGTAGTTTGTGGTAGTACTGAACTCTTTCTCGCACTTGGCCAAATTTTGTACCCCAAATTTCATGCAATTGTTATAAAATATACATCAGCTATACGCACTCACACTGATGCAAAATCCCATTATAGATAGTATGAGTATATATTTGCAGCTGTTTGTCGATAAACAACTTCAGAGAGAATTAAAACGAACTAAATTTGTATGTAATTTCATAATTTTTGCCACAAAAAGCAGTTGTTTCAATGATATATTGATTATTCTTTAGAGTAAATAACGCGCGTGCATGATGGAAAATGTTGCGAAAACGAAGTGTAAAACTAAAATACAATGGATAGCTGCTACGGAAGATTAGTCAATTTGTTGTTTCAATTTTTGATGTTTTGCTTTTGTAACCAAAATACACACAAAATACCGAAAGCGGTTTCGATAAATTTATTTCGTGCTACTAAAAAGATCAGTACATATTACAACCCAAATAAAAATATTTTAAATGTTACACGCTTAAAAATATGGTGTTGAACAAGGTAGAACATTAGGGCTTTTGTTTATCCTCATAGAATCTGCCCAACAATTAGCCATGCATGTTTCTGATATATATTTTTTTAATAATTTAGGTTGAAAATGTAGACTATTTTATGAAACTAATTTCATTATTTTTGGGTTTTATTCATTGCATCTATTTAAAAACAAAAACTTAAATTTTACCCGCCAAAAGTGAACGTGACGTCACTAGAGGCGTTCCGCATGGCGCTAATAGTGCTAACACTACCATCAAACTTCTCACGCCCATCAAGTCGTCCCGAATGAAAAATGGCGTCCATCACTGTTTATACTTATAATCCATTTAGGGTTCTTTTGAACGCAACATGAATGATGACAGAATTTGTAGAAATTCATTTAAGTTACGTGAATACAAAGGATATACTACTTTACTAGGTCCAAGAAGTAATTTCTTCTGACTACAATCTTATAATCATGATTTAACTAATGCTCTTATTCTTCGAAAAACCTATTTTTGAAATTGCCACCGGCCAGCTAGCACTTTTCATAGATCGCTCATAGTGCAAACGCTCTGAAGCATAGGCATATCACAACATGGCGTCGTTAAGGATTTCGTCTATGATAAACATGGTGAAATTTAATCAATCACCCTTATTAATACTGGAGACTCGGTTAGTGATCAGGAACAAAATTCAATGATCGTTATTTTCGAAATCATAAAAAAAATTGTTTCCATACTGACTGAATAGGCAGTAGGTAGGTACGGGAGCAATTTTTTGTTTTCAGTTTTACCTTGAGGTTTATTAAACATTGTTCCTGATCACTAACCGAGTCTCCAATATGAATTCTGGCGGTTGATTAATTATCGGGCTCACAGTGACTCGGAATGATGATAGACGCGATATAATCGATTATGTCGCGACACGGAATGCACTGCATGTCAAATGTCATGTCATGACGTCATAGATAAGTCAACTGAAGTGCATTGTGTTTTGTTAAAATATCTTTAAAAGTATAGATTTATTTATTAATCTGATAAGTAGCAACTGTACAGAAAACATATTTCTCGAAATGGTTTTAAGATTTCCGTTCTTGTCCAGAAAGTTAGCACCCCCAATTGTTTTCTACTAATCAATAAAAAAAAGTAAATAGATAATAGAATATCAATAATCAAAGATATTATAAGAAAAAGTGGTAGATGAGTCATAAGCGCTCCATGAGTGGCACGTTAAAACCTGGCAAATTAGCCAACCTGAACTCAGTGTGTATCGCGTCAGCGTGAACGGAAGCGTGCCGTGTATTGGAGTTATCATGTACGTGTCCAAAAACATTCGAAAATGCCGGGGTGTGTGATGAGACATTGCGCAAATTATACCAGCAAAACTTCTAAAAGCCAAAGAATCACATATCATTCGTAAGTATTACTATTACCAAGTCATATTGAATATTTTTTTACAAATCAGACATTACATTCGCAAAATATTGCGTCAGAAAATGTCGAGTATTTTCGATTGCAACATAAAATACCTCCATGACTAAGTGCGACAGAGAGGAGATATCACCGGTCAAAGACTAAGTTTATACCTAATAAACAGATGAGTCAGTCCTGCCTCAAGGTGAAAAAGGTGAAATATTATTGTACAAGGTGACTTTGATTTATGTGACCGAATTCTACGTTTTTGATTTTTTATGCAACTTTTATTATAAACCAACTTTAAAAAAGAGGAGGTTCTCAATTCGACTGTATTTTTTTTAGTAATTGTTTCTCCGTAACTCAGTCATTTTTGAACCGATTTGAATAATTATTTTTTTGGTAGGAAGAGTGTACTTCCCGGTAGGTCCCATTTTGAGTTTGGTTATGATTGGATTAAGATCTTCAGAGATATTCAGAGGCGTATTTCTTATTATATAAAAACGAATATTATGTGGGCGCCGACTTCTAGAGAACATAATTATGTTTTGAAGAAAAAAGTCAGGAAAGTGTTATTTTGGTACCGAGTCTCAAGTATGAATTTAGTCATATCAATCAAAGCAACCTTATATCGTGTTTCTTAATATTTTTTTATTATTTATTTTTATAAATCGTCATTAGATATAATCGTCATTCCGAATCACTCACGGCCGTTCGGCGTGAGTAGTTTGATGGTACTTTTAGTTTCAGTCAGTCAGTGCTGTCAGCGCCATTCGGAACCTGGCCTTAATAAGTGTGTCTTTATTTTTGTTTTCCCAAGTTTTTTTCGCCGGCTCTACTCTACTACGAGATAAGCAGATAAGTTTTTACATTGTAAAACCGTCGTAAATAATGGCTGCCCGCAATATTCTGAAACTTGGAGCTCTTGAAGCTCAGAAAACAGCTTTTCTTCTTTGTGACATTCAGGAAACATTCAGACCACATGTGAAACATTTTGAAGAGGTGGTCAAAGTTGCGAATAAAATGGTAAGGTTGTTTTTTTGTCTTACGTAACACCTTACAACTTGTTGATGTTGTCGAGATTAGCCTGCTTCCATATATTTTAGGCGAGAACAATAGATAACAAAATGACCAAACAACACAGGTAATTTAAAGCTTACCAATTGGTGCTACTCCATCCAGTTTCCATTGTTTGGAGCTATGGTAGCATCATTTGTCCGAGGGTAATTTTTCCCCAATGTGCCCCCTTATCTTCACCTCAATCCATTAGCCAGTTTTTAGCTTCTGCATTGAAATATGAAATAGGTACCTAGTGTGCTCTGATCTCGTTGTGTCTCTCTTTCCTTTCTCAGATCTGAAACTACAAATGCTACAGACATTTGCAATAGGTCAAACAGAAGTTCTTATTGCTAAGAGCTGGCAAAACTGAACCAAAAACCAAATCAAAATTCCTTGTTTCTTAATGGAATGATTGACCAACCTATTTGCACTTACATAATTTGTTTCTAATTGTTTATAAATGTAACAATTTGTACCTAATTCTGATTATTCCTGCTAACTTATTTGTTACAATAGTATAGATTTCGGGTTGGGTCTTACAGCACGACACCTGATGTTTTATATAAATGATATTGCAGGGGTTTCTTTAAGTCTTTAATGGACTTTTTACCAACTTTTTATTTGTCGCAAATTGTTTGTAATTTAGTTATTCATTAAAATAATTTCTATGAAATGGAGTGCAATTTTGTTCATTTTACGTAGTGTTGACATTTGGTTGTCATAAATGTACTTGAAAATGTGTGTAATGAAACACAAAAGAGCGAAAAAAAAAGTTCGACAGCTCATCAGTCTGCTAAAAATAGACTTCTGTACCGGTAGGTTAAAACTGTTCAAAAATCAACTCAGAGCACCCGGACTCTATACAGTCTTGTGGTTACTACCCCTAGAGTGTATATGAAAAGTCGGAGGTGCAGAGGGAGGGCAGCCCTCGGACGCCGTAATAAAGCGCAGGCAACCGTGGCGACCAACAAGGCGAAGCTGTGGAGGTAAGCATGGGTGCCTATGCTTTGTTACGCAAGGGCAGAGGGGCTGCACTTCCCGTAGCGCCGGAGCTGATACAGAAGTGGATTTATGTCAAAAAGTGACCTCTGAACTGAGAATATAACCTCAAAATAAGATATATAAAAGTAGGTATGCATTTCATAAACGTTCACTATGGGGAGGGATATCTCCCCCCTTCAAATATACCTACATACAGGGTGTCCCAAAAGTCAACGTCATCCCTTGGAGGGCTCATAGGCCAGCTCATGAATGTCCAGCATATCAAAACATGACCTCAGTAAAAAGTCGATAGTTTTCGAGTTATCAATACTTTTATAAATTTTGTGAAATTCGACACCTTAGTCTTTCCAGTGCCACAGCTACACGATTCCATATTCTAAGATTCTTATTTTTGTTTCAGAATCCTGAATAGCCCTGCTATTAACCCTAGTCCAAAATCAAACTAATATGATGCACATTTGTAAGAAAAAAAAACATTTTTGTTCGAATTATGAGTTGGAATTTTTTTATTTGCTAACTTTGACTCTTCATACTGTGAAAAAAATGTACTACGCGTAGGTAGCAAATAATTTTAATTAATAGGTGATTTAGTGCAGTTTCTTAAATAGTAAAATAATTGCCATGTTTTACTTCAGAAAAAAGTATTATTGCTATTCTACTGTAATAGGAGCTCATCTTAAAAATATTTTAATACATAGATATTCGAATGAAAACACTTGTTAAATTAAGTGACAGGGATTTACAAAAAAAAAACCAATTGAAATTAAAAGCAGGTGTTCTACTGTAATAGGAGCTCATTTTGAAAATATTTTATTAATTAGGAATTCGAATTAAAACACATTAAGCTTAGGTAAGAGGTATTTATTGAAAAAAACTAATTAAAATCAGATAATGTGTTCAAAATGCCTGCCACCGAATGTTATGCAAGCACGGCATCTTTTCAGGAAAGCTCTCTTGATTGTTCTTTCAAATCACGCAATATTTATTTGTTGTTCATTAATTCGTTGTCTCAATTGATCATGTCATTAATTGGTTTCGAGTATACCTTCCCCTTGATACAACCCCAGTAAAAAAAATCCAGAGGATTTAAATCTGGAGATCTCGGAGGCCACAAAATGGGACCAAGATGGCCGATCCATCTTTGTTTTGTAAGAAAAAAAAACATTTTTTTTTAATTTTTTTATTTGCTAACATTGACTCTTCATACTGTGAAAAAAATGTACTACGCTTAGATGGCAAATAATTTTAATTAAAATGTGATTTAGTGCAGTTTCTGAAATAGTAAAATAATTGCCATGTTTTACTTTAGAAAAAAGTATTATTGCTATTCTACTGTAATAGGAGCTCATCTTAAAAATATTTTAATACATAGATATTCGAATGAAAACTCTTGTTAAATTAAGTGACAGGTATTTACAACAAAAAAAACTAATTGAAATTAAAAGCAGGTGTTATACTGCAATAGGAGCTCATTTTGAAAATATTTTATTAATTAGGAATTCGAATTAAAACACATTAAGCTTAGATAAGAGGTATTTATTGAAAAAAACTAATTAAAATCAGATAATGTGTTCAAAATGTCTGCCACCGAATCTTATGCAAGCACGGCATCTTTTCAGGAAAGATCTCTTGATTGTTCTTGCAAATCTTGCAATATTTATTTGTTGTTCATTAATTCGTTGTCTCAATTGATCATGTCATTAATTGGTTTCGAGTATACCTTCTCCTTGATACAACCCCAGTAAAAAAAATCCAGAGGATTTAAATCTGGAGATCTCGGAGGCCACAAAATGGGACCAAGACGGCCGATCCATCTTTGTTCATAAGCTTCGTTCAAATAATTTCTCACATTTAGTGCGTAATGAGCTGGACAGCCATCATTTTGAAGCCACATTGCCCTGATTCTATTCAATGGCACATCTTCCAAGAGCTTCGGCAATTCATTTTCTAAGAAATCGAGGTACGTTTCTCCGTTGAGGTTTTCTCAAACTCAAAGGTAACTCAAAGGGACCAATTATTTGGCCATTCAAAATGCCTGTCCACAGATTAACTTTAAAGCGATATTGTGACTTTTCTTGTCGAATTGAATGTGGGTTTTCAAGTGAATAACTGTGAAGATTATGCATGTTCATGAAACCATCTTTTTTGAATGTGCTTTTATCTGACCATGAAATGTTGTCTAGGAACTCTGGATCTTCCCTATGTTTCTGCAGCATTCTTTCGCAAAATTGGACACGTTTTTCGTAGTCACGCGGAAGTAACGTTTGCACGTGATATGGGTGGTACCGATGGCGCCGTGTAATTCTGTTTACAGTAGATTTTGGTATCCCTGTACGCCTTTCGATTGCTCGTGCTGAAGTAGTTGGATCATTTTAAATCTCTGGCAAAACTTCTTCGTCTTAATCCATACGTGGTCTTCCTGTTCTATCAGGGTGATGAGGCATTCTACCCTCCGAATATGCAAGGTGAACATTTGCGAATACGCGATGATATGGATATCTCAACGCATTCCGATATCTTTGGCGATACAGATCAGCTGCAGCAGCACCATTGCCTTTGCATTCCCCATAAATGTAATGCATGTTAGCGTATTCCTCAGCAGTATACAGGACCGGCATAATGAGAAAGAAGTATTTAACTTCTATTTAACACAACCACAAAGTCCAGGAGTAGGCCAGGTCAGTTCGTTTTTTCTCCAAATAATTACTTTTACTTGCAAACAAATTCAAATCAAATCACTGGGCAACACAAAAGTCCAGAGAACAAAGCAAAATCCGTACAAGTTTAAAATGAAAGAACCGAGACAAAAGCGCAGCGTAAGCACAACAAACGAAGTAGCGTAGCGTACTGACAAACAAAAACAGTGATTGATTACTATATCTTATGTAAAATTTTGTCACTGTATATCTCTTTCTTACTTACAGTGTTACTATCTCCCTCTAACTTGTAAAATGGCATCACTATCTATCTCACTCTGATTTATGCAATAAAACAACGATCGCTCATTTCTAAGAAATTGCCGAGGCAGGCAGTTTGAACACCTGCTTCCAATTTCAATTAGTTTTTTTTTTAATACCTGTCACTTTATTTAACAAGTGTTTTCATTCGAATATCTGAGTATTATAATATTTTTAAGATGAGCTCCTAATACAGTAGAATAGCAATAATACTTTTTTCTAAAGTAAAACATGGCAACTATTAACTATTTAAGAAACTGCACTAAATTACCTATTAAATTAAATTACTTGCCACCTAAGCGTAGTACATTTTTTTCACAGTATGAAGAGCCAAAGCTAGCAAATAAAAAATTTCAAACTCATAATTCGAACAAAAATGTTTTTTTTCTTACAAATATGTATCATATTAGTTTAATTTTGGACTGGGGTCAATAGCAGGGCTATTCAGGATTCTGAAACAAAAATAAGAATCTGAGAATATGGAATCGTGTAGCTGTGGCACTGGAAAGACTCATCTAAGGTGTCGAATTTCACAAAATTTATAAAAGTATCGATAACTCGAAAACTATCGACTTTTTACTGAGGTCATGTTTTGATATTCTGGACAGTCATGAGCTGGCCTATGAGCCCTCCAAGGGATGACGTTGACTTTTGGGACAACCTGTATATGTATATATACTTCTGGACACATCTATTGGCCCACCTTGCATTTTCAGTTTCGTTTGGTCCTAGCTAAAAATTTATATTAGGTCGAGCAAAAAGTTTAAAACAATACGATCGAAAAAGATGATAAAATGTATCAGGTTTAAAACTGGATCAATAGTTGTTGTTCAATCTAGCAATCATATTTAGGTAGGGGCCATCGAAACCTAAACTCTAAGGTGGGCCAATAGATGTGTCCAGAAGTGTATATGTACCCTTATATAAACTACTTTTATTAGACTATGGTCTCAAAACAATGTTCTTAGCATCAAGTGTCTAATTATGTTGGTCAAAAATAAAAAATAAACTCATCATTTGCGAGATGTGAAACTTTATGGGGGAGGTTAGCTCCTCCCTCCCTAACCTACGAAGGTGTCTCTTTGTAAGACCTTTACATAGATTTCTCAGAGTACGAGTCCTATTAGCACTTAGCTGGGTTTTATTAAATTTTACCAAAGACAGACGGACTCAATCCAAACTAAGGTTCATACCTAGATTTAAAAAATCTCATAACCAAGAAAAATTATTTAAAATTTCCAGATAGAAGCAGCTAAGCACTTCAAGATACCTGTCTATGTATCGGAACAGTACCCTAAAGGCTTAGGACACACCACGAAAGACATTAAAGTTGAAGATGCAGCACTTGTGTATGAGAAGACCTTGTTTTCAATGTACACTCCGGAGTTACAGCAACGGTTGAAGAAAGACGTGCCAAGTTTGGGTTCTGTTGTACTTTTTGGTATAGAGGTAAACTTTTCTTTTGTTTATTTCCATCCATCCATCCATCTATCAGCCCGTGTTCGTCCACTGCTGGACATAGGCCTTTCCCAAATTTCGCCACTCATGTTGGTCCTCCGTCCTCCTCATCCAGCCGCCCCCTGCAACGTCCTTCAGGTCGTCGTCAGGTCTTTTATGTACGTGGTCTCCATTCTAAAGCCTACTTCTACTTACGTTTATTTACTTCCTTCAACAAAAAAATATATTTAAAATGTCATGTACAAAGTGATGAAAAGTAAAACACATTTCGACCACATACATTTTGTCGGCTTATTGCAAGAAGTCATTCTTTGCAAGAAGTCATTATTTGCAAGAAGTCATTAACTGCATTAGGTAGCTCAGCGTATTGACGGCACTGAACTCTACAATAATCAGAAATAATTATTTCCTTACCTATTGTAGATCTAAAGATATTCGATTTTATGTCTAAAGCAAACAAACTTTTGTTAATAGCAAGAAGTTTTGTTTTAATATAAAAAAAGAATACCTTTTTTGGCGTTTTCATTTCTACTTCAATAGAATACAAAAAAGCTACAAAAGTATCTTTGGTTAGTTCTCTATGACTAAAACTTTTGAAGTTATGGTGGGAAAGTTAAAAGTGCGATTATCTCGGAACTACATTTTTGCAGATAATAAAGCCGATTTTGAAGGTTTTAATTTTAATCTAAGTAACTTACCAAAAAACGTAGTTTTAAGTGACAGCATTATATTTTGCTATTCTGAAGGGCACACCAACTAAAATTGTCTTTTCAATGCGCTTAAATAAAACATTTTTTTTAAATTCTATCATGTGACAGCTCTAAAAAAGTTGAGTAAATTATGGCTGTCAAATTTTAGTTTGACGTTTATAAAATAGTGACTTGAAAATGGCTCTTCGTTTTAACCATACTTAAGTTTAATTTTAAGTATGTCAAACTAAAACTAAAGCCTTCAAAATCAGCTTTAATGACTTCTTGCAGTAAGCCGACTCAGTTACTTAATCCTAAAAATGGATCTGACCCATGATTGTTGTAATTATTCATTTGAATACACTTGCATAGTAAATATACTCAATAATAAATTATTATATATATTAATATGTAATATATTATTACATAATATGTATATTTACAGTATTTTATACATACCTACTACCTACAATAAGTAAGTAGGTACTGATATATTGAAAATTTTACTGTCTTCTATGGTTTGCTATAAAAATCGCTTACCCATAATGTTGGATGGATTCAATTGATGGTTCTTGGTGGAATATCATCTTCAATAAATTATACACAAATTCTTGTACTTTTTATTTCACAAATTTGTGGAATAAAAAGTACAAGAATTTGTGTATAATTCATTACCCATCGGTCCATACCATTTGCTGTAATGTAACTATACATAAAGAATAATTGCTTGCCAACAACACACCATCATTTCGCCTCATCTTTGCAACACTTCAAGAATACAGCTACTCAATAAAAACCCCAAAGAATAATGCATTATATTTTTTTGCTTTTATTCAGGCTCATGTTTGCATAGAACAGACAGTGATAGACCTCTTGAACGAAGACATTACCGTACATGTGTTGGCTGATGGAGTTTCCTCAAGGTCAGCCATGGATAGAGGACTTGCTTTACAGGTAAAGGTAGTTCGCGCCAAACTTTATGACACCTGAGTGAAGTTACCTCTGGCGAGATGGATAGAGAGAAATAGATGACAGAGGTAGATGAAAGAGAGAGATAGATAGAAACAGGTGAACTTCAGAGGCGCCATTAAGTTTGATGCCGTTTGTATTTCGCTTTCCTTGCATGCTCACAGTTTTGGCCAACAAAAGCGGACATGGAGTTCAACTAGGGGCAACGAGAGATGGCACCTATGACAGCTGCGTTTAGTGATGGGGTGCATTTGAAATTTAGTAACAAAGTACCTATAACCCGCGCGGATAAAGAATCCATGTATAAATGGCGACCGGTTTCATGCTATCTCGCTCACATCGTCGCTCTGTATATACTCGTACAGCATGGTACTACATACAAAAAAAATAATCAGTTTGGATTAGCATTTACGCTGTCTCGACCTAAGTACAAAAAAAAATAGTTTGTATTAGCATTCACACTGTTTTTGCCTGTAGGCAAAACGCTGAGATATGTTTTAAATTCTTTATTGCATACAGAAAAACAAGTACAGAATAAAGTAAAATAAATAAATGTTCTCGGGATAATGTTAACTATTTAAAAGTTTATTTAATAAAATAAACAGTTGCTAGCAGCATTCTATATACTTCCTAAAACATATTCAAAATTAATAAATTAAATATTGTTTGGCTGCCGCTTGACTTCTTTTGTTGACGCTACTCTAAGCCATTTATAGATTGTTTCTTTAACCTCACGGGTTATAATTAATATTTTTTTCACAACTACGTGATGATAGCACAAGAATAAACCTTTATGGTTTTTAGCTGCTATTGTTATTCTTTGTTATAATTATGCCTGTAAATGGAAAAAAATGCAGCATTTCAAATTTTGGTAAATAAATCTGGTGTGACTTGAGTAAATAAAATATGATTTATTAGACACGTCATACCTACAACATGCGATATAACAATACAAAAAGCCCATGTGCCAAAAAGCTTAAAAAGTGAAAAGTGGCTTTTTTTAGCTTGATTGTTTGAAAAGAGACAGTTATTTATTGGTTTCGATTCAGCCAGTATAACTCCCCGTTGAATTTTCTAAAATTATCGATCCCTTTAGTAAAAAAAAGCCAGACAAGTGCGAGTCGGACTCGCCCGTCGAGTGTTCCGATAAAGACTATTTTTTAATGATTTAATTACAAATGTATAGTTTTCAGATTTTTCCCCTTATTTGTAGTATAAGATGGTATTGCCAAATTTCATAGTTCTAGTTCAACGGAAAATACCCTATAAATTTTGATTCCCTTGAGAGTGTTGAAATATACGTTTTTTGCGAGTATATGGTTTTAATTTCAACTTGATACGCGTTCCAGAGATAAAGGGTCTTGACAGACAGACGGATTGACAAAGTGATCCTATAAGGGCTCCGTTTTTTTCCTCTTGAGGTACGGAACCAAAAAATGAGCAACTTTTGCCATAAAGTATTTATACCTATAACAATTCTGTTGCAAAATAACGGCAACATAAAAATCTAAAAATAATAACCAAAATGCCAGCAACAATTATGTACCTGTTACAATGTTTTAGTGACACTTACCAATAAATATTTTTATTATCTCGCATGTTGTATGACGTACCTTAATAAATCGATATGACATTGACTTAAGGCGCATAGGCACGCCACCGTTTTAGTACAAAATTTGATAACCAGTGAACGATTTTTTCCCGTTTCTCTGATGTTTTTCGTTATGGACCAAAGCATAAGACCTCTATCATCTGGTACTGATACCAGATTGCCAACATTTCGAATATCGATTTTGTTTTAAAGTCATCAAGGTGCATAGATTTACATAAAAAGTTGTTTTCTTGCCTTAAGAGGATATTGGATGGATTCGATTGATGGTTCTTGGTGGAATATCATCTTGAATAAATTATACACAAATTCTTGTACTTTTATTCCACATATATTTATTTTTATTCTAACTTAGGCTACCGGTTTCGTATTACACATCATCGGGCCAACAAATTATTAATTATGTTAAAAATGTTTTCTTTTGTTTTCTTTCTGTCATGTTAAATAATTAATAATTTGTTGGCCCGATGATGTGTAATACGAAACCGGTAGCCTAAGTTAGAATAAAAATAAATATATGTGGAATAAAAGTACAAGAATTTGTGTATAATTTATTTAAGAGGATATGTCACGCTTGCAAAGGTCCCTGTTACTCCATGCGGAACGCCCCGCAGTGCCGAGAGGGACGGATTCCGGAAAAAATAGCAAAATGTCGGATTTAAATTATTATAAAATCTAACATAACTATCAAAATTTCCAACTGAGAAAATTTAGATATCGTTAAAATCTATCTAATAAAATATCGTTCGAGTCTGTATGTCATTTCTCTTTGTCATACTATGAAAAAAAAATGTAGCAGAAGACCGCATTTCAATAAGTATTTCTATCGAGCGAAAGTTACGCAATCGCGTTTCTGAACTGAACAAAACTAGAAAAAGGTTCCGAAATTTTTATACTGATTTATCAAATTAGTGCCTTCATCTGAAAAGCAGGTATAAAACTTCAAAAAGCGCCTTTTTATTGAAATAAATTGTGACTATAACAGATAGTGACTTTGTAAATGTCTGTATTATACTATAGAGGTCTCAAACTGTAGTCTATAAGGAAAACCAACACAGAAACAGGTTATCAAATTTTGTTCTAATACGGTGGCATGCCTGCCTATGCGCAACTCGACTCACACTTTTATTGAATTTGTATTAATTTACTAACTTCAGATAAAGCTTGGACTCTAAATCTATTGACTCTAGTTGAAATCCTGAGTTTTTCTAACATATGTGCACTGTTTTTGGACCACTTGCTGAACGGTGAAAGGAAATACTGTGAGAAAAACCTGCATGCCCTATAAAGTGTGTATTCGTGTCCGAAGTACGACGAGGACAACGCCGAGGCAAGGTGTATTGACTGTTCAAGTCAACAGTACACACGCGGAGACACCTCTGACAACACTTCGGAGACAAATGTCGTGACGGTGTCGATTCGGTATAACACGACTTATAATAAGTCAACGCAGGTAAAAAGAGCTCTGGGGCGTCAGTGGAAAGAATATGTTTGCGCATGGCGGTGTAGTCGCGCACAAAAAGGCTTGAGTATAATATTGTTTGATTATGTAAGTGAAATGTTTATTGTAGAATAACATCGGTATAACAACTATCTTTAACAGGTTAGAAATAAAAATATACTTGCGTCACATGAATGTTAATATACCTACATGATCCTTATTCCAAAAAAAATACAAACAAAAACAAAATCTTCTTTAAGTGCCTCTAGCTCCAAAAGTCGCAAAGATATTGAAACGGTACTCGGGGATTAATTATAGAGGATAATGCCCTCTATAATTATTTCCAGGTTTCACTTTAACCGCGCTGCAATTATGGTAAAAATCGCCTAAAAATCATTTTGCTCCATACAAAAAAATACAATCGACACCAATATGTTTGTTGTGTTGTTTACTAACCCCATTCCTTTCTCCAACACAGCGCATGCAATCCCTTGGCTGCCTCATCACGACATCAGAAAATATACTCTTCAAGCTTCTAAGAGATAAAAACCACCCTGCCTTTAAACATATCTCCAAATTGAACAAAGTTCCTACTGTAGATACTTTGGGATTTGATGTGCCATCCAAGCTTTAGAAAATAAAGAAAGGTTTGCTGGAAACGATATTTGTTTCCTATGTTTTAAGTTATATTTGTTTATAATAAAAGGAAGCGTGCAAAAACTAGTAATTTATTCGCATAGAAGTTTTTATGCTAAAAACCCACTCAGCTCGGCACTTGCTAGTTTATTATCTTGAGAACAGTTTAAAAACCCATACAGTTGTCCAACGAAAGCGCTCAGACAGAGCGCTCGTGCGGGGTCTGCGGGGCGAGACGCGGGAGGTAATACATATAATTTTCGAACAATCAATTTGAAGCCTCGCCCCGCACAACCGCTCCAACCGAACGGCTTCGTTGGAAAACTGAGGTGCAATTGTGTAAGCCAATGGTATTCAAATTTGATTGTCATATGGCTATTCGTCTAATGGCGGCACCACACTGCGTTATGCGCTATTCGTTATGCGGCTTATGCGTCCTTATGCGACGAAGTGTGGAGCATTTATTCGTCTATATTTGCTTTATTCGCAGGCATAACGCATAAGCGCGAATAGCGAATACGCGTGTCCGTCGACTTGTCGGTTTTTTGACACACATCAAAGGACACGAATAAGCCAAATATGCGCGTTGACTGCCAACACATCGCTGACTCATTCGCTCGCTTGCGGCGGTCGTGGATTGACGTGTGCTGTGCTTTATAAGTAGGTATTGGTAACATGAAAAAAAGTAAACATAGTTGCTGTCGCTGTCAACACGTCTATCGCCACTCACTCCTTTTGCTTTGTGAGAAACTATTCGGCATACCGGCACGAAGTGTGGATGGCATGTTTTTGTTCGCGCACATAACAAATATTTTGGCGAATACGGCGCAGTCGCATAACGCATAACGAAATGTGGTTCCGCCTTAAGCAAATTGGCCCATTTGACAATTGACATCGTACATTTTTGGCTGTCAAATGAATACAATTGTCTTGTTTTGTTGTTGACAACCAAAACGTACGATTTCAATTATCAAACGGGCTTATTTGCTTAGCGGAATGGCCATATGACAATCAAACTTGAATACCATTGGCTTACACAATCGCACCTCTGATTTTAAACTATGGTCTTGAGACCCGGTTTTGATTTCGAACCGAGCGGCCACCAACGAATTATTCGGAATGTATATGAGCTATTTGCTAAATTGGATGAAATCAAATGCCCTCTAAAATGCATGTTTTTGTGCCGTAAGAACGGCTATAAGACTGATCTTCTTTTACGATGGAACGTTAAAATCTTCGTTTTGAATGAATGAATATGTATTTATTTATTTCAAGGATAACTTAATCTAAATACATCCCACAAAACCAAGTATGAATTTGATTTACCTGTGGGGGAGAGTCGCACTTCTTTTTCTATAATTAGGTAGTTATATTAATAATAAAAACCACAGACGTACAATATAGTAGCAGAACTAACAATAATAACTCAGGCGGACATGATTTTTAGGGTTTTGAATTTGGCGAGTGTTCTTATCTAATTTGGGTACGCTGATTCCGAATATGCATTCGGTTTGAGTCCACCACGTAAGGATTTTTCACAAAAAAAATTAACTTTTGGGATTTTTTTGTATTAGGGGGAAATACCACCGCGTTGGAAATTCATCAATACCGTTAAATTTCTTATATTTACTTCATAATACTAAGGATCCGTGTTTCTTGTGTGAGTGGGACAGTCGAGCACGAAATTTACATTACGTGCAGAAAGAATGGCCAGCCAGAGATCAACTCGTGCCAGGGCACGAAAATGTGCAGCATGATGCATTGGTCGATCCCAAGTTTATCCCCTTCACATCAAGTTAGGACTGATGAAATCAGTTTATGAAAACTTATTATAAATAAGGTGACTGTTTCAAATACTGTGAAAATTTTCCTGTCCTTTCTGAAGCAAAATTGAAGGAAGGAATTTTTGTAGGTCCTCAAATTTTGTTTGAGAATACAATGACCCAGGATGAATCTGCAGTATGAAGTTCTTTCGTAGGGGTCATAGACGGTTTCCACGGCAACAATAAGTCTCCAGACTATAAAGAAATTGTAGCCAAGATGACTCAAAATTATTTGGGCGTTAAACTCCATTTTCTACATTCCCACGTGGGTTACTATCATGAAAATCTTGGGGCTGCCAGCGAGGAACAAAGAGAGAGGTTTTACCGAGATATAAAGGAGATGGAGAGACGTTATCAATGAAGATTGGATGTCAGAATGATGGCGGACTACTGGTGTACATTGAAGAGGGACTCCCCAACTAAATACATAAAAAGAAAACACTAAAACGTAGATTTCAGGGAAAAAGGGAAAGATTTCATTCAAAAAAACCAATGCTTACGCACACATAACTATTTTGCAATGCATCTTTCGGTGTGTATCTTTGTTTTAATCAATATTTTCTCAGTACTTATGGTAATTTATACGAAAATTTACAAAATCATATTTACAAACTTTTCTTAAAAACCTGACGTGCTGGAAAAAATCTAATCACAGATTCGTGATCAACATACCTCAATTACTATAATACACCTAACAGACAAGAAACACATTTTCATGAAAAAAAATATGTAGGCCTGTGTAATCAACGCATAGGGTCGACGCGTGGCAATTTTAGTTCAGTGAACTTCGGGCTCTTTTAATTATAAATATTGCTTGTTTCTAAACAAAATATATACTAGAGGTTAGTTTAAGAATTAACAAACATGTTCCAAGCATAAGCCAGCCAGAACAACCCAGTTTTATACGTTTCTTTTTCTTCGTACCATGAAACCTAAATGTAGCTTATTTTTTGTATGGAAACTTGGCACGCTTTTAAATTAATTTGGTCTGCTACTTAGTAATAATTATATGTCTGTGATAAAAATCTTATTTTAATCTGTCTAAGGTAAAAGGAGGATTTACGAATGTTGTATATCAACCTATTTATTGTAATTTTCTTTTTGACAGCGTCTACAAAAGATCGGCTGTTTTGTTGGCACTTCAGAAAACGTCCTCTTCAAGCTGCTGAGAGACAAGAATCACCCGGCTTTTAAACAAATATCTAAACTTAACTTCACTCCTACTTCGGATACCTTCGAGCGTACATAATGAATTAATACTTAATTGAAAAAAAATACGTGCCATGCGAAATATTATTATTAGAGTGCATTTCAAACTAGAAAAGATAAGTTAGAAACCAAAAAAACCGGCTAAGTGCGAGTCGGACTCGCGCACGAAATGTTCCGTAAAAACGGCGAAAAAATCATGTCTATTGGATGAGAGGACGCGGGTCCGACTCGCACCTGGCCGGTTTTAGTATATGTTGTTATAGCGGCAACAGAAATACATCATCTGTGAAAATTTCAACTGTCTAACTATCACGGTTCATGAGATACAGCTTGCTGACAGACGGACAGCGAAGTCTTAGTAATAGAGTCCCGTTGGTTACCCTTTGGGTACGGAACCCTAAAATTAGTTTTATTCCTTTTTTAAATGTTTCTGGTGGATAGAATCCGAAATGAGGAGATCCGTCGGAGATCGAAAGTAACCGACATAGCCTGTAGAATGAGTAAGTTGAAGTGGCAGTGGGTAGGCCATATTTGTCGCCGACATATGGCCGTTGGGGCCGAAAGGCTTTAGAATGGAGACCACGTACAGCAAAGCGTAGTGTAGGCCGACCTCGTGCCCGCTGGACCGACGACCTGAAGGACGTTGCGGGGGGCGGCCGGACCGCCATGAGTGGCGAAATCTGGGAAAGGCCTATGTCCAGCAGTGGACGAACACGGGCTGATGGATTGATGGATGGATATGTTTCCAATTGATATTTTAAAGTTTGTAATGCACTCTAATAATAATTGGTGTTCCAAAGCGATGGATTTTGCTATAAAAACATAATCTAATGCGAAATAACTAAAGTATGTTTTTATTTTTATAAAAAAAACTTGATAGAGATAGCAAAATCCAAAATATACATACTTATTGCAAATATGCTTGAGCTCTGTAGTACATGATTTCTAATCTGTGTTCCTATTCTATATTTATCTGTGATTCATCATTTAGTAATTAACTAGCCTTTGCCCGCGGCTCCGCCCTCGTTTATTCAATCTCTGCCCCGTTTTCGGCTTGGTGTTATTGTATGTAACATCCCTTAGAGCCTCTGTGTTGATCAGGGTCACTAAGATGAGAATAAAAAAATCCAAATCCGTTGACTGACTCTGGAGTTAAAACGAAACATACATACAGACAGACAAAAATTCTAAAAATTGTGGTATAGGCCTCAGTTTAATACTAATAAAATAACCCATTTCATTTAAATTTTCGAGAAAATATTCAATGTACAGACACTATTATTTTACTACTTTATTATTGGTTTAGAAGGTTTTGTCAAAAACGATTCGTCTTTTCGAATATTTAATTTTACAACGTTAACGGAACTCTAAAACGTATTTTTTTTTCTTTGCATTTAAACTAGTAAGACCATAATTATAAATCAAACCAGCTTCCAGTTTAAATAGATCATAATATGTATTAAATGTAAATAATTTGCATGTGGAATTTAATAGAATATCAATTATTATATATTTTAAACCTTAACATCATTTCAATAAGGACCATTTCAGTTGCTCCTTTGCGGACTGTAAGACCTGAAACAAAATTGTTAATTAGAGATTTTTTACATCTAGTTTATTTTGGGGTTGCCTCAAATTTTGCCTGATCAGTTGCAAAATCTTGTCGCTTGCATGTGGCGACCTTAGCTAGCCCCGCATTTTATGTTGTTTTTTACCAATAAGGGTCGAAAACGCTTTTGTTTTTATGACCTTTTTGTGTCCACTACGTTACGTAACTACTTGATGTTCAGTTGCAAACCTATAGGAATGAACATTGAGAATTGTAATAGTACATTATGATACAAGTGAGCTGCGTTGGACATTACAGTCGAGGCGGGATTGCAGCCCGAGCCGAAGGCGATGCCGTAATGAAGCCGAGAATGTAATGTTTAATGCTCACGAGTTTCATACGACGTTTTTCAACACACTTGCTAAGAAAAATAATAAAATTTCACTGCTTATTTTTCTACGTAATCAAAACCACAGCTATGAATTGATAATTTTCTTTGAAAATGGCGGCGGAGATTTTGTTTCTGGAAATAGAGGTACTGACGCATCCGCCAAACAGCCAAATACATATTAACAAACGGAATATTTTTTGTATTTACAACCAAAATTTCAGGTAATTTGTTAATAATTTGACAAAATTAAATGATTATTTATTATATTTTAACTGAGACAGTTTATTTATTTGCAAAAACTTTACTATTTCTCAAGACATCAAAACTCTTGGCTAAGATTTAAAAAAAAACTGTGATGTAAAAAACACTAGTGCGATAATGTAAAGTAAAAAGCGCGCGTGTTTAATATGCTGCATTATGATGACCCTAAGAACGCTGCAATAATGGCCACTTTATAAGCAAGTGTGTTGAAGAAAAACTTTATGGTTGAGCGTGAATGACTATTTGGCGGACAAAAACTAGCAAGGCGATACATAGCGGTCACTACAATATAGCTATTTATATAATATTTACAACACTAGCAGGCCGCTGCACACAAAACTGGTCCTTAAAGTGATCAGGCGGGAGATTTGCAGAGTGTATTATATAGTCTGTCAAAAAAGTGTTGAAATCAAAATGAAACTTTATTGGACTTTAAACGTTCAAGTAGTATAATTTAGGTAATATATTTATGAAAAAAAAAACGCGGTTAACTCGATTTAACAGATTTTGTACTTATTTGTTTGATGTAACCAGGCGAAAGAAAAATAGTTTCTTCAATATTCATTTCAACACTTTTTGACAGACTATACACTCGCGAGACCCTAGCCATGAAAGGGAGAAACCTATATGAGTAACGCAAAATGCAATTGAGTCTATCCCATTTACTTATATAACTTTGTCCCCTTCTTGATGAGTTTATGAAGAACGTACTGTCGCTATTACCATAGTAAAAACAGACTAGTAAGCTATCTTCACAGAGATGTCGCCTGCGCGGCTTATATGTGTGCGAGCCTGCACGTACGAACCACAGCACGCACACAACGATAATATCTCAGGCGGTGTGACTAGGGTCGGCTGCGCTCCGCAGTCGCGCTTACGTACGCCACGATACAAAATAGATAGGTATTTGGTGGCCGCGCGCCGTTCGTCGCATCGCCGCAAAATAAATTGACAACCCTGCAGCAGTAGGCATTTAAGCCTCGCACGACGCAGGAGTTGTTCTACTATTCTGTTTTTACTATGCCATTACTCTGTTTCTGTCCGCCCACGATAAGGTTGCCAGATTTACGATTGAAGTATTCATACGTAGGCATTGGATTAATAATAACAATGCATTACAATTGTTTTAGCCTCCAATTTAAAACATTTACAATATAAATTTCCTGAATTTTGTTGCTCTTCTATGGCATATGACTTTTTTGCCTTCTGCAGTAAGATTTTTTCTGATTTACATCTGGCAACCCTGGTCCACGGCATAACTGATGAGTTTACCAAACTAGCCGCGATTACATCATCCGATTTATCGGCATCCTAACTAGGAAAGGATTGGACTTAGGACGGTGTAACCATCGCCTTTAAATTAGGACTGTCTGTTTCTTCACGCGTCCTAAGGGTCCCGAGAAATCGCGGCTTATGCGTAATGAATTAACTGAGTTCCATTAAATATTTGATTTGCTTTAAAAGACGTTTCGCCGGCGAAAGAAGAAAACAATTCCGATTGGTGCTAAAAAGACTTCATTAAATTGTGATGGGTACATGTGTTTAGTATGGCGTCAGCGTCTATTGTCACGATGTTTTAGTTTAGACCAATCACGGCTGGCCGAATGTAGCATGGCACACAGTACGTGCATAGTACATAATCATGAGCTTTTTGAGTGTCTGGTACAGATACTCTATCTCTAGAAGTCCGTTTGTCTATGGTTGTAGTAGTGACGTGTACAGATAAGCGCATTTTCTGTGTGTGGCGCGTTATATAGCGCTCCCGAGGTTACGCACACTAAAAAAAAGTGCGTATGCACGTATTATTACAATCATAGCCAAATGGACTTCGTGACAAATACCTGTACGATTTTCAAATTACAATTAATATTTTGTAACGCGCCTTGCGTGTTTTTTTTTCGTTCGCTGTATTTCACTCAAACCCCGACAGACGGACATACACCGCGGTTTCATGTTTTTCAAGACACTAACACCCTATTCCATTGAAAGGATTGCAATAGAAATCCAGTAAAATACTGAAAATATTTTAAAGCAGAAGCGTTGTTATATACGATAGACAATTTTTATGCAAACTCTAGTTACAGAGGATATATGAATCAGTACGTAAACTTTAAGGAACGCTCTGAATCGATACACACACACAGACGCGTGCTTTTACACGCCGTCTCGGCCATTGTCGCAGAACGTTAGCGTCGGATGGCAGTCACGAGCGCTGCACCGTGTCATAAGGTTGCTTTTAGATTTCACCGATGCCAGCCCTAATAAAGAACATTTTCATCTGTAAAGTAAGGGCAACCAGACGATTTAAAAAAGGTACACAATCGGACCTCCATTCTTATCTCTCGTACGCAATAATGGCGTCAATTGGTCGACATAATGGCGTCAGTCGGTCGACGACAGCTGTCGTTGCGTGGATCGTGGTACAGGTGAGCAGTCAGTACCGCAGCTACCAACATTCGGTCGCCATTTTGAATTTTGTGAACAAGTTCTTTCCTGTTTGGATTGCGTTCGAAGTGATACGTATTCTTTCGTTTATGTATTTGTTTAGTTTTTTGTTATTATTAAACCGTTACTGTTAGTTTTTCTTGTTGTTTTTACTGTTTTTGTAAGTGGTTGTTGATTTTAATAATGGAATCACAGCCTGGCAGACAACCTTTGAAAGATATCAATTCACCACGCAAAAAAACGTCAAAAGGTAAGTAAGTCAACTTATTAATTCATTTTTCCGGACTTGAACCACTAATATAACTTCAATTTTTAGGGTTCCGTACCAAAAAGAATTTTTTTTAGGGTACCGTACCCAAAGGGCAAACGGAGCCCTATTGCTGTCACTATGTTGTCTGTCTGTATGTTTGTCCGAATATTTTACGGCTCTCTAGCTCCAAAACGGAATGATTTACAGATTATCTGCAGATTATGTACGGAATCCTAAGAGAGGACTCGCACTTGGCTGTTTTTTTAATAATAACAAGTTAAATGTTCTATTCTTTACTATTTTTTATTTACAGCGGACGTATTTTAAAAATGTTTTGAACCCCTGAAAGTGTGTTTACCTTTTTTAAATCGTTCCGTTGGAAGATCATGCTGTTTGGGCATATTTTGTAGTATTTATCTAAATATACCACAGATAAAGTGAAATAAATACTTCCTGCTAATCAAAGATATCTTTTTGGGTGTGTTATAAATGGGAATCCATTCAGTTAACTTTTTATTCATTTAGAGCCGGTTTTTATAACCTCAGATAAGCGATTTACAGCGATCAAGTTGAAAAATGAATACTATTTGTATTAATTCTTATGACTACTCAAATCTGAAAGCTGTAAAAATTTGATATTATATTTAAAAATAAAACTGTAACTAGGTGCTAATATGTTGTAAATGTTATTGTTAATGGATAAGCTGTTTCGTTTTTATAAATATGTACAAAATTAGAAATTAACCACAGTGCAGTAAATAAGGCAAGGGATACATAATTTTAAGAAAAATAAAATAAAATAAATTGATATAACATGTAAAAAGTATTTTATTTTCAACCAATCTTTTTTAAAATATCTGCAGACACTATCTACAATATTAAGTACAATTTATACAAAATATTTACGTATTTTAGCTATTTAATAAGTTCTGTTCCAGTTTTTCCTTAATAATTGTTATTCACGATGTTGTAAAGGATCTGAAATTTGTAATATATATTTGTTTGTAAATATATTTTAAGAAGAAGTTAAAGAAAAATACCAACATAATTAGAAATACTGTATTTACAAAATATTTTGTAAGAGCAATAACAAAATACAAAAGCATATTGATATAAAAATAACATAAAATAATTATATTTCTTTTAAGTATCAACATACACCTATAATTAGAGTAGCAATACAATGTAATATTTGAGAAATATACAGAAAAACGACCTATTGTTGGTATTTTTTTCCTGGTTCATTATTTGATAAATTATTAGATAATAATTATATACATAGGTCTTATACGTTCTTTAAACTTTGTATGTCCATGATTTATATTTTGACATTCCTTTGTTAGATATATTTTAATAGGGATTGTTTTAGGTAGCTATTATTTTTAGGGCACGCACGGTTTTAGTTAAATATATTTTCCAATATTTTATTTTATTAACAAAAATACAGTTCCGCAAGCAAAATAAACATATGACTGACTGCAAGCGCTGTAACGCGCCTTGGGTGGTGACAGACGAGGCGGGGGGAAAGTTGCCGAAAGAAAAGAAATGACCTCCCCTTTTCCCCTCTCCGCTCAGCTACACTACTCTAGCAGCTACCTAAGGCGCGATAAAGCGTTTGCGATCAATTAAGACAGCACCAATTTTTTTTTGTAAATTTTGCTCTCGGCATTTCGACAGTAACGCGAAATAAACTATGTGCGCCATAAATTGTTGGTTTTTCAACAATAACAAAAAAAAGAAGATCATATTTACCATTATTTCGGGTCCAAAGCGAGCCGAAATTTCTTTCGAAAACTATATTTTTTTCACGTATTTGATTGTCATAAAATATTACAAAAAATAATGCACTCCGAATTTATACCATGTTGCTATTGAAGATTGCCGACGTATAAGTACCTATAACATATTTCGTATTACCTTAACTATACATTTTATTTCGTTCGACTTGATTTTATAAAATGTGAGTCTATTTAGTTTTTACGATATGTATAAGGCTAATTTCGTTGTCTATGGCATAAATCTCTATTTTACATAACATTTAAAATTTACTGATACCAAATTCTGCTGATCAAAAAATCACATTTTTTATTCTCAAACAACGCCGCTGGTTTTTGAAACCCTGTTCAAATATAGTCACCACCCGATATTCCTCAACCAATATTCAAATAGTTGTACTTTGCGTTTCAAATAATAATGGGATTGCACCCACAGATAACTTCACTCGCTACACATAATTAATACATACAGAAGGCCAGCTTTATACAACCAGCGATTCCGGGTGCACGCACACATAGACGCGTACGTACGACGATCTCGGTAGCCTCGTGTACTGGCATTCGAACGAGAGCTGGCCTTCTTTATGTATTTATTTTGTGCTCGCTAGCCATATCTTTCTCTCGCTCTGTCCAGCGATGGCGCGAGAGAGAGCGACAGCAAAATGGCGTCCTGCAGTCCTATTCTTAGTTGAAACACATAGTACATTTCTTTGGAAAACCTGTCCATTGTGATCAGTAGCACGTTAAACATTCACCCAAGCTACCAGAACAAAGTATTGACTCTATCTATTACCTGGGCCACGGTTTGTTCTCCGAGAGGGACGTCGTCCGTTCTCAGAGCCGTACGTCCCACGATGGACATCGGGTCTGCGTCCAGGATCACTCTGGAATCGTCGGAGAAAAGTGGACTTTAGTCGGTTACGAGCGGACATGGACACAGACAGTGTGAGACGCACTCGCGAGTCGTGTATCGTAGTTCACAGTGATTTGGAAACGCGTCGTTTCAGTTGTTTCTATGAAAACGTAATACTGCTTACTTTAATAAAGAATATGCATGTAAATTTTTTAATGCACAAATCGTTAATATTTTATCAATTTAGGGATATGTACATAGGTAACACTAAAAGTTTCCGGAACTGGCCACTTACATAAACAATATTTAAAAATTTATTGCAACATTTGAAAATAGAACTCTTTGGCTGTAGAATGCAGTTTGTTTCATCTGACTGTCTTTTGTTTTTACCTTGTGGCGCCATTTAAAAAATTGTGTCTGCATCAACATGGATTTAACTCGGGAAAATTTTCGTAGTATGATTTTCTACGATTTTAAGTGTAATTTGACAGCTCAACAGAGTATCGCTCGGCTTGAAACAGCTTTTGGCAATGAAGCACCATGCAAGACGACTGTTTATAGCTGGTTTGCAGAATTCAAGCGTGGTCGTATCAATCTCAGTGACGAATCTCGCGATGGTCGGCCGTCCACCGCTGTGGCCAACAAAAACATCGATGCTGTGCGCCGTATGATTGAAACAGACAGGCATGTGACCTACCATGAAATTCGCGCATCCTTAGAAATAGGCATGAGTCAAATACAATCAATCCTACACAAACATTTGGGTGTGAGAAAGCTGTGCTCGCGGTGGATCCCACACAACTTGACCGAGGCTCAAAAAACGGACCGCGTCACTTGGTGCAGTGCCATGCTTACCAGATTCAACGAAGGTGCGTCAAATTTGGTGTGGGACATAGTAACAGGTGACGAAATATGGATTTATTGCTACGATCCCAAAACAAAGCAGCAATCGAGCGTATGGGTCTTTCAAGATGAGCCGAAACCAACCAAAGTGGCGCGCGTGAAAAGTGCATCTAAGCGGATGATTGCTTCTTTTTTTAATAAAACTGGACACGTGGCTACTGTTGCTTTAGAGAATCGTCGTACCGTGAATAGTGACTGGTACACGACCATTTGTTTGCCGGAAGTTATTGACGAACTCCGTAAAAATAACCGTAAACGCCGTATCATCCTGCACCACGACAATGCTAGTTCTCACACGGCCAGACAGACAAACGACTTTTTGAAGACGAAAAATGTAGAACTCATGAGTCATCCTGCATACAGTCCCGACCTGGCACCTTGTGACTTTTTTCTGTTCCCAGAAATTAAGAACCAATTACGCGGTCAACGATTTTCATCACCAGAAGAGGCTGTCGAGGAGTATGAAAAACACGTTTCAGAGGTCACCACAGGGGAGTGGCACAAAAGTTTTCAAAACTGATTTGATCGAATGAAAAAGTGCATAGACGCCAAGGGAGATTATTTTGAAAAACAATAAATTAATTTTGTACCTTTAATAGTATTTTTTCATATTCATTCCGGAAACTTATAGTGCGTCCCACGTATAAGAATTTACAACTAAATTATCCATGTTTCATAGTTATAAAATCCAAATAAGTTTCATAATAATCTTCTACAATTCAAACGGCTGCCATTTTAGCGCGCATCAAGTGACGTCACATGATACTGCTCTTGCTTGCGGTGTATGGCGAGTGGCCGGTTTTATTCATTATTTTTGATTAACACAACCTATTACAAAATATTTGAGGGTTTTATTTTACATTTATTAATTTTGAACTTAATATTTTATGATGAAATGTTCTCACTTTGTCTCAAAAGGCAGTAGCCAATGTGACGCGTTTTGCATTTGCGTTTCATTTCATCAAAATGTTGTATTTTTAAATGGAAATATTTACAAAACTATGAAATAAAATAGTTTCCCATGGTCATCATTAAATGCTACTAAGTAAATAGAATAAAAAAACGCAATATATTACTTATTCAAACGACATGCACATTTTCTACAACTGTAGGGGGCAGAATCCACACTCCCCTTGTAACCAATTATCGAAATTGGTAGGGCTACAATACAATACCACAACAGGACGGGCTAACATACATTTAAATTAAAGTGAATTGATGTATTTAAGTAAATATAACATCGTCAGGGTATAGATGTTTAAATTCATCTACGTATATCGGAACCCGAAATAACCCAAGAAAGATAAAAGAAAATAACGAGCGGCCGTAGGTAATTCAAGGCCACTGTCGAGACAACATACTGCTTACTTTAATTATACTGTAATAGATAAGGTCCTACAATTCAAAGTGAAAAACATTTAAGAGATGGTAGGGTATCCCTAAAAGACTACTTTCCGGAGATTTTTTTTTTGCGCGTACACTTTTTTACCTTTCCATAGAAATTTAGTCAGCTGATTGAACACTTTGTGATGGGAACATTGGGAAATTAAAAAAATTAATGACCAAAAAATTTTTTTGTACGTTTTGAGTGGGGTTAGTTAACGATACATGATCTACCCTAGAATTATTTTCACTTATTATTGTAGGACCTTATATCCATCCATCAGCCTGATTCGTCCACTGCTGGACATAGGCCTTTCCAGGATTTCGCCACTCTTGGCGGCAGGGCCGTATTTGTAGGTGTGGAGGCCCCTGGGCAAGAACGAATTTAGTTGTACTTAGTGTTTGAAAACAATTTTGTGTTTTAACATTACTCTTTCAATTAGTATAGTTACATTCCTTAAAAAAGTAAGATAAAACGAAAAACACAGTTCTAATGGACAAAGTCAATACAAATAGAATTGCCCATGTGCCCCCCCCCCCTTTGGATCCGCCCTTGCTATTTGTACTCACTATATGATTAGTTAAAATATGTGCATGGCGAGTTATTATTCGAAAAAACAATTAGTGTACAACATTAAAAACTTGTGGAGCCCCCTCTTGTGTGGAGGCCCCTGGGCTTCAGCCCCGGTTGCCCTCCCTTAAATCCGGCGCTGCTTGGCGGCCTCCAAGAAGAAATACCCATACTCACACACGCTGGGCAGGCGGGTTGGTGAGCGCGGTGCCGAAACCCTTGCACCAGCGACGCCGCTGCCCGTCACCAGTCTGTTTTATATAAGGCCCGGCAATTGGGGATGGATATACCGGTATCCATCGGTCCCAGGCAATGGTGGGCCGCCTGGTTTTGCCCGAGAGCTGTTCTCTTACTCTCCCCCGAATAACTTCGCTCGGTTTGCGAGTAAGATGGTGGTACCTCCACAGTGGAGCCCGGCATCAGCTCTACCACCTATTCCTTATATAGCACAGTATAATTAAAGCAAGCAGTATGTTGTCTCGGCAGTGTAGACGAGTGAAGTATTACCCGCCATCGCAGATCTCGTCGACGGCCAACATGACAGCGTCCAGGTTGTCAACGAGCACGCGTCGCTCCACGTTCCGTCTCAACATGATGCTGATCGACTCGTACAGAGCGTTCAGCACCGACATCAGGATTAGCTGCGAATTTGAGAAAGATTTTGATTAAAAACACTTGTACTAGTTTCACTGAATATATTTATGTACACATATATCTCTCCCGACCGGTTTCGGATATTACACCATTTTCAAGGGATGTTTGGATGTTCAAACAATTAGATTTACATTTTACGTACAGCCGTTAGCGACAGACTATGATAATATTGACACAATTACAAAAAAGTAGGTAAGTTGAAAAATGTTGTTGGGGATGTCATAGTATAAAATTTCCCAAAAAGTGGGGAATTTTCCTTAAATTTTAGTAAAATTACTGGTACTGTGTTATGTCAATGTTGTTTAAATGTCAGATAGGTAAAATAATATCAAATGTCAAGTAAATTAGAAATAATAATTTAAAAATAGACACGAAAAAATTAATTGAAATAATGAAGTAGTGGTGATCTAGTAATTTCTAATTGTTGGTTCAAGATGGTGTCACTGCTTTTATTCATGAGTTTATTGATCTCCAATGCTTCTAAGGCGGTCATTTTTTTTCCTTTTTTGCACATGTGGAGTGGTTTAAAATTGTAATTTATGTCGATTGAGTGATTTTCACTTATTAAATGGTCGGCAAAATTAGAGTTTGATTAGAGTTCAATGAGACTAGTACAAGAGTTTTTAATCAAGATGTGTTTCCAGTTTCACCAAGTGCCGTCAATCGCAAGCATAAATTTTGTTGAGAAAGATTGTTTTTTTATTGCGAAATCAATCGCTTTGGCAGTGGCGTGCATAGAACTTTTTGCTGGAAAAGCAATGAGAAGGTCAAGTTTGACGATAGAATAACACGAAATAAACTAACAACCAATTTAAAAAAAAAACTATAAAATTATATACTCTAGGGTAGGCAGTGCCTACCCTGGCGTCATACAAATAATGATTTTTCAAAGTGATATTATTTTTTCATATTTTTTTTATCGTCAAACTTGACCTTCTCATTGCATTTCCAGCAAAAAGTCCATGCACACCACTGCGCTTTGGAATACTCTAAATATTACATAGGTTGCAACGAAAGATGCAAGCTGTATAAAAAAATATCAACAGGTACTTCTCAAAATAAATGAAATTTAATTTAGCTATTAACCTCTTTGTATGATATAAATTTATAGTAACAGTGCTATACGTTTCATAGGAAAACTTGTTAACAAAATATATCACAACAAAAAAGTTAAATTTGCTTCAGTTTTACAAATTAAATTTTAAAAAAAGAACCAAGGGTAGCAAATACTAGAAATTTCATAAAACTTCAAAAATATCGAAAACCATGCGACATTTATTAGACCTATGTTAAGTTATTTTGACAGGGCACCATGCCCAGACCATCTTAGCTATCTATGGTTTTCGTTTGGAGCACTACTTACGGGACACCCTGTATATTTTTATTTTTTATGTATTGCTGATAAAGTCAGTCCAGTTTTGTTTTTGCAATGGAGCTCTCAAGAGAACCGTTTCGCGATGATATTCTATGATTATAAAAGAAACTTAACATTTAACGGAATTCGACAATCCCCTCTACAGCCTGACCAGACCTAAAGAAAATGATGCGTGGCCGGACTTTCATGAAGTCGGTCGAGACAGTGGATAAATTTAATCGGCTTTTCTTCGACCTTCCCCAAAACGCGTTTTTTGAACGTTTTGAGCACTTAATTTTGAAAAAATTGGAGAAATGTTATCTTTAGAAAAAATGAATGGTTTTTATACCGCTAAAAACTTTTGTAGCAACCTACGTATTATAAGAGGGCATTACAAACTAGAAAAGATCAATTAGAAACAAATTTAAACAGAAGAATTGGAAAAAAATCAGTATGTGAAATTTGCGAGCGTTCAGTGTGTAAAAGAACAACTCCAAATTTAATTAATAAAATTTATTTAATATTAATTAGCCACATATAAGTTAATTGTTATTGTTTTCATAGTTAAAAATCATTTAAACTAAACATTTCTAAGCCAAAAGGATTTTTTATTCATAAACCGGTAATTATCGATGAAAGTTCAGTTCTAGTCGTCCACAGATACAATATTAAAATCAATCAATCAATTATCTTTTCTGTGAATTCAACATAGAGCATCTTAGGAACCTCTAAAAAGTGACTTAAATTTAGGGCTGGTTGCTACTCAGAATACCAATTTGCTAAGGAGTGTCCTAAAATTGTGACTTTTTAAGGCGCTCTAAATTTAGGTGTGTGCCACACAGAATAGGTGTTAATGTAAAGTAAAAAGCACGCGTGTTTAATATGCTGCATTATGACCCTAAGAACGGTGCAATAAGGGCCACTTTATACGAAAGTGTGTTGAAAAAAAATTTCAATGTTTTATTTTACCACTTTGTCGGCGTTATTAATATGTATGTATTGCATACCCGTGCCAAATTACAGCTTTCTAGAGTCATTACAAGCTGTTTAGATTAAATAGTTACAAAATATTCGCTGGACAAGTATGGTGGAAAAATTCAACGGTGTAGATAAGTACCTCGGTGGCGCAATTGTCTGGATAACAAAAGGTCGCAGGTTCGAATCCTGACCCGATGAATTTGGGAAAGATTTACATCATATTATGTAGAAGTCTTTGCCTGCAGCTCCGACCACGTTTATTCAATCTCTGCCCCGTTTTCAGCTTGGGTGTTATTTTATCAACATCCCTTCTCTTATAGCAGTGCAAGCAAGGTCTATTTTTGAAAAATCATGGAAACATAAAGAAGAATAAGATATAAGTCAAACCATATTTTTTTGAAAACAGACCTTGCCTGGACTGATATTAAGAGTTGTTTTCCACAATGTCAACGGTGTGCACGCACAATCGCAATAGGCATGATGACTAAAAAAAATGTATTAGTCCGTCAGTTAGATTATCAGAAAATATTGGGACACGTATTTTTTCTTTTTTCAATTAAACAAAAAATGATGAAGATATAGCCCGCCGAAGTTCCGCGTGACGTCACATCTAGGTACAATTTTACTTAGAAGTGACGTCATTTTCCCCCACTCCCAAACTTTGACGCGCTTTATCTCTGTAATTTTTTGTTTGATTGACAAAAGAAAAAATACGTGTCCAATATTTTTTGATAATCTAAATGACGGACTAAATAGAATAATATTTTGTTTACCCTGTGTACAGTGGAGCCCGCATCAAGCTATACACATTGAGTATAAGCTGACCTCTCATTGTACGGGAAGCCTATACAATGAGAGGTCAGCTTATACTAAAAGTGTTTAGCTTGATGTGGGCTCCACTGTACAAGCCTATTTTACAGTCTCACCTTCTGCACTGTAATAGTCGACCAACTTGATTTTGCAGTTATGCTTTAAACATTGAATAAGTTTGTAATTTTTATCTGAATCACTTATTTGTATACTACGGAACCCTCAGGCCCGAGTCCTACTCGCATTTGACAGGTTTTTAGAATTTTTGTTAGTCTTTATGTATGTACTGTTTCAACCCGAGAACCACTAAACGGATTTGGCCGCCGTTTTTTTTAATCATCGTCGCAGTGGCCCCGGTCAACACATTAACTATAAGGGATGTTCATCAATAAACACTTAGGCCGAAAACGGGGCAAGGATTGAATAAACGCGGGCGGAGCCGCGGGAAAAAGCTAGTAATTCAAAAATTCATTTCATTTCTAAACGTTTGAGAGAACCTTGAACTGTATGTGTTGAGGAAACTGTATCTCTTTCTTTTGCCGGTGCTATGTTATAGTGATAGTGATTCTCTTTTGACTGCAGAATCTAATTCAATAGATTGCTCGTTCGAGAGCACTGAAAGCAATATTGTTACTTTGGGTAACATCTTGCATAATCAATTTTCTCAATTTCATAAAAATTTCAACGTGTGTCATATCAATGCTGAGAGTATTAACGCTCATTATTCTGATCTCTTAGATACCTTTTCTTCGACAAACATTCATGCTGTTCTTGTCTCTGAAGCTTTGCTCAAGCCTACACTTCCATCCACAGCTTACTCTTTACCTGGCTTTGTGTTGGTGCGCAATGACCGTATTGGCAGGGGTTGGGGTGGCGTCGCTATTTATCTCAGAAGTAACATTCCCTTTAAGATTGTTGACAAATCTCCTGCAGCGCCTGATTCTCCTGCTGAACATTTATTCTTAGAGGTAGATTTCGGGATGAAACTGCTTCTTGGAGTGGTGTATTGCCCACCCTCTAAGGACTATTTTTCGTTGCTTGAGGGAGTTTTCGAAAATCTAGTTTCTAACTATTCCCATCACCTGATAATGGGTGATTTTAATACCAACCTTTTAAGTGTCGATTCTCGGTCCCGAAAATTGAATGCTCTTGTTCACTCAGTTAATTTAAAGATCCTTCCTTTATCGGCCACTCACCATAATAATGATACTGACGATACATTGCTGGATCTTATCTTAACATCTGATGACAGCTTTATCGCGGATCACGGTCAATATCTTGCTCCTGCGTTCTCACACCATGATTTAATTTTTTGTTCTTACCGACTACGTAGGCCCAGGGTCAAACCGGTAACACGACTTCAGCGGAATTTTGCAAGGATGGATTCGGATAAACTGCGATCTGATGCGGCGGCTATACCGTGGAGTGATATGCAAGATTTTGATAATGTAGACGATAAGGTTTCTTTTCTCTGCAATAATATTTTGTTATTGTTCAATAAACACGCTCCCCTCCGCCCTGTCACAATGAAACATCGCCCTACACCTTGGATCAATGATCGTATTCGCAAAGCCATGGCATTGAGAGATCGTGCTTTTCGAAAATACAAGAAGGATCGGTCAGATGCAAATTGGTCTGCTTATAAAGTTGCGAGAAATCGTTGTAACCAATTCTGTAAAACCTCCAGACGCCGATATATCGCAGAACAGTTGGAATTATCCTCGCCAGCAGGTATCTGGAAGTTTCTAAAGTCTCTCGGTGTGGGGAAATGTACAAATCATAAAGAGATTTCTTTGGACTTAAATACCCTTAATCAATTTTTTGCCACTGTTCCTCCCCTTTCTTCAACTACCAAAATAGAAACTTTGCGTTTTTTACATAGTTTACCTTCCCCAAATACTGAACTTTTTAATTTCTCACCAGTTTGCAGGGAAGACGTCAAAAAAATAATACTATCCCTAAAATCAAAAGCCGTTGGCTGCGATGACATAGGTCGCATTATGATTACTCATTTGCTTGATGTCCTTATTCCTCCAATCACTCACATTGTCAATTTCTCCCTTACTTCTGGTATATTTCCCGACATGTGGCGCATGGCGCATGTAATTCCTCTTCCAAAAGTTCATGACCCCCAACTTCCAACTCAGTACCGTCCGATTTCTGTCCTTCCATTTCTGTCCAAAGTCATCGAATCCCTTGTTCATCGTCAGCTCACATATTACCTATCGACGAGTAATCTTTTAAACCCTTATCAGTCTGGCTTTAGAACTGGTCATAGCACAACCACAGCGCTCCTTAAAGTGACTGAGGACATAAGATTAGGAATGGAGAAGGGAATGGTAACTGCGCTGGTTCTAGTAGATTTTAGTAATGCTTTCAACGCTGTCGATCACGACCTCCTACTTGCTTCCCTTGACCGTTTGAATATATCTCTCCCTGCTTTAAACTGGTTCACTTCCTATCTTCGAGGACGCCGGCAGGCCATTCGCTGTGATCAGACCCTGTCCAATTGGTGTGATTTAGATGCTGGTGTTCCTCAAGGTAGCATTCTCTCCCCTCTGTTATTTTCAATATTTATTAATTTAGCTACACCCTACCTTAAGTGTTCTTACCATCTTTATGCTGACGACCTCCAGCTTTATGGGCAGGCTAAGGTTGATGACCTTCACGATTGTATTGACCGTCTTAACGTTAACCTACGTAGCATACAATTCTGGTCAGAGCGGTTCGGTATAGCGGTAAACCCAAACAAGTGTCAGGCTATCATTGTCGGAAGTTCACAACAAATTACAAAAATTGACTTTGACACGCTGCCACAGTTGAAATATAACGATTGTGGTATCAGCTTCTCTTCTACCGTTAATGATTTAGGTTTAGTTATCGATCAGGATTTTAATTGGGATGCTCAAATCGAAAAAGTTTCTCGAAAATTTTATGCCTCTCTCCATTCTCTTTTAAGTCTGAAAAACGTATTACCTATTTCAACGAAAATCTCTATCGCCAATTCCCTTCTCATCCCTATTATTAACTACGCTGATACCTGTTATTTGGATGCCAAAGAAGAGCATCTCAATAAACTGGAACGCTTGCTTAACACCTGCATCCGTTTCATATTTGGCTTGAGGAAATATGACCACGTTTCAGAGTTTCGTGCAAAACTCAACTGGCTTCCTATTCGCGACCGTAGAAACCTAAGAATTGTTTGCCTTCTTTATAGTATAATTACCGATCCAAATACCCCCTCATACCTCAAGTCAATGATACATCTCTTGTCTGACAATCACGATAGAATGCTCAGATCCTCAAATAACCTTCTTCTCTCGATTCCTTTGCATCATTCTGGATTTGTATCCAATTCTTTTAGTGTGGTTGCTGTTCGTCTCTGGAACGAACTTCCCGACGATGTCAGAAAAGCCCCCTCCCGTAACTCCTTTAAGTATTCTGTGCACAGACGCTACCTCTCCAAAAACACACAAATATGAACTTCTTTAATTCTTATTATTTTTTGCAGTCATGGTATGTATTTATTTATGTATTTATTTACAATATACTTATTAAAACTTGTATTTATTTATGTATTAACATATATTCTTTTTAGGTATTGTTACCTATAGTTATTAATTTAGAGTAGTATCTTCATTTAATTTGTAATTTTCAAGTTTTTACTCTTCTTGCACGCCCACCTACCTATTTATCTTGTACCATCTGTGGGTTGACTGGTAGAAAATGCTTTATGCATTAAGTCCGCCTTTTTGTACTTATTTTTTTGTGCAATAAAGTATTTATGATGATGATGATGATGATGTTATTATCATAACTTATCAGAAATTCAGAGAAATCAATTTTTCAAAAATAGAATTGTACAGTTTTGGTTTTAATCAAAATCGGCCCAAAGACTCCATTGAGCATTTTTTGGGTTCTATAGTCAACAAGGAACCCTTACAGTTTCGTCATGTCCGTCCGTCTGTCTGTCCGTCTGTCCGTGGCTTAGCTCAGAGACTCTGAGTACTAGAAAGCTGTAATTTTGCACGGGTATACAATACATACATATTAATAACGCCGACAAAGTGGTAAAACAAAACATTGAAGATTTTTTTTCAACACACTTGAGTATAAAGTGGCCCTTATTGCAGCGTTCTTAGGGTCATAATGCAGCATATTAAACACGCGTGCTTTTTACTTTACATTATCGCACTAGTGTTTTTTACATTAAAGGTTTTTGAGATTATATTTTATTGCGAAATCCATCGCTTTGGAATACTCTTAATATTATTAATTAGAGTGCATTACAAACCAGAAAAGATAAATTAGAAATAACTGTAAAGACAAGAATTTGAAAAAATTCCTCGGGCCAGGATTCGAACCTGCGACCTCTTTTTTCCCAGACAAGCGCGCTACCAATTGCGCTACCGAGGTACTTACCTAGACTGTTGAATTTTTCCACCATACTTGTCCACCGAATATTTTTGTAACTATTTGATCTAACTAGCTTGTAATGCACATACTGACGCTCACGAGGGCGTTATGTGATTTCACGCCTTCTTCTTAAGAAACAAATGGCGCTGTCATCGCTACAATATGTGTTGCTTCAGACAATTAAGAAATTCACAGTTCTCATTAACTGAGATGTTTTTATTGCTAAATCCATCGCTTTGGAATACTCTAAATATTATTATTAGAGTGCATTACAAACCAGAAAAGATAAATTAGAAACAATTGTTAGAAAGATAAGAATTTGAAAAAATTCCTCAGGCCAGCATTACAAGCTAGTTAGATCAAATAGTTACAAAAATATTCGGTGGACAAGTATGGTGGAAAAATTCAACGGTCCACCTGGACCTTAGTACCTCGGTGGCGCAATTGGTAGCGCGCTTGTCTGGGAAACAAGAGGTCGCAGGTTCGAATCCTGGCCCGAGGAATTTTTTCAAATTCTTGTCTTTACATTTGTTTCTAATTTATCTTTTCTGGTTTGTAATGCACTCTAATAATAATATTAAAGGTTTTTTTTGTAATCTTAGCAAAGAGTTTTGATGTCTTGAGAAATAGTAAAGTTTTTACGAATAAATAGACTGTCTCAATTTAAATATAATAAATAATCATTTAATTTCATCAAATTATTTATTTTTATCAACAAATTAACTCAAATTTTTGTTGTAAATACAAAAATATTCAGTTTGTTAATATTTAATATTTGGCTGTTTGGCTTTTTGCGTCAGTGCCTCTATTTCCATCTACGCAAAAAACAAAATCTCCGCCGCCATTTTTCAAAGAAAATTGTTATAGTATCTCTCAGCTAAGAAGTCCCGGCTGACACATCTAAAGAAAGTAAGGGTGTATGTTCATTGTAAATTACCGACATGCATGATACAACTACGAGTATGGTTTTTCAGTTCCAAATAATACTTTTAAAGTCTTAATCCAATACACAACATTTCAAAATTGTTTTATTGTTACAATCAAATTACAATCAATTTATTGCATTCACTAATCCTTAGGTTTTTAAATAACGTATTGATACATTATTTTATTTCACCGTTATGCACTAGGCCTATTTTTTCATAGTGACGAGACGAAGAATCGTTCAATTAATCGGTAAGCGGTCGATCAATCGATATGGCGAGTAAACGTTTATGACAAAACGACGCATAAGTAACGAGACTCATTTCAGCCATTTCATTTATAGGGCTCCGTACCCAAACGGAGCGGATGATATCCTTTTACTAAGCCGACGGTGACTGTCTTCATGCTTCCGTCTATCACTAAAATTAGCACATTTACCCAGTTTTTAGTATGTATTGAGATAGACGGCCTGCATTCTTTCTTTCATGAAAATATTTATGGTATGATTGTCATGTTGACACCTGACTCGTTAAACCTGCAACATAACAGAGTATTTCTTTTCACAAAAGAACGTTTCTGTAAAAGTACTTAATGTATCAATGAATAAATACGAAAATGCCTTAATCTGTGAAAGTTCTTCATGGTAAAGAACTTTTAATCATTATAGTCTTCAATTTTGAAATAGGTCGAAAGCTGTGAGCCTGACTTGTATTTTGAAATTATTTGAGTGAAATCGTTATTTCTTGTATTTATTTTGTTATTAAAATGGTAAATACCACTAAAAAGGGTTTGCTGCATAGACAAGCGCGTGAGTTTGTTGTGCGTCTACGAGACTATTTCGAATGGGAATCGCTAAATAACGGACCGTTGCTGCCACTATCTCAAGTGTGTGAACGAGTATCTGCTGCTCTTGGTTTCAGTCGAAAAACAGACTCCCGTATTAGCAAGGACAAATTTGGAAAAGAAACCACTGAGGAGAACATATTAAAATCGCCGTCAAAGAGAGGGTTAAAAGGCCAATCGTTACACAAGTGGACAGTTTCGACGCTGATGCCATTAGAAACCATATTTATGGTTACTACAGCAGGAACCAACTTCCAACTCTCCCTAAATCAATGCATACTTTACGAGAAGCCGAATTATTTCATGGCAGCACGAGTTCCTTATGGAGAGTATGAAGAAAAATTGGCTTTAATTACAAAAAAAGAGATAAAAGAAAGATTTTGATGGAACGAGGAGACCTAGCACTAGCTAGATGCAATTTCCTACGCGCAGCAAAGTCTCAATAGTTTCCAATATTAGATATTTTGATTCGATTCTAATCTGTTTGTAATAATAATAATAATCGAAAATCGATAGAATATAGTGTCGATTCAAAGTGTCTCTTCACTAAAGCTCAGTTCTGAGAAGTGTCAGCCGGGATTTCCTATATGAAAGATACAATATTGTAGTTCATAGCTGTGTTTTCAATTATGTAGAAAAAAGGACATTGAAATTTTATTATTTTTCCTCGCAAGTGTGTTGAAAAACGTCGTATGAAACGCGCGAGCATTAGACATTAGGAAGTTGATAGTTGAGATTGTCGGCACTTGGTGGAATTTATCAAACATTGTTGTGATAAAAAAACACTTGTACTTTTCCACAGATAATATTTAATTCTACACTACCCAACCGGTTTCACTATATAAGCATCATCAGGGGCTTTTTAATTACATAATTTTATATATGTCCGTGCAAGGACATCTAGCAACAGAAAGATTGTTTAAATAAATAATTATGTATAAAATTATTAAATTAAAAAGCCCCTGATGATGCTTATATAGTGAAACCGGTTGGGTAGTGTAGAATTAAATATTATCTGTGGAAAAGTACAAGTGTTTTTTTATCACAACAATGTTAGACATTACACTCTCGGCTCCATTACGGCCTCGCCTTCGGCTCGGGCTGCAATCCCACCTCGATTGTAATGTCCAACGCAGCTCACTTGTATCATAATGAACTATTTTAGGTGCCCATTTTTTTCGGGTCTACCCCATGGTGTGGGATATCATTGGATAGGTCTTTCAAAAATATTGTGGGTTTGTAAAAAGCATTTCTATGATTCAGGGATTCGATTGCGAAATATTAAGCTTTAAAGTGTAAATTTTTATAAGAGTCAAGTGTACGGTTGTTTTTGGATAAATCTGTATAGATACAATACATAGATTTGGTACTTAGTTATGTACCCTCAACTTGTATAAACATTGCATCATCCACGTAAAATGATGACGCTGCTAACTGTAATTTTTGCTGTAACTGTTGCGTTTGCTTACTATACACGTTACCGTCTGCGTAAAATATTTTGTATGAGAAATGCTGGTTCCTGTAGTAAGCCGCTAGGGGCGCTGCACAATTTCTCATTTATATATTTTACGCAGACGTTAACGTGGATAGTAAGCAAAACTCATAGTAGGCCTACTGTTTACATTGTGACATGTATGTATATGCATGCTATTAAATCAAAATACGTTTCGAGGGAGGTTGCAACTCATACTGTGTCTTATGGTTGAAATAATATGTCATATTTTACCTCATTCTCGTGCGAGTTGCCCATCACGTAGAAAAACAGGTCGACATTACTCTTGTAGACGCAGGTGAGCCCTTCCAGCATTATGATCTCGGCATTTGCTCTGGAAGTTGAGAGAAAACAGGAACTGAGTGTATTCTTGTGCAGTAGGGTCAGGCATCTCGCGCAAACCCCTATACAAACTCAATCACAAAATTGCAGGGTTCGAGCAATAGTGGTGTATGTAACCCACATTTATCATTTTGAGGGTATTTGTACATATATTTTGTCATGAAAAATCTCAAAACAATAAATGTGTGTTACACCACTTTCGAGCTTCACATCTCGAGATGCTGGCAAAGCGCAATAGTAGTGTAACTCACATTTATTCATTTGAGATTTTTTTAAATAAATTTATCAAAATAAATAATAAGAACATACATGTGGGTGGGTTAAATCACTATTGCGCTCAGCGCCTCATATATCATGATATACATACATATATCCTATATATATCAGATATATATTAAACGATTTATTGCGATAATATCAAAAATAAAAATAAAATAATTTATTTTCCTAGAAAATTGATTTTAAAATTTTGATATCAATACAAAAATGGTTTAAAAATTTGATAAATAATATTAAAGTAAATTTTTGCTTTGTTTTTTGTAATTTTTCTTGGTTTTGTTACCTATAAGTAATTAAGGAAATTAATGAAGCCATTAAAGCCGATTCTGAAGGCTTTAATTTTAGTTTTAATGCTGTCTAAACTTAGATTTTTCCAAAGTAATTTAGCTTCTGTTCCTAATGTTTAAGGACTATTTTGCAATGAAGTAAATTTATTTTTGACAGCACTAAAACTAAAAAGCTCTATATTAACTGATTAGAATTTATACGAAGATTTTATCTTTTTGAGTTGATTTTTCCTGATATATAAGATTTATGAGGAATGTCACCAAAATGTCACCTTGGGGGTGAGGGGTCAAAATTCAGCCAAATATGTGTCACGTAATTTATGGACGCCCCCTATGCAAACAGTATACATAAATAATGCAAGAAAATGATAATAATAATATGGCTGTCATACAAAATGGATATATACCACATTTTTGAGATTTATCATAAATATCCGATATTTTGATATTTATAATAAATATCGGATATTTTCGAACCCTGAAATTGTGACGTGTCTACGGAATGTTTTACATGATTGACCCCAAAAAAGGAATGTATTGTTTTCAGAGTTCATGTGGGTATTTTTCTTAATTCCACCATAACTTCTTAATGCCTGAACTGATTACGAAGTGTGTTAGTATCGTTAGAATTCTTATAGCATCCTGAGTTGAATAAGCTATAAATGACGACTGTAGAACTAAACTAGTCTAAATGACATTTTCAATCTAACTATTTGCATTTTCGTTCCTAAAAATGTTAAACTTACATGCCAATCAAACCGGTCTAGTGCCTAAATTAAAGTTTACTCGCATAGAATGTTGATATGATATCACTTGAAAAAAAATAGAATTAAAAGGTTTAGTACATAGTTATAGTAGATTATATTTTTGTTGGATAGACCAGTAGTTCCACAGTCGTCAAATACATATATACAAAAAAGTATTAAATAAAATTATAGTACAATAAAAGATTTCAAAAAAACACTGCCAGAATAGAGATTTAATTTGGTTTTTAGTGCAGTCAGGGGACTATTATTGGGTACGTGTTGTTTTATATGTCCCCAGATAAGCTGAAATCCGAATTAAATCACTATTCCTGCAATCGTGTTTTCTTTATATTATTTATTTTTATTAAAATAGGTGCATTATTAATTTATTTTAGTTTGGTTAAATATAAGTTTTTCTGGGTATGCAATTAAAATTTCTCAATTTTCCCAATATGAGTTGTGGCCCATGGAAAAAACATCTAAAATCACCTGTGTGTCTTATTGAACAAATTCTTCTCAAACGCCTTCTGTTCCTTGTGCGTTGGCAGGACATTCTTGTCATAATACTTAGCCAGTATTCTGTTACCATCATTATCCAGTATGCACAGGCCTTTGACGATGTAGAGGGTTGGTTCCTGGAATGTTTCACATAAAACCTTGAATCATTTAATGTTTCAAACCAAAAATGACTGTTTCTTTTAGTAAAAATACGTGATGCAGTCATTGTTACCTGGTAGAATTATTTATTGTTAATAACAATTGATTTACAATAGACTTCCAGCAGAATCATCATAGTTCATAGCCACTCTACTGGTACCGCCACTTTTTGGTACAAAGTTTGATAATGTATCAGTCAGTTTGCATGCATGCTGCGCCCAAAGTAGTCCTATCATGTAAGAATGGTAAAATACTGTGAAATGAGGAGGTTCTAGGTGGTAGAGCTGATGCCGGGCTCGACTGTGGAGGTACCACCATCTTACTCACAAATCCTCCCGAAGTTATTCAGGGGAGAGTAAGAGAACAGCTCTCGGGCTAAACCAGGCTGTCCACCATTGCCTGGGACCGATGGATGGCGGTATATCCATCCCCAATTGCCAGGCCTTATATAAAACAGACTGGTGACGGGCAGTGGCGTCACTGGTGCAAGGGTTTCGGCACCGCACTCACCAACCCACCTGCCCAGCATGTGTATGGGCAGTTCCTACAGGAGGACCGCCAAGAGTGGCGAAATCCTGGAAAGGCCTATGTCCAGCAGTGGACGAAACAGGCTGATGGAAGGAGGGGGTTCTGGGTGTTGTTTGTTTCATTTACAGTCCACACTTGGAACCACCTTTAGTAACTCTGTGGGGTTTTAACAATCTTTGTAGGACAATTGACGACCATGGACTTAAAATGTTATATCCAACAAAATATAATCTATGTGAAATAGACCACAGATATATATCTAAATAGATGCCGCAAGTGTATGTACTTTGCGTGTCCAATCGTGCGCCAAAAGGCAATGCTCTTCTTTTACGGATATTGACTCCTACAACTTTGAGTCTTATGTTTCATGACTTAAGTCTTACAATTCGTTCTAAGATACAAACCGCTGTCAACCGTTTTCATTGTAAAATGTGACACGCTTGGTTTTCATAGAGTTTGATGCACTTGCGTCATCTATTTAAATCTATATCTGTGAAATAGACTAATAATATTGTGTACTTATCTTTTTATCCTAAAATTGCATAAGTGAAATGTGACATTCAAATGCTAGTAAACTTTAGTTTTCGCACAGACAGGTTTGGCATGGAGGTTTAACATTTTTAGGGCCAATAATGCAAATAATTGAATTGGCAAAAAAAAATATTTAGACCAGTTTAGCTCGCATGTCAGAACTACTGGGAACAAAGGATAAATTTGTCATATTTCTAGTTGATAATATTCTTCCAAGGACATATTTAAATTTTCGAACCATGCTTTTATATCACTGTCCTCCAGAATAACATTGTAAGTATAATATCCGTTTTATAACTAGTCAAATCTTGCATTTATCACAAAAATCACTGTTTAATGCCCAATAAAAAACTTCCGGTTATGATAAAAAGCTTACAACATGCAACAACATTGGACATTAAGAAAATAGTTCACTTTCATACTCACATTTCATTGTGTTAATTACCAATAAAATGCTCAAGAAACATGCAATAATTTGGCCAACAATATGGGTACGGAATCCTAAAAACATAATGATACATTTCAACAAAAGAGCAACATTAGGGCGACAAAAAACAAGGCACTAAGAACTGTAGCACCTGAAAAATAATTCAGCACCCTCTGAGTGTGAAACTCAAATTTTAATTATTTGTTGTTTAATTCAGTGTATGTGTGTACTAGAATCTGATTAAATTTGAAACTTGTATATGCTACGGTTAAAACCCAAAATCAGTTAGAACCCGTTTTTACTAGTTAGTGCTATACAAAAACAAAACATAAATAGGTAGCAACGACGAGTGGTGAGGTTGACATGTCAATATGTTTAAGAGCTGACTGGAACGGAGCGCGGTGACCCCCAAAGTTTTGTATAGCACTATCTAGTTACAATGGTTTCTAACTGATTTTGGGTTTTAACTGTAACTCATACATAATATTAGGTACTGTCTTTGAGATGAAGCTAAACAAATAACGAAACAATATGCTACTGTTTGGGTTTAAATTTCATTTATTTTTATTATTTACCATGGTAGGGGCCCTAATAATACGTAGGTATTGTGTGAAAATTTCAATTAGCTACAGTCTGTCCAAAAAGTGTTGAAATGAATATTGAAGAAACTATTTTTCTTTCACCTGGTTACACCAAACAAACAAATACAAAATCTGTTAAATCGAGTTTACTGCGTTATTATTTCATAAATATATTACCTAAATTATACCACTTGAACGTTTAAAGTCCAATAAAGTTCATTAAAGTTTCAGATTCATTTCAACACTTTTTTGACAGACTATACCTATAACGGCTGAAGCTGTAAGCCCCTGTGACGGACAGACAAACAGGGGAGGCTACTATTAGTAATACATAGGGTCCCATTTGGTACCTTCAGGTACGGAACCTCATAAAGTGTACTTAACACAAACATTGGAAGTATACTAAGACACATTATTGCTTTGGATGCAAAGATTTAAAGGTTTGTTTGGATGAAGGTCTACAAAAGCCGTAATAAAACGGTGGTATGATGTTTATACTTACAAACAGAGATCCTTCCATTGTTGTGTGGACCATTTCAGGCACAAATTATGAAATTATGAAGTATTTTATAGCTAAATTCACAAAAGAGCCGCGTTGTTTTTGTTAATTGACGTGTCAGTTGCTTTTTTTCAGGGTGACCAGATTTAAATTTAACATTATGCCAGCTGCTTGCCTAAATTCTGCTAAAGTCTGCTATTTTATTTGGAAGAAATGCTAAAATTCTGCTAATGATTTAAGTCATAATTTTCACGTACATATAAATAAAAACGCAAAAATAATTATTGGAAATATTAAATAACAACTTCTAATCATTTTATCTTCTAATTTTCGGTAGTATCCATGTTTTTATAGAGAGTTGTCAAGCTTTGAGCCATCTTCATCATATTTTTTACAAAAAGCGGCATTGCTGTCACCCTTGGCTCTTGATAACCAAGATGAGAACATTTTATCCTTCTCCCACTCAGAGCGATAATTCTGGTCATATTTTTTTTTCATTTCTAATTTACAAATAACGCGCACGACACAATTGATTGGAGACGACTACACATAAACAAACTGTACTTTACTAACTCTATGTACACACACAACTCGAAAGAAAAATATATATTTTAGGGAAACTCCCCTAAAATGTACTTGAGGCTTACCAGTGGAGTAAGAAAAATCGGACATTATTTAGGAATGGTAGAATTCTTTAAATATTTCTAGCACCACTCACTACCCAAGCACAGATAATTTGTCAATGTCTAATCCCGATAATTTTTTGCGGAGTATTTCTAAGATTCTGCTAAAATCTGCTATCTTTTCAGATCTGCGACACAATCTGCTAAGCCTTAAATTAGGGATCGAATTCTGCTACAATCGCAGAATTCTGCTGAATCTGGTCACACTGCTTTTTTTTCTAGGGTTGCGTTCCAAATCACTTTTCAAGATTAAAATATTGCTCGCTGTCAGACAAAAGTAGCTCGATGCTGGTTCCAAAACATCTACTTTTAGGTTTTGGAACCGGCATCGAGCTACTTTTCTCCGACAGCGAGCAATATTTTAATCTTGAAAAAGTGATTTGGAACGCTACCTAGATATAGGTGATTAGGGTTGCCAGATGTGATTTCTTAAATTTCCCCAGATTCACAATATTTTCCCCAAAATGTTTTTTAGAAAAAACCACCAAACTTGATTTGGCGGAGTTAACAAAGAAATACATATTAAATTAAAAAAACTATATTATTAAACTTGTTTCAGATCTCAGAATAATAAATCCTGCTAATAAAACAGCTCTTATAAAAACTAATCAAAAAACTATGGTTCGGCTTCCTATGCCTAGCTGCGTCTACCCATTTATTTAATTGTATTTTAGTTATACTAAAAAATGCTCTGGACGACTACTTTGACCAACTGAGGTGCAATTGTGTAAGATAATTGTCTTCAAATTGATTGTCATATGGCTATTCAGAAGCAAATTAGCCCGTTTGACTAATTGAAATCGTACGTTTTTGGTTGACAACAACAAAACAAGACCATCGTATCCATTTGACAGCTAAAAATGTACGATTTCAATTGTCAAACGGGCTAATTTGCTTAGCCGAATAGCCATATGACAATCAATTTGAAGACGATTGTCTTAAACAATGCACCTCTGATCTTGATGATATGTGCGTGCACGGGTTTTACAGCACTGGAATAAAGTCCTTAACACCGCGTCTTAAATTAAATGCCTTATTGCCTTCGGTATACAGATTGAAAATAAACCCCAGCTATAATGAAAATGTAAAAAAAAGGTTTTCTTGATTTCATTTTTTTGTTTTCCAAGTTTCGAATGAATGGCCAACCTAGGTGTCGCAACATGTGACTGACAATGGACTGAACATATTCTCAGCGGTAAATAATACACATAGGGTACCTATGTACACATAGGTTTCGTAGGGCGTCGTCTCTGTTACCTATCTTTTGATATCTTTTGTTTTATTATGAATCATGCATGACAAAAGTAACAAAACATGTATCTTATTTCAAACGCAAAACAGTTTCCTTTGTTATAGCTCAGGGGTTTCAACTTGTAAAATAGAAATATTTCATTCTTAGTTATCCTTAAATTTCCCCAACCCTAAATTTTTTTCCCCAAACTTTCCTCGAGTACCAAATTATTCCCCAAAATCACGAAAAAAACCCCAATCTGGCAACTCTGGACTTGAAACCCTAGGCGAATCCGGCGATCATGACACCTCTTTTGCACGCGTTGATTTTGTTTATGCTATCCTGTTGTCAGTGATGAGCGGGCGATCAAACTGAACGCGCCCCTAAAGGGTTGCCAGATAGAGCGGCCGGGCGGGTAAGCGACGCGACAACGACGCACAGTGGACGCGGACATCGAATTTGCGTGGAATTAGTGATGAATAAAAAATAACTTGGAGAAAAATCATTTGGTCAGTTTATTCAAAAGTCTTAACATATGGATTGAAGATTGTAGTAGTCCGTATGTTAAGCTATCACCATACCCAAGGAGTGGCCTCGCAAATGGTGTAGATAGAGTAAATAGTAAATTTTCTAGAAATTTCCAAAAAATTTTGCGACAGACCTATGTTACCAAACAAAATGTATGGAGCCAGCTACACTATTAAGTAAATTGCCACGATTGCGAGCATTTGCGAGGCCACTCCTTGGGTGTGGTCAAAGTAGTTGAAGTGAACCAAATTCATGTAGTTACTCATATCAATATTTAACTGTTTCAGGCAGGAGTATAAAGGTGTAATAAATCTGTATAAAAGGTGAAGTTTATTTAAGACTCGTCTTTGCCCGGGGCTCCATCCGCGTTTATTCAATAACTGCCCTATTTTCGGCTTGGGCGTTGAGTAGTTTATTTCCCTTATTTATAGCCTAATAAAAAAACGCATTTAAATACGTTGAGTGGTTACCGAGTTAAAACATATAGACAGACAGACTGGCAAAAATTCAAAAAATTGTGTTTTTATGCCTCAGTACTATACCGATAACCCAATAGCCAACGTAATTTAAAATTTCGCCAAAATATTCAATGTACTGACACGACTTTTTCACTACTTTATCCAATATCGTGTCTGTACATTTAATATTTTCGCGAAATTTTAAATGACATGGGTTATTTGTATTGTATTTGTGGGCGATGCCCACACTGTAGTTGTGCCTATATTAAAAAGTAAAACTGGTGACATATCTGATAAAAATAACTACAGGCCCATTTCTCAAGCAACAATATTGGCAAAAGTACTTGATTGTCTTCTTAATACTCGTCTGAGTAAATATGTGAAGCTTCATGAAGCACAGTTTGGTTTTATCGACTGAAACAGCGATCCTAACACTGAAAAATGTATTCCGATATTATACAGATTGAGAAACACCTATCTATGCTTGCTTTATGGACCTATAAGCCTTTGATCTCGTGTCGTATGAATTGCTCTGGAAAAAGGTGGATAAACTAGGTATGGCTCCCGAGATCACATCCCTGCTTAGGTATTGGTACCGTAGCCAAATCAATAGTGTAAAATGGGGAAATGCTTTATCAGATAGCTACACTCTAGAGAGTGGGGTGCGGCAGGGGGGCCTATCCTCACCGAACTTGTTTATTTTGTACATAAATAGCCTGATTGAGCAGCTGAGCAACATTGCATATCGGTTGCTAAATCGATGGAAGGTGTATTAATAACATCAGCTATGCCGATGATATGGTGCTGCTTAGCCCTTCAATTAGTGCAATGCGCCGCCTACTAACTAAATGTGCCAACTATACGGTCTCAGATATAATACAGTTAAAAGTGAGTTGATGGTAGAAAAACTCCTAGTTAACTCCTTTTCCTCACTTTAAACGGAAGCAGTCTAAAGAGAGTTAGCCAATTTAAATACCTTGGACATATTATATCTGATGATCTCAAAGATGACCAAAGCTAATATGTTGGCCCGCAGTTTGCTAGATGTTCCAACCAGGTAAAAATTACACTTTTTAAGTCGTACTGCCAAACTTTTTACTCATGCAGCCTGTGTATCATCTATACGCAGAGGACTTACAGCGCCCTGCGTGTTATGTACAATAACGCCTTCAGGATGTCGATGGGGCTGCCGCGGTTCTGTATTGCATCGACAATGTTTGCGGAGGCGCACACCGATGACTTTTTTGCGATCATGCGCAAACGAATAGCGTCCATTATCCACAGAACCAGTGGCAGTGACAGCGACACCCTGAGGACATTTTCTAGTAAGTTTGACAAGGATTGACAAGGATTGTCAAACTTTGCGTACCTAATAGAAAATGATAATTTGTAAATAATTTTAAATGGCCCATTTATCTTGTGTCCTATTTATTTTAATGTTTATAATTCGTGTGAGTGTTTTTAAATTCATTTTATGGGTCCATGCTGCATGAATAAAAAAAAATATTTCTTATTTTTTTATTTAAGCTCCCTCAAGGAACCGGGCCAGTGTCTTGCACCGAGTTGCATCTAATAGTTCGCCGGGTTAGTGGAAAAAAAGTGAAAAGCTAATTGATCCAGGGAGTGCAGTCAGGGGCAGAGTGAGATGCCAATTTTAAATGACATGGGTTATTTGTATTGTGTTTGGCGATGCAATACCTCCCTCAAAGAACCGGGCCAGTGTCTTGCACCGAGTTGCATCTAATAGTTCGCCGGGTTAGTGGAAAAACAGTGAAACGCTAATTGATCCAGGGAGTGCAGTCAGGGGCAGAGTGAGATGCCAATTTTAAATGACATGGGTTATTTGTATTGTATTTGTGGTCGATGCAATACCTCCGTCAAAGAACCGGGCCAGCGTCTTGAACCGAGTTGCGTCTAATAGTTCGCCGGGTTAGTGGAAAAACAGTGAAACGCTAATTGATCCAGGGAGTGCAGTCAGGGGCAGAGTGAGATGCCAATTTTAAATGACATGGGTTATTTGTATTGTATTTGTGGGCGATGCAATACCTCCCTCAAAGAACCGGGGCAGCGTCTTGCACCGAGTTGCATCTAATAGTTCGCCGGGCTAGTGGAAAAACAGTGAAACGCTAATTGATCCAGGGAGTGCAGTCAGGGGCAGAGTGAGATGCCAATTTTAAATGACATGGGTTACTTGTATTGTATTTGTGGGCGATGCAATACCTCCCTCAAAGAACCGGGGCAGCGTCTTGCACCGAGTTGCATCTAATGGTTCGCCGGGTTAGTGGAAAAACAGTGAAACGCTAATTGATCCAGAGAGTGCAGTCAGGGGCAGAGTGAGATGCCAATAATTTTCCTCAATATCCACAGTATTATTAGCTTTTCCAGGCTTTTCCTTTTGTACTGCTTGGAACATGAATGCTTGCGCTCGCTCTGGCGCCGATTTTTATACCCTCTCGCTCTTAGACACACATTCGCATCACACCTTACCCCCTCGGACACTATTTCTTTATTTATCTCAATCAATCAAATATACCTACTTACGGCTGTGTTTACATGCAATTATCGTCACGCTACGACGCGCAGCGCGGGGGCTGACTGGCGGCCGAAAATACGGTCCCGACATATCTATAGTACCTCCCTCCGCACCTCAGGAGTATAAATATTCGCCCTCGTCTGCGTGGCTGACGTACGTGGCTCAGCTCAGTCAGTGTCCAAACCAAAGGCTGAGATTCAGAGTGCGTTTTGAGTCCGAACTCAATCTTACAAACGTCAAAAAGTGACGTGATCTCATACTAGAGTGACGTTTGTAAGATTGAGTTCTTAGGCTGAAATTCAGAGTGCATTTTGAGTCCGAACTCAAGAGGAACTCAATCTTACAAACGTCACTCTAGTATGAGATCACGTCACTTTTTGACGTTTGTAAGATTGAGTTCGGACTCAAAATGCTCTCTGAATCTCAATCTTAGGCTGAGATTCAGAGTGCATTTTGAGTCCAAACTCAATCTTACAAACGTCAAAAAGCGACGTGATCTCATACTAGAGTGACGTTTGTAAGATTGAGTTCGGACTCAAAATGCACTCTGAATCTCAGCCTTAGCCAAAGAGTACTTTCGTCCGAGTAGGTCCCAGCGTCGCGACGTTAACATGAATGGTTGGCTAACCTAGCTTATCCTATTCTATGTATTCTAGAGAAAAGGCTCTGTATTTCCCAGGTTTTCCACGGAAAGCTGTGTGACTTTCTTAGATAAGTTAAGATTAACTACCCTAATCTGAATCTACATGACTTACATTAATTTTCTATCTATAAGAGGATGTCACGCTTGCAAAAGTCACTGTTTTGTACTCCATGCGGAAAGACCCGCAGTAAGAGAGGGACGGATTCCGGAAAAATTAGCAAAATGTCGGTTTTAAATCAATTTAAGAAAACCGGTCAAGTGCGAGTCCGTCTCGCATACCTAGGGTTCCGTAATTCGACAGGGCGGAAACATAAGGCCATTTTACAGAGCAAGACGCGGTATATTTCCTAATGATATATCTTTATAACATGTACTTAGACCATATAACACGGGACTAGTCATGCGCACTTATCCCCCTCTGCCGAAGTACATGAACAATTTGTTCATATAAGTTTGCTTGTGTGCGCGTTTTGTGTTTGTGTTGTAGCTTTAGATTTAGTGTGACATATACATTTTTTGCAGGAGTGTGCGTGAATGAGTAAATGTATGCTGTGCGTGTTTACCTCCCCTCCCGTGGAAAATGGCAGAATAATTTCAGTACTAAGAGTCGCGCTTTGCCAGGTCCCGTGTTAAATGGTCTAAGAACATGTACAACAGAAAAATCCGGGGTCAGTGGAAGAAACAAAAAAAACCATAGGTTATCTAATATATATTTCTTTTGCGTATTTCTAGAAACAAAAGAGAGACATAAATATTTTATACCGTACTCGAAATAAAACACGTAGATGAAAAATTTAATTTTGTCATTTTAAAATGGTGAATTTCTCAACCGATATATTTTTCCTGTAATCTTTAGGTAATCCCAAATTACCATGATTTTTTTCGGTCCACCAGTTTCGGAAATAAGGGGGGGGCAAGCATTTATGTGGTCTTTCAAAGATTTCTCGAAATCGGTGCCAGTAAATACAGTAAAAGTAAATATTTTTATAATCATCTCTTTAATATCTACAATTTGATATTCATATTGTATTTTTAAGAATTAATTTTTTATTTTTCTCACTTTTGTATTGCAAATATTTTATTTGTACCATATTATGAAGGCAAGTGCTATTTTTGTAGATATTTCAAGTCTTTATCTTTAACGATGTTAAAGTTATGAGGCTGTGACATACGGACGGACGGACGGACGGACAACGGAGTCTCACCATAAAGGTTCCTTTTACCTTTTAGGTACTACGGAACCCTAATAACTAAAATAGTTATCAAAATTTCAAACTGACAAAATTTAGATAATGTTAAAATCTATCGTTGAGGGCTGTCTGTCATTCCTATTTGATACACTATGAAAAACTGTGTTGAAGAAGACCTCATTTCAAAAATTATTTCTATCGAGCGAAAGTTCTGCAATCGCGTTTCTGTACTGAACAAAACTAGAAAAAGTTTTCGAAATTTATTTATTTATTTATTTATTTATTTATTTCTCTCTCTTACATCTATCATTACAGGTTCTTAACCTAATGCGACAGTGTATTTCCATAACAAAGGATACCAAGTGTAACCTTTGTGAATTCGCTTAGCGTACAAGAAAACAAATCGATTTCCTCCGCGACCATGTTGAGAGTGTGCAGTGCACGCGTTAAGGGCGTCTTGCTCAGTAGGTTGGTGCGAGCTTTCGGCACCACCAGCAACCGCGGCCGCCGCCGCCGACCCACGAACCCGTCAGGCACGCACAGATCTACTCTTCTAAGCAACTCCGGATTATGTGTCTTCCCGTTAATCAATTTAAACAAATAGCTTACTAATGCTAATATCCTACGAACTCGTAGCTCAACGTATCCCACCATACCTAGTATAAATAGAGTCGGGTACATGAGTGGGTAAAATGGATATACCCCATATTGTCCAAAGTATAAATATCTAATAAATTTGTTTTGTATTTTCTCCATCATGAGACTATATTTAATCTCATGAGGAGCCCAGATGACTGCGTTGCTTTCTAGCTGACTCCTAACCAATGCATTGTATAAAGCAATTATGGCCCTAATATTCGTAAAACCATGCACTCTGCGTAATATAAACCCTAAATTTCTAAAAGCTTTTTTACAGATTTTAATAATATGCTCCCTAAAGGATAAATTTGTAGTAAATCTCACCCCAAGATCTCGCACTTCAGTTACTCTTTTGACAGGTTCTGTGTCAACTTTGTACTCGTGATGGTAAGGAGCATGCGACTTTGAGAATGAGATAGTCAAGCATTTAGACGTGTTAAACTGCAGTTTGTTAGCTTTACTCCACGCCACCACTGCATCGATATCCTCCTGTAATCCTACACCTTCTGAGGAGTTCTTAACATTTAATGATAATTTGAGGTCATCGGCAAACAATAAACATCTCGCGTTTTTTACCACATTGGGTAGATCGTTTATCATAATCAAAAATTCTAGCGGCCCCAAATTACTGCCTTGACTGACCCCAGATCGCGTGTAATAAAGATCAGATCTATGACATTCGTATTCTACATACTGCTGTCTGTCCGCCATGTAGCTGGAGAAAAATTTCAGCAGCTGGTGGGCACAACCGACCCCCGCCAACTTATGTAGCAAGATATCATTATCGACTAAATCGAATGCTTTTTTAAAGTCAAAGTATACGGTGTCGATTTGCCCACCGGAATCCACTGTTGGCACCACTTGCGCCATTAGGTTCAGGAGATTAGTTGCTGTGTTGTGTTCTGGTCTAAAACCGTGCTGTGCATCTGATAATTGAGCACTGACCTGGGTTAGTACGGATTTTTGAATCGCCGATTCGAACACTTTTGCTGGCGTAGAGAGAACCGCAACTGGTCTGTGATCCCTCACGTCTGAACTGGAGGCTCCTTTAGGAACAGGTATTACGCGAGTCACCTTCCATCGACTTGGAAAGAGCATTTTCTGCAAACAGTTGTTGTACAAGTGAAGTAAAGGTTCCGCAAGAACAGCACGACAATCCCTAAAGAAGTAAGCTGGCACCCCATCTGGGCCTGCTGACCGCTTTGGCTTCAACCGTTTAAGCGACTGCCTCACCTCTAACAACTGTAGTTTTTCAAGATGAATGTGGGCTGCAGCATTCTGTCCACCTACGTCTTTCACTGCTTTCTCCACATCAAGTCTAGGACATTCCGGGTTGTAGACTGAGTAAAAGTATTCAGCAAACTTTTCAGCACTTTCTTAAGCTGTAAGAACAGTATCATTGAGAATAATGTTTTTCTCATTGCGATCTCCTTTTTTAGATTGCACATACTTCCAAAACGACTTCGGGTCCTCGACTAAATGACTCTGAACGCGGTCACAGTAACACTCTTGTGCCAATTTTATCAAGATCTTAACATGAGCCCTGCATCGCGAAAATGCTTCATAATCACATTTACTCCTACTTGCCTTAAATTTCTTATGAAGCTGAGCCTTAAGCTTAATGTCGCGAATAATTTATATACCAATTTATCAAATATTCTTCTAAAAAGCAGGTGTTTACAAAGTATTTATCGCCGCATTTATCGAAATAGCGGTCAATGGCCGTAATTACTTTTTACTAATTTTCCTATTTTCCAATATACTCGGCCATCTGAATTAGTGTACGACAAGTTAAATCTCTTTATTTTAGGGTTCCTTATCTCATCTAACTATATATGTACATAAACTTTTCGTTAAATTAAAAAGCTGAAATACAAATGTGTGACTAAAATTACCCATCTATTTCAGCGAAGTACAACACAATAGTAGTGTATGAAACTGGTACATAAAAAGGTTATTAAAAACACGAGTGTCTTAATACCTAGTTAAGTATAGTTTCATACACTACTTTATCTACACTCATGCCTACTAACCTGTTTTCATGATCTTGGAAATTTTTTCGTTAACCATTTTTGATTGTTCTTGTAAAAGTTTTATTCCAAAAGTGTTCGTAATTTCCGTCGTTATTTCCAGAATGTCAGGTGGAGTCAAATATCATCAGCATCCCTGCTGTCAGTAATTTTAGGGCAAAATAATTCTTTTGACCTATAAAACCACAGTAAGTAATAAATACATTTCTTCGAAAACTATGACGCAACAAACAGTTCATCCATTGACAGACCGAGTCTAAGGCGCCGCCGTAAGCCATAGACAATACCTGGCCGAAAATAAAGTTGACTGTAACCTCGTTACAGTTTTGTATGTATTATGTATTGGTGGATATGATAACCTCATTGGTATTTGATATTAAACCTCAGACATGGCTGTATGGGCTAAGTTCCCTTTGCCTTCCTAGTTAGTATCACACGACGTACTGTAATCTCAGAAAAAGTTTTTTTTATAGCATTATGTTGTTCGGAGACCTATACTATAATTTAATTTTTTAATTTTTTATAGACGTTCATGAAAAATATTTTTCATTAGGCCAGTAGTTTTGAGTTCGTAATGAAAGTTTTACGATATGAGGTTAGATAAAACTTATTTACGTTATTATAATGTCGTCGTATATAAAGTTATTCATGCATTTCACTATGTACAGTCTTATATTTTAGTTCATGCCTGTTTACACTTATTCCGTGTTTCAGCACTGAAGCCAAAACTACTATTTTTAGAATTTTTGTCGGTCTGTCTATCTGTCTTTATTGTATGTACGTTCCGTTTTAACTCGAGAACCACTAAACGGATTTGGATGCGGTTTTTTTTTCATTGTAGTAATCCTGGTCAACATAAAGGTTATAATTATAAGGGAGGGATGTTCATAAAATAACGCCCAAGCCGAAAATGGGGCAAATATTGAATAAACACGGGTGAAGCCGCGGGCAAAGGCAAGTTTATAATAAAGTATTTTAACCTTTTTAATGATTTCCGTCCCCTATGGTATAGCAACACAAAAATCAATATTTAAGAAGAAAGAAGTCAGCAAAACAATCGATCAGTTTTATCAGTTTATTTTAAACATTTATGTGAATGTCTGCTGTAACATTTGAAGTCAGTTAATATTTTTTAATTGAAAGTTTATTTTTGTAAATGGCAACTCTCTCATTGCTTTTATTTGTCTATGGATATGGAAAAAACCTGGACGGCGATTCTCACAAAAAATTTCACACGCTTTGCTTTTCATACGCCTCTGTTTGTCGCGTCATAAATGCCTTGTGATGATAGTTCTATTATTTATCACTCCTTAAAAAATATACCATAAACAACACATATTGAACATAACAGCAAAATGAAATAACAATAGGTAAGCAGTTTAAAGCTTTATTACATTTGTATTACAGCTGACGCGATAGCATTATGTTGAATAAGCGAATTTTTGGACTGTATAACAACTCTTTATTCGTGATAAATTCGGTATCAAATAGATATTTTTTTTCAAGCTAAATATCAATTATATATAGTACTATTTGATAAACGATATTCAAATAAAAACAACTGAGACAGCTAATAGCTACATAGTAACTAGAGATTTAGCATTGTTCTGTATAACTTTGTAAAACGTTTCATACAAAAGTTTCGTTCTCAGCTTAAAGCGTTAAAAGATACATATTTAAGATTCTTATGCAGAAAAAAATTGACTATTGAAGGAATCCTATGTTTTTATAAGCTAAATCGACAAAATGCTCTCAAAATATAAATAAAAACATCTCATATTCATGAAAAAAAACATTAGGAATAAGAAGAAATTGTTTGAAGGAAAACACAAAGCTAAAAAAATTAACTGTACAGCAATAGGAACGGGTTTAGCATGTCATACAAATATTCCGGGTCCAAGCACGAGTCAAACACTTTACTTATATAATAACAGTAAAGTTCCAAAGTCAGCAGAATATGTATGTAAAACTAAATTAACTTTACCTTTAATTTTTTTTTTTACTTTATTCCAGCAGCGCGTTGCAAACACAAATAAATTCGAAAATTGGAATTACGCATGAACGTCGATTTTTTTACTTTTATATGCACTATTTACTAATAAAATTCAAATATCTAAATTCTGAATATTATCTGAATATCCGAGGTCAAACATTATCAATTGTGTAAAATATCTATATATAAAATATATATCTTAAATAACAAAAAACAATTGTGTTAAAGAGTTTTAACAAGCTTGTTGTACATTTATTCAGATACTATGTGGCTATTGATCAGCAGTTATTCAAATCAAAGCGAGTTAATTTGTGCCAAAATTTTGGGAATATCATCTGTATAAGCGCTTACATAGACTTTAACCCGTCAACCGTGGCAGCTTAAGAGTATGGCATACCTTATGAAAATATTATTACCCGTCCAACATAAAAAGGCCAACGTCAAACATTTTATTAGCTTTTGATAAAGGCGATTATTGTTTAGTTAATTGACCTATTTGTCTAGGACGAGTAATACTAATAATTACGCGCGAAACAGCAGATCGGAGGGTTTTTAGCTAATACTGAAATATTTTGTAAGGAAAAAAAATACTGGATATATGTAGAAAACCTTTATATTTCTATTACCTATTATATGAAAAAAAATATCAATTTGATCTCTTAAACGCGTTCTTGAAATGAACATTTGAAAACAAAAAAAAGAGGATGGAAAACATATTTTTTTTGACAAAAGTATAAATCTTAATAGATTGTTTTTAAATATTTTTTAAATCAAAAGTATTTTTTCCAACATTAAGATAATCCTACTTTCGTCAAAAGAACCCTCTAAAATCTGGCGTTTTTCATATTCTACCTATAGGGTCAGGTACAGTCTTAAATTCGCCGGTTTGCTTTTATACAAAGATTATTCAGCCATTGAGTGTTGCTTGAGCCATGTTATGAATACATACAACAAGTTTATATTTTAAAAGTTTGCTACGTTTCTTCACGAAGAGCTGGTAAAAATCATCCGCTTTCGGTCTTCGCAAATTCTCGCATGTGCGAGAATCGCCGCCAGAACATTATTTCGGGCGGATGAATCAAATCCAAGAAACGCTTAGAGCAGCACTTAAAGCACAATTAAATGCATTGTTGTAACACAAGACTTGTGTTTCTTATTACTACAACTGAAGAAGTAAGTACTGGTATCCGTTATTCATATCTTAAGTACTCCGCAGCACATCACAAGTGTATCACAGATAGGAAAACTTGAAGAAAAATTTGAATAAAAATGAGCTTAGAAATTCCGGGATTGAGGGTGAGTTTACTGTTCGATTTTTTAGCACTAGAGGTCTTAGTAATAATGCATTTTACAAGCTGTTAACTACTTCCGTGGTCTAGTGGTGAGACCCGGAGGTCGTGGGTTCAATTCCCGCGGGGAACACACATAGTGGAAAGTCACTTTGTGAATTGTTCCCAGTTTGGTTAGGACATTGCAGGCTTGAATCACCTGATTGCCCGATAAGTAAGATGATTTCGTGCTTCGGAAGGCACGTTAAGCCGTTCGTCCCGGCCACTTTCTAGTAGAGTGGTTGTTACATAAACCACGTCAGAGGCCGTAAGGCGGTTTAAAAACTCTGACACCAGGGCTTGCTGGGTCAATAGGCCTTGCAGCCCACACGATAAGAAGAAGACCAGCTGTTAAAGTTATTACTCCCCTTTTAAATCAATAACTTCCCTTTATAAAGAACCGGCCAAGTGCGTGTCGGGCCACCGGTCGTAGCTGCCCGTGTCGACTAGTAAAGCCTTTTATTCGTAGCTGTGATAGTTTTCCTTTTAAGTTCGTTATAGTACCAGGTAATAAAGCCGATTCTGAAGGCTTTAATTTTAGTTTTAGGGCTGTCAAAATTGTTATTTTTTTATTCAAAAGTAGTTCTTTAGGTTCTACAACAGAAGCTATATCTTTGGAAAAATGCAAGTTTTGACAGCACTAAAACTAAAATTAAAGCCTTCAGAATTAGCTTTACTGTCTGCATAGACTAAATAGTACTTGTACTATTTAGTCTATGCTGTCTGTCAAAGACTGCTGCCAAAAACAAGTGTTAAAGCTGGCAGTACGAGGACATTTGATTCTAACAATTTTCACTTTAAAGCAAATATTTCACAAACTGATCCCTTAATCGAAAAAAATTCCTTAATAAAAAAAATTTACACACCCACAATATTTTTAAAAGACCTATTTAACAACACCCCTCTTCATGGGGAAGACGCGAAAAAGAATCACTACGTATAGGGGAGGTGCTACTTAAAAAAAATGTTTTTTCAAGATTTTATTTTACCACATTGTTGGCGTGATTAATATGTAGTAAGTATATCCAGCCCAAATTATGCGCTTTCTAGTAAAAAAAGTCTCTGAACTAAGCCGCGGACAGACGGACGGACATGGCAAAACTATTAGGTTTCCTTGTTGACTACCGAAACCTAAGAATTAACACAATTCAGCGCGTAAAAAAGGCATAATTTTAGGGTTTTGAGCCCAAAGGGCTAAACAGAGCCCTATTAATTTCACTCTGCTGAACGTCCGTATGTCACGCACGGGTCTCTAGCTCGTAGACGGAATAAGTTACAGACCTAAAATTTGGATGTTTTTTGTAAAATGTTCACTCAAAACGGAATATTGAATTGGAAATTCAATTAAGTTATTATATACGGTAGTCTCCTTACATGGAACTTTTCCTTAAAATTAAAAACTAAAAGTTGGTTATAGAACCCTAAAACTACATTAGGAATCGGATTGTTCAGCATAGTAACTTTTTACGGGTGATGCCCGATCTCCCCAAGTTACAAGTTCCCCAAACCTTTTATTATTAACTAAAAGTGGCACGACTCTGTCTTGACCGAAATTGTGAATGGTACAGTCGCCGAATCAATGCAATGTCTTACAATTAAAAGTGAAAAAATTACGAGGTAAAGTATCATTTTTGCGAGAACTTTTTTTTTACCTTTTCATAGAACTTTAGTCAGCTGATTGAACCACTTTATACCGAGAAGAAAAAAAATATTTATCAAAAAAAAAATTTTTCTTCTGGATTGTGATCAGTTAACGATAAGTACATAATCTACCCTAGAATTATTTTCACTAATTATTGTAGGACCTTATAATCTTCCAAAATAAGGTTAATTTTAACTGAGTAGATACCTACTGATTTTATTTTATTCTAACACTTTTGTACACGTCTGTACGAGGATTGGTCAAGTGAGAACTTTACAAATAATTAAATTTTATATTTCGGGGACATTGGGATGTATGAAAAATCAATTTGGGGAACTTGGAACTTGGGGAGATCGGGCATCACCCCTTTTTACCTCGATGCAAAATACACATCATATTGTTTTCCTTATTTTTTTGATTAAAAAGTATGCAATAAATGCATTTTAAAGCAATTTGGGGAAATAGTTTACTAATAATAAAGTTTTTTTTTTTTTTTACTTTAATTGTACGTAAAACCTTTGATAATGCTATAACAGCGAAACCGGTAAGGGAAATAATATAAATAAGTGGACAAGTACAAGTGTTTTTCAATCAAAAATGTATCAAAAGTTCCACAAAGTGCCAACAATCACGAGCATCAACTCTAATAATAAAATCTTCATAAAAATTTACGTAATTTAATGTATTACATTTTCTTCGCATCACATTAACAAACTAACTCGTGTTCACAGGGTTGTAAGCTAGTGGTAAGTAAGAACACAAATACTATGGATATAAATTCCTAAAAGCTCATTGGTGCATGCCCAACCGGGGATCGAACCTAGGTCTCAAGATTGAGAGGCCAGCATTCTACCGCCTATGAAGCTTCGATGAAATTTATAGTCAAATTAAACTGATACAGTTTTCCCGTATGGGAAATGACTGGCTTTTGTTACGTATAGGCAAACATTTTGTCAACGCACGAGCCGAACAGCGCTGTTCCGCCCGACTTGACTCACAAATATTGAAATTTCGAACTGGACACTTTTTTAACTAAAATAAATTAAAGCTTATGTTACTCAGCGATAGCGTAGCTTTGTTATGAATTAAAGAATGTTTAGAATCGGTGCAGTAGTTACAGAGTATACCCATTACAAACAAACAAATTTTTCCTCTTTAAATAAGGTGACATTTATATATTAGGTGACTTTAATTTATGCAGCCAATCTCATACTCGATGCTTGGTAAGGGATCAGTTGCACAGATCGATAACACCTTTTGCTAATTTCGCAAAATAAAATCTTGACGTCCCATAGTAATTGAGTCGGGGCTGGGCTTACGTTTGTAAAGAACACAAAAGGAATAATTTACGAATTTCACGAAAAGATCATAAAGTCACCTTATACAGCCATATTCACACTGCAGACTCAGTAAGTAGTCGGTATCAAGGTTCAATGACCCTTTTTGGGAAATTCAAAATTATTATTTTCTTTACCTACACGCAAGTCCAGGCCCGAGTCAACTACTATGGGAGATTAAGGGGGTAACTTTTTACCCCGGTACAAAATGCACATCATAATATTGTTTTCCTCACTTTTTAATAAAAAGTATGCAATAAATGTGTTTTCAAGCAACTTGCGGAAATATGTAGTTTATAAATAATAAAGTATTCACAAAAAAAATTACGTACTTTAATGTTTTTTAATTTTGTTTGCATTACATTAACAAACTCAAAAGTGTGTTTACAGTTGTAATGTAATGCAGCTAAAATGTAACGCATTAAAATGAATGATTTTCATGTGATCACCTAACTATTAACAAGCAGTTTGCGCGAATTGCTATAAAACGCATTTATTGCAAACTTTTTATTCAGAAGTAAGGAAAACAATATTATGATGTGCACTTTGCACCGAGATCCTCCGTTACCACCTTAACATTCTATTTTGCGAAATAAGCAAAAAGTGTTGTCGATCCGTCATACTGGTCACTTACCAAGCCTACAGTATGAATTTGGCTGCATAAATAAATGTCACCTTCTATAACAAGCTATAAAAATATCTGTCACGGCTGCAATGGGAGACCCCAGAATAGTTGAATAAATTTGAGAAAATAAAGTAAATAAACAAAGATTTAATTAAATTTATATCACTGCGGTATAGAAAATCAGAAAAGTAAATCTGGACGTGAGGAGCTGTAACAGGTGACGGTAGGGCAATAATAGTCTCAGACTTGTCTTGAATACACTAGCGCCCTCTAGGCGCCAAGAGGCTCACTACTAAGTGAGTACCTATACATATCGTTGCGGTATGGGAAAGCACAAGCGTAAATTCGCAGGTCATGTTGAGAACTGGATAGCTCAGTTGGTAGAGCAACCGCCCGGTAAGCGAGAGGTCCCGGGTTCGAATCCCGGTTCAGAGCTCCTCACGTCCAGATTTACTTTTTTGATTTTCTATACCGCAGTGATATAAATTTAATTTGTTATCTCCTTGCGATGGATAAATCGCCAAGTGTTTAAAAATATAGAAATTTATTTCTATCATAGTTTCGATACGAGTAATGTGTATTCTTAACTACCCGATGCTGTAACAGGTGACGGTAGGGCAATAATAGTCTCAGACTTGTCTTGAATACACTAGCGCCCTCTAGGCGCCAAGAGGCTCACTACTAAGTGAGTACCTATACATATCGTTGCGGTATGGGAAAGCACAAGCGTAAATTCGCAGGTCATGTTGAGAACTGGATAGCTCAGTTGGTAGAGCAACCGCCCGGTAAGCGAGAGGTCCCAGGTTCGAATCCCGGTTCAGAGCTCCTCACGTCCAGATTTACTTTTCTGATTTTCTATACCGCAGTGATATAAATTTAATTTGTTATCTCCTTGCGATGGATAAATCGCCAAGTGTTTAAAAATATAGAAATTTATTTCTATCATAGTTTCGAAACAAAGATTTACTTTATTCTGCACAACGTGGTTCACAAACTACGCATGTTGTGTCGTTTCGTTATTGAAAACACTTCGCTATCTCTTTTTAACTGTTTTGTGTTACTACGGGACGGTTTCATACAAGTAAATCAATTCTAATTAATAATTAACTAATACGCACATATTTTGATATTGAAATAAATTGTGACGTTTGATCAATAAAATATCATTACTATTGTAATCTATATGTCACGGGTAGCCCCGAAATAGGGTAAGTAGGTTGACATCCGAAGTTTTGTATAGGATTACCCGGGTAAACCCAGGTGTATCCTATCTTCTAGTATTACCCGTAACATATACAGGATGTAAATGCAAAGTCAAGAATCCCTTTAGGGTATGAAGGTATACACGATTCTGATGACATTACGAGAAAAAAATACCTTGAATTTTGGTCCATATATAAAAAAATACCTTGAATTTTGGTAATACCTTTTGGTCCATCATTTTTCTAAGCTATGGCTACGGAGCTCACCAGCCTCCCCACACACCTAATTGCACCCCGCAACCCGCACCCTTCATCCGAGTGGCCAGCGACCAGTGAGGGTGTCCACGCGATTAGTGTATTTTGAGTAAAGAAAATCGTCTGATTATCAGGTACTGGTACTTTATTTAGAGATCCCAGTATTTAAAATGATATCTTTACCGATCATACTAACACACCCTTAAAGGATTCTTGACTTTGCTTTTACACCCGGTATACACAATACTCTCTTCAATTGCAGCTGTGGCAGATATTTTGACAGCACCTTATATCTTAGGTAAATAAGGCTTAAACTGATAAAAAATACATTTTAATATAATATTTTAATTTAATATAATAATAACTCTCTATCAAATGCGGAGCCAGGAGAAGTGTACTAATTTGTTTTGAATTTTTTGAATTTATGTTTTCTGTACATCGATCTGATGTTATCCCACTACAACTTATAATACGGAAATTAAAAAAATGTTCTTTGTTCCATCCTAGATGCATGTTAATCCAATGCTATCAAAAACAAAACTTGTAAAAAAAAACAAGTCTCGCAACTTTGTTCTTCTACTGTAAAAAGTTGTGAGATCCATGTAAATCCAAGTCGGTTAATTTATTCAGTCCCTACTTATCTACTTAAGAAGCCTGTAGTCAGGCGGCTTGAAGTCAGTCGCGCACGGGGTCGCTATGCTTGCTATTTCATTCTACATTCAACTTTGTATTAGCTAATTAGTGTAATTGTTAGCTAATTATGTAATAACTTAAGACAGAAGGTCCCTTAAGTAGGGACTGAATAAATTAACCGACTTGGATTTACATGGATCTCACAACTTTTTACAGTAGAAGAACAAAGTTGCGAGACTTGTTTTTTTTATAAGTTTTGTTTTTGATGGCATCTCATTTCTTTTTGTACGTAGTCCTACTTTTTTTCCTTTCCGGTACCTTCTACTTACAAATACAAATGTAACTTCTCAATCCTATATATTTATGTAGGATTACAAAGTTATTTATGCAGTTAGTGTATCTAGTAAACTGGATCGAAATTGCAAAATATTTTAGTTTTTCCTTGATTCATACACTAAACACTAATTTTATTCCAAATTTGAAGCTTCTATGTCTGCTAGAATTGCCTTAGAGTTTTGATGATCGGTCAGTGAGTGAGTGACAAAATTGAGAAACTTTGACTAGTTATAATTTTTTAACTACTGGTTCAAATTGAATGAAATTTGAATATACCATGTTTATATAATGTCTGCTTGGTTATTGAAAATTCGGGCTTCTAGTTTTATCCACAACAAAGTTATAGGGGGTCGAAAATGGCCTGAACTGCTTCGAGAAAAGGATAATACGGCCGTGCCGCTTTTTAGCTAGACTAAAAAGAAGACAGATCCAATCCATCAGCCAATATCAGACCACTGATGGACTTAGGCCTCTCCAAGGTCACGCCATATTTTTAGGCCTCCTCTTTCTGTCTCTCTGTCAGCACGGTAAACATTCATTACTATGCTGTCAGTATGAAACTTGTATGTATTACCGTCTTTATGATATGAAACTTGTATGTATTACCGTCTTTACCATAAAAATGCAATTTTCGAATTTTATTTCATTTTTATTTTTAGTATTTTTCGTGGTAGAATCCATAGTAAGACGTATTTTGTGAAAAATTTCACTTACTACTTATTACAGCTGAAGCTGTAGATCCCTGTGACAGACGGACGGACAGACATACATACAGCATAATAGGGTTCTGTTTGGCACCCTTCGGGTACGGAACCCTAACAATATAATAAGTCTTTTGCAGTGGCGAAGGGTGACCATCTTAAAAAAGGGAAGTCGGACAAAAAATCGCCTTACTCACAAAAGCAACTAAGGAAAACATTAAAAAAATTCTATAATGCTATAACAGCGAAACCGGTAAGGGAAATAATATAAATTAGTGGAAAAATATAAGTGTTATTCAATCAAAAATGAAAAAAAAAAAACTACTTTGCAACTCCCTGTCAGCCAAGTGTGTTTGTCGTATTGAGATTTATGGGAATGTTTTAAAAAGCTAAGAGCACGGAATAAAGAAATTTAGTATGGATGCCATTTCCTAAACAAGCCGATGGGAATCGTGTTATATGGACCATTCACCACTGGTCTTTTGTTTTGTTTGAATCTTTTTAATCTTTGAATCTTGTTTCTATAGATGTCTGTTGTTATGTTAGACGAATTCATGCATTTGTAAGTAAGTCTTCAGTCCATTATTTTCGGTTCAAACATGTTTCTTTTTTTTTTTCAGGAGATCCAATGTGGTGATACCGGTGCCATCCAACGGTTGGCACGTGAACTAAAAGAAGCAAAGCAAAATTTCATATTCATCAACACAAAGAGAAAGTGCGCGTTATTCGCCAGTTTCGTGATCTTCACGGTGGTTTACCCACCTCTAAGAATCTGGTTTAGTAGCTGGGCTGAAGATTTTCGATACCAACCACTTTTTTTATTAATGGTTTTGTTTCCGTATGTATTGTTTTCCCATTATTTCTTTTATTTAATTATTTGTCGTGATAGAGGCCATAGTAGCAGGTATTCTGTGAAAATTTCAACTTTCTACCTATTCCGGTTGAAGTTGTAGACCCCTGTGACAGACAGACATACACACATACAGACTGACAGCGGAGGTTTAGTAATGCGGTCCCGTTTGGAACCCTTCGGGTACGGAAGTAGATAATATATCAACATAAACATAGATTATAGCTTTTCCAAAAGTTAGACTTGCGAAAGTAGGTACCTCTTTCGTAGGACATGGTATAAGATTGTCACAAATAATATACTAACCCCTAAATGCATCTTGTATCGAAAATTATAACAAAGGTTTTTTATTTCTTATACACATAATTTTATAAAAAAATATATTATGGATAGAAAAATATTAACACATAATTAAGGCAATTAATAAATAGGTTGAAAAATAAATAAACTTTGAATAAGAAATAAACTTAGCAAGATCATGTCTTTTTGTATAATGTTTCTTTTTTATCGTTTATTCAAACTTTGCCCGTTTTTGGCTTGGGCGTTATTTTATGAACATTCTTTATAGCCTATGTGTTGACTAGAGTCACGACGATGATAGTAAAAAAAGCTGCATCCAAATCCGTTGAGTGGTTCTCGAGTTGAAACGGAACAGGCAGACAGACAAACGGGCAGATAGAAAGAAAGACAAATTTAAGAAGAAATGTTGTTTTGCCACAGTAGGCACAACAATAAATAACTAATAACGCATTTCATTTAAAATTTTGTGAAAATATTCGATAAACAGACACGACTTTCTCACTACTTGAATATTGGCCCTTAAATGCATGAGTTTTCATTTTTGCATGAAGTTGAAAACAGTGATAGAAAAACAACTAAAAAATTTAAAAAAATTGTGTATAACTTGCCAGTGTCAATCAAATGAATAAAGAGTATCTAATAGTATTCGTGAAGTGAATTTAAGTGTCAATGAAAGCGCAAATCTTACTATTCGTGAGTGCATTATCTATTGGGAAAAGGCACGTATACCGACAAAATCTTTACCTAACTGTGTGAAGAAACTAGTTACTTTATACCAAGTTTGGAGAGATTTGCAAAAAACTGCAAAAAAAACACAAGATGTGTTTGAGCAGCGTCGTCAAGAGTTTGTTGCAAACTTAGACAATTTGTTTGATATTGCACATGCTGATGCGCTTCAGTTAATAAAGATAAACGAAGACAGGATATTTCTACAGCGACAGAGAGAGCCAGGTCGCCCCGGTCACTTAGCTGATATAGACAAAAAACTGACCGAAAACGAGGAAAAGGCGCGACTTAGAAGCATTGAGGAGCAAAAGCGGCGTGCTAAATATTGTTCATCTCTGACGCCTTCGACATCATTATGAACCCGTACAAGAAGATTTGTCATCTGATTCTGAACAAATAGAGTTACAAAAAAATTTGCACACCCTAACTGAGAGCACACGGCCTGATTCTAATAAAACCTCTATGAGAAAAAGTTTTATTACTCCAAAATTAGTAGCAGCGCTAGATCGATGTCAGATAAGTATAAGAAATTCTGTGTTTATTATTGAAGCAACTATTGAGGCACTGGGACATAACACTGACGAATTTCCCATCAGCAAGTCCTCCATTCAAAGAATTCGCACGGAAAAGCGAACTGAGCGCGCCCAAGCAATAAAAGTTGACTTCCAAAACGAGGTTCCGGATGCTGTTACTGTCCACTGGGATGGAAAACTGTTGCCTGCTTTAGATGCACGCAAATCTAAAGAAGAACGACTACCGATACTAATTTCTTATGATAATAAAAAACAACTTCTTGCTGTGCCAAAATTGGACAACTCTTCAGGACGCGAACAAGTCGAGGCAGTTTGGAACGCTATTGTTGACTGAAATCTTGGAGATAAAGCGCAGATTCTCTGTTGTGACACTATTGCTTCAAATACAGGTCGTATTAATGGCGCCTGTGTGCTTCTTGAACAGAAACTGAATAGAGAAATGGTTATTTTTGCATGTCGCCATCAAGTTTACGAGTTGGTGTTAAAAGGCGTATTTGAAGCAAAAATCAGCCAAGTCACTACAAGCCCTGGCATTCCATTGTTCAAAAAGTTCCGGGAAAACTGGAACAACATCGAGCCGGAGAGAATACAGAGCTATCCAGAAAGGCTTTCATGCCTGAGTGTTTCAAAAATTCACCAACTGCTAGAATTTTACTGTTCTGAATTAACTAAAGACATTGCTAGAGACGACTATCGAGAATTAATAGAAGTTTTAATAATATTTCTTGGCGGAGATATAGAGAAGAAATTTAAGATTCGGCCTCCAGGCGCTACGCACCAAGCTCGATGGATGGCGAGAGCAATTTATTCACTAAAAATATCACTTCTTAGTTCCCAGTTCAGAATTTCAAAGAAAGAAAAGGAAGCTCTGTTAGACGTTTGCCTGTTCATCGTGACATCCTATGTCAAGCCCTGGCTGCAATGCGTTTTAGCAGTAAAAGCACCTTACCAAGAGCTGTGCTTTCTGAAAGCCATGAAGAACTACGAAACAATAGACAAAAGTATCTCAAAAGCAGCTTTACAGAAGTTTTGCCAACATTTATGGTACTTGATAGACGAAGTTTCTATCTTGTCTCTATTTGATGATGATGTAGATCAAGAGACCAAATCAAAAATGGTTCCTAACTTAGTCAATGAAAATCAATCAGCTCATAATAAGCGCTTCATCCCATCAAAAGAAGAACTTTGTGGCCCCCTTTACGAGAAAAGCCTAGATAACTTTGTGTCAATCAAAAGCAAGTCTCTGTTTTATCGCTTCAAACTGGATGATAGTTTTTTCCAAGAGTCACCTTCATCATGGCCCAATAATGCCGCATATCAGCACACTAAAAAGAAGCTGCTCACACTCAGAGCAGTAAACGATGCCGCTGAAAAAGCAGTGAAGTTAATGCAAGATTTTCATGGCTTAATCACTGTTCAAGAGGAACAAAAGCAATTTTTATCACGCTGCGGACAAGAGTACAGGCAAGTGTACCCTGACTGCAAAAAGCAAACTTTTTGAAAATTTGCTAAATAAAGCCTTTTAATGAATACCTAATAAATATAACAAACTAGTTACCATTAGTGTTTTATTTAACGAATAAAAATTAAGTTCTAAAATCTCAATATGGCTTCCCCATACTAATCTTAATGTTCAAAGTTTGACATCAAGTCGGCACGGGTTATCATTGTCCGATCGCAATTATGTTTGATATTCCAGTTATTAGGGTCAAATATAAAAAAAAGAGAGGGTATGCGTTTCAAAATACGAAAAAAAAATTCGCCCTTCTAGCCTGGGTCACCCTAGCCCTGGTATTTGACAGGCGCTATCATTTTAGCGGCTTTTTTGACGCCCTGATTTTGCTTGGCATCGATGTGGTTGTTATTTATCAAGTTTTTAGGGATTCTTACCCCGTATTGTATGGTGATACAGAACCCTTTGTGCGCAAGTCCGACTCGTACTTGACCAAATTATGTTTATCCTTATCGTAGTGATCCTGGTCAGCATAAGCTATAAGGGGTGTTCATAAAATAACGCCTAAGCCGAAAACAGCCGCGGGCGAAAGGCTGATTTGCTTATATATGCTTAATTTCAAGTTTTGACACCGCCTACTTTTAAAAAAGCCTGTCAAATGTGATCCAAAATATTTTTCATTGATTTCAGTTACCTGGTTACACGTGAAGTAATAAAACTTTGCTTCAAAGCGACCCTCGCCTGTTTCACTGATGAACTGAATCGGTTGAGAGAGGGGAAGAAGAAAATTCTAGACCTGCTCAAGAACACGGACTCGTACAATGTGAGTCAAACGTGTACTGTTTTACGTTACCGTACCCAAATTTATATAAGTGGTAGAGCTGATGCCGGGCTCGACTGTGGAGGTACCACCATCTTACTCGCAAATCCTCCCGAAGTTATTCCGGCGAGAGTAAGAGAACAGCTCTCAGGCAAAACCAGGCGGCCCACCATTGCCTGGGACCGATGGATGGGGGTATACCCATCATCAATTGCCGGGCCTTATAAAGAACCGGACAAGTTCGAGTCGGACTCGCTCACCGAGGGCTCCGTTAAAGACTATATTTTTTATGATTTAATTACAACTGTATAGTTTTCAGATTTTTCCCCATACTTGTTGTATAAGACGGTATAACTTGCCAAATTTCATAGTTCTAGGTCAACGGGAAATACCTTATGAATTTTGATTCCCTTGAAAGTGTCGAAATGTACGTTTTTTGCGGTATAAACGGCCGTATCTTTTTTCACGTTAACTTAGAAGTTTGATATTTTCAGAGCTTTAAGTGACTGTAGACCTGAGTATATGGTTTTAACTCGATACCTCCACGCGTTTCCGAGATAAAGGGTCTTGACAGACATACGGACGGACAGACGGACAACAAAGTGATCCTATAAGGGCTCCGTTTTTTTATTGAGGTACGGAGCCCTAAAAACAGACTGGTGACGGGCAGCTACGTCACTGGTGCCAGGGTTTCGGCACCACCTACCCATCATGTGTGAGTATGAGAATTTCTACTAGAAGGACCGCCAAGAGTGGCGATATCTTGGAAAGGCCTATGTCCAGCAGTGGACGAAACAGGCTGATGGATGGATGAACCAAAGGGTAGTTTAGCTCGACTATTATGTTGATTGCAACTTGTTATGTTGTCTATAACCTAAAGGGTATGTACCAGACTTGTTATGCTGCGTGTATGCATTAAGTTACCACCTGAAAAGGCTATGTAAATTTTATTTTTGTCATTCTCACTCCAAGCGAAAGTCAGTCACGTGTATACAGAGTGTAATCGATAAGTGTGACCAGGCGATTATTGCGTAACTACAGATATCAAAAAAAATTAAACTGATATCGAAAGTGCGTTACCTAATCAGTAAAATGACATCAATGACTTTTTGAAAATCAAACGAAAAGTATTCAAAATTTTGACATTAAACATTCCCATACATTTAGTATGAGATTAGTAGAAAGGTTTTAGTTTCCTTATTTTAAAAGGTTATTTTAAACTGTAAAGGAAACTGTTTATTAACCAAACAAAGTAACAAAACTATCTTGAATAATATTTATTTCTTAGTAAGTGCAAAATTTTGTATTCAAAGGAGACCATCTGGTTCTAATTGACGTCCTTGTTAATTTCATAGTATTAAATGTATGGGAGTGTTTAAACTCAAAATTTTGAATACTTCTCGTTTGATTTTCAAAAAGTTATTAATGTCATTTTACTGATTAGGTAACGTAATTTCGATATCAGTTTAAAATTTTTTGATATCTGTAATAGTTACGGAATAATTGGCTGGTCACACTTAATGATTACACCCGGTAGATGGCGACAGGTCGACATGGCAATTTTCTAGTGATGTAACATCACATACCAGGTAGTCGATATTGATAATTTTTTTGGTACGCAACAAAATGAGAGTTAAATGATTATTACCTTTGTATTTAAGTATTGCTAGTAAAAAGATAAATAAAATAAAAACACAATTTTTAATATATTTAGGCCTCTTCTATGAGGCCGTTATCAGTTAAAACAATATATTGAATAATAAAATGTCACCTTAAAACTTTGTATTTAAGGTGACATTTTATTTTTTACTATCAAAATCAAATGAACTTATATAACATTGCTATAAACACTTATGGAATCTGTTCTGAAAAGGAATTGTTCATCTGGCCCTACTGATATTGATTCGGATTTGATTCTTGACATAGTTCAACATAATTGACACAGCCCTCTCAAGTGTCTGACTGACAGGATATTTTATAAGTTATATTATAACAATTATTTTTCCGTTCATTGTAGCAATTTCCAAAACTTTTCGGGCTAGCTCTCGTGCTTGAGAATGAGTTATTGTTTATTTTAACATGTAACGACGAGGCAACCAAAGTCATTTTCGATACAAAAGTAAAAGCAATAACGTGAGCGAGATAAAATCGATAAACGCAATCGATGCCGACTGGTGCAGCACTAGGGATATCGATTTTAAATCGATGTAAGCGAAAATCGATTAATCGGGGCCCAGAAAATCGATTTTGGATCGACTTTTTCGAAGTGATCCGATCTTTGAATCGATCCATACAACCGCAGAATTGTGGACACGATTTTTTGCGGTTTAACTGAAAATTTTGCTAACAAATCACACACAATTAAAAAGAGTACCTAAATTTTATTACGTTTCCGACAAGTATTTGATTTCAAAACTAAAAATTATAATTAATGAAGAGCCTCACATTTGAAAATAGGAAGTTGGAATATGTATATTAGGATATTAGCATTAGTAAGCTATTTGTTTAAATTGATTAACGGGAAGACACATAATCCGGAGTTGCTTAGAAGAGTAGATCTGTGCGTGCCTGACGGGTTCGTGGGTCGGCGGCGACGGCCGCGGTTGCTGGTGGTACCGAAAGCTCGCACCAACCTACTGAGCAAGACGCCCTTAACGCGTGCACTGCACACTCTCAACATGGTCGCGGAGGAAATCGATTTGTTTTCTTGTACGCTAAGCGAATTCACAAAGGTTACACTTGGTATCCTTTGTTATGGAAATACACTGTCGCATTAGGTTAAGAACCTGTAATGATAGATGTAAGAGAGAAATAAATAAATAAATAAATAAATGTAATTGAGACTAAGAAATATTGTTACATAATATTAACATAATAATAATGATAAGTAATGTGCATTTTAAGTTACTTTGGCAGTAAAACTTTATCAAATATTTAAATTAATGTTTTATTTATGAGAAAAAAAACAACTTTACCTACAATAAACTCAGGAGAAATTGTCGCAAATTGTGTGAATTCTTGTTCCGATTTTGAATCGATTTTCGTGAATCGATCTTTTCTGTAGCGATTTTTTTTGGATCGATTTTTTCATCAGGATTCGGAATCGATAGCAAAGTCGATATTTTTTAGAAAGAATCGATATCCCTACGCAGCACTACGACTAAAATCAAAAGATGGCGCGGGTGCTGTGCGGTTATGCGGGGCGTCACCCCCTCCACGACTCACCTCTTACCCCGATTCGAGTGTCCGATTGCCATGTCGACCTGTCGTCATCAGTAGATAAATTGAATCCTTTTCATGTAAGGTATTATTAAATACCTAAAATTTACCGTTTCAGGCATCAAAGGAATTGCTCGACGCGTCCGACAAATCCGAAGGAGGCGATCTGCCCGCTCCGACCAACCCGACACTGAAGTTTAAACTAACTCCCTCTGCTCATCAAGTTATTCTTGCTTTGTACGTGGTTCTTACCGAGATGTTAGTCAGGATTTTTGTGCATTAAATATACATATTGTGACCTATTCTCGTGCAGCAAACCTTAAATTTAGAGTTGAAAAACCTAAAATAATACAAGCTCATTTGACTTTTATCCATCTGCGTTAAAGCCTATTTTGCAATGAAAAGTTTTAGGTTATGGCAGCTCTAAATCTAATATTTGCTACATGAGAATAGGTGTCATTAGTCGGTTTACTTTGTTTAAATGATGTTATCTATCCTTTTATTTCCATATATCTAAAGTTATATATATCATATAGCACAAGATTAAAAGCTCATTCATCGCTAATTATAATAATAAAGTCGATTGTAGAGGCTTTAATTTTAGTTTATGTGCTGTGCAAACTTAATTTTTCCAAAAGTAATATAGCTTCTGTTGTTGACACTAAAGATCAATTTTGGAATGATGGAATTTTAGTTTTGACAGCACTAAAACTAAAATTAAAGCCTTCAGATTCGGCTTTATTATATATTTATTAAGCGCCTTCCAATTTGGTGAGAGCAATAATCTTTTTTCAATAATTTGCTATTAAAGGATGGTCAGGATGGTAAGTGAACTATAACAGTTTAGCCGAATGGTAGACAAGACAGCGAGAGACTTCAAAAGAGGGGTCATTCGGTCACTCTGACAAAGTTCGGAGATAGGGTAAAAATATTTCAAAGTAAACAAAAATCAAATTTTATTTGTTAATTTATCCTCTAAAGGAGGGGCTAAAATACATCACAATTTTATTAGTTTAGTTGTTAACACCTCGCCGACCTCGTGCCCGCTGGACCGACGACCTGAAGCACGCTGCGGGTGGCGGCTGGATGAGGAGGACGCAGGACCGCCAAGAGTGGCGAAATCTGGGAAAGACGAAGTGCAGCAGTAGACGAACACGGGCTGATGGATGGATGAATGGAATTTGTTAAAACGTATTTCAGCGTTTTCAGGAACGTTTTTAGGATTTATATTTAAGATAAGATAAGCATTTATTTATTACCACAAGACAAGATACATGACATGACAAAATAAAAAGGTCAATCTTTAACATTGAGACGCAGTAACATTCAAACTTAATTAATGACACACACACACAGCCATGTAACATATTGTATCATGTGTCAAAAAAGGGGGCTCTAAACTCTGTGTTGCAATGTACAAACAGCAGCGCTGTTATTCTGCCAGAGCCTAATAGTGGTGACGCACGAACACAAATAACGGTGCAAGAGTTCTACATACATAATGGGAGATCAATATTGCATTTAGAAAAAAGTGTTATCGATCCGTCATACTGATCACTTACTACGCCTGCAGAATGAATTTGGCTGTATAAATAAATGTCACCTTATATTAATACAAAAAACTACGTTTGCAGCCAACGAGTTATACATAGATACTTTGGAGCACGTTTTTGTATTTTTAGAGTTCCAGTACCTACCTGAAAGGTAAAAAAGACCTTTATGGTGAGACTTCGTTGATTATACGCCAAAACTGGCCAATTACAGGAAAACTATAGCGATGAAAAAAAAGTTGAGAACAAATGAGAAATAATTGTTATTTTTTATTTTTTGTTTTCTTATAAAAATATAATATGGCTATCAAATTTTAGATATTAAAGAGCAGATTATAAAAATATATACTTTTACTATATTTACTGGCACCGATTTCGAGAAATCTTTGAAAAACCAAAAAAAATGTATGTCCCCCCCCTTATTCCCGAAACTAATGAACCGAAAAATATGAAAAAAATCGTGGTAATTTGACACTACGTAAAGATTACAGGAAAAATATAGCGGCTGAGAAATTCACGATAACAAAATGACAAAATTATTTTTCATCCACGAGGTCTATTAGTAGATACGGTATAAAAATATTTGAGTCTCTCTTTTGTGGGACAATCAATCCTTTTTTTAGGTATCATAAATACATAGTTAAAATGGGCAAGATTATAAATACCTTCTTCCCGACTGTTCCCAAAACTGTCGAATTACGGAACCCTAGGTATGCGAGCCTGACTCGCACTTGACCTGTTTTTTACTATGTTCTGTTTTAAAACAACGAACATTGGACGAGCGTACGTGTCTTCTGAGTCATGACATGGTTCAGTCATGTTTATGAGTCTCATTATAATAGTAACTTTTTACCATTTGGGTACGGAACCCTAAACATTAGACAATCATTTTGCAGAACTAGGCAACCTGCTACCTTATGGGGGTTATCCCGATATTGTGTCATTTCAAATTCATTTTAAACCAATAAATAGCAATGATTAAATTTTGTAAAAAATATGTTATATTTCACTCTTTGATCTTAATATTTCGGCCGTTCGAAACACGATTACTTACAACCCGGTCAAAATATCTGTGCACCTGACCTCGTGACGTCATATCGGCGGTCTGGGTACGGTGTGAAAAAAAGTTTTTTCGAGAAATGTGGAGGTAAAAAAAATGTACTAACCTTTTCAAATCAATTTATTATTGATGAAGGGTTTGTTATTAAAAAACAATAATTTTGATTACAAAAACATTTATTATTAAACTCAGTCACTATAAATTATTGACTCTATGCCTGACATTGTATCTTCCTCACTTTGGCTTCATTTTTAATTTTCATTAGAGTCCTCTTTGATATCCCAGTTGCAGCACAGGCTCGTTTCACCACTTGGTCTACAGGTATGGTGTACTGTTTGTTTGCTTTCTCCGATTCAAAAAACTTGAGCACTTTCAAGGTTAAATTTCTTGATTCGCTGTGTATTGTTTTTCCCATGACTTCAGTTTAACAGCTACAACAATTTTAATAACAACCAAACCAGTCCAAACTTAACAGTAAACAGTCTAAACTTAACAATAAACATTGAAAAACAAAACAACAATAAAGCGAAAATATCAAAATTATCGGGACGTGTAGCGGCAACGAAGATGCTAACCGTACTGTCGCACCGGGGAGTGCGCGGAGAGGTGACAGGGGAAGCGGGAGAGGCGCCACATTCCAGCGAGGTGCACAGATATTGGGATCGGGTTATACATTTTCCTCGATCCGATTAATAATCCGCAAAAACAGGTCTAAATTATGATCTAAATATCATTTAATTTGAGCTATATTAGGTTTTGAACAATAAAAGTTATATATTATACGAAAATAAACATCTTGAAAAATGTGATATAAAACGGCCGTCATATTAAAAACCCATCCTCCTAATTCCAAAACAATAAATAAAAACACCTCAAAGCCGCGAGTTTTCTGAGCGGCCCGCTTGCGCTGAGCAGGATAAACGTGTGTAAAATGAAAGCGTTGGAGCAGGACAAATTTCTCTGGATAACCTCGCCTTAAGATGTCGAACATCTGAAATAAAATGTATGCCATGTTCCACTCTCTGAACTTAAGGGGGGTCCCCGACCTAAATTACCAACTCGATTGTGTCGGTACAAATATCGACGGAAAAGGCATTGAAATAACGTTTATATCAGCGCGCACGGCAAAGTGGTTGTTACGACGACCGCTGCGTCTCCAAATAGCACAAAATAGGCGAAAATTGTAATTTTCACATGGACGCAATTATTAATTCGAAAATTTTATTTGTGTAATATTTTACTTATCAAATTTTCTAACCATTCGTGTTTTGCTCGAATATAAATAACGTCAATTTGAGATGTAGATGCATGAAGTAATAAATATTTCTAACTTCAGTTATTATTTAGAAAGCAAATATTTCAAGGTACCTATTCAAAAGTTAGATAATAATTGATTAGTGAAACTGCGCGGTAATTAATTGGAGATAAGTGCAATATTTTTTATTTATTTTATGTCTATATACAAACGAGTTAAAAGGAAGCAAGAAACTGCTTCGCACAGCATTTTGCTGGGGGACTCTCTTACGATACGATTACTTACATTTTACTGCATCCAATAAAATCGCAAATATAGGCCTAAACTGTAACATAAATACCATTTTATTTGAGTTGTATTAGGTTTTAGACAACAAAACGTATGTACCAAAGTAAGTGTCGTAAGAAATTTAATATAAAACGGCTATTGTATTAAAACCCATCCTCTTAATTCCAAAATAATAAATAAAAATGTCCCCAGTTCCCACTGAGCAGGATAGAAAAGTGTAGAAAAAAAGCGATGGAAGAGGAAAGATTCCCCTGGATAACCCCGCCTTAAGAGGGTAACTTTTTACCTTTCCTAATTGTTTTCCTTACTTTTGAATAAAAAGTATGCAATAAATGCGTTTTAAAGCATTTCGGGGAAATAGTTTACCTATTAATAAACAAGTCTTAACAAAAAAAAAGATGTAATTTAATATATTACATTTTGTTTGCATTACATTAAAAAAACTCAAAGCGTGTTTACAGTTGTAATGTAACGCATAAAATGCAATAATTTTCATGTGATTGATCAGTTGATCACCTATATCTATTAACAAGCAGTTTGCGCGAATTGCTATAAAACGCATTTATTCCATACGTTTTATTCAAAAGTAAGGAAAATAATATTATGATGTGCATTTTGCACCGAGATCCTCCTGTTACCACCTTAAGGTCATACAACAGAATACAGCCACAAACAAAAAGGTACACGTTTATAAGTTCCGTGGACCTCCTTTCAGTTTCAAGTCTACCACAAATACCAACAATAAAAGGTGAGTAGTGAGTTAGCGGACTTTTCCCCGATGGTGCCGGGTATTTTATTTTGGGCACTTGACCACGTATTTAAGGGGATGTCTGTCACAGTGTCAGTCACTCAACGAGATGGCTGGCCCGAAGTTAGATCACTAACAACTGAGCTGTCTTTACACGTTACGGTAAAAATAAAAAATGCCGTCGCGATAAAAATAAAATCATTTATTATCAGATATCTGTGGCCCATAGATGTAATACCTTACAAACTAACATGTATTACAGTATATTGAAAATTACAAAATTGACTTCACTCTGCACTATGTCTTTGTACTGTCCTGTGGCACTTGTCCGCGGAAGCTTTCCTCCATGACGAGGTGCAGAAAACAGTCCGGTACTCGCACCACGAACACCGAAAAGTTGACGTTGCGGCGCGACTCCAGCAACTGCACCCTCGGCGGGTACCCCATCTTTTGGGGCACGTACTCCGCGATATCCTCCGCCTTAGTGGTGTAGTGCAGACGGGAGATGTACGGTTTGCGGCACTATGCTACGGCATATAATCCCGAGGGGGTGTCAGAGGTGTTTCCCGACAGTGCAATAGCACTAGAACAGTTAATATTCATAGTAACACCTTTTTTTACCCAACTGACTCCAAAAAAGGAGTGTATTGTTTTCAAGGCTCATGTGGGTATTTTTCTTAATTCCACCATAACTTCTTAATGCCTGAACCGATTTCGAAGTGTGTGGTATCGTTAGAATCCTTATAGCATTTTGAGTGAAATGGGATATTAACATATAAAAAAGTATAAAATTAAAATAAATAATGAAAAATATTAAAAACACGACTGCCGGAATAGAGATTTAATTCGGATTTCCAGGGGACTATTACATTGTATACGTGTTGTTTTGTATGTCCCCCGACTGCACTGAAATTCGAGTTAAATCTCTATTCCGGCAGTCGTGTGTTTTTTTTCTTATTTCACTGACGATTTCAATTTCTCTACGTGATTATGATGTACTTCGGGCACAAATACACGTTTTTTGAGGCAAACACGTTGTCGTTCATCTCACAGTGTTTTCCTTCACCGTTAATAAAGTGGTAAGTATACAAGTACTATACACATAAATTCCGAAAAAACTCCATGGTGCTTCTTAAGCACGCTTTGAACCCTGGTCTTAAGATTGAGAGTCCGGCGTTCTACCGAACGAGCTACCGCTTCAAGGATATAAGTTTTACTTTTAGGGTTCGGTACCCGAAGGGCCAAACGGGACCATATCATTAAAGCCTCCGCGGTCTGTCTGTCTGTCACAGGGGTCTACAGCTTCAACCGTAATAGGTAGTAAGTTTAAATTTCCACAAAATCTCGCCTCTACCGCGACAAATAATAAAATATAAAAAAAACAAGGAGGGTCCTTATAGAAGAAACCTCAAAAAGTTGCGTCATTTAAATGTTATTGGTTTTGGCTCTTTAAAGAAGACATACTGTAAAGTGAAACAAAAAATAATAAAAAGTAGGGTCCCGTACGCAGACTGCGCCAAATTTTTTGGAAGTGCTATCATTTTAACTGTATTTTTTTTTTGCCTTGAAGTTGCTTTGGCATTTATTTTTGTGTTATTTGTTGTTATTTACCATAAAGTTATATTGTGAGGTACGGACTCCGACTCTAACTTGATTAAATTATTTTCTTTTATTGCCAGAAAAAAAAAAATATTTGAAATAAATTTTCTTCTTAAATAATTTTTATTGCATTTTATTTCAGCTTTATATGTATAGATCGCATCAAAATAATACCACTATTACATCATGTTTTATATATAAAAAAATATATAAAACAGACCTGGGGACGGGCAGCGGCGTCACTGGTGCAAGGGTTTCAGCACCGCGCTCACACACCCGCCTGCCCAGCGTGTGTGAGTATGGGCATTTCTTCCAGGAGGACCACCAACAGTGGCGAAATCCTGGAAAGGCCTATGTCCAGCAGTGGAAGAAACAGGCTGATGGATGGATGGATGGATTACATCATGAAATTAAAAAAGTGGAATTTCGAGTCACTTTACTAACATGTAGCATGGGCACTATAACACAAAAAGTCAAAAAGCGGCCAACTCAGCAAATGCTGCAAGTTGTAAGTAATTGTTTTCTAGTGTTTTTCCTCCTGTTAGTAACGAAGCCGCAGCTAATAGCTAAAAATAAACAAATAAAAGTTGTCCGAACCGAAAAAATCGTGTCGAATCATCTAAAAGCCACCAAAACCGTCATCTCTACGCAGTTTTGGCGTTAAAATGATTTACTCGAGCACAGACCCGACAAAATTTATGCCTGTCCTTCCGAAATAGACCACCACTAAACCAAGTTATCTAGACCCGTCCCGCTCCGTTCTAACAGAACAAAACTAGACCAAATAAGAGAGTTTATTATGAAACGTCGGAGGTCAAATTACTTTGGTTTTTTGGTATATTTAAAAACGTTTTTTTTTTCTTCATTCGCCTGTAAATCGTTTAAGTTCATTACAGGACGGTACTTTATGGTATTTCGGTGACATTTTAAAGTATTTCGGTGGCAATTAGTAGCTCCGAGGGACACGATTTAAATGATTGGTTTCGTGTAATGAGGCGTAAAGTTTCTTTAGTTTTTGGGCCATTTTAATTATTAATTTATTTAAATTTGGCGTAGTGACTAGAATAGAAAAAGGAATGCTTTGCTGGTTTGTGTATATACAGGCTGAAATTAAATCAACCGACCAAATTCATACTGGAGACTCGGTTAGTGACCAGGAACTAGGCTCAGTAATTCTTTTGGCCGAATTCGAAAAATGCATTTTTTTGCTCCCTTACTGGTTGGACTAGTATAAGTACAATTCCTAGTCTAGTCAGTAAGGAAGCAAAAAAATGAATTTATCGAATTTCACCAAAAGAGTAATTGAAGCTTGTTTATGATCACAACCCAGTCTCTAGGTGGGTTAATTTAATTTCAAGTTGTATAGAGAGGATGAATCAAAGTATAGTGACGAAAGTGAAATATAAAGCTCGACCAGGGAGTGTATTTTTGAATCATTCGAATTTCGAATCCGCATGATTCGCATACGAATACAGTACTAATTTTAAGTTTTCGTATGCGAATCATGCGGATTCATATGCGAATTGAAATTCGAATGATTCAAAAATACACTCCCAGGCCGCCCAAGGACCAGTATGCCGACCAAATTGCGGACATATCCATCCATCAGAGCCTGCTGCGTCCACTGCTGGAAATAGGCCTTTCCAAGATTTCAACACTCTGGGCGGCCCTCCTGGGAAAATGTCCATACTCACACACGCTGGGCAGGTAGGATGGTGAGCGCGGTGCCGAAACCCTCGCACCAGTCACCAGTCTGTTTTTTTATAAGACCCGGCAATTTGTGATGGAAATACACATCAATTGGTCCCAGGCAATGGTGGGACACCTGGTTGTGCCTGTATGCGAGCTGTCCTCTTACTCTCTCCCGAATAACTTCCGGAGAATTTGCGAGTAAGATGGTGGTATTATACCTCCACAGTCGAGCCCGGCATCACCTCTACCACCTGTAAAAAGGGGACATATCGGAGAGAGTACTTTGTAAGCCTAGATAGATCGACGTAGAGAGGCGAAAAAGGTGTATTCGTAGCAAATGGAAATTGGATTTTCAGGTCAGTGTGGATGGTCAAATCCATAACTAATAGTTGAGGTGCGTATGTAACGCACATAGTTACCTTATGGGATGCTGGGAAGAGAAGTTGCGACTATGTGGAATTACTTTTTTCATTAATAATGACCTGCAAAACTTTCCCAGATATTCCCGAGCAAGGCGAATGCGGTTAGCAGTTTAGACTTGTTGGGTATAATAACAATGCGGGTGCATCATCATCACAGACACTATTTAAGGTAAAAATGGTTTCTAACCCTTCTGGACCCTAAAATTCGCAAGTGACAAAGTGAACCGACGAAACAAAACAAAGATTATAGGCGCACAAAGACAAGCGACGACGGTTCTTTTCAAAGGCAACGATTAAACTTTGAATAGTTATTCTATACGGTTTTTAAATTCTTTGTATTTCAATAAAAAAAGCCTTTGTAAATGAAGCGTACTAAGTTATTAATATCTTTTTAAGATCCGCCGGCTTGAGAAAATGTCTTAGGTAAAGGGAGTTTTGAACTTTTGGGAGCGGGTTCAGTGAATTTTTTTTTTATAAAAAATACATTAGTACCATTGGGAATCGTGTGACCGAAATAAAATAAACTTCTAGATAAAAGAACCTTGGTACAAAAAGGTTGACAAGCTGCCTATCTGTCAAACAATCTCAGATGGTGCTATGTTTAACAACCATTATACAAGATATCGAGTGAAAAATCTCACAATTTCTCAAAAATAAACAGTATACTTATGTAATAGCTCATTTTTCATTTTAATTACCTACTTTAAAATAATTACCAGTTTTTACTTTTCATTAAAAGGTATAACCTAACAAGTTGTTGACATACTGAAGAAGGGCAAAATCAAAAGTACCTGGAATTGAAGAGATTATATCACTAGATTGATGGCTGGGAAAGAAGCGAAATAATAAGTGTGTCAGGATCATAACAGATGGTAATGTAGTCTCTGATAAAAAAAGACATGATCTTGCTAAGTTTCTTGCCCTTCTTCTTAGCAAGATTAATCGAATGGGCGGATTTAGGCACTATATCTATTTATAGTTTATTTATCTATTAACTTATTTATTCATTGCATTATGTACGTATACCTATATACAATATTTAATTTTTTTACTTATGTTAGTATATATTTGGTTAGGCATTATATTTATTTATGGTCTATTCAGTTTATTTATCAACTTATTTATTAATCGCATTATGTATAATAATATTCTTATTCCATTAAGTCTTTTTATTTTATGCATGTGTATAACTTTAGTAGCCCAACTTAAATACAGTTTTTTATATATTTCCCGTATCATATTAGTTTAATCATATAATATTATTTTTATACAGATTAGATTTGACATGTAAAACGTATACTTTATGTATCTATTTTACAAATAAACAATTTGAATCTTGAATCTTGCCTATCCCCGTTGTATGTATGTACTTTCAAAACACAACAATAAAGTTATTTTAATAATAAAATAATTTCTTATAATTTTATCACAAAGCTGAAGAATGCATTTAGAGTTGGGCATATTTAACTGAAACGGTTCGAGTTCAATATCCGGAAGTGACAGGGTCTTTTTCTTATTACTTTCGACTCAAACGCATTTCGTTGTTGCCGTACCGCGGCGTTTGCAAAATGAAGGTTTCTATATTTATGACATGTCCGATTGATGTTTGTCTCGTAAATATTTTGTGTTAACTGTCGGGTTGAGTTAGAAACATTTTAATAATGTCATTGTGAATTCCGACAGTGGCAAGTTTCTGAGGAGAAAATTCACATTTCATAAAATTATAATTTCATTTTAATTATAAATGCATAAACGTGTATAAAAAATTTTATAAAAAGAAAAATGGTGACCAACGAGCAGTGGCGTGCACAGAACTTTTTGCTAGAAATGCAATAGTTCAGGTTAGGCAATAAAAAATTATGAAAAGTTTTTAATGTCACTTTGAAAAATCATTATCTGTATGACGCCAGGGTAGTGAGGGTAGGCAGGCACTGCCTAGAGTAGGTATTAGAGTACACGATTTCATACAAAAAAAAAATACTTTTTCATATCGGTTTAAATTTTTTTCATGTTACTTTTATCGTCAAACTTGATCTTCTCATTGCTTTTTCAGCAACAAGTTCTATGCATGTCACTGCCAACAAGGTAATAACGCTGCCAGTTTCCTTGGTACCCTACACCCAACGGCGACAAACCCAAATAATTTTTTGATTTAATTTATTCTTAATAAGTACCTGTTATTTTTAGATCAAAAGTACCTACTAACAACGTGTTTTTTTTCGTTTTTTTTCCTTTGTGTACATAATCTCCATATACACTATATCTTTCAAAAACAAAAAAATATTATCCTATATCTCTACAATAACAATTACTAAAATGACTTAGCCACCAAGTCCCTAATCCAATAAACATGAAAGGTTTCTCCACCTGTCCCACGGAACCCTAAAACCGAGCAAAGTGACTGCCGTTACTAATCGATTTGCTGGACAATGAAATCTTAATTGTCGGACTATTTTATAGTTTTACACGGGCACAACTTGATTGGAAGGGCAGTCGTGGTGAAAAGTTCTTAACTTTGTTCGTGCTGACCAACTGATTCAGGAAACAGTACTATCTGGTGGGTTTTTCATGAACTATAATCCAATAAATATAGGTAGTTAGCGCCATCTAGTCGTACTACGGAGGAACTATATTGATTTCATTTATTTTAGGTTTTCAAATTGGTTTTCCTGGGTTTATCACAGGACAACAGTTTTGACGTATTATATGGACAGTAAAAAAAATATTTTTTCGTCTCATAAGGAGCTACAAGGAATATACTTTATATTCTTTCCATGAGCCGAGATATATCGAGTAAAAATATGTTTTTTGGTTTTTTATATTTATTAGGCTGTCCGAGATATCATGATATGGGTGACAGTTCGTAATTTTCCGTTTCACCTATACTACTCACACCATTCTACATACACCCAAGTGCAAAAGAAAATATTAGGTTTTAGAAATAATGTATAGGTATATCATTATTGCAAAAATACAATAAATTATTTATCTATAAATCGAAACAATAATCAAAGTGTATACGTTAAATTAAACAAAAAAATATTCAGAAAAGAATAATGTATTTTTGCTACTTGATGCGTGGATCGGAACGTTAACCCATAGGGACTGATACTACATAATCGAAAATACATCGATGAATTGGTGCGGCCATCATACAGGATCGCGTCAGTATGAGTGCATCTTGTATGCGGTTTGTGTTTTCGTTGCGGTTGCTTTACGTGTTATTTGTTTTGACGTTTGTTACAGTTTTTGTTGATTTTTGTTTTGTTATTGTTGTTTGTTTTCGGTAAAAAGCCAAGAAAAACAAAAAAAAATCTTCGAGCTCTCAAGCTCGGGAGTTATTGATTCGTTTAATTTAATTAATTTAGAAATTAACAAAAAGTAGTTTGGATAATCAAAGAGCAATCAAATAAAAAATCGATTTGATAGCCCTTGTTAACGTTCTCGATACTTAAAAAATCGATTCTATTTCGTTAGGGCACATAACTATAACTGCCAACTTTGAACTGCCACCCATATCATGATAAATCGAACATACTATAGCAACTATCCCAAATACAATAATAATTTAATTTATTATTCTGTCATCAGTTTAAATAAATAAAATTCGCAAATAACAATTTAAATAGCTAAATAGAACAAATGATCGAACAAATTATTTTTAGGTACAGATTTAAACACTGAACAAACTTGCCCGTGGTTTCACCTGCGGGAATGAAAATAATGACTACATCCCTATTACTATGACTATGTAAAAAAAATGAAAAAATTCAAACGTCACTTTGAATAATCATTATTTGTATGACGCCAGAGTAGGCACTGGCCTACCCTAGAGTACATGATTTAATTTTTTCCTTATATTTTAATCGTCAAACTCTTTGAATATTCAAAGGTCAAACTAGACCTTCTCATTGCTTTTTCAGCAAAAACGTGCCCCTGGGTACTGCCCGTTTCCAGGTAAAAAACTATATCCAATATCCAAAGAAGATTAAAAAGTATTAGAGTGCATTACAAACTAGTAAAGATAAATTAGAATAAAAATGTAAAGACAAGAATATGAAAAACATCCTCGGGCCAGGAAATTTCGAATTTAGAATTTAGAGCATTCCAGTATTTCGCAATAGAAACATAATCTAAGATTTAAAATATCAAAGAATTTTCAAAATTGTTTCCGTAGTTCCAGATATTACCAGCGTTTTGGCTATATCCCTAGGTTACTGCCCGTGGGAACAAACTGTAAATTATGTCTAAGTAATGAGGTTAAGCATTGTACAGTGAAAGAATTTTCAAAATGTTCATTGATTCCAAAGATTACGCCCTACATACAAACAAACAAATTAACCCCTCTGTAATATTAGTGTAAAAGTGTAAAAGAATGCTCTTGTGATGGCAACATTGACCCCCCATAAACAACTAGACTCACAATCTCGCTAAAAAAGTGTCCGCGATGCATTTTGACACCGCTATGGGGTGACCAATTCGAATGACGATTTCGTACAACTGACATTGCATCTTATGTTAACGAGATAACGTCTTAATTTGGTTGAAGATTTTTGCTACTATGCACGTTACAGGTTCGGACACTTTCTGACGAACTTTTCTTAGAGACTGTGTGTTATGAGTACTTATGAGAGGTCAGTGGATGGCAACCTATATAAATTATATTTTCAACTTGACTGTACACTATAAGGAGTTCATGTATCGGCCACGGCAAATAAAGGATCACCTACCTCTAACCATTGAATTGATTGACATTTGTACTCTGAAAGATTTACTCTTTCTGAATGAACATAATGGACTGTTTTGTTTCTAAGAGAAACCGACCAGTTCAGTTAGTATCATGCTCAGTGGAAGCGGGCCTCTCAGAAAACACGCGAAGTATATTTTCAACTTGACTGTACACTATATAGAGTTCATGTATCGGCCACGGCAAATAAAGGATCACCTACCTCTAACCATTGAATTGATTGACATTTATACTCTGAAAGATTTACTCTTTCTGAATGAACATAATGGACTGTTTTGTTTCTAAGAGAAACCGACCAGTTCAGTTAGTATCATGCTCAGTGGAAGCGGGCCTCTCAGAAAACACGCGAAGTATATTTTCAACTTGACTGTACACTATATAGAGTTCATGTATCGGCCACGGCAAATAAAGGATCACCTACCTCTAACCATTGAATTGATTGACATTTGTACTCTGAAAGATTTACTCTTTCTGAATGAACATAATGGACTGTTTTGTTTCTAAGAGAAACCGACCAGTTTAGTTAGTATCATGCTCAGTGGAAGCGGGCCTCTCAGAAAACACGCGAAGTATATTTTCAACTTGACTGTACACTATATAGAGTTCATGTATCGGCCACGGCAAATAAAGGATCACCTACCTCTAACCATTGAATTGATTGACATTTATACTCTGAAAGATTTACTCTTTCTGAATGAACATAATGGACTGTTTTGTTTCTAAGAGAAACCGACCAGTTCAGTTAGTATCATGCTCAGTGGAAGCGGGCCTCTCAGAAAACACGCGAAGTATATTTTCAACTTGACTGTACACTATATAGAGTTCATGTATCGGCCACGGCAAATAAAGGATCACCTACCTCTAACCATTGAATTGATTGACATTTATACTCTGAAAGATTAACTCTTTCTGAATGAACATAATGGACTGTTTTGTTTCTAAGAGAAACCGACCAGTTCAGTTAGTATCATGCTCAGTGGAAGCGGGCCTCTCAGAAAACACGCGAAGTATATTTTCAACTTGACTGTACACTATATAGAGTTCATGTATCGGCCACGGCAAATAAAGGATCACCTACCTCTAACCATTGAATTGATTGACATTTATACTCTGAAAGATTTACTCTTTCTGAATGAACATAATGGACTGTTTTGTTTCTAAGAGAAACCGACCAGTTCAGTTAGTATCATGCTCAGTGGAAGCGGGTCTCTCAGAAAACACGCGAAGTATATTTTCAACTTGACTGTACACTATATAGAGTTCATGTATCGGCCACGGCAAATAAAGGATCACCTACCTCTAACCATTGAATCGATTGACATTTATACTCTGAAAGATTTACTCTTTCTGAATGAACATAATGGACTGTTTTGTTTCTAAGAGAAACCGACCAGTTCAGTTAGTATCATGCTCAGTGGAAGCGGGCCTCTCAGAAAACACGCGAAGTATATTTTCAACTTGACTGTACACTATATAGAGTTCATGTATCGGCCACGGCAAATAAAGGATCACCTACCTCTAACCATTGAATTGATTGACATTTATACTCTGAAAGATTTACTCTTTCTGAATGAACATAATGGACTGTTTTGTTTCTAAGAGAAACCGACCAGTTCAGTTAGTATCATGCTCAGTGGAAGCGGGCCTCTCAGAAAACACGCGAAGTATATTTTCAACTTGACTGTACACTATATAGAGTTCATGTATCGGCCACGGCAAATAAAGGATCACCTACCTCTAACCATTGAATTGATTGACATTTATACTCTGAAAGATTTACTCTTTCTGAATGAACATAATGGACTGTTTTGTTTCTAAGAGAAACCGACCAGTTCAGTTAGTATCATGCTCAGTGGAAGCGGGCCTCTCAGAAAACACGCGAAGTATATTTTCAACTTGACTGTACACTATATAGAGTCCATGTATCGGCCACGGCAAATAAAGGATCACCTACCTCTAACCATTGAATTGATTGACATTTATACTCTGAAAGATTTACTCTTTCTGAATGAACATAATGGACTGTTTTGTTTCTAAGAGAAACCGACCAGTTCAGTTAGTATCATGCTCAGTGGAAGCGGGCCTCTCAGAAAACACGCGAAGTATATTTTCAACTTGACTGTACACTATATAGAGTTCATGTATCGGCCACGGCAAATAAAGGATCACCTACCTCTAACCATTGAATTGATTGACATTTGTACTCTGAAAGATTTACTCTTTCTGAATGAACATAATGGACTGTTTTGTTTCTAAGAGAAACCGACCAGTTTAGTTAGTATCATGCTCAGTGGAAGCGGGCCTCTCAGAAAACACGCGAAGTATATTTTCAACTTGACTGTACACTATATAGAGTTCATGTATCGGCCACGGCAAATAAAGGATCACCTACCTCTAACCATTGAATTGATTGACATTTATACTCTGAAAGATTTACTCTTTCTGAATGAACATAATGGACTGTTTTGTTTCTAAGAGAAACCGACCAGTTCAGTTAGTATCATGCTCAGTGGAAGCGGGCCTCTCAGAAAACACGCGAAGTATATTTTCAACTTGACTGTACACTATATAGAGTTCATGTATCGGCCACGGCAAATAAAGGATCACCTACCTCTAACCATTGAATTGATTGACATTTATACTCTGAAAGATTTACTCTTTCTGAATGAACATAATGGACTGTTTTGTTTCTAAGAGAAACCGACCAGTTCAGTTAGTATCATGCTCAGTGGAAGCGGGTCTCTCAGAAAACACGCGAAGTATATTTTCAACTTGACTGTACACTATATAGAGTTCATGTATCGGCCACGGCAAATAAAGGATCACCTACCTCTAACCATTGAATCGATTGACATTTATACTCTGAAAGATTTACTCTTTCTGAATGAACATAATGGACTGTTTTGTTTCTAAGAGAAACCGACCAGTTCAGTTAGTATCATGCTCAGTGGAAGCGGGCCTCTCAGAAAACACGCGAAGTATATTTTCAACTTGACTGTACACTATATAGAGTTCATGTATCGGCCACGGCAAATAAAGGATCACCTACCTCTAACCATTGAATTGATTGACATTTATACTCTGAAAGATTTACTCTTTCTGAATGAACATAATGGACTGTTTTGTTTCTAAGAGAAACCGACCAGTTCAGTTAGTATCATGCTCAGTGGAAGCGGGCCTCTCAGAAAACACGCGAAGTATATTTTCAACTTGACTGTACACTATATAGAGTTCATGTATCGGCCACGGCAAATAAAGGATCACCTACCTCTAACCATTGAATTGATTGACATTTATACTCTGAAAGATTTACTCTTTCTGAATGAACATAATGGACTGTTTTGTTTCTAAGAGAAACCGACCAGTTCAGTTAGTATCATGCTCAGTGGAAGCGGGCCTCTCAGAAAACACGCGAAGTATATTTTCAACTTGACTGTACACTATATAGAGTCCATGTATCGGCCACGGCAAATAAAGGATCACCTACCTCTAACCATTGAATTGATTGACATTTATACTCTGAAAGATTAACTCTTTCTGAATGAACATAATGGACTGTTTTGTTTCTAAGAGAAACCGACCAGTTCAGTTAGTATCATGCTCAGTGGAAGCGGGCCTCTCAGAAAACACGCGAAGTATATTTTCAACTTGACTGTACACTATAAGGAGTTCATGTATCGGCCACGGCAAATAAAGGATCACCTACCTCTAACCATTGAATTGATTGACATTTGTACTCTGAAAGATTTACTCTTTCTGAATGAACATAATGGACTGTTTTGTTTCTAAGAGAAACCGACCAGTTCAGTTAGTATCATGCTCAGTGGAAGCGGGCCTCTCAGAAAACACGCGAAGTATATTTTCAACTTGACTGTACACTATATAGAGTTCATGTATCGGCCACGGCAAATAAAGGATCACCTACCTCTAACCATTGAATTGATTGACATTTATACTCTGAAAGATTTACTCTTTCTGAATGAACATAATGGACTGTTTTGTTTCTAAGAGAAACCGACCAGTTCAGTTAGTATCATGCTCAGTGGAAGCGGGCCGCTCAGAAAACACGCGAAGTATATTTTCAACTTGACTGTACACTATATAGAGTTCATGTATCGGCCACGGCAAATAAAGGATCACCTACCTCTAACCATTGAATTGATTGACATTTATACTCTGAAAGATTTACTCTTTCTGAATGAACATAATGGACTGTTTTGTTTCTAAGAGAAACCGACCAGTTCAGTTAGTATCATGCTCAGTGGAAGCGGGCCTCTCAGAAAACACGCGACTTCATTATCGTATAATATTTTACGCACGGTGTGCTATAAAGTATTTTTTTAAATCTTTATTGTTTTCATAAGAAACTTCTTTCACTTAAACTGCTTTAAGCTGAAAATTATCCACTTATTTCAGAATTATTCCAATGCTGTGGAGTTAAATAAATTGCTTAAAAATTTCCATAATGATTTTTATAAAGACATGAAGCAGCACACATTTTGTTCTGAAATTTCTTTGATGTTTTAATGATTGTAAAATTTATTTGAAATCCAGCACTTTTAGCTATGACACGAATTCCTTCGCCTTAATCGAGCAAAATGTATGAAACAGCACTCAAAGAAATTTTCTGACGTGAAAAGTTTTTCTTATGGACGAGTTTATTTGTAAAACTTTTTAAATATCACGGTTTCTTTGAAAAATTATATACTCGTAGATATACCCTAAAAGCACCACCTTTACTAAAATTATAGTAAAGAAGTAGTGTCAGAAATGGGTTATTAAATATTGCACTAAGGGCAAAACTACTTTTTTATCATTTTTGTCTGTATTGTATGTTCCGTTTTAACTCGAGAACCACTTAACGTGTTTAATGCGGTTTTCTTTATTATCATCGTAGTAACCTTCGTCAACATTAAGCTATAAAGGGTTTTGATAAAATAACTTCCAAGCCGAAAACTGACGATACTATTCAAAGATTGATAAACACATACGCGAGCGAAATTTCGGGCAGTACCTTTCCTATTCTGGTTCATATTCTATGTAGCACTTTGCCGTTTCGCCCACACGAATATAACATGGAACTAACTATAGCCCTAATGAAAAATTTCACAATCTGTCGGCCTATTTATGTAACTCAGTGTCGGTTGCCAACTATGGTTGCTATTCACCAAAAACAGATAAAAAATGAACTTCCAAAATAACCTTCAATGGGTATTGAACTAATTACTAATTGTGACGTCATTTCAAGTGCGAACGTATCCTTAGATAAGCGGATATGTATGTTTTCGACGATAGGCATTCTGTTTGGCAACTGATTTTACGATACAGAATCAGGGGGCTATTCCATAGCTCCAGAGATTACTCCCTCATCCATCCATCCATCAGCCTGTTTCGTCCAGCGCCTGAGATAGGCTTTTCCAAGATTTTGCCACTGTTGGCGGTCCTGCTGGAAGAAATGCCCATACTCACACACGCTGGGCAGCAGTGGCGTGAATAGGATTTTTAAGTAGGGTAGGCACAAAACTGTCCTTATGTTCTTTGCACGTATTATAACGAGAATTTTGATACATAACGATATAACTCGCACTGGTGTCTTTCTCTTTTGTTTAAGCTCATTGGCAAAAAACCTCTTACCCCACTTTTAAAAATGAATCCACCATTTAAAAACGTGTGGCGCCATCTAGTAGCAAGTAGTGCAAGTAATCATGACAACGTGGTTGCTTTGCACAGGCGTTGCGTATTTTAATGAGAATGTGTGCGTGCTTAGCGCAAGCCTCTGACGTCATGGGAGTATAGTTACAGATGTACACATAGAGAATTGCCTTCGAATTTTAGTTATGCGTGTTGCCGCGGTAGCGCAAGCGCTGCAGAGCAGGCAGGTGGGTATTTCAAAGAAAGGGTGAAGCTTACCTGTTTATAATTTATAATTAATTATAATGTGTACTTTCCTATATTTAAATAGATAGTGGTCTCGTTAGCTAAGCCAAGCCCAGGGTAGGCATTGCGTATTTGCCTATATGAGATGCACGCCACTGCTGGGCAGGCTGGTTGATGAGCGCGTTGCTGAAACCCTTGCACCAGTGATGCCGCTGCCCGTCACCAGTCTGTTTTTATAAGGCCCGGCAATTGGGGATGGATATACCGCTACCAATCGGTCCCAGGCATGGTAGGCCATTTGGCTGTGCCTGTCTGCGAGCTGTCATCTTACTCTGCCCCGAATAACTTCGAGAGGTTCGCGAGTAAGATGGTGTTACCTCCACAGTCGAGCCCGGCACCAGTTCTACCACCTACAATTACTCCCTACATACAAACAAACAAATTTTACCTCTCTAAAATATATTTGTATAGATAGATAGATGTACCTTTAAAAACCTGGTTGAAAATCCATAAACCTCCTTCCATGGACAATTAGTGGATAGCAATTCGCAGTTACCAATTAATCAAGCAATAATCGTTTTACGGAACTAAAATATTAATTGTTACTTACTTCCTAACCACATGTTTTGGTCCTTGAATTACTGCAATAACATTCCTATTGGCATGGATATAAGAGTTTATATTAATTTCAAATTTTCAGTGTAGCGAATTCTGTTAAGACCTCCACAGAGAAGAAACCTTTTTAGGGTTCCGTAGTCAGCAAGGAACCCTTATAATTTCGCCATGTCCATCCCTCTGTCTGTCTGCCCCCGGCTAAGACCCTCTAGTGTCGTAACAGTCGTAAGATCGGTGGTTCAAAAATATTTTGGGTGTGTCAAAACCATTTTAGATTCATGGATCCGTATGCGAATTATTAGCTTTACAAAGCAAATTTTTGTTAGAGCCTAGTTTCCCTCCCATGCCAGCTAAACGGTTGTTTTTGGATATGTGAATAATTCACGGAAATAGTACATAAAGAAAATTGAAAGGAAGTCTATCACAGCTAAGTAGGTTTTACAAATTAACGAATAAAAGTCGACCAACTTTATTTTGCAGTTATGTCTCATACAATTTGTAGGTAATGATAAGTTTGTAATTTTTATTCGAATCCATCCATCCATCAGCCTGTTTCGTCCACTGCTGGACATAGGCCTTTCCAGGATTTCGCCACTCTTGGCGGCCCTCCTAGAAGAAATGCTCATACTCACACACGCTGGGCAGGCGGGTTGGTGAGCGCGGTGCCGAAACCCTTGCACCACTGAAGCCGCTGCCCGTCACCAGTATGTTTTATATAAGGCCCGGCAATTGGGGACGGATATACTGCCATCCATCGGGCCCAGGCAATGGTGGGCCGCCTGGTTTTGCCTGAGAGCTGTTCTCTTACTCTCCCCCGAATAACTTCGGGAGGATTTGCGAGTAAGATGGTGGTACCTCCACAGTTGAGCCCGGCATCAGCTCTACCACCTATTCGTTTATTCTTTTTTTTCGAATCATTTAAGTCTATTTACTTATTTGAATGCTACGGAACCATCAGGCACGAGTCCTACTCACACTTGACCTGTTTTTGTTATAAAAGTTTTAGGTAAATTGTACAAAAAAGTCTCGGTTTCTCTGTGCTGGTTTTGATGATGATGAAATAAGTATTTAGTGCTTTATGGCTGTGAAAATTTTAACCGTGGTCACGATTTTTTTATTATTATTTTATTCAGACGGGCAGCAGCGTCACTGGTGCGATTTCGGCACCGCGCTCACCAACCCGCCTGCCCAGCGTGTGTGAGTATGGGCATTTCTACCAGGCGGACCGCTAAAAGTGGCGAAATCTTCAGCAGAAACCAGGCTGATAAATGGATGGATGGATAACACAGAAAGACATTCTTCACTTAGACTCAATTGTGATGTTTATTCAATCTTTGCCCCGTTTTCAGCTTGGGCGTTATTTTATATACACCCCCTTTAGCCTATACGATGATAATAAACAAAAACGCATCCGAATCCATTGAGTGGTTCTCGTATTAAAATGTATACAATTTTTGCCCCGTTATCGGCTTGGGCATTGTTTTATAAACATCCCTTATAGCCTATGTGTCGACCACAGTCACTACGATGATAATAAAAAAAAACGTATCCAAATTCGTTAAGTGGTTTTCGAGTTTAAATGGAACATACAGACAGACAGAAAGACAGACAGAAAACAAAAATTGAGAAAATTGTCGCTTAGACCTCAGTACATTACTAATAATAATAACCCATTTCAATTGAAATTTCGTAAAAATATTCCATGTACAAGCACGACTTTTTTATTACTTTAATTATTAGTACAGTAGACCTAGTTATGTATAGTTTCATACATTACTTTATCTGAACTCATGCCAGCTAACCTTTTTTCATAATTTTTGTTTTGTCGTTAGCCATTTTTGATTATTCTCGTCGTAGTTGTATACCTAGTCGGTGCTTAAATTCTGTCACAATCAAAATTGGCTATAAAATGAAAACTAGTCATGATATTCAAAAATAGGTTTTATTTTTTAATGTAATTTAATTAGCTTACATTAAACACAAAATTTATTCAAAATGACTGCCACCATTTTTTACACAAGCCTTCAATCTTCGCGGCCAATCATCAATAGCAGCACGGACCATATTCATGTCGATATCGGCCACTGCTTTAATCAATGATGACTTTAGGCTGCTCAAATTTTTGTGAGGTTTAAAACAGACCTTCTCCTCCAATTCCTGCCAAATTTTGTAATCCAGTGGATTGAGGTCAGGGCTAGATGAGGACCAATCTTGATGCCTTATTAGCTCGATATTCTGGCGCTCGAACCACTCCTGTGTTGTTTTGGCCTTATGAGCAGGTGCGGAGTCCTGTTGAAACACAAATGGCCGTCCTCCAGAGAGTGTCTGGGGCAGATCTTTTACTATGCGATCTAAAACCATGTCTTGGTACACTTTTGCACTGGTTTTGACACCTTTTTCACAAAAATGCACTTCAGTAGGGCCATAGTAGGACACTCCCAACCAAATCATGACTGATGATGGATGATGGCCGTGCTGTACTCTAGGAATGGCATTTCCAGCGGCCGCAGAGCTGGTAGCGTACACCCTGTCATTTTGTTTGTTGTACTTCTCTTCGATATTAAAAATTTTCTCGTCTGTAAACAGGATATCGCGGTGTCTGTTTCTTGCGTACCGCTTTAGCAAAACTTTGCATTTTTTGGCTCTCATAGCTATCAGACGCGCGTTCAGAAGATGTCCACTCTTTTTTCGGTAAGCTCGTAGTCCCAGGTCTTCATTGAGTACTTTTTTTACGGTACTTCTGGTTAATCCCATCTCCAAAGCCATCAGTTTCTGCTTGCGGACGGGATTTCTTGCAATACGCGCCTTGATTGCTTTGATGACCCCTGGAGTCCTAACGGAACGAGGTCTGCCAGTTCTTTTCTCGTCATCGATACTAGAGGTTTCATTGTACCTCTTGATGGTACGGTACACGAAACTCTTCGTGATTTTTAATTTTTGAAGCAAGTTGAATATCGTCTTCGGTGGATGGCCGCAACGATGCAATGCAATTACTGCTACTCGGTCCTCTTTGCGAGTCCACTCCATCATAAAAAATGAATGAATGTAATTGTGATTTGGCAGATTATTAATCAAAAAATATTTGAAAATCGAACACCATTTCATTTTTTTTCTAGGTGTTCTATTTTTAAAATAAATGGCCAGTGACAGTATTTAAGAACCGACTAGGTTACTAAATATCTCACAAAGACTGATCTGATCAGTCAAAACAACACAAGGTACACGAAAAGCCAGGCAAACGCCATAGAGAAGTATTTACGGTAGAGGTCTACTTATAATGTGGTCACGAGAAATGTAAGAAATATCTTGATGGATGGTGCTGTATCGTTATTAATGTGCCTTACAATGTTAGACGCCAAGAGCTTGTGTATGGGGTGCTCCAAAAACAGTTATTACATTTTTTGATATTGTGTTTTTTATTTAAGTGACTTTCGTTTATATAGCTAAATTCATACCGGAGATTCGGTAAGTGGTCAGGACATATGTAGCATATTATGGTAGCATAACGTAGAGTCTCCAGTAAACATTATGGTAGCGCCCAGTAGCGTAGTGTAGACTAAGTAATCTAGACGTGGGCGAAATGATAGTGTGAGAAATATAAGCGCGCGGAGGGAGAATATTGAGAAAATCTTTTATTTTATAATTTGCGTATGTCATTCTTTCAAAAAATAATGCCTTTCGGCTATTCGATTTGCTAAAATTCTGTAGTAAGGATTTGTAGTTGATCAATGAATTAATGAATGGGTCGCGGTTTTTGTTGGTAGTTGTTTGTTTGAGTCTCAACTGAGGCCCCTTTGAGTGCGATGCCATGGGCGTGGGGTTGCTTTGCCTACGCCTAGCTACGCCTCTGGTAGCGCCTGACAAACAATTCGGCACCCTTTGAGTACAGAACCCATTTTCTTTTTTACTTTAATTATTCACAACAATTTGACCACCATCTGAGAACACTATTTTTGATATAGGTGTAGAGTTACGTACCTGATACTTAATTTTGCAGTTTTGTTTCATACATTTTCTAGATCTAATTTTTGTATATTTTGATAGGTGGTAGAGCTGATGCCGGGCTCGACTGTGGAGGTACCACCATCTTACTCGCAAACCGAAGTAATTAGAGGGGGAGTAAGAGAACAGCTCTCAGGCAAAACCAGGCGGCCCACCATTGCCTGGGACCGATGGATGGCGGTATATCCATCCTCAATTGCCGGGCCTTATATAAAACAGACTGGTGATGGGCAGCGGCGTCACTAGTGCAAGGGTTTCGGCACCGCGCTCACCAACTCGCCTGCTCAGCGTGTGTGAGTATGGGAATTTCTTCCAGGAGAACCGCCAAGCGTGGCGAAATCCTGGAAAGGCCTTTGTCCAGCAGTGGACGAAACAGGCTGATGGATAGATGGATGGATGGATGGAATTTTTGTAATTTTTACTAACACGCTTAGCGCCAAGTGTATCTCCTGAGATACACCCGATGTTTTTGTCATAGGCCAGGTGTATCACATATGATACACAGCTAATGTTTATGTTCGCTGGCCAGGTGTATCTTGACAGATACACCATAGCATAGACCTTTATATTCAGCACCAGGAGAAAATATTTACGCAAAAAAAAAATTGCGATTACCACTACTTTTGCCTCAGGGGCCCTTGGCGCTCAGTATGTAATCATTAAGTCTATTGACTTATTTAAATGAAACTGAACCCTCAGAGCGTGAGTCCAAGTCGCACTTGACCTGATATTTATTTATTATTAAGTTTCTAAAAATAATTTTACTCACCAAAATAAAAGCATCCTGTAGACTAAAGCACGTCCCCAAATGATCTATAATGAAATATCATTCGGACACAGCTAGTTGTTCCGTGATATATGACCGTCTGTTCGTCCGTCTGTCTGTCCCTCTATATCATTATTTTGCTAGGATTGTGACGTGGTATGTAAGGTTACAGGTGAAGCCGGGTTTTGACCTTAGTGCAGAGCAACAGCATTATTTATACTATTAAGGCAGAAGAAAATTAAATGAGCTTACGGAATGTAGTCAAAAAAGAAAAAGGTAACATATATATTTTTTTATTAGAAGGTATGTTTTGTTGAAACTCAATCTTGAGTATTTTTCTTCGATAGCACATTTAAAAAATTATGGTAATTGGCATTTTAAGTTTATTTATACAGGCTGTAAATGCAAAGTCAAGAATCCTTTTAGGGTATGAAAGTATACACGATTCTGATGTCATTACGAGAAAAAAATATGTACCTTGAATTTTCACCAAAAATTCCATTATTTTTATAAGCTTTGGCTACGCAGCTCACTGGCCTCCCCACACACCTAATTGCACCCCGCAACCCGCACCCCTCATCTGAGTGGCCAGCGACCAGTGAGGGTGTCCACGCGCTTAGTGTATTTTGAGTAAAGAAAATAGTCTTATTATGAGGTACTGGCACTTTATTTAGAGATCCCAGTATTTAAAATAATATCATTACCGATCATACTAACACAACCTTAAAGGATTTTTGCCTTTGCTTTTACTTCCGGGATATATAATAAAATCGATGTATTTGTAAAATTTCGCCTGACTTTAATTATTTTAACTGACTTAATATATAGGTATAGTATAGTATAAATATATATTTTCTAAAAATGCCAATTGGCCGAAAGCCCTATAAAGTTTTAAATTTTAAAATATTTTCAAAATATGATAGTGATTTGGCATTTGAGTGAAATCCATTGCTTTAGCACGCTTTAATTTTTCTACAGTGCATTCCAAGAAAGAAATTACTCTGAGAGTAAATTTTTCTGCATATATGCACATCTACATCTATACTATTATATAAAAGAGGAAAGCTTTCTTTTGTTTGTTTGGTCGTATGTAATGGGTAATCTCTGGAACTTCTGACTGAACCGATTCTTAAGATTCTTTAACTAATAAAAAGCTACCCTATCGCTGAGTGACGTAGGTTATATTTTATTTTATATGAATAAAAATTTGTTTTTAGTTTTAAAATTCAATATTTGTGAATCAAGTCGGGAGAAAAAGGGCCTGCTTGGCTGCTTTATTGGCGTGCCTTGACCAAATGATTGGTTATCGTGAAAAAAAAATCATTTTCCCATAAGAGAAAACTGTATCAGACTAGAAATTTCCATTTACAACGGCCCTGACACACCTCTTGCTAATATTAAGCTTGAAAAAGTGATCACAGCCATGTAAGTGATGATATTTTCCCACACGTGGAAACTGTACCAGTTTAATAAGTCTGGCAACAGATTTCCATCTTCAACGATCCTGAGCCACATCTTGCAAATTTTTACCGGCAACAAAAAAATAGGATTCGACTGTTTATTTTGGTTTGCAAAGGTGTGCTTTCAGGTAGTTCTGTTTCAAAATCAAAATCAAAATATTTATTTTTGCAAAATAGATACATAAAGTTTACTTTCTACAAGTCAAAGTTAATTTTAACAATATAATATATCTTTAGAATATAAAAAAAAAAAATAATACGGGAAATAAAATATACACCTGCATAAATAAATGATAGTCGTAAGATTTTAAATAAATAAATAAAAAATAAATAAAATAGAGGATCTAGGAATAAAAATTTAAAATATTATCTATACATAATGCAATGAAGAAATAAGTTCATAAATAAAAACGGGAAATACATACAAAAAATATTATGGGTGGGCTACTAAAACGTAATAAAGTTATACACCTGCATAAAATAGAGAAATATAAGAATAAAAATATTATATATACATAATGCCTAACCAGCTTGGCCATGATATAATGGTGCTCTCCAGAGATAGGCAGTTAAATTCCTAATGGATGACAGCATATCACTCGATATTGCGGCAAACGCTTCGTACCAGGATTCTGATTGCAAGGTGTTATTTGATTGTCATGAACTCATCTAACCTTCGATCCTGACCTCATCATCATAGAACTCCTCAACGGATGACGGTACATAACTCGAGATTTTGCTAATCATCTTATGCGACATCACCTCGGTACGTTAAGATTTTGGTTAATTTGTGCCCGAAGTACGGCGATAAGACTCTAAAAATTCTAAATTCGTAGCGGGGGCGATGAGTCCTGCACTGACTCTTCACTTCCCCCTGGGATCACGACGAGCTCCACCTTCCCTTCACTGGATCACCGGTGATCATCTCATGGCTCATCATCTATTATTTTTGGGACGTAACAATTTTCGTTGAAAAGCGGGTGTATCAAGTGAGGACTGCGACATCCGGTGAGGAGTTCTCTGGTGATGAGGTTAGAATCGAAGGTCAGGTGGGTTCATGACAATTTTCAAATAACACCTTGCAATCAGAATCTTAGTGCGAAGCGTTTGCCGCAATATCGAGAGATATGCTGTCATCCGTTTAGGAATTCCACTGAAGACCATCATCAGATCACGACCAAACTTGGCTTTATTAGTATTAGGTTGAAATGGGTTATTAGTATTGTACTGAAGCCAAAATTACCATTTTTAGAATTTTCGCCTGTCTGTCTGTCTAAAACGGGCAGAGAGAGATTGAATAAACACGGGCGGAGCTGCAGGCGAAAGCTATACTATAAAAGAGGCAAAGTAAAAAAAGTTTCAAAAAGTCAATCACCTAATGTCACCAAACCAAAAAGCCCGAATGGTCACACCGAAACAATGAAAACAAAAAGAAGGAGCTTTTATTCGAGCTGAATAATCATTAATAAGTAAGCCATACAAAAGGACGGCCTCATACAAAAGGGAACCGAAGTGTTAAAAGATGGACGGCATTCTCAGGTTGAATGAGACGACTGATTGCGTGTTTTGATCTGTACACCTTTCAGGGGATGGTGTTATACCAAAGAGCTGAGAGAAACATAAGGTGACTTTTATTTATGCAGCCAAATTCATACTGTGGGCTTGGTAAGTGATCAGTATGACGGATTTTTGTAAATTTCGGAATATGAAATATTGATTTCCTATGGTAGGTAGTTGACTCGACTGGGCTTGCGTTGTAGGTAAAACGAAAAAAATAATTTACCATACCACTGAGCACTTACCGAGTCTTCAGTATGTATTTGGCTTTAAAAAATAATGTCACTTTGTATTTATGGGGTCAGAAATGTACAGAATTGACTTACTAAAAATAGTAGCCATTTTAGACTGCTCAGATTAAAAATTATGTATTAGTTAATAAAGTCAAATCTGAAGGCTTTAATTTTAGCTTTAATGCTGTCAAAACTGACCTACATTTTTCCAAAGTAATAAAAGATTAAATAACTATTTTGGAACGACGAAAATTTAGTTTTAAAAGCAATAAAAGCCTTCAGAATCAGCTTTAATAGATAGTTAAAATGAAAAAGTTCTAAAAGAATAATAAAAAGAAAATTTGTTTTTTTATGTAACTGTGCGTCTCATAATTGGTACGTTAAACTGCTTGTTTAGCGTTTTAAGATAAAAATTATGTCATTTTTAATTCCTGTTTTGGTTGAATTAAATTCAATATGTACATCAAATTGATAAGGACACAAAACTAGAAAACAGTCGAAGGATTTGCAATAATTTGGAAGTAAAATAACATCTTTGTAAAAGTTTAACCAAGTAGAACAAAACACCAAGAAAAATGTTTCATTAAACAACCAACAAGAAGGAGAATCAATTTGTTAATTTGAATGACATTAGTTTCTTTTGAAATACTGAAATGTAGGTTTTTAGACTTTTAGAGAATAATGATTAAAAAAACGGTTTGAAAAAATTTCACAATGTTTTAGGTCTGTAAAATAACAATTTATTTTTCTAAACGATCTTGCATAAACCCGCTCCAACACCGTCAAAAAGTACCGTCAACGCAACAAGGTGTGTAGATAATGTAATATCCGTTGCACTTAACCTTAATCCCTTTCTTTTGCTGTCCCTCCTTTGTCTGGCGTCTTTGTTCATCTATAAATCGAACTTTCTTTAGCGTGAACACCATGAAAGAAGTGCCGCTGATTAAGGAAATTTCGTATTTAGTCCTTTACAATAAGTACCTACTTTTACAGGGAAATTCTTTTGGATGTTTCGTGTATTGTTTTGCCGAACAGATTTATGTAGCTTTTGTTTGTAGGTGTAATAGGGGGAAGGTTGATGACATCGCGTTTTTGGGGATCGCAAGTTCGATTCCCGATCACAAGGTAAAGTTTAGATTAATTGGTGGGGGATGAAGATTCATTAGCTAATAAGGCTTTGATTTATTTACTGGACGGAAAATATAGGTAAACTAAGAAGTTGTTAAAGATATGTATAAAAGCAGAACGCCATAGAGAAAAAGAGGTCGATTGCCAAAAAAATGTCTTTGACTTGACTTTTGTAAAACTGATTCCTATTTTTATTTTGGTAAATAAATATTTCAAAAATGTGCTAATCGTTTTGGATAAATAAACCCTGCCATCCTTCATACTTCCAACGATCTAACGAACCTACTTAACATTAAATACGGGAGTTGGTGGGAACCAACCAATTCCCAAAACATGGCGACCGTGACTGTAGCTTCTCCAACCGGAGATAGTGATCAAGGAAGTGAATTGGTAGCGATCAAGCAGGAGCGCAAGGTAATCCGAACATTTTTCACCAAGAACGCCAATTTGTTGGAATCCATGATGGCGACACCAACTAGTAATCCGAATGACATAACATCGCAATATATAAAAATTCACGAACTACAAAATCAACTCGTCGACTTAGACAAAGAAATAAGGGTAATTTTGCGAAGCGGCGACGAAGAGAGTCTCGTGAAAGACATGGAGAGCGCGATGGAATATCGAAGTAAGTGGATTAAACTAGATACAGCCTACAAGAGTCGTGAGACAATAAAAACAGTAGACATTTCTACCAAGAAGTCATTCAAGCTTCCTCGGTTAGAATTCATACAATTTGATGGGAATATCAAGAATTGGTTAGCTTTCTGGGGCCAATTCTCGAAGATTGACAAAGATCCCCTCATCGACATAACTGATAAGTATCAGTATCTGCTACAAGCAACAAAAGAGGACTCAGAAGTGCGGAGATTAGTAGAAACCTTTACACCGATAGCATACAAAGAGTGCTTAGAACAGGTTAAAAATAGATATGCACGAGAAGAGTTACTTATTCAAGTCTATGTCAGAGAACTACTGGCAATGGTCAACCAAAACACCACAGCAATCACACCATTGTTTGATAAATTAAGTGCACATCTAAGGGCACTAGAAAGCCTAGGAGTCACAAAAGACAAGTTCGCTGCCTTTCTTCTACCCATGATTGAGAGCGCTATACCGCAAGATATTTTAAAGATCTGGGAGAGAACAAGAAATGAGAAAGGTAACTCTACTATTGAATTATCTGAACTACTAAAGTTCTTGAAAAATGAAGTAGAGAGTGAGCAGAGAATAACAATGGCAAAAACATTAGAACAAGAAAAGACAGTACCTATAATGATTGAATCCACAGCCAACTGTCTTTTGACAAATATGAATGTTAAAAACAATTGCTTATGGTGTGACAAAAATAATCACACAAGTTTGGAATGCTACAAGTTGCAGAAGATGTCCATAGAAGAAAGAAGAGAATGTATAAAGAAGAAGAAAGCTTGCGCAGTGTGTTTAAAGAAAGGGCACCATGCCAAAGTATGCAAAGCGTATGTGAAGTGCATTGTATGTGGACGGCGTCATGCAGTTGTGCTTTGTACTGGCAAGAAGGATGAAGCAAATGAGAAGCCTGAAAATATCTCAACAACTGCAGCCAACCTCTCCGCAGTACAAAAGCAGAAGCAAGGTCTGACGCTTCTTCAGACCCTAACTGTCATCATCAGCAACGGTGACAAGCAGGCAACGGTGCGTGCAATGTATGACAATGGGGCGCAGCGCTCGTATATAAAAGAAGATGTCGCACGCCAGCTTGGAATACCAGAAGTCGGTAAAGAAAGCTTATCACATACACTTTTTGGTGGTGTAGAAATGTCTTCGAAACAATATAAGGTATATGAATTAACTGTTGCAAGTGTAGATAAAACATTTTCTTTCCAATTATCAGCATTGGGACAGTCATGCATCTGTCATAGTATTCCTAAATACTCTAAAGACCTCACATACCTACTCACCAAACACAATATTACACTCACAGACAGCAATCAGACTTCTGATGATATAGGGCTGCTTATTGGTGCTGATTATTCAGGTTTGGTTCTAACAGGTGATATGGTCAAACTAAAAGACCCATTGGTTGCGATAAAAACCAAGCTTGGGTGGACCTTACAAAGAAAGATTACAGGTTCATCGAGCTCACACATGCAAGCAACTCATGTGGCAATGTTTTGTTCTTCAGAAATTTCAAATTTTTGGTCTTTGGAAACTCTAGGTATCAGAGACCCAATCGAGTCCAAGACTAAGCAGGAGAATGAACTGGAGGTGCTGGCGACATTTGAGGAGAATGTGAAGATCAACAAAGAGGGCCGCTACGAGGTGCATCTGCCATGGAAGGTAGGTCATGATGAATTATTGAACAACTATGATTTAGCCACACGACGTTTAGAGTCTGTAACTAAAAAGTTAGAGACAACCGGGATGTATGAGGCCTATGATAAAGTGTTCACTGACTGGCATGACCAGGGCATTATTCAGGTTGTACGGAACCCCGAAGAGGAACGACAGACCTCGCATTACTTACCTCATAGACCAGTTATCAAGGAGAGTAGTCTCACTACTCCTATTCGACCTGTGTTTGACGCTTCAGCGAAAGATAGGCAGGGAAAATCCGTGAACTTATGCCTCGATAAGGGCATTAATTTCCTAGATAAAATACTTAAATTATTGAATGGGTTTAGAAAGGGAGAGATAGGAATTACTGCTGATATAGCAAAAGCGTTCTTACAAATTTCAGTCACACCAGCTGACAGAGATATGTTAAGATTTTTGTGGTGGGACAGAGGAGGTGAAATTATTACTTACCGTCATTGTAGAGTGGTGTTTGGTTTGACATCGAGTCCGTTCTTGCTCTCGGCTACGATTCAACATCATCTGAACCAGGTAAGAGGAGACCTACAAGGATCTGCGGAGTTATTAGCAACTTCATTCTATGTGGACAATTTGCTTACTAGCTTAGACACAGAAGAAGCTGTCCAGAAGTTTGAGGCAGAGGCTAAAGAGATAATGAGTCAGGCAAAGTTTGACCTCAGGCAGTGGGTGATGTCTCCTTTACCCAATCAAAAGTGTGAAGATGTGGTGAATGTATTAGGTCTTGAATGGCAAACTTCAGAAGACCAGCTGAGCTGTAACATGAATGACTTTCCACCACCATGCGAGTTAGGTAAGGTAACCAAAAGAAATTTCCTATCAATAACTCAGAGGATTTACGATCCAATAGGGTTTACTTCAGCTGTAACGTTAACGCCGCGATTAATCCTACAAGAAACGTGGCGTCGAAAGCTAGACTGGGATGCAGAGCTACCGAGTGACCTGAAAAAGAAATTTATGAGTTGGTACGAATCATTGCATTTCTTAAGAGACTGTAAAATACCTAGAAGGCTCACTACAAGCCCATTTAACGAAAGCAAATTACAATTACACATGTTTTGCGATGCTAGCAGGGATGGTTATGCAGCATGTGTGTATTTGAGAGCTGAAAATATGGGCAAGGTTTCAGTTAGAATGATTTCAGCAAAATCTCGAATTGCACCTCCTGAAAAAATAACAATTCCACGTTTAGAATTGCTAGCTGCTCTGATTGGATCTAGATTACTAGCAGAAGCACGCAGGGACCTTAAACTAAATTGTGAAGAGCGCTGCTGGACTGATTCAGGAGTAGCATTGTGCTGGATTAAGAGAGAGTTAATATGGAACACTTATGTAGGAAACAGGGTCAAAGAAATAAGAGAAAATACTAACGTAGACAATTGGTTTCACATTCCAGGCACAGCCAATTGGGCAGACCTAGCTTCACGAGGCTGCGACGCGGCATACTTACACTCTTCTCGCTGGGTAGAGGGTCCATCTTGGTTATCCTTACCGCCAGAGGAATGGCCGAATTCACCCCTTGTCGTAGATGAAATGGAAGCGAATCGTGAACGAAAAAAGTCTGCAATATGTAGTACCAATATCTGCTCAGGCGAAGGTATGACAAGCCAACTTGACTATTTTTCTAAATATACGAAGATTATACGAGAAGTAGCGTGGATATTAAGGTTCGCACGCAATGCCCGTCATCTTACGAAGATACAGGGAGAGCTAAGCTATGAAGAGTATGAAGAAAGTGAAAAGAGAATCATAAAGATAATACAGACAGAAAACAGAGACTACATAGAAAAGAGAGTCCAAGGTCTTACACACTTTTATGATGAAAAAGATATATTAAGAATAAAAACAAAACTTTTACTTACCGACATTCCAGAGAGTACGAAGTATCCGGCTGTAGTTCCAGCGACGAGTTTTATTACACGAAGATTAGTGGAGCAGCGTCACGCCCAACTACAACACGCAGGCCTGAACACGGTGATGGCAGACTTACGCAGCAAGTATTGGATAATAGGCGCGAGACAACTGGTAAAATCGATTATATCACGTTGTAACGTATGCAAGCGTCATAGAGCTAAACCGATACAAGCGCCTACGGCGCCACTACCCATCGAACGTACACAGTGTTCTGCTCCATTCGAAATCACAGGAGTTGACCTGGCTGGCCCGCTATATTTACGTGACGGAAGAAAATGCAGGATTGTACTGTACACTTGCGCAGTATACCGAGCTGTACATCTGGAACTGACTCAGTCACTCTCGACCGAAGCATTTTTAATGACCCTGCGCCGCTTCATAGCACGTCGTGGTCGAGTAAATGTGATGATGAGTGACAACGGTACCAATTTTATTGGTACAAAGAACTTCCTTTCGGAGTTAGACTGGGAGGAGATTCAGAGAGTATCCACAATCCAGCGCATCAAATGGAAACTGAATGCACCGAAGGCTGCTTGGTGGGGTGGTTTTTGGGAACGATTAATCAGAATATTAAAGGATCTCTTGAAAAGGGTACTAGGAAAATCGTCAGTCACCTATGAAGAATTAGAAACGATTCTCTGTGACTGTGAAGCCACACTGAATGGACGTCCTTTGACTTACATTGAAGATGATAAAACTTATTCACTGGAGCCATTAAAACCATCACATTTTTTACAACCTATTACCCAAACAGATGTCACAGACATAGACGAAATAGACGCGAAAAGTCTAAACAAGAGGTTACGTTATATACAGATGTTAAGAGAAGATTTCAGACAAAGATTTAAGACCGAGTATTTGACTACTTTAGTACAGAAAGGAAAGGAGAGGAAAGACGAACTAAAATTAGGTGAAGTGGTCTTAATCGAAACTGAAGACAAGAGAATTAAGTGGCCGATAGGTATCATTGTAGATATAATTTCAGGTCGAGATGGCGTTGAGAGAACGGCGCGGGTGAAAACTTCATCAGGATATAAGGTACGTCCTTTCCAACGATTGTATAAACTTGAAGTTTCCGACCCTGACGTCGAGTTTCCTCAGGAAAAAGTTGGTCGTGTGGAGAAGATTACTCAGGTAACTAGGAGAACGACAGTTACTTCGCCTATGCAGGTAGAGCGGGAAAATGAAAACCCTGTGGAGCAGACAACCCGTTCAGGACGTGTTTTTAAAATGCCAAGTAGGTATCTGTTGTAATTTGTTCATTTTTACTTACTCAAACACATACCTACCGTACTCAAAAGCACGTGCATTTACTTAAAAACACAATTTTGATTAAAAACTTATTTGTTAATTTAACTCGTTACATTACTGTCTCACTTTTGAAAAGAAATATATAAAGACAAGTGTATGCATCTGAAATAAATATAATATTACTATTTAACTAAATTTAGTTAATAAAATGGTAGAACGTGATTCTAAATTCACGATATATCTTAGATTTAAAACAGACAAGTTATCATTGTTATTAAAAGAGCGATTAAGAGTTAAAAGAATTATGAGTATGACCTATTGTATTTAAAATGCTATGATATCATAATATTGTTTTTTGTGTCTATATCATTCTTCTCGGGTGTAGAGGATGTTAAAGATATGTATAAAAGCAGAACGCCATAGAGAAAAAGAGGTCGATTGCCAAAAAAATGTCTTTGACTTGACTTTTGTAAAACTGATTCCTATTTTTATTTTGGTAAATAAATATTTCAAAAATGTGCTAATCGTTTTGGATAAATAAACCCTGCCATCCTTCATACTTCCAACGATCTAACGAACCTACTTAACATTAAATACGGGAGTTGGTGGGAACCAACCAATTCCCAAAAGAAGTCTTGCACAATATAAGTTCAAAATATAGTAGGTAAACTAAGGAGTCTGGCGCAATATGAGTCCAAATTCATACAAAAACCCAATTTAAAAATAAGCTTAACCGCCTACTTATACGAGGGGTGGCTGATATAAAATCTCCTTTGTTAAAGAAAGTTTAAAAAATGTTACTGGCCACTATATTCTCGTATTCTTTGTTTATTCCTTTTTTAAAAATTATGACACTTATTTGTTTCTACGAGTTCATTTTTTTTTGTCGCGTCTTCGTTTTCATCAAGTTGCAATAAAATTAAAAATGGATAAAATTGAGTATCGCGCTGTGATTAAATTCCTCGGTAAAGAAGGGAATACGCCGACGCAGGTCCGAGAGCGCGTGTTTAAGGTGTTCGGAGATTCATGTCCTTCCGAATTTGTAATAAAGTTTTTGTCAAAGCAGTTTAAACAAAACCGTGTGAGCTTAGAAGACGATCCCCGTAGTGGAAGGCCCATTTCTGCAGTTACCGCAGATAATGTGGAAAAAGTGAAGAAACTGATCCTTGCCGATCGGCTAATTAAGCAGTGGGAAATAGCTAGAGATGTTGGCATTAGCAAGGAACGAGTTCATGAAATAATTCATGAACATTTGGGAATGTCCAAGGTGAGCGCGCGTTGGGTGCCTAAAATGTTGATCCCGTTTGATTAGCAAAAGCGTGTGGAATGTTGTCAGTCATTTTTAGACTTGGTAAAGGATAAAGAGGAAGAAATTATTATCAAATTATCTTACCTGTGATGAAACTTGGATTCGTCAGTGGGATCCCGAAAGCAAACAAGAATCGATGCAATGGAAATTTAAAGGGGAAAAACCACCAAGGAAGTTTAAGGTCCGGCTGTCAGCGGGCAAACTAATGGCAACCATTTTTTGGGATGTTGAGGGGATTCTTATGATATATTACCTGCCAAAAAACACCACGATGAATGCTGAATACTATGCGAACTTACTTGACCAGCTATGCAAAAAAATAAAAGAAGACAGGAGGGGCAAACTTAGCAAAGGCGTTTTGATTTTGCATGATAATGCACCCGCGCACACGGCCTTTAAGGCGCGGTCATCTCTGACAAAAAACGGCTTTACAGAGATCAACCACCCACCCTATAGTCCAGACCTGGCACCCTCTGACTACTTCTTATTTAAAAATTTAAAGAAAAATTTGAGAGGGCGCAGATTTTCAACAGACGAAGAGATGAAGGACGCTGTGAATGACTATTTTGACGATCAAAATAATAATTATTATTTTATTGGTATGATGTCACTTATTGACAAATGTCGTAAGTGCATTTCAGTTGCAGGGGACTATATTGAAAAATAAAAAATAAATCATTAATCCATGTATTTTTTTTCATAGTCAGGTAGATTACTTTTCAGCCACCCCTCGTATGTAAGTCCAGCCGGCCACCCGCAAAGCCCTTCAGGTCATCGGTCTAGCGGGCACGAGGTTGACCTACGCTACGCTTTGCTGTGCGTAGTCTCCATTCCAACACCTTGCGTCCTCAATGGCCATCATGTCGGCGATAAATATGGCCTGCCCACGTCAACTTACTGGTTCTGCTATGTCCGTCACTTCCGAGTTCCGAATAAAACGTAAACATATTTGTGGCGTCGATAAATTAAAGCGATGCATTGGAAATGTTGGCGAAATGGATCTCCATTTTCCTCAGCAATAAAAAACATATGTAATTACCAACTTATACACTAGGTTTAGCATTTCATTGACATCATTTGGCCCGAAGATTTAGTTGATTGATTAATTTTCATAGCAAAGAAAAAAAAATTTGAAAAGCTCTTTTATAACAGAGATTTCTATTTTACTGAAAAACGGGAGCGAATGAAGCCTCTAAGTTTTTTATTTATATTAATCTACAAATACACTTCAATATGGCCGATTGGATTTATTAAATTACTTATAAGGTAGTTGTCATTTTAAATGAAAAATACTGTTTTGCCGCATATGACCTTACGGCATAAGCTAGTTCGTGAGCGCATATTTGTATGGAGTAAGTCCCCCTCACTCCACTCCCCTAAGGCGCCGATTTGAAATTAAAAGTTTATCAATTCCTCGCCTTAAACAACAATTTTAGGAAAAGAATCCGCCCGCGTATACACATCTACACCGTCCCACTAATACTAAAATACTAAAAAATACGTATATAGTATTTCATGAGACCGGCTAGCCACCAGCAACTCGCTAAAGGATTTTCACAGTTCACACTCGGGAACACCTCTGACACCCCCTCGGGGATTCATGTCGTGACGATATATCTTTAAAAAACCGCTTGATATAAATGATTCCAATTTCTTAATGGACTCAAAACAACACCGGAACAACACAACAAACAAACAGTCAATCAAACTAAACAAGAGTCGATCTTTATCACATCGCAATCCTTTCAAAATATTTAGAAAAACGCGAGTAACATCAAAGAATATTTTCCATTTCATTTGACAGCCGGAAGTGGCCGGTCAGCCATCTTGGCCCCACGTGACCGGACGATGCCATTTTCAGGCGGCAAAGATTGAAATTTGCATTTAGAACGTGCAGAGTTGGCAAGATCAAAGGTTTTTCAAAGAAAAAAGCAAAATATTAATAGGCTTTTAATTTTAATACCCATTTTCTATACCTAGAAATAAAATAAAAATAAACAAATAGAATAAGTGTTATACAATTCTTTATACATGATATATCAACAAGCTAAAAACGGTACATTTTGACTGTATTGTTGGGATATATTTTGACCCTTAAATAGCTCGGTAACAGTCATAAATTATAAATTACAAAGTAAATGTTAAAAACAATAAATCGTGACCATATCGTGGCACAGGTCCTCTTTACAGTTTAATATATTGAATATTCTTTTATAAAATACATCTAGAAGCTAAAAAAATATTTTGACGATGTTATTGAAATATATATTCCGATCTTTAAGTAGGTCGACATCAGTCAGAAATTATAAATTATATATTACAAACTAAATGTTACAAACAATACACCGCAGTCCAAATCGTGGCTCGACTCCACTTTACAGTTTAATATATTATTATGATTCCTGTCTAAAACCTTTCTTAGCTGAATTTTTATAGCTCAATCTGAACATGTAATAATTGTACTAGTTTACAAATAACTTAAAAACAACGAGATTTTCGTCATAGCTCAAAAAACCTTGTTTTAAAACAGAGATATGTTTTTTTATGTATTTCCTATATTATATTTGTTTCATCATATAATATTGTTTTTATAAAGATTAGAGATGACCTGTAAAACGTATACTTTATGTATCTGTTTTATAAACAAGCTATTTTGAATTTTTGATTAAGTTAATCTTTCTGATTAAAATCAACCATTCTATTTACCATTGTATTTCTCACTACCGCTTAAACAATAGTAAAACTATAATCGCCGTCCAGATCCATCTTAAAAATTAAAATAGCGTAATGGTTCGTGTCTAAAACCTTCCAAAGTCTATGGGCAGTGCTAGACAAGTCGATCGGAAGCGGGCGTGGCGGCGCTTTTACAAAATTGCTAGCGATGTCCGTCCATGTCTAGTTTGTAGAGGCTCCAGGTTCATTCCGAAATGGGCATCACAATGGGGAAAAATATGTAATACCACGACATGTATCCCGAAGTGGTGACAGAGGTCTTTTCGAGTGTAGACTGTCACTGACACTGTCAATGTTATGTGATTTCACGCCTTGTTCTTAAAAACAGATGGCGCTGTCGTCGCTACAATATGTCTTGCTTCAACTTGCTTCAGACAGTTAAGAAATTTACAGTTCATTTTTTTCAAATTCTTTTATTTCTAATTGATCTTTTCTAGTTTGTAATGCACTCTAATAATAATATTTAGATTCATAATGATATTGAAACGGCTACTCACGATTTTTATATAGTCAGATTTCGCCTGACTAGTTTCAGTGTATTCGTACAGTTTCTTCTGAGGCAAACATGGTTACGCGGCGGTTCCCCGTTTGGCACTGAAGTATTCCAAAGCGATGGATTTCGCAACAAAAACATAATCTCAGTTAATGAGAACTGTGAATTTCTTAACTGTCTGAAGCGACACATATTGTAGCGACGACAGCGCCATCTGTTTCTTAAGAACAAGGCGTGAAATCACATAACGCCCTCGTGAGCATTCAGTATGTGTCTTGCAAGCTGGTTAGGTCAAATAGTTACAAAATAAGTATTCGGTGGACAAGTATGGTGGAAAAATTCAACGGTCTAGGTAAGTACCCCAGTGGCGCAATTGGTAGCGCGCTTGTCTTGATAACAAGAGGTTGCAGGTTCAAATTCTTGTCTTTACACTTGTTTATAATTGAGCTTTTCTAGTTTGTAATGCACTATAATAATAATATTTAGAGTATCCCAAAGCAATGGATTTCGCCATAAAAACATAATCTTAATAATACTATTTGAATATATAGCATGTCAGTGTATTGTATACTACCTTGACTCTGTCATAAGCAGTATATATAATCAGTGTGGTGGCTATTTTGTTCGCAGCGAATGCATAAATTTATTCAGTTTAAAGGACTTCAGAAGTAAAACAAAAAAATAATAAAAGTAGAGTTTTAGCGACTTATTTTTTGTAGCCTTGGTGTTGCTTTGGCATATTTATTGTTGTTACTTACCATAATGTTTTTAGGGTTCCGCATCCGTATTGTGGGGTTGTACGGAACGCGAGCCCGACTCGCACTTGTCCAACTTTTTTACCACGCTTTCTTACGGAAAATAACAATAAGAGTCTGTTGTCATGTTGGAAGAATTTGTCATTTTCCAAGCAACCTTTGTAATTTTAATAAAAATATTTTCTTTTCGAACCTTTTACGTGTAATTCAGTCCAATTGTACTAATTCAGTCCAAGAACCAAAAATATATGAGGTCCTACAATATTATGTGAAAATAATTAATGTATTGTTAACTTATTTAAAAGGAGACTCCAACCACTTGTAAATACTTGTATGATTACGTAAAGAAAAAATAAATAAAAATGAATTGATTTGAAAATGATCTGATTGATCTTGTGATGAAGAAGAAAACATAATGTTTGGTCAAATAATTTTTTCACTCTCAGTACAAAGAGGTTTAATCAATTTACTTTAAGGATACACTGTCATCTCTTACATTTTTTTTACTTTGAATTGTTGAACCTTATATTTCGAGTGACCAGATTTTGATCACTCGCAGGAGCAACCCGAATTTTCAGTTCCATGATAACGCGGGTAACGCGATGCGACTGATGGGCCCACATCAAAGTTCGCTTGAACCAAGAAATATATCTCACTAAATAAAGCATTATGGCCCTTATTACAAAGGAATAGAGATAGAGACTGGGGCTTCTAGGATTCAGTTCGACTTATCATGCTAATTAATGAAATACGTTTTGTTTCGTGTGTCGTGTCTAATGGCTCTGTGATCTATAGTCACGGTGATTTCCTTTTTACTATGGCGGCAATTCCAATTTTCTAAAGTATCGTCCATGGAGTGAAAACTCTTATGGCGAAGCTGTGGTATTTGCCAACAGCATGACTTAAAACTTACGTTATAATATCCATCCATCCATCAGCCTGTTTCGCCCACAGCTGGACATAGGCCTTTCCAGGATTTTGCCACTCTTGGTGGTCCTCCTGGAAGAAATACCCATACTCACACACGCTGGGTAGGCGGGTTGGTGAGCGCGGTGCTGAAACCCTCGCACCAGTGACGACGCTGCCCGTCACCAGTCTGTTTTATATAAGGCCCGGCAATTGGGGATGGATAAACCGCCATCCATCGGTCCCAGGCAATGGTGGGCCGCCTGATTTTGCCTGAGAGCTGTTCTCTTACTCTCCCCCGAATAACTTCGGGAGGATTTGCGAGTAAGATGGTGGTACCTCCACAGTCGAGCCCGGCATCAGCGTTACCACCTAAAATAAACGTTATTATATAACCCACCAAAAACATTAAAGTCAAAAAGGTGCCGAGTTCAGTACAAAAGCAGTGCAAGATTGTCGGCTTCGCCAAAAGAAGAATTGAGATCAAATTGGGTGCCGAGGTTTAAGTAAAGGGGGTAACGGAGGATCTCGGTGCAAAATGCAATTGTTTTCTTTACTTCTGAATAAAAAGTAATATTTTTATTCCTAGATTCCTCTATTTTATGCAGGTTTATATTTTATTTCCCGTATTATTATATATTTTTTTATATTCTAAAGATATATTATATTGTTACAATATGTAAATATTTATTTTTGTGGAAAGTATACTTTAAGTATCTATTTTGCAAAAACAAATATTTTGATTTGATTGAAGTTTTAATAAATGCGTTTATAGCAATTCGCGCAAACTGCTTGTTAATTGTTAGGTGATCACATGAAAATTATTCAATTTTATGCGTTACATTTTAGCTGCATTACATTACAACTGTAAACACGCTTTTAAGTTTGTTAATGTAATACAAACAAAATGTAATACATTAAAGTACGTAATTTTTTGTGAAGACTTTGTATTTAATAAACTATTTCCGCATGTTGCTTTAAAAACATTTATTGCATACTTTATATTCAAAAGTAAGGAAAACAATTTTATGATGTGCATTTTGTACCGAGGTAAAAAGTTGCCTCCTCATGGAGGTTCCTTGTTTTAAAGGAAAGTTTGTTAGGGACCCTGCTACTGAGTATGTAGAAATTGCTTTTCTTTTCTGTAGAAACTGAATTTTCACAGCTATAGCTTAAACGTTTTAAAGTTACGTCTGTTTACTTTATTTATCGCTTGCTTGCGATGTTTTCTTATACTTTAAATCGTTATTTCATTTAATAATTTGTTGGCCCGATGATTGTAAATATTGTAATACGAAACCGGTAGCCTAAGTTATAATAAAAATAAATATATGTGGAATAAAAAGTACAATAATTTGTGTATGATATTGAAGATGATATTCCACCAAGAACTAAATATCAATCGAATCCATCGAATATTTAAAGCTACGTCAGATATGCAAATAACTGACTCTGAAAACTTGCCAAGTTCTATATTTAAAAAAAATGTGGAATCATAAGCTCCTTTTTATGTAACCGTATTGCTCAAAATGTTTATTTAATTTTTCTGTACAAAAATCAAAATCTAAATATTTATTTTGTAAAATACAGACATTTTTACTGGTCAAAGTTAATCTATATGAATATGAAAAGAAAAATCACAATAAAATACGGGAAGTAGGTACACAATATTCAATTTGATACAACAACCCCCAAATACACGGCGCACCCTTAACATTTTAACCAAGACCCAATTTTTACGTCAACTGGCTTCGGTCGTGGCTTGGCACCTCTATGCCGCTCAACCATGTCGCCAAGTCTCGTTGTTTTCCGGCATGACGTATCAGAAGCCGTACCGGGAGATTACGAGCGCGCATCATCCTAGCTCTCATCAACGCTTCCCATCGGGTGCAGTAGTAGTCAAGCTTAGGGGCATGGGTATCCCGAAATTGAGTACATACCTCGTTTTACATCAAGTAGAATTAAACTCTATGACGTTTCATTATTGTTTAAAATAATAATTTATTTTCCTTTTAAATTCATTACATATACTACTTCTGTGAATTTTTTCACATTTCTATAAAAAACCGTTTAGCCGGCAGGGAGGGGGGGGGGGGACGTTCCACTCTAACAAAAATGTTCACTTTAAAGCTTAATATTTCGCCAACGGATCCCTAAATCTAAAAATAGTTTTCACACACCGACAATGTTTTTGAACGGCCTATCCAACGATACCCCACACTATGGGATAGACGAGAAAATAAAATCATCCCCAGTTTATGTGTATGAGGAGGGTGAATACAAGTAGAAAAATTTTTTTTCAAGGTTTTATTTTACCATTTTGTCGACGTGATTAATGTTTATATCCATGCCAAATTACAACTTTCTAGTACTAATAGTCTCTGAGCTAAGCCGCGGATAGACGGACAGACGGACATGGCGAAACTATAAGGGTTCATTGTCGGACAACGGAACCCTAAAAAAGATATCGACCGTCTAAAGAGGCACCAATACTCTGGTGATAGAGACGATGCTATACGAAGTCGAAGCTACATAGCCTTATTTGCATTATTTACTTCCGGGAATATCTACCGTCTATTGTCAGTCACATGTCACGTCGCGTAGGTTGGCCATTCATTCGAAATTCGGGAACAAAAAAAAAAAAAATTTTTTTACTGTTTTGCTTTCTATTAGTGATTCTAATTCATAAATTTCAATATTATCAACCTGTATAGGTAGGTACGTTAGAAGAACATACGGGTGTATTTTCTTAAAAATTATCCTGATTACTTCAACAAAATCATCCAAAGTCCGACATTTTATTTCTGTTTGAATCATCTTCTCCCTTAAGTCCATTCATTGTGTTTATGGTATAAAAGTCATCCGCTACTAATCGCTGAAAACAGGTACACATTAAGACTTAATTATTATTTCCTACATAGAGACATAGCTTTTTTTCCTAGACTAGGACATTAACATGTAGCATTTAAAACTGGTCGAATTGAGCTGTTATTTAGTCGTCTAAAAACCACATTACTTATGATAATGTTGTCAATATATTACTCTAATAGTTACGACAGCTAAGGAGGGAGTTCAAATCCAGTTAGGTTGGTTTCCACTGTCGCAGCGGTGGTGCATCCGTCAGAAATGTCAGGGCTTTGTGATTTGCGTGCTTATTATCTTTTTGAAATAAATGTGTCTTTCTTTTATAGAGTTAACGCCCTGAAAGAAGTCCCCTGTCAAAGGACTTAGTGTCATGGATAACAAAAGTTCCTAATTGGATCTCGCTCCATCCTAAAACTTGCCTTTGGGCGACACTGAGTGCCTTAATCCGAGGCGTCTTACGCCTTTCATTGCTGGTTTCCTCCTTTTAGCTTGTTACAACTTATTTTTGAAAATTCAAAAATAATTTTCGTTCCTCTTCCCCATAAAGTTCAAGCCCTAAAACGAGTCTATTTTAATGGAGAATCTACTTTTTTATTTTGTAATAAGGAGTTGTTACTAAAATTGTACCTTCTCTCTAGCTTAAATCAATACCAATTCGAAATTTAAAAACAATAACAACGTTCAAGTTGCATTACAAACGATATCTTTTTGCTGGTCGTTCCAATTAATAGTGTAATATATAATTTTAAATCAATAAATATTTTTTAATTTTTTTAAATTTTCTTTTAGACCAACAAAACAGCATGCTTAGTGGCAAATCGTAAAATGGCAATCAATAAACCTCTTTTTTTCTTTTTTCACCTTATCTGTGATACTTTATTTCTGTATATGCTTTATTTCTGTTATTGTATAATTTATTTTAATGTATATTTTTACCCAACCCATCCCAAATGGCTAAAACTGCCTGGTAGTTACTCGTACAAAATTAATTGGTTGTCGATCTGTCGAGCATACAATATTATGCTATGTTTACAATTTAATCTGATTAACCGACATAGATTTCACTAATGCATGGTACTGGCAGAATTACAGTGTCACAGATTATTCTGTGACGAATGCTGAGCCAGCGCCTTTTCAGCCTCTGTGTCACACACATATTTAATGTTTTAATGCTTTTTCAATGTGTAAAATCTTATAATATTGTTTTTCCAATATTTCGTTAAGAGGTATGAATAAAGTTTTTACCTATCTATTATCAGAGCTTGAGTTGGCAAGAAATTAACCATCCATAAGTCAATTATGTCGGTGCGTTCGAGTTCATGCATTTTTGCTTGAAACTCAAATTTTTCCTAAACTAATAGTTAGGTTATGTTTCTTGGGAAAAGTGGTTCAGTATGATCCGTAGAATATGTGGTTTTATTTAACGGTTACAGTCTATTTACACCCGGTATAAATAATTGTTCAGTGTGTCATTGTGGCAGTGACACAAAAAAAATATGAATAAAACAAATATGCCGGCCCCATAGTGGGCCGAAATATATTTCGAAAATTTTATTTTTTATTTTTATTATTAATACAAGTTAAAGGAAACTAAAGGCTTTATATAGCTAAATTATATATATTTATTTCAAATAAAACAAATGATGATCATTTGAACTGTGGTGTGGGTGCTTAGCCTTTGAACAATAATGTTAATGTAGGTTAGGCTTTTTAAATCAATAAATATTGTTGTTTTGTATTGTATTTTCACAACACGCAGTGGAAACAGACGCTACAACAACTAGCAGTGGACATAATTTTTAACCGCTGTCACCACGGTTTAGCTGAGACACTGAAATTATTTAAAACATTCCGAATGAGCGCCATACTGGCTACAAGTGCAGGCCCATGGCGGGGGGGTCAAAGGGTCTTGAACCCCCCCCCCCAGCTTGTATTTGTATTGAAAAATTTGGACAGTGAACACTTTAAAACCACTTTTTTATAAAAGAGAATAATTAAGCTATTATAATCGTTAAAATGTCGATCCTCATAGAAGAATTATGATAGTTAAAAATAAATTTATGATAGGTAGTTGGCTATTCTTTTTTGTCTATGCCAAATGTAAATATATTTTTATCTATTATTGTCATTGTCATACTTAACTGATAGTCAGGGTCTCGTAAATGTGAGGTCAATGTTTAGAGCTTTTACTGTTTTTATATATATAATGTATGTTTTTGTTTGATGATTAATTAATTATTTGATTGATTAAAACCTCGAGGCGGCAGCACAGTTGGTTGGATGCCGGACTCTCATTTCGAGACTCGAGTTGCAATCTAGCACCGTTGAGGATGTAACAAATGAGTGCTTAGGGATATACTAAAGCAGATTCTGATGGCTTTTATTTTAGTTTTAGTGCTGTCAAAACTAATTTTTTTTATTCCAAAATAGTCACAAATACAAAAGCATTTATTTTCTCAAAAGTACGTGCAAATACAAAAGAAAAAGAAGAAATTACAAACCCAAACAAATAATCAGTACACAAAAAACTAAAATTTAAGTGGGTAGCGTAAAAAAAAATCCTGTTATCATGCGCAAAGTAGATAGGTGTAGTATTGCATAGTACGCAGACAGTGTAGTAAAAAAGTGGAGCTTGTATGTTTCAGCGTTGAATTAATTTCACCAGTTTAATAACATACCCCAAAACAAGTCGAGCTTGAAACGCGGGAGTCTTTAATGTTAACAACAGGAACTATATTACTTTGGAAAAATTCAAGTTTTGACAGCACTAAAACTACAAATAAAGCCTTCAGAATCGACTTTATTAGGTGCAAAGTATTTGTTTGTCTTACCAACCAAACCAAGGCCAAGAAAGCCTTCAGCGCATAGAGATCCGGTAGATTATGTTAGACGGTTGAATATGATGAGATCGCCATACATAACCTTCGTAGTTATTTTTTTACGACGGCCCAGACTCACTTTGTCCTAAAATCATGTTTGGCCGGATACTTACATACCTTTAGTCTATGCCTACCACTGACAGAAAAGGAAAACATTGTAACGTAAAACTGCATGTATTTGACCCCGAAGTGCTGCGATAATCCTTACGTTGGGACGTAATAATCGTTCGTGAAATGTGGCTGTACGAGTGTCGACTTTGTTCTTATCGTGTCAGCTCATACTTTGAAACACTTCTAACATCTGCTCGGGGATTGATATCGCGACAATATATTTTTTTATAATAAATTTAACCTCAAACTTTATTTTCTAAGAGCTCATGACCCCCCCTAAAACATAAACCTGGGTCCGTGCCTGTTCTCTAGTGGCGGCTTTGTTGCTCAGATCGCCGCACTGATACGCTATATTAATGTTTTGTACTTAAACTTAGTTAATAGATTCCGCTTGTGTTGAGTTCGGACTTAAGTCAATAGCTCATGGGAATGGAATGTCACGAGTTGAGTGCAAATCCGGAGGAATATTCAGTTTGAATAATTTTTGATTGTATTTAGAAAACAATTAGTCATCCTTACCTTATGTATGCCCACGGTTTCACCCGGATTTGTAACGTCCGTTGCTATTACGAAGCCAACCAAGTTGCTGGCTTCCATATCTATTTATAAGCCGTAAATGATTTTAATAAAAACTACAAACTTATCATTACGTAGAAAATGTAACCCTATTCCATAGTAAATCCACTCACACACTTGTAAAACGCCGCCATTGTTGCGCTTCAGTTGTTGCGTAATGGCGACTCTGTTACCCTTTTTTACTCGTCTGTGACAAAATCGGCGTTTTCAGTATTTATGGCATATAACATGTACAGAAAATTCAAAATTCTTAACTAGTTCTGTTTTGAGATAGATCCTGTAACAAAGTTAATTTTTTCAATGACACATGCTGGGTTAAAAGAAGAAAAAAATTATTGGCTCTTTTTTGTATAGGACCCCCCCCCCGCTAAAAATAATTTCATTTCATTTTTAATTTAATATTCGGTTTAATATTCTACCTAGTCGGTGCTTAAATTCTGTCACAAACAAAATTGGCTATAAAATGAAAACTAGTCATGACATTCAAAAAAAGATTTTTTTAAAAAAAAGGTTATTTAATTAGCTTACATTAAACACGAAATTTATTCAATATGATTGCCACCATTTTTCACACAAGCCTTCAATCTTCGCGGCCAATCATCAATAGCAGCACGGACCATATTCATGTCGATATCGGCCACTGCTTTAATCAATGATGACTTTAGGCTGCTCAAATTTTTGTGAGGTGTAGAACAGACCTTCTCCTCCAATTCCTGCCAAATTTTGTAATCCAGTGGATTGAGGTCAGGGCTATATGAGGGCCAATCTTGATGCCTTATTAGCTCGATATTCTGGCGCTCGAATCACTCCTGAGTTGTTTTGGCCTTATGAGCAGGTGCGGAGTCCTGTTGAAACACAAATGGCCGTCCTCCAAAGAGTACCTGGGGTAGATCTTTTACTATGCGATCTAAAACCGTGTCTTGGTACACTTTTACACTGGTTTTGACACCTTTTTCACAAAAATGCACTTCAGTAGGGCCATAGTAGGACACTCCCAACCAAATCATGACTGATGATGGATGATGGCTGTGCTGCACTCTAGGAATGGCATTTCCAGCGGCCGCAGAGCTGGTAGCGTACACCTTGTCATTTTGTTTGTTGTACTTCTCTTCGATATTAAAAATTTTCTCGTCTGTAAACAGGATATCGCGGTGTCTGTTTCTTGCGTACCGCTTTAGCAAAACTTTGCATTTTTTGGCTCTCATAGCTATCAGACGCGCGTTCAGAAGATGTCCACTCTTTTTTCGGTAAGCTCGTAGTCCCAGGTCTTCATTGAGTACTTTTTTTACGGTACTTCTGGTTAATCCCATCTCCAAAGCCATCAGTTTCTGCTTGCGGACGGGATTTCTTGCAATACGCGCCTTGATTGCTTTGATGACCCCTGGAGTCCTAACGGAACGAGGTCTGCCAGTTCTTTTCTCGTCATCGATACTAGAGGTTTCATTGTACCTCTTGATGGTACGGTACACGAAACTCTTCGTGATTTTTAATTTTTGAAGCAAGTTGAATATCGTCTTCGGTGGATGGCCGCAACGATGCAATGCAATTACTGCTACTCGGTCCTCTTTGCTCTATCTATCTCTTCGAGTCCACTCCATCGTAAAAAATGAATGAATGTAATTGTGATTTGGCAGATTATTAATCAAAAAATATTTGAAAATCAAACACCATTTCATTCTTTTTTCTAGGTGTTCAATTTTTTAAATAAATGGCCAGTGACAGTATTTAAGAACCGACTAGGTACATCCATCTATCCATCCATCAGCCTGTTTCGTCCACTGCTGGACATAGGCCTTTCCAGGATTTCGCAACTCTTGGCGGTCCTCCTGGAAGAAATGCCCATACTCACACACGCTGGGCAGGCGGGTTGGTGAGCGCGGTGCCGAAACCCTTTTACCAGTGACGCCGCTACCCGTCACCAGTCTGTTTTGTATAAGGCCCGGCAATTGGGGATGGATAAACCGCCATCCATCGGTCCTAGGCAATGGTGGGCCGCCTGGTTTTGCGTGAGAGCTGTTCTCTTACTCTCCCCCGAATAACTTCGGGAGGATTTGCGAGTAAGATGGTGGTATCTCCACAGTCAAGCCCGGCATCACCTCTACCACCTAGATTCGACATATACATATCCAAATTTCAGGTCTGTAACTCATTCCGTGTGAAAGCTAGAGACCCGTGACATACTCGGACGGACAAACGGACAGACAGCAGAACGACGACGTAAAGTAAGACTCCGTGTTACCCTTCGGGTCTGGAACCCTAATAAAGAGCAAAATAGGGCCAACACGGGAACATAAAATTCAAAAAATTGACCCTAGTTCCCTTTACAAATATTATAATTATAAGGGAACATACAAACAAACAGACAGCCACGCCGAAAGTTTAGGTGCTGTTATTTCTGCCGTACCTACAGTTATAGAAAATTAGACTTGGTTTGTTGGAGAAATCAATTAAAGAACTTCGCATGAATATTTGCAAATTGATTTAATATTCCATTAAATTGACCTTTTATTTTATTACTGGCACACATTTAATACAATAGCGACAAATTGCAAATTAAGATTCGTTTCTTAGGTATTGCAAACTTTACTATTATAGGGTATATTGCAGCGAGGTGAGCTCTGACCATGTCATCTTTTATTTTATTACTGGCACACATTTAATACAATAGCGACAAATTGCAAATTAAGATTCGTTTCTTAGGTATTGCAAACTTTACTATTATATATAAATATTGCAGCGAGGTGAGCTCTGACCATGTCATCTTTTATTTTATTACTGGCACACATTTAATACAATAGCGACAAATTGCAAATTAAGATTCGTTTCTTAGGTATTGCAAACTTTACTATTATAGGGTATATTGCAGCGAGGTGAGCTCTGACCATGTCATCTTTTATTTTATTACTGGCACACATTTAATACAATAGCGACAAATTGCAAATTAAGATTCGTTTCTTAGGTATTGCAAACTTTACTATTATAGGGTATATTGCAGCGAGGTGAGCTCTGACCATGTCATCTTTTATTTTATTACTGGCACACATTTAATACAATAGCGACAAATTGCAAATTAAGATTCGTTTCTTAGGTATTGCAAACTTTACTATTATAGGGTATATTGCAGCGAGGTGAGCTCTGACCATGTCATCTTTTATTTTATTACTGGCACACATTTAATACAATAGCGACAAATTGCAAATTAAGATTCGTTTCTTAGGTATTGCAAACTTTACTATTATATATAAATATTGCAGCGAGGTGAGCTCTGACCATGTCATCTTTTATTTTATTACTGGCACACATTTAATACAATAGCGACAAATTGCAAATTAAGATTCGTTTCTTAGGTATTGCAAACTTTACTATTATAGGGTATATTGCAGCGAGGTGAGCTCTGACCATGTCATCTTTTATTTTATTACTGGCACACATTTAATACAATAGCGACAAATTGCAAATTAAGATTCGTTTCTTAGGTATTGCAAACTTTACTATTATATATAAATATTGCAGCGAGGTGAGCTCTGACCATGTCATCTTTTATTTTATTACTGGCACACATTTAATACAATAGCGACAAATTGCAAATTAAGATTCGTTTCTTAGGTATTGCAAACTTTACTATTATAGGGTATATTGCAGCGAGGTGAGCTCTGACCATGTCATCTTTTATTTTATTACTGGCACACATTTAATACAATAGCGACAAATTGCAAATTAAGATTCGTTTCTTAGGTATTGCAAACTTTACTATTATAGGGTATATTGCAGCGAGGTGAGCTCTGACCATGTCATCTTTTATTTTATTACTGGCACACATTTAATACAATAGCGACAAATTGCAAATTAAGATTCGTTTCTTAGGTATTGCAAACTTTACTATTATAGGGTATATTGCAGCGAGGTGAGCTCTGACCATGTCATCTTTTATTTTATTACTGGCACACATTTAATACAATAGCGACAAATTGCAAATTAAGATTCGTTTCTTAGGTATTGCAAACTTTACTATTATAGGGTATATTGCAGCGAGGTGAGCTCTGACCATGTCATCTTTTATTTTATTACTGGCACACATTTAATACAATAGCGACAAATTGCAAATTAAGATTCGTTTCTTAGGTATTGCAAACTTTACTATTATAGGGTATATTGCAGCGAGGTGAGCTCTGACCATGTCATCTTTTATTTTATTACTGGCACACATTTAATACAATAGCGACAAATTGCAAATTAAGATTCGTTTCTTAGGTATTGCAAACTTTACTATTATAGGGTATATTGCAGCGAGGTGAGCTCTGACCATGTCATCTTTTATTTTATTACTGGCACACATTTAATACAATAGCGACAAATTGCAAATTAAGATTCGTTTCTTAGGTATTGCAAACTTTACTATTATAGGGTATATTGCAGCGAGGTGAGCTCTGACCATGTCATCTTTTATTTTATTACTGGCACACATTTAATACAATAGCGACAAATTGCAAATTAAGATTCGTTTCTTAGGTATTGCAAACTTTACTATTATAGGGTATATTGCAGCGAGGTGAGCTCTGACCATGTCATCTTTTATTTTATTACTGGCACACATTTAATACAATAGCGACAAATTGCAAATTAAGATTCGTTTCTTAGGTATTGCAAACTTTACTATTATAGGGTATATTGCAGCGAGGTGAGCTCTGACCATGTCATCTTTTATTTTATTACTGGCACACATTTAATACAATAGCGACAAATTGCAAATTAAGATTCGTTTCTTAGGTATTGCAAACTTTACTATTATATATAAATATTGCAGCGAGGTGAGCTCTGACCATGTCATCTTTTATTTTATTACTGGCACACATTTAATACAATAGCGACAAATTGCAAATTAAGATTCGTTTCTTAGGTATTGCAAACTTTACTATTATATATAAATATTGCAGCGAGGTGAGCTCTGACCATGTCATCTTTTATTTTATTACTGGCACACATTTAATACAATAGCGACAAATTGCAAATTAAGATTCGTTTCTTAGGTATTGCAAACTTTACTATTATAGGGTATATTGCAGCGAGGTGAGCTCTGACCATGTCATCTTTTATTTTATTACTGGCACACATTTAATACAATAGCGACAAATTGCAAATTAAGATTCGTTTCTTAGGTATTGCAAACTTTACTATTATATATAAATATTGCAGCGAGGTGAGCTCTGACCATGTCATCTTTTATTTTATTACTGGCACACATTTAATAAAATAGCGACAAATTGCAAATTAAGATTCGTTTATTAGGTATTGCAAACTTTACTATTATAGGGTATATTGCAGCGAGGTGAGCTCTGACCATGTCATCTTTTATTTTATTACTGGCACACATTTAATACAATAGCGACAAATTGCAAATTAAGATTCGTTTCTTAGGTATTGCAAACTTTACTATTATAGGGTATATTGCAGCGAGGTGAGCTCTGACCATGTCATCTTTTATTTTATTACTGGCACACATTTAATACAATAGCGACAAATTGCAAATTAAGATTCGTTTCTTAGGTATTGCAAACTTTACTATTATAGGGTATATTGCAGCGAGGTGAGCTCTGACCATGTCATCTTTTATTTTATTACTGGCACACATTTAATACAATAGCGACAAATTGCAAATTAAGATTCGTTTCTTAGGTATTGCAAACTTTACTATTATATATAAATATTGCAGCGAGGTGAGCTCTGACCATGTCATCTTTTATTTTATTACTGGCACACATTTAATACAATAGCGACAAATTGCAAATTAAGATTCGTTTCTTAGGTATTGCAAACTTTACTATTATAGGGTATATTGCAGCGAGGTGAGCTCTGACCATGTCATCTTTTATTTTATTACTGGCACACATTTAATACAATAGCGACAAATTGCAAATTAAGATTCGTTTCTTAGGTATTGCAAACTTTACTATTATAGGGTATATTGCAGCGAGGTGAGCTCTGACCATGTCATCTTTTATTTTATTACTGGCACACATTTAATACAATAGCGACAAATTGCAAATTAAGATTCGTTTCTTAGGTATTGCAAACTTTACTATTATATATAAATATTGCAGCGAGGTGAGCTCTGACCATGTCATCTTTTATTTTATTACTGGCACACATTTAATACAATAGCGACAAATTGCAAATTAAGATTCGTTTCTTAGGTATTGCAAACTTTACTATTATAGGGTATATTGCAGCGAGGTGAGCTCTGACCATGTCATCTTTTATTTTATTACTGGCACACATTTAATACAATAGCGACAAATTGCAAATTAAGATTCGTTTCTTAGGTATTGCAAACTTTACTATTATATATAAATATTGCAGCGAGGTGAGCTCTGACCATGTCATCTTTTATTTTATTACTGGCACACATTTAATACAATAGCGACAAATTGCAAATTAAGATTCGTTTCTTAGGTATTGCAAACTTTACTATTATAGGGTATATTGCAGCGAGGTGAGCTCTGACCATGTCATCTTTTATTTTATTACTGGCACACATTTAATACAATAGCGACAAATTGCAAATTAAGATTCGTTTCTTAGGTATTGCAAACTTTACTATTATATATAAATATTGCAGCGAGGTGAGCTCTGACCATGTCATCTTTTATTTTATTACTGGCACACATTTAATAAAATAGCGACAAATTGCAAATTAAGATTCGTTTATTAGGTATTGCAAACTTTACTATTATATATAAATATTGCAGCGAGGTGAGCTCTGACCATGTCATCTTTTATTTTATTACTGGCACACATTTAATACAATAGCGACAAATTGCAAATTAAGATTCGTTTCTTAGGTATTGCAAACTTTACTATTATAGGGTATATTGCAGCGAGGTGAGCTCTGACCATGTCATCTTTTATTTTATTACTGGCACACATTTAATACAATAGCGACAAATTGCAAATTAAGATTCGTTTCTTAGGTATTGCAAACTTTACTATTATAGGGTATATTGCAGCGAGGTGAGCTCTGACCATGTCATCTTTTATTTTATTACTGGCACACATTTAATACAATAGCGACAAATTGCAAATTAAGATTCGTTTCTTAGGTATTGCAAACTTTACTATTATATATAAATATTGCAGCGAGGTGAGCTCTGACCATGTCATCTTTTATTTTATTACTGGCACACATTTAATACAATAGCGACAAATTGCAAATTAAGATTCGTTTCTTAGGTATTGCAAACTTTACTATTATAGGGTATATTGCAGCGAGGTGAGCTCTGACCATGTCATCTTTTATTTTATTACTGGCACACATTTAATACAATAGCGACAAATTGCAAATTAAGATTCGTTTCTTAGGTATTGCAAACTTTACTATTATAGGGTATATTGCAGCGAGGTGAGCTCTGACCATGTCATCTTTTATTTTATTACTGGCACACATTTAATACAATAGCGACAAATTGCAAATTAAGATTCGTTTCTTAGGTATTGCAAACTTTACTATTATATATAAATATTGCAGCGAGGTGAGCTCTGACCATGTCATCTTTTATTTTATTACTGGCACACATTTAATACAATAGCGACAAATTGCAAATTAAGATTCGTTTCTTAGGTATTGCAAACTTTACTATTATAGGGTATATTGCAGCGAGGTGAGCTCTGACCATGTCATCTTTTATTTTATTACTGGCACACATTTAATACAATAGCGACAAATTGCAAATTAAGATTCGTTTCTTAGGTATTGCAAACTTTACTATTATAGGGTATATTGCAGCGAGGTGAGCTCTGACCATGTCATCTTTTATTTTATTACTGGCACACATTTAATACAATAGCGACAAATTGCAAATTAAGATTCGTTTCTTAGGTATTGCAAACTTTACTATTATATATAAATATTGCAGCGAGGTGAGCTCTGACCATGTCATCTTTTATTTTATTACTGGCACACATTTAATACAATAGCGACAAATTGCAAATTAAGATTCGTTTCTTAGGTATTGCAAACTTTACTATTATAGGGTATATTGCAGCGAGGTGAGCTCTGACCATGTCATCTTTTATTTTATTACTGGCACACATTTAATACAATAGCGACAAATTGCAAATTAAGATTCGTTTCTTAGGTATTGCAAACTTTACTATTATAGGGTATATTGCAGCGAGGTGAGCTCTGACCATGTCATCTTTTATTTTATTACTGGCACACATTTAATACAATAGCGACAAATTGCAAATTAAGATTCGTTTCTTAGGTATTGCAAACTTTACTATTATATATAAATATTGCAGCGAGGTGAGCTCTGACCATGTCATCTTTTATTTTATTACTGGCACACATTTAATACAATAGCGACAAATTGCAAATTAAGATTCGTTTCTTAGGTATTGCAAACTTTACTATTATAGGGTATATTGCAGCGAGGTGAGCTCTGACCATGTCATCTTTTATTTTATTACTGGCACACATTTAATACAATAGCGACAAATTGCAAATTAAGATTCGTTTCTTAGGTATTGCAAACTTTACTATTATAGGGTATATTGCAGCGAGGTGAGCTCTGACCATGTCATCTTTTATTTTATTACTGGCACACATTTAATACAATAGCGACAAATTGCAAATTAAGATTCGTTTCTTAGGTATTGCAAACTTTACTATTATAGGGTATATTGCAGCGAGGTGAGCTCTGACCATGTCATCTTTTATTTTATTACTGGCACACATTTAATACAATAGCGACAAATTGCAAATTAAGATTCGTTTCTTAGGTATTGCAAACTTTACTATTATAGGGTATATTGCAGCGAGGTGAGCTCTGACCATGTCATCTTTTATTTTATTACTGGCACACATTTAATACAATAGCGACAAATTGCAAATTAAGATTCGTTTCTTAGGTATTGCAAACTTTACTATTATAGGGTATATTGCAGCGAGGTGAGCTCTGACCATGTCATCTTTTATTTTATTACTGGCACACATTTAATACAATAGCGACAAATTGCAAATTAAGATTCGTTTCTTAGGTATTGCAAACTTTACTATTATAGGGTATATTGCAGCGAGGTGAGCTCTGACCATGTCATCTTTTATTTTATTACTGGCACACATTTAATACAATAGCGACAAATTGCAAATTAAGATTCGTTTCTTAGGTATTGCAAACTTTACTATTATAGGGTATATTGCAGCGAGGTGAGCTCTGACCATGTCATCTTTTATTTTATTACTGGCACACATTTAATACAATAGCGACAAATTGCAAATTAAGATTCGTTTCTTAGGTATTGCAAACTTTACTATTATAGGGTATATTGCAGCGAGGTGAGCTCTGACCATGTCATCTTTTATTTTATTACTGGCACACATTTAATACAATAGCGACAAATTGCAAATTAAGATTCGTTTCTTAGGTATTGCAAACTTTACTATTATAGGGTATATTGCAGCGAGGTGAGCTCTGACCATGTCATCTTTTATTTTATTACTGGCACACATTTAATACAATAGCGACAAATTGCAAATTAAGATTCGTTTCTTAGGTATTGCAAACTTTACTATTATATATAAATATTGCAGCGAGGTGAGCTCTGACCATGTCATCTTTTATTTTATTACTGGCACACATTTAATACAATAGCGACAAATTGCAAATTAAGATTCGTTTCTTAGGTATTGCAAACTTTACTATTATAGGGTATATTGCAGCGAGGTGAGCTCTGACCATGTCATCTTTTATTTTATTACTGGCACACATTTAATACAATAGCGACAAATTGCAAATTAAGATTCGTTTCTTAGGTATTGCAAACTTTACTATTATAGGGTATATTGCAGCGAGGTGAGCTCTGACCATGTCATCTTTTATTTTATTACTGGCACACATTTAATACAATAGCGACAAATTGCAAATTAAGATTCGTTTCTTAGGTATTGCAAACTTTACTATTATATATAAATATTGCAGCGAGGTGAGCTCTGACCATGTCATCTTTTATTTTATTACTGGCACACATTTAATACAATAGCGACAAATTGCAAATTAAGATTCGTTTCTTAGGTATTGCAAACTTTACTATTATAGGGTATATTGCAGCGAGGTGAGCTCTGACCATGTCATCTTTTATTTTATTACTGGCACACATTTAATACAATAGCGACAAATTGCAAATTAAGATTCGTTTCTTAGGGATTGCAAACTTTACTATTATAGGGTATATTGCAGCGAGGTGAGCTCTGACCATGTCATCTTTTATTTTATTACTGGCACACATTTAATACAATAGCGACAAATTGCAAATTAAGATTCGTTTCTTAGGTATTGCAAACTTTACTATTATAGGGTATATTGCAGCGAGGTGAGCTCTGACCATGTCATCTTTTATTTTATTACTGGCACACATTTAATACAATAGCGACAAATTGCAAATTAAGATTCGTTTCTTAGGTATTGCAAACTTTACTATTATAGGGTATATTGCAGCGAGGTGAGCTCTGACCATGTCATCTTTTATTTTATTACTGGCACACATTTAATACAATAGCGACAAATTGCAAATTAAGATTCGTTTCTTAGGTATTGCAAACTTTACTATTATATATAAATATTGCAGCGAGGTGAGCTCTGACCATGTCATCTTTTATTTTATTACTGGCACACATTTAATACAATAGCGACAAATTGCAAATTAAGATTCGTTTCTTAGGTATTGCAAACTTTACTATTATATATAAATATTGCAGCGAGGTGAGCTCTGACCATGTCATCTTTTATTTTATTACTGGCACACATTTAATACAATAGCGACAAATTGCAAATTAAGATTCGTTTCTTAGGTATTGCAAACTTTACTATTATAGGGTATATTGCAGCGAGGTGAGCTCTGACCATGTCATCTTTTATTTTATTACTGGCACACATTTAATACAATAGCGACAAATTGCAAATTAAGATTCGTTTCTTAGGTATTGCAAACTTTACTATTATAGGGTATATTGCAGCGAGGTGAGCTCTGACCATGTCATCTTTTATTTTATTACTGGCACACATTTAATACAATAGCGACAAATTGCAAATTAAGATTCGTTTCTTAGGTATTGCAAACTTTACTATTATAGGGTATATTGCAGCGAGGTGAGCTCTGACCATGTCATCTTTTATTTTATTACTGGCACACATTTAATACAATAGCGACAAATTGCAAATTAAGATTCGTTTCTTAGGTATTGCAAACTTTACTATTATAGGGTATATTGCAGCGAGGTGAGCTCTGACCATGTCATCTTTTATTTTATTACTGGCACACATTTAATACAATAGCGACAAATTGCAAATTAAGATTCGTTTCTTAGGTATTGCAAACTTTACTATTATAGGGTATATTGCAGCGAGGTGAGCTCTGACCATGTCATCTTTTATTTTATTACTGGCACACATTTAATACAATAGCGACAAATTGCAAATTAAGATTCGTTTCTTAGGTATTGCAAACTTTACTATTATATATAAATATTGCAGCGAGGTGAGCTCTGACCATGTCATCTTTTATTTTATTACTGGCACACATTTAATACAATAGCGACAAATTGCAAATTAAGATTCGTTTCTTAGGTATTGCAAACTTTACTATTATATATAAATATTGCAGCGAGGTGAGCTCTGACCATGTCATCTTTTATTTTATTACTGGCACACATTTAATACAATAGCGACAAATTGCAAATTAAGATTCGTTTCTTAGGTATTGCAAACTTTACTATTATATATAAATATTGCAGCGAGGTGAGCTCTGACCATGTCATCTTTTTCTCTTCGGCCTCATTCAAAACGGACCTCTTTCACGTCTGAGTTGGTCGCCCTGGCCTTGGCTACTTTAGGGATATGGTCTGCAGGTCTTCGTAGGGCATGTCCTAACCATCGCCATTTTCGTTCCACAATTTTTGTCTGTCTGTCTTTAATTATTAGGTGGTAGGGTAGGTGTCTGTAGGTGGTAGAGCTGATGCCGGGCTCGACTGTGGAGGTACCACCATCTTACTCGCAAATCCTCCCGAAGTTATTCGGGGGAGAGTAAGAGAACAGCTCTCAGGCAAAACCAGGCGGCCCACCATTGCCTGGGACCGATGGATGGCGGTATATCCATCCCCAATTGCCGGGCCTTATATAAAACAGACTGGTGACGGGCAGCGGCGTCACTAGTGCAAGGGTTTCGGCACCGCGCTCACCAACCCGCCTGCCCAGCGTGTGTGAGTATGGGCATTTCTTCCAGGAGGACCGCCAAGAGTGGCGAAATCCTGGAAGCAGTGGACGAAACAGGCTGATGAATGGATGGATGTCTTTAATTCAAGAACAACTAAACTGATTTGGATGCGGTCTTTTTATTATCACCTTTGTGACCCTGGTCAAAACATAGGCTATATAAGGAGTGATCATAAAATAACGCCCAAGCCGAAAACGGAGCAAAGATTGAATAAACGGGGGCGAAGCCACGGACAAAGGCTGGTTGCAAAAATAAATGTGGTACTAGCTGGAATCGAATATGATCCTAAGATTGACAATGCATCTGACCGAACCGCCTCGTAAGATTCTTTGTCAAAACCCGAATGTGCCGACTCATGGCGGCATCCCACGGCTTAGAAAAATCATCAACTCTGTCTTATAATAAAAAAGTACTTCAGAAAAAGAGATAAAAAATAAACAAAGAGTCAAGGAACCCTACAATAGACGAGTAATTAGACAACACTACGTCAGTGAAATTGGTATGCATAGGGCTAGTGGTGTCAAAATGTCGATAGAATTTATTCTCCTACTTTACTTGCTGCTGGGATCGCGTCGTTTTAAAACGTGACAATTCTAGAGTATACTTTTTTATTTTATTTTATTTCAATATGACTTTCGTTTATACAGCCAAATTCATACTGGCGACTCGGTCAGTGGTCAGGGCCAAGGTTTAATGACCCTGTTTGCGAAATAAGAAAAATATTTTTTAGACCTGCCTGCCCCCTGATTCTGTATCGTAAAATCGAGTGCCTATCGTCGAACGAAAACATACATAAACTATCGAATTCCACTTATCTAAGGACGCATTCGCACTTGAAATGACGTTACATACGTAAATAGTTCAATACCCATTGAAGGTTATTTTGGAAGTTCATTTTTATCTGTTTTGGGGTTCCGTACCTCAAAAGGAAAAAACGGAACCCTTATAGGAACATTTTGTTGTCAGTCTGTCTGTCAAGGCCCTTTATCTCGGGAACGCGTGGAGGTATCGAGTTGAAATTAAAATCATGACTCAAATCTACAGTCCCTTGAAACTGTGAAAAAATCAAACTTCTAAGTTAACGTCGGAAAAAGATACGGCCGTTTATGCCGCAAAAAACGTATATTTCGACATCGATAGTTCAAGGGAATCAAAATTTATAGGGTATTTCCCTTAGAACTATGAAATTTGGTAAGTAATGCTGTCTAATACTACATGTATAGGAAAAAATCTTAGAACCATACATTTGTAATTCAATCTTTAAAAAATCATTGAGGTTAAGCTACGGTACGCGCGGCCATAATTCTATGGGTGACTAAATCGTAGTAGATTTTTTTTAACTTTTACTAATTTGTACGGAACCCTCGGTAGGCGAGTACGACTTGCACTTGTCCGGTTTTAATGAATAGCAACCATAGATTGGCAACCGATTCATAGATACGTAACAGGGCTGGACTCAATTAGTAGGGAAAGTCTAAACTTTATTTTGCGTATTTCACAGAAAGGCTCATTGAACCTTGGGCTTGACCACTTACCAAGATTCGAGTATGAATTAGGCTATATAAACGAAAATCACCATATCTAGCTGACTAATATTTATTTACCTCTGCAAAGTACATCGTGTTGCCAATCGGCAACATACCAGTATTTAATTAAATAAAGAAACATATTAAATGATAACTCAAAATAATTGGTATTAGTATGTATAGGAGAGTTGGATCAGTAATAATGTTCAATGCATTTGATTCAAACTTTATTTCTTTATTTTATATGATTTTTTGCAACTTCAATATTAGATTTGGATTATTATTTTGTAACGATGTCGTAACGAGACCTTTTGGAAAAAAAGGTATTTTTTTTTCTGGAATAATACCAATTTTTAAATGTTTTTTCAGGTATTATCTTAGATACAAAAAATAAAAAAAAGTAAAAAAAAAATAATTTAAGTCAATATTTAAGTCAGTTTTAAAAAACTATTTTTTCATTTTGCTCAGAAAATATACCCTAAATATATGAAAATAATTTTTTTTTATTTTTTCCTTTACATTTGAGTATCTTGGTAGCATATATTTTAGTTACATGCAAAAAGAAAAAATCATGCATATATAAAATTCCTTATTCGGATCGAACAATTCCAAAAACATCTTATAGGCATAGTGCTGTACTTACCACTATCGATATCGATATAACCGATAAATCAAACGCTATCTCGAATCGGAACGGATCAACGAAATCTCCGTATCAACGAGTACAATAATTGCTATTGTCTGCGTTTGATCGCCTCTCGACAGTCTGAGTTGGGTGTAGAGCTAGAAACTTGTAGACAAGAACGGGTGACAGACACGGGTGATTTCCGGAAATTGGTCAGAAATACAGGTTGTTACTTTGATAACCTTTTTCCATCAAACAAATCGCGAAAAAATATCTCCCATTCCATAGTTAACTACCAACACGATCAAAATGTGTGAAACAGCCGATTTTAATTTCATGATTTTAAAATTGACCCAGAATGTACCTCGTTTTAAGGATAAAGGTTATCATGTTAACACCCTCCTGTATATTATGTAGATTTTTGAAAGATATATTGATATATTTCTAAATAACTTTAGTCTTTTTGATTTTTATTATAAAGTGACTTGATGCATTTAAATGCTAACTGGTTTGGAATCCATATTAAAGACTTTTCAGTTACACTGGGAAAAAGGGTAAACTTAGATAAAGTTACATAAAAAAATTAAGAGGTTGGCATCTTATTAACTGATAGACTTAATAGATTAGATAGATTAGACTCAATAGACTTAATAAAAAATTTAAGTAATGCTCTTTTTTGTTCACAATCTTCTATACTGTTTTTTCTCTGTATTTTTTCGATGACACCCTCAATGCGCCACTGCAGAAAATACTCCTACAAAAACCGGTCAAGTGCGAGTAGGACTCACGACCTGAGAGTATGAGATCAAATAAATTTTCCGCCTCCTTTTTCATATGTAGAAAAACAATATCCTGAAAATTAATTTAATTTAATTGTCAATTCCATATTCGATTTTGGTTCAAATTTCAGATCTCTACCTCAATCCGTATGCAAGCTAGAGACCTGTGACATACGGATAGACGGACAGACAGCAGAGCGACATTAATAGGACTCCATTTTGCCCTTTAAAATCCGGAAATATTATAGCAACGCTGCAACAAAGCCTCTTCCACGCTTGACCGTGTCCTTAGACCAAATAAAAACTCAAGACGGAGCTCTATCAACATTGAAGTGAAGCCTGTTTCGTAAACATGTGTGCACTTAGTGAGTGTTGCCGTGGGTGAAAACTGAGACAGATTGGACATGTGTGAGTTGCAATCCGTGTACGAACACGGGACGGTCTCACTTTTGGCCTGCATCGCCCGTTACATAGAGTAAACTACGTTTTGACTTTTCATTTGTTCCGAGACCACCATGTCATGAATTTTTGCCTTTTATGTCGCGTCTACAAACTCCTAACTCTTCTAGATCTCTCTTGTGGAGGTAGAACAAGTCAGCGATGACGCAGCGCCGGCCAAGGATCATTCGCGATCGGTCATTCTTACTGGATTCGATACTCTTGGACTGGGAATTAGTTGCGTGATAAAAATAGGATGGCTTGGTTACAAGTAAAATATTTTTCAATGTAAGTGCTCGTAATGACCCATTTTATATGCATCAAACCTGGTGGTACAGTAATTTTTACCGCACTAGAGCTTTTATTATTTAATAATTATCTTTACTTGTGTACCATAGAAAGACTCGACGGAAATAAACTGTGTTCAGTTTGATGCGTTGATAGGCTGCGTTCAGCCCGCCTACTACTGACAGCAGGACGGTATCAAGGCATATGATATGGGTTTGGCCTGACAATGAAACTGAGCGTAGCCTACGAGCGCATCAAACTGAACTCAGTTTATTTCCGTCAGGTTGGCAAATTGCGTGTAGAGCAAAAATGGCCGCCTAAAGTTCACTTGGCTTGTTTCTTTAATTACTTGTGTTTTATTTATTTACTCACGCTATGTCTTGAAAAACGTAGTATGATACACGTGAGTAAGGACAATAACTTACTACCTCGTGTTTCAAATCGTCCTCGTATTATTGCCTCCTTACCCACTTGTAGCTAATAAGAGCATTTTATTAATTTACATATTTATCGAATTTGTTGTATTTTATGTACGTTGTTGTAAAGTCTGACCAGAAAAATATAAACCGTCGCCATGTTGCGAAATAATATTTAAATAAATTTGTTATATTAGCAACACTAAATTTAAATATTGCTTAAGTTTACATCACTTACCAAAGTTGACAATCTGTCAACTCGTCGAGATATTTTACAAAATAGAATTAGCTAGAAATGTTATAAAGTTAATCGAAAATGCTTGAAAATATTAGGTTGGGGAAGTGTTTCTTCGCATTTTATATGGAAATTCAAAACATTTTTTAATAAAGTCTATTTACATTTAACTAAAGTATGTAGGTGCCATTTTGTTCGATAACTTTCTGCCATCTTGTAGGTAGGGACATGATCCCATTGCTATAGAAATTCTGGGGCTTCTGATCAAAAAACCGCGACAAGTGGTTTTGGCAGTCTTCTCGTGATGTTACACTGCCTAAAGAATTCTGAAGAGACCAAAACAAGTGGAAATCTGAAGGTGCAAGGTCAGGACTATACGGCGGATGCATTAATACGTCCCAGCCAAACTCTCTTAATTTTTGCTGAGTGGCTAAAGATGTGTGAGGTCTAGCGTTATCGTGATGAAAAACCACACCCCTTCTGTTAACTAATTCCGGCCGCTTTCTCTCAACTTCTTGCTTTAATCTCATCAGTTGTTCGCAGTAGAGTTCAGAATCGATGGTCCTGCCTGGCGGTAACAGCTCATAATGCATAATGCCCTTCCAATCCCACCATACACACAGCGTTACCTTGTTGCGAGATAACCCGGGTTTCACCAGAGTCTGTGAAGCCTGACCAGCCTTTGACCTCGACCTTTTTCGCACGTTCTTGTCGTACGTGATCCACTTTTCATCACCAGTTATCAAGTTTTTCAAAAATCATCGTCGATAAACTTTACACTAAATAAATAACGTATTCAAGAATCACAATATCGTATTAGTAAATATTTCACAAATTTACTCTGCTTTTGTGAAGTATTTCACATGTTTTTCTTTATTGAAAAGTATTGAAGGTGGCTGTCATTCAATGATACACTGAAGCAAAAACAAGCGCCTTGTTACACAAGCAACCCATAATACAATAAATAAAATCTGAATTACACCGACACTTTACCGAAATAACTCGATTATGTTATTTAACTTATTCTTTATTGTACATTAAAATACGTAACTACACAAAAAGCGCCTTGTTACACAAGCAACCCATAATGCAATAAATAAAATCTGAATTACACCCACACTTTACCGAAATAACTCGATTATGTTATTTAACATATTCTTTATTGTACATTAAAATACGTAACTACACAAAAAGCGCCTTGTTACACAAGCAACCCATAATGCAATAAATAAAATCTGAATTACACCGACACTTTACCGAAATAACTCGATTATGTTATTTAACATATTCTTTATTGTACATTAAAATACGTAACTACACAAAAAGCGCCTTGTTACACAAGCAACCCATAATGCAATAAATAAAATCTGAATTACACCGACACTTTACCGAAATAACTCGATTATGTTATTTAACTTATTCTTTATTGTACATTAAAATACGTAACTACACAAAAAGCGCCTTGTTACACAAGCAACCCATAATGCAATAAATAAAATCTGAATTACACCGACACTTTACCGAAATAACTCGATTATGTTATTTAACATATTCTTTATTGTACATTAAAATACGTAACTACACAAAAAGCGCCTTGTTACACAAGCAACCCATAATGCAATAAATAAAATCTGAATTACACCGACACTTTACCGAAATAACTCGATTATGTTATTTAACATATTCTTTATTGTACATTAAAATACGTAACTACACAAAAAGCGCCTTGTTACACAGGCAACCCATAATGCAATAAATAAAATCTGAATTACACCGACACTTTACCGAAATAACTCGATTATGTTATTTAACTTATTCTTTATTGTACATTAAAATACGTAACTACACAAAAAGCGCCTTGTTACACAAGCAACCCATAATGCAATAAATAAAATCTGAATTACACCGACACTTTACCGAAATAACTCGATTATGTTATTTAACTTATTCTTTATTGTACATTAAAATACGTAACTACACAAAAAGCGCCTTGTTACACAAGCAACCCATAATGCAATAAATAAAATCTGAATTACACCCACACTTTACCGAAATAACTCGATTATGTTATTTAACATATTCTTTATTGTACATTAAAATACGTAACTACACAAAAAGCGCCTTGTTACACAAGCAACCCATAATGCAATAAATAAAATCTGAATTACACCGACACTTTACCGAAATAACTCGATTATGTTATTTAACATATTCTTTATTGTACATTAAAATACGTAACTACACAAAAAGCGCCTTGTTACACAAGCAACCCATAATGCAATAAATAAAATCTGAATTACACCGACACTTTACCGAAATAACTCGATTATGTTATTTAACTTATTCTTTATTGTACATTAAAATACGTAACTACACAAAAAGCGCCTTGTTACACAAGCAACCCATAATGCAATAAATAAAATCTGAATTACACCGACACTTTACCGAAATAACTCGATTATGTTATTTAACTTATTCTTTATTGTACATTAAAATACGTAACTACACAAAAAAATGATTAAAATTACTGTACAGTGGCGAGCATATTTCTATGAGAGATTTCTTCCAGTAAACCACACAGTAAAAATTTCGCAGAAGCAGAATATTTTAACAAAATGTAATATCATATTTAGGTGGTAGAGCTGATACCAGGCTCGACTGTGGAGGTACCACCATCTTACTCGCAAATGCTCCCGAAGTTATTCGGGGGAGAGTAAGAGGACAGCTCTCAAGCAAAACCAGGCGGCCCACCATTGCCTGGGACCGATGGATGGCGGTTTAGCCATCCCCAATTGCCATGACTTATATAAAACAGACCGGTGACGGGCAGCGGCGTCACTGGTGCAAAGGTTTCGGCACCGCGCTCACCAACCCACCTGCCCAGCGTGTGTGAGTTTGTGCATTTCTTCCAGGAGGACCACCAAGAGTGGCGAAATCCTAGAAAGGCCTATGTCCAGCAGTGGACGAAACAGGCTGATGGATGGCTGTAATATCATATCCAGCAGGTAGATAGCTCCAGTCAAACCTCTCTTCACATTCTTCCACCGTCGTCCAAACTTAAACAGATGGACAACAAAGCATTATTTGTTCTGATGCTGGTGTCCATCATCTGGTATCGATGGTTATCAACCTCTGAAACCACATGTTCTACTAATAATATGTACTACTAATGAACTTTGAAAGGCATCATTGTTGCTCACACAGGTAGGCAAAGTGTGGATGAGGTGGATGTGATTTCGTGTAACCAGCGGCCTATTAAGTAACTCAGCGTCGGTTGCCATCTATGGTTGCTATTCACCAAAAGCAGATGAAAAATTAACTTCCAAAATAACTCATTTATTAATACCACCCTATTACCCGTGGCCCCCCCGCTTAGCCCCACTGGTGGATCCATATATTGAATACTCGATAAGTGCTCAGTATCAAGGTAGATGACCTTGGTAACAAAGTATGAACATGCTATCGACTGGACATCGCTTCGATAAACAAAAATGTAGCTCTTATTTCATAGTAATAAGAGTTGTCGTTTAGAATTTATCGAGTTTATCTGTTAAATTTATCGAATCGATGCTTACGTACCTGCTATGACTTTTTGTGAAATTTGTAAAAATGATTCTTTTCGTGTTCCCTACAAACGCAACCCCGAGTCAATCACTATGGGACGTCAAGATTTTAGTTCGCGAAATCAGCAAAGTGTTATCGATCCGTGGTACTGATCACTTACCAAGCTTCCAGTATGAATTTGGCTGCATAAATTTCACTTTATATAGATTAATAACAATATTATTTTTTTACATTGACGGAATATGTTCGTTTTGTATGTCGTACACTTTACCAACTTTTTTTTTAAGTCAGAACAGGTTCGGCAGATATTGTTGAAGATTTAACCAGTTTAGTCGTTGACAACTTGACAAATTTAACACCTTACGGTACAGAAAAAAATTGTTAGCAGACATATAAAAATAATTAAGATATATTATGTGGTGAATGGTGATTAATAAATATTTTATTAGTCAATCGAAAATATTATTTTATTTCCAAAGATTTATTGTGTGTCATGGTTTATTAGGGTTCCATAAAATAGAGACGCCATTTACATCCATTCATCAGCCTGTTTCGTCCACTGCTGGACATAGGCCTTTCCAGGATTTCGCCACTCTTGGCGGTCCTCCTGGAAGAAATGCCCATACTCACACACGCTGGGCAGGCGGGTTGGTGAGCGCGGTGCCGAAACCCTTGCACCAGTGACGCCGCTGCCCGTCACCAGTCTAATTTATATAAGGCCCGGCAATTGGGGATGGATAAACCGCCATCCATCAGTCCCAGGCAATGGTGGGCCGCCTGGTTTTGCCTGAGAGCTGTCCCCTTACTCTCCCCCGAATAACTTCGGGAGGGTTTGCGAGTAAGGTGGTGATATCTCCACAGTCGAGCCCGGCATCAGCTCTACCACCTAATTAGAAAGATTGTCACGGGTTTTTAGACTTTGATCATACCGGATACTTCGTAAGTGATCAATAACAAGGTACGATGACCGTTCCTGTGAAAAATAGGAACAGTAGGAACCTTCTTCCTGACCACTTACCGACACTCCAGTATTAATTTGGCTATACTGGGTGGTAAGATGATAACCTTTTTCCTTGAAACGGGGCATTCTACCCATAAATATGAACAAATTTTACTATGGGACCAACCTTGAAATTACGAAAACAAAATCAACTGTTTCATACATTTGTGTAGATACTTTTCTATGGAACAGCTGATATTGTTTTTGCGATTTCAAGGTTGGCCCCGTAGTAAAAGTTGTTTATATTTATAGGTAGAACCTCGTTTCAAGGTAAAAGGGCATAAACGAAAGTCATCTTATATAGTGGAGAGTGTACATAATAATTTTACAACTGCCGTTAGTATAGAGATTTAATTCTGATTTCAGTGCAGTCGGGGGACATACAAAACAACACGTATCTAATGTAATAGTCTCCCAACTGTACTGAAATACGAATTACATCTCTATTCCGGCAGTCCTGTTTTTTTAATATTTTTTATTATTTATTTTTGTTAAATACTATTGTATATATTATATTTATAGCTTATTCCACTCAGAGTGCTATAAGAATTCTAACGATACCACACACTTTGAAATCAGTTCAGGCATTAAGAAGTTATGGTAGAATTAAGAAAATTCCACCTGCTCCCTGAAAACAACATTACACTCCTTTTTTTCAAAGTGAGAGTGATCTATACTAACAATAAAGTAGTAAATATTTTTACCGGTCAAGTGCGAGTCAGACTCGCATACCTAGGGTTCCGTAATTCGGCAGTTTCGGGAACAGTCAGGAAAAAAGTATTTAAAATCTTGCCCATAACTGTTTATGTTAACTCAAAAAAGAATTGATTGTAGCACAAAAAGAAGACACAAATATTTTTATACCGTACTCGAAATAAAACTCGAGGATGAAAAATTTTATTTTGTCATTTTATGATCGTGAATTTCTCAACCACCATATTTTTACTGTAATATTTGCACAATCCCAAATCACCATGATTTTTTTCATTTTTTTCGGTCCACCTGTTTAGAAAATAAGGGGGGGACATTTTTCATTCATTCATTTTATTGAAATCAGTGCCAGTAAATAAAGCAAAGGTATAAATTTTTATAATCAACTATTTACTGTCTACAATCTGAAACCCAAATTGTATTTTTGTATATTTTTTTTAAATTTATTGTACATTTATTTTTATATTTCTTATATATGTTCAACTTTTTTTTAATCGCTACAGTTTTCCTGTGATTGGCCAGTTGTTTCGGAAATAAGGGGGGGACATGCATTTTTTTGTGGTTTTTCAAAGATTTCTCGAAATTGGTGAAAATAAATATAGTTAAAGTATGTATTTTTATAATCAGCTTCTTAATATCTAGAATTTGATACCCATATTGTATTTTTAGGTCTTTTTTATTTTTCTTAATTTTGCACAGGAAACATTTAAAAAAAAAATTTTTTTACTCCGTACAGTGTAGGCAAGTGAATGCTATTTTTGTAGCAAATTCGAATCTTTTCCACTAACGGTGCTAAAGTTATGAGGCTGTGACATACGGACGGACCGACAACGGAGTCTCACCATAAAGGTTCCTTTTACCTTTCAGGTACTGCGGAACCCTAAAAATCGTGTCTGTACATTGAATACTTTTGTGAAATTTTCATTGAAATTTATTAGTATTATACTGAAGGTCAAAACTACAACTTTTAGAATTTTTGTCTGTCTTGTCTGTCTGTCTGTATGTTCCGTTTAACTCAAGAATCACTCAACGGATTTAGATACGGTTTTCTTTATTATCATCGTAGTGACCGGTCAATATATCAGATATAAAGGCTGTTCATAAAATAACCGCCAAGACGAAAATGAAGCAGAGACTGAAAAACGCGGACGTAACCGCGGGCAAAGGCTAGTATTTATATAAATTGGCAAAAAAATGTGGCATTTTTATGCGTTTTCTTAACGGTACGCAATGGCTACTGGCATCCGTAGATATTTTTGACATAAAAATCTATATGACAGCATTATAACATTATTTATAGACATAAAACTGTCTCATAATTATGACATAAAGTTAGTTTTTAATTGCTATAACAAGATTGTTGATGGCTCGCAAAACATTCGAAATGTTAATTTTATAGATGGTCCGTGTCTGAAGGCCATTTTCTACGATATTTTAGGATTGGTTCCGTACTAAAATTGGCTTTACTGGTTGTCTGGGCGTTAGTTAAGGCGAAGGTATTCGAGTTCCACCCAAACATGTTTGATTTCAAATAATTTTCAGGGCCATATTTTCAAAATAATATATACGCATCTTCATGTCTTTATTTAAATTGTTCCGAGATGTTTAAGCGTCTTGGGCACCCTGCCATGCGGCAGCGACAACCTCGACAGCTAATTTTAAATTTAGATAGGTTTAATTTTAATTCTATATTTTAGGAATAATTTTTCTTTTCTTTTGTGTTAGTTAATGTGTTGATGTATCTTGTGTAATAAAATCTTGATTTTTAATGTATTTAACTTCACATATAATTTATAAATTGTTTCATTAAATCCCTTGACCGTTATTCGAAGCTTAATAGATTGAGATAGGCACTTCTAGTTTCCCGCGCTTTTTCCCTTTTCTTTTCACCCAAGGGGCTCCGTCATGGTATCATGACGGTATCATGATGGTATCATGTCCGGTTTATCCTCCTTCCTCCACGAGGCAGAGGCGCGTAAGAAAACGCTCGCGCCTTGTACTTCATTGGCGTCTTGTTTCCCGCTACGAACGGTTGAGCTTCAACCAATACTGATATTTTAATTTTCTGCTTAAATAATTTCCCTTTTCACAGTTTTCTATCTTTTGATTTTTTATTATATCAAGGAGATCAAGGATTTATATTTATATGAACAATGGATGTTAACGACGAAGCGCCACCAGGACGTGGGCAAGCCCCTCAATCATCTCTTGCGAGGGTCCCACAGGCCCTGCTGACACCACGTGGGCTGGCCCCATTGCCACCACGTGCGCAGGTCTCGCCAGCACAAGTGCTGCAACCGTCGCCGCCACCTCCACCTCCGCCTCGCAGGCGGAGGGGAAGGTCAGCATCGAGTTCCTCGAGCAGCAGCAGTACCAGCTCATCGACTTCGAGCTCTTCCTCGGGTTCAGCTCGTCGCCATAAGCGCTTTCGCCGCAGACGCAACAAAAGAAGGGGGGGCAAACAAAAACGCCGCAACAATCAAAGGTTAGAGGAGCTGACCAGACAGGTATGTGAACTGCGTAGTCAATTATCCAGTAAGAATAACGATCATGAAGCGAGTCCTCTTGTCAACATTGAGGATGATTTTTCGGTTGATCCAAATGTCAGTGGCGAGCTTTATGAGGATATACCTGATGATTTAAATAAAGTGGAGCCTGTCATTAATTTTGACATAGAGATAAAGTTAAAAGAACCCGCGGTTCCCAAAGCGCCTGAGAAGTTTGTAAAATCCTTAAATGACATACAGCGTTTTAATACGCAGGAATGGTGCGAAGTTCGTTATACCGATACTCAAAAACTTTATAATCTTACTCCTGGATTTGTAGGGTTGGAAATGAATGGCCTTGCGGAATTTAGCGTATGCAGATAAGACCTTTGCATCCCTGACTTTTTGTGCATTAAAACAAAGTGAAGCTTTACAAATTAGCCTCCAAAGTCTTCTAACGTGGTTTCGTGATAGTGACAACCCGAGCTATGGAGATCTCAAGGAAAAAATTAATGAATTTTTTATTCAAGGGGAATTTCATAAAGTGTCAGGGAACTTGATGCAAATTATTTGCGGTCACCGCGCTGAGATAATACAAATGAGAAGAGATGGTATAATGAACTTTGTGCGTGACCCTCTTTTCAAATCTGCTTTGCGAAACATACCACCAACTTGCCAAAATGCTTTCAATGCAGAAAGTTTCACGACTTCGCTTGAGAAAGCTGGTGGAGTGAGAAAAGCTTTCTGGCCAATTAAATCGAGTAGCTCCGCTCCGCAAGCAGGAACAAGTAAGGCTGGAGAACAGAACCCTTCGTAAGGGTTTGTTTCTTATAATGGTCTCTCGCAGGGTACCAGAAATTCTGGCTCTAACAACAAAGTGCCCTCGCAGGGTGCTAACTTTTATCGTCCTTCGCAAGGACGTCAGAATAATGACCGCCGCGGAGGTGGTTCTTATAATAACAATTTTCGATCACAGCGCGCACAACAAAATAGAAGAACGAATTTTCGAAACAAATCTGGCCGTAAGCGCGCCAACTCACCCTCCGCTGGCAACCACGGAGGCAAAAAGAAAAGGTATTGACTCGATCCAGTTCCGAGCGGGTCAGTTAGCACATTATTACCGCCAGTGGGAAAGGCTGGGAGCTCCACTATATCTGCTTCGAATCATAAAAGGTTATCGCATACCCCTTTTCCAAAAACTACCATTAGTAATGCCGAGACTAGCACAGGGGGACTTCGATACTCCGGTGTCGGAAGACATGTCCAAAGCTATAGAGCAGATGAAGAGTCAGGGTGTGCTCGAACCAGTAGAGTTATCACCAAGCTTTGTATCAAAGGTCTTTCTCATTCCAAAAAGCGAAGGCTCTGTACGTCCAATTTTCAATCTAAAGGCTCTCAACAAGTATGTGCTGACAGACCCTTTCAATCTAATAAATGTATACCAATTACCGGATTTTCTTCAACCTCAGGACTGGCTGTGCAAAGTGGACATTTCCCAGGCTTATTTTCATTTGGGCGTAGCAGAGAGCTACAGGCGCTTTCTAAGACTAATTTACAAAGGGGAAATCTTGGAAATGACATGCCTACCATTCGGTCTCAGCACGGTACCAAAAACCTTCGCCTCTCTGACCAATTGGATCGCTCATTTACTCCGAAACCTAGGGGTTCGGATAATCGTCTTCTTAGACGATTTTTTTTGTTGGCTCATCAGGACAGAACAACTCTGTGCGACCACGTGAGCATGTTACTCAGTTATCTAGAACGACTAGGATAGCTGGTCAATCTCAAAAAGTCACAAACGACCCCACAAAAGAGTTTAGTGTACTTAGGCTTGAGATGGAATCCCTGGGAAAACAAAAAGTCTCTTCCTCAAGAGAAGGTAACTGCACTTCGATCCAAAGTGTCAAAAATACTGCAGCGAAACAAAACCACCATACATGTCTTACGCAGTTTAGTGGGTTTCTTCAATTTTGCAAGTTTTGTTGTCCCAAGGGGCAGACTGAACTACCGAGCATTGTTACTATTCCTGAACTCGAGGCTCAAAGAACCATCGAGAAAGCTCCATCATCTTCCACAGGATGTCCAAATAGACAATATTCCTATGTCAGGAACGTGGACCTTATCGGAAGAACATTTTCATTGCAATATGAAGGAAATGCTGGCAGTGCTAAAAGTATTAGAAGATCGTTGTCATTTCCTCCAACAGAGCACAGTTCTTGTACAAAGCGACGACAAAACCGTAGTCTCCTACTTACGGAACGAGGGGGGAACAAAATCTCTTTCATTACTGCAGCTCACTCACGATGTGTTTCAAATATTGGATCGATATCGGATTCATTTAACTCCATTTCATCTTCCCGGCAAATACAATTGCCATGCCGATCATCTCTCTCGAAACCTACGTCCCCCAGAATGGCATCTGTTACCCCAGTGCACAGAGATGTTATTTGCGAAGTTCGGGGTTCCCCTCATAGACCTGTTTGCTTCAGACACAGCACATGTTGTAGAGAATTATGTGACACTAGACTTACACGACCAACAAGCAATGTTTCACGATGCTTTTTCCCTGACGTGGAATTTTCAATTGGCATGGATGTTTCCACCACCATACCTAATACCCAGAGTGTTAGCTCATCTGAACCAGGCACAAGGAATTTATTTGCTGGTGGTACCTCGCTGGGAACGGGTATTTTGGCGAGCAGACCTGAAAGCCAGGGCGTTAGCAGCCCCGTTCACGATTTACAACCTCGAGTGTCACCTAATAGACACCTCGACAGGGCTAGCCCCGCGGGATGTTCGCAACATGACACTAGAGGTGTGGATATGTGGGGGTGGTCAAAAAAAAAACATCATGGAGTGGAATGAGGAACAAATTACATTACTAAAATGTTCCTAGCGCACATCTACTATCAAAACGTACAAAGTGGCATGGGCTCGATGGTTACAATGGTCGCAGAGTCATGAAATTGATCCTTTCAAACCCACTGGGTCAGTTGTTGCAAAATATTTAGCTGATTTGCATCTAATACACAATTTGTCGTATAATACAATTTTGTTGCACAAATCAGTCGTTTCTACTTTATGCGATGCAGATATTTCTGGTCAAATAAGTTCGCATACTTTAGTTAAACACGTTTTAAAGTCCATCGCATTAAAGAAACCTGTACCCCGTAAGATTCCCATTTGGAATATAGATACAGTTGTCGCGTATCTTCGGAACTTGTCTACTGAGACAGATAATAGCGAATTCTTGGCATCTAGAATAACTGCTATCTTATTGTTACTTTGTTCTGGTAGGCGTGTTCATGACTTAACCCTTCTACATATTGATGCAGACCATTATATTGAAAACTCTTCCAGTGTGACATTTTGGCCAGTTTTTGGTTCTAAGACTGACTCAGCTGACCATAGACAATCAGTTTGGAAATTGTCCACGAATGCAGCAGATAAGAATCTCGATCCTGTTTATTGGATCAAGCGAACTATACACCTATTAAAAGAGAGGCGTGATTTAGCGGCATGCACTAATTTGTTTATCAGTAGTACTAGAGGTCCACCAAAGGCGGCCTCTAGAACAATAATTGCTGGCTGGGTAAAAACAATTTTGAGAGAGGCCGGTGTTCCTGCAACACCTGGGAGTGTGCGCTCAGCTGTGGCGTCCAAAAATTGGTCAGAAAATTTCCCTCTTGACGATATATTATCTAGAGGGAACTGGAGGTCTAGTAATACTTTTAATCGTTTCTATAGACGGCAGGTCATGCCAAACGTATCAAATAATAGTATCTCTAACTTATTTGAACCTATGCAGTAGGTAATTATATTTGATTTCCTATGGGTTTATGAAATTGTGTATAGTTAATTATTATCAAGATAGTTGTGCTCCCTACAGTTATGTTTGTTTTTCAATTATTGTTGTTATTGAAGATGTACCTTTGCTTCATGCTTAATTATTTAATATGTTACCAAAATCATATTTGGTTGAATATTGATACTGATTATGTAATCTTGTGCTTGCCTATTTAAAATTAATATTTATGAAATACAATATTTTTGCTCATTATACTATTGTTATTTTTCGTTATAACAAACACCAACAATTCGCTCATATATATACTTTTCTTATCCATTAGTCCCTTTCTTACATGCTACTTCACATTGGCATCCTCCTCCACCAGGCGATAACAAACACGTCTCAATCTATTAAGCTTCGAATAACGGTCAAGGGATTTAATAGAGGCGTTTTACCTACCAATAAAACGCTTATTAAATTACTTACCTTATTCGAAGCTTAATAGGGTAATTTCTGCCTGTTGTTTTTCGACGCAATGAAGTACAAGGCGCGAGCGTTTTCTTACGCGCCTCTGCCTCGTGGAGGAAGGAGGATAAACCGGACATGATACCATCATGATACCGTCATGATACCATGACGGAGCCCCTTGGGTGAAAAGAAAAGGGAAAAAGCGCGGGAAACTAGAAGTGCCTATCTCAATCTATTAAGCTTCGAATAAGGTAAGTAATTTAATAAGCGTTTTATTGGTAGGTAAAACGCCTCTATTATACGTATTCTTTCGCAATCTATGCTCCTATCTTATCCACTAATAATAAATTAGTACAGGGCTCAACTTTTTTACCCATACTCCTAATTCTTTTAAATAAGTAGCTTTTTTGTTAAAGACCAGAATATTGGTTAGAGATTATTGAGTGTCTTTCTAATCAATTATTTTTTATAATTAATTTGATTTTCATTAAAACTAGGGGGTAACTTAGTAGACAACACCGTTTTTCCATAGTAACCCCGGGACAAACTTGTTTACTTGAGTTACGTACATTGACCTCTCATAAACAACTAGACTCACAATTTCGCTCAAAAAGTGTCCGCGATGCATTTTGTCACCACTATGGGGTGAAAAATTCGAATGACGATTTCGTACAACTGACATTGCGTCTTAAGGTGGTAACGGAGGATCTCGGTGCAAAATGCACATCATAATATTGTTTTCCTTACTTTTGAAATGAATATGTTTTATATCAATTCGCGCAAACTGCTTGTTAATAGTTAGGTGATCACATGAAAATTATTCAATTTTATGCGTTACATTTTAGCTACATTACATTACAACTGTAAACACGCTTATAAGTTTGTTAATGTAATGTAAACAAAATGTAATACATTAGAGTACGTAATGTTTTGTGAAGACTTTATTATTAATAAACTATTTCCGCAAGTTGCTTTAAAACACATTTATTGCATAATTTTTATTCAAAAGTAAGGAAAACAATATTATGATGTGTAATTTGGTTGAAGCATTTTTGCTACCATGCACGTCGCACGTTCGGACGTTTTCTGACGAACTTTTCTTAGAGACTGTGTGTCTTGTTGTTTGATGAGAGGTCAATGGTTACGTACCATAAAATTTTCAAGAACTATTTTTTTTTAAATTGTTGCTCTATTAATCTAGTAAGCGAACAAAGCCATTTTCGGAAAGAAAGAGCGAAATTGTGAATTTTGTTGTATGATTACTGGCAATGATCCAGAAAGTAGTGCAGGTAAAAAAGTTGACTGACCCAAAAAAGTCGTGTCTGTACATTGAATATTATTGCGTGATTTAAAATGAAATGGGTTATTTGTATTGTACTGAGGCCAAAACCACAATTAATAACACATGTCACTTAAACTTTTGGGAAATTGTTAATTTATAGTCTGTCAAAAAAGTGTTGAAATAAATATTGAAGAAACTATTTTTCTTTCGCCTTTCAAACAAATAAGTACAAAATCTGTTAATTCGAGTTAACCGCGTTTTTATTTCATAAATATATTACCTAAATTATACTACTTGAACGTATAAAGGCCAAAAAAGTTCATTAAAGTTTCGTTTTCATTTCAACACTTTTTTGACAGACTATAGACAACTTTTTTACTATTTTATTATTATAAAATAAATAAATGTATATTTTACTATTTTTGAGCCTTTATTAACAATATTTTTATTGAAAAACACAAAAACGAAATATATATATACTACAATTTTCGATATATTTCGGCCCACGGTATGGGGCCGTCATCATCGACTGATGACGGCCCCATACCGTGGGCCGAATACAATACATCGTTTTTTTTTTTGTTTTTCCATAAAGATATTATTGTTTGTATAGATATAGATGAAACGAGTTAATTAAACCCAAGGTGCTGTTTTAACTGTCAAAGAGACCAAAAAATAAAAAATTCACCAACTTTAGTAATAGTTATTCATATTTACATTATTTTTTGTAAAATATATAAACATAATACGTTTAATAAATTATGTCTCATCGAAGTGGAATACCGTGTAAAGCTATTGACCCCTCTCTCATAGATCTTACGGAAGATATCTTTGACTCATAAAAACGTCTTAATCACTAAAAGAATATTGAGCTCCAAAGATGCGGACATTAGGGTGATTGCACCAATAGTTGGTCTTATTTTGAACCGTTACAATAAAAATTTAAATAACTACTGACTTTTAAGTGCTAGACAATTATAAAGCTGAAATAAACATAAATATAATTAAATTTCGTTGAATTTACGGGCCGAAAAATTATGGATAAAACTATAAAACAAATTAGTTTTAAGATATATAAGGTGACATTAATTTTTACAGCCAAACTAATTTGAAAACTTGGTGTGAAGATTCGATTATCCCTTTTGGTTAAAACGATTCTTTTTCTGTTTCCTACCTAGCCCTGAGTCAGTACTATTTAAATTTTATTTTTAAATTTCGTAATAAACGTTATTTATCCGTTGTACTTACTTATTATAATCGTAGTGACCCTGGTCAACACATAGGCTATAAGGTCTGTTCATAAAATAACGCCCAAGCCGAAAACGGGGCTAAGATTAAGTAAACGCTTTTAACTCAAGAATCACTCAACAGATTTGGATCCGGTTTTCTTATTATCATTGTAGTGACCCCGGTCAACACGTAAAGTATAAAGGCTGTTCATTAAATAACGCCCAAGCCGAAAACGGGCAAATATTGAAAAAGCTAGTCCTTAATAAACGCTCGCGAAAAACACACTCTCTCACACCGTTAATTTTTTTTTCTCTTTCTGTGAAGCCGAAAACACACGCAACTACCCCACGTCAAGTCAATCCGCGCCCACCCCACCGCGCAGCGTGATGTTACATTCTACAGATGACATGACATTATATTAATATTAATTTTTAGGGTTCCGTAACCGAATGGTGCCAAACGGGACCCTATTACTTAGCCTTCGCTATCTGTCTGTCTGTTTGTCTGTCTGTCTGTCACAGGGGTCTACAGCTTCAACCGTAATAGGCAGACAGTAGAAATTTTCACAGGATACATAATATATTGCTATGGGGACTAATAAAAAATATATGAAACACAAAGGCTGTCCCCATACATTTGTATTTGTATACAAGAAACCTTGAAAAAATGCTATTGTATATTATATTATAGCGGCTTTTTTGACGCCCTTATAGCAACTATGCATGAAAAACCCCCCTCTCAACAGCTGTGATTTAGTTTGTCTGGTGCTGGGCCCATCGGTATTGAAAACAGACTAAATTCTGTCAGAAAGGGGCTTTCCACACAAAGGGGTTCTTAACTACTAACAAGGGGGTCTCCAAAACAAGGAAACTTATATACTAAATTCCGTCGAACGGATAAAAGGTTCAAAGACTCACATTCAGATGCACCCTTACTTCTTGAACGGGACTTCTGTGCTGGATGCAGGCCACCAGACTCAATCTTGGTTCATGGGCAGACAGCGTTCTCCTTTCGTCGGTTTGGCGCGTCGCAGATCTCCGGCAAACTACCAGCTCAACCAGTAGTTTTCGGATGCAATGAGCTAAACACAAACCACTAACCCTGGCATGCCACCCGAGAAAAAATAACACTTATTTTGAAACGTGGAAATGGAAATCCGTTCGCATCACTTCCCACCGCCAATAATAGTTCTCGAAACTCTTCGAACACACAACTCAGATCTTAATCAATACTTATTAATTAGATTATTTCGCTTTTCCAGTTTATTTCCTTGAAATATTTATCAATCTTTTCAACACTGGTTGACATGAAACACGTAAATCTCCTTGAGAGCAAAAATATATGACAGCTTACCGGAAAACAACAAGTTTGACCCTTTTCTTTTACAACTCGTGTTGCCATATCAAAGAAATGAAGTGTCTGACACATACATGTGCGTTTCGAACGCTTTTAAACCGAACAAACTATGTTGTTGTTTCTTATCATGTTTTTAGTTCCATACCCTTATTGTGTGGTGGTACGGAACCCTTAGTGCGCGTGTCCGACTCGGACTTGGCCAAATTATTAATGTTTAGACCAGAGACAAAAGATGGTTGTAAATGTAATTGGTCGTTATTATTAGAGTTTCGGACCGCTCGGTGCGACGTTTTAGTGGTTAAATAAACGGTGACGTTTATACAGGGGGACTTTCGTTTATGTAGCCAAATTCATACTGGAGACTCGGTAAGTGGCCAAGACCAAGTTTCAATGACTCTTTTTGGGAAATACGAAAAATATTTTTTGTACCTCTATACTATACATACGTTAGTCTTAATTTTATTTTGCGTACTCAACAGTCCAGACACGGAAACACCTCTGACACCCCGTCGGGGATTTATGTCGTGACAATGTGAAGAATCTTGAAAGGGTTGCATGCCACTATACAATACGTGTAAGGAACATGATAAATAAGAACAATATAGACGCCATAGCAACGCCAAGGCGTCAAAAAAGCCGCTAAAACGATAGCGCCTGTCAAATAATTCAGCATACTTAGAGTACGGAACCCTAATTTTTATTATCTGTTGTTCTACTTTAAAGTATGTATAAAAATCTGATCTGAAACTTGTTAGTATTACCGTCTTTAAGATAGATCTGGAACAAATAATATTAAAAAAAAACATGTCTAAAAAAAATTGTCGTTGTAGAAGCCATAGTTATACGTAGTATATGAAAATTTCAACTGGCTACCTATTACGGCTAACATAGTTGATGCTTGTGATTGTTGGCACTTGGTGGAAATTAATACACATTATGTTTATTTATAACTCATGTACTTATCCACAATATACTTATATTAAATATTATACCCAACCGGTTTCGCTATTCAGCATTCTCAAGGGCTTAACTACAATATTTATTTAATTACATTTTCAGAATCTACAAATAAAATACGTGCAATAAAATAACAAACATAACAAACATTACATATTTTATTGCACGTATTTTTATTTGTAGATTCTGAAAATGTAATTAAATAAATATTGTAGTTAAGCCCTTGAGAATGCTGAATAGCGAAACCAGTTGGGTATAATAATTAATATAAGTATATTGTGGATAAGTACATGAGTTATAAATAAACATAATGTAATATTACGGCTAACGCTGTAGACCTCTGTGACAGACGTACGGACGGACAGACAGACAGACAAACAGACATACAGACAGGGGAGGCTTAGTAATAGGGTCCCGCTTTATTCGGGTATGGGACCCTAAAATTCTTCAAAGCATCGGTTTTGTTAGTACCAGCCAAGTTCCAGCAGAAAGAATCACCGGATATGGTCTCCTGTCAATCTATCACACGCAGGCGAGGCCGATAATAAAATGGAAATTAACTTAAAATTAATTAAAATCTTCGAAGCCTTGCGAAAGCTCATATCAAAATTGCTCAGTCCGAAGCTTTAATTATTAAAATAACGCATGAAGCTTACGTAGGGATGGGAAAGTGAGCATGAAATGTTTTGATATCGATGATTTTTGTGTGTACACGTTTGTTTTGTTCGTACTGCATCATAATTATCGCCCCTATCAACTGGATTAGCTGGTAGACATCTATTTCAGAGATAGCCCTTTTAGTTGCAGAAACTCTAAAATTGCTGTTGTTTACAATATTTTGTGTGCAGTGTAAGGTAATGAATATGAAATAGTTGTATTATTTATCAAAAGCTGTCTTCTTCATTTAATAAATTATTTTTATTAAAGCAGTATTGTTTTGAATTAAGTGAATTTGGTTTAAAATAATTATTCCGGATTTCCTAACATAAGTATTTTTACCAGTTCTTTTCCAGCAGGCCTAACATGGTTGCCACTTTAACACCATTTTAAACACAATTTGAATGTAAATGTATGGAATTTACTGTCAAATCGTGTTTAAAAATGGTGTTTAAATGGCACCATGCTAGGCCTCCATCCATCCATCCCTCCATCAGCCTGTTTCGTCTACTGCTGGACATAGGCCTTTCCAAGATTTCGCCACTCTTAGCGGTCCTCCTGGAAGAAATGCCCATACTCACACACGCTGGGCAGGTGGGTTGGTGAGCGTGGTGCCGAAACTCTTGCACCAGTGACGCCGCAGCCCGTCACCAGTCTGTTTTATATAAGGCTCGGCAATTGGGGATGGATAAACCGCCATCCATCGGTCTCAGGCAATGGTGGGCCGCCTGGTTTTGCCTGAGAGCTGTTCTCTTACTCTCCCCAGAATAACTTCGGGAGGATTTGCGAGTAAGATGGTGGTACCTCCACAGTCGAGCCCGGCATCACCTATTAGGCCTCCAGTTGGGAATATTTTTTAAACACTATACTTTTGTATTTTCACACATAGGTATATACGTAAGATACCGGTCTTCATCGGGTAGAATACATATGCAGGTGTACTTGTGAGGTAGGTTATATTTTTGTTCCCAAATGATTACAATGTACAACTCAACAAGGAATATAATTCTAGTGCAGCGCACACTTTTTTTCATTAAAATCAAGTTGCCCAAACCTGTACCGAATAAACGTACTTAACAGATATCGATTTGTATCCTTAACTAACAGCAAGTCTAGTATTTAAAAATACGTTCATACTTGTTTATATCTACTACAAGGGAAGCGTCGAGAAACTCGAGATCGATAAAATTATGTCGATCATGCTAACCTCCCAACACTATCGTCGGGATCGATACGCAAAGCTGCCTGTCTGTTACTAGGGCTACAGACGACACACCTATGTGCTCTAAGACCGGGGGTACACCTAGACATATTCCTTCATTCAACAGTAACGTTCGACTGATTGGCCAATGAGTCAAAATGTCGAGCGCCGGAGATTTGCATATTCCATCCATCCATCAATCAGCCTGTTTCGTCCACTCTTGGCGGTCCTCCTGGAAGAAATGCCCATACTCACACACACGATGGGCAGGCGGGTTGGTGAGTGCGGTGCTGAAGCCCTTGCACCAGTGACGCCGCTGCCCATCACCAGTCTGATTTATATAAGGCCCGGCAATCGGGGATGATGATTGATCATATTTGTCTGTCTGTGGATTGGAACGTTTTAGCTAAACTACGTTATGAAATATGACATGCTGATTTAATCCAAAATTTTGTTTTAATTATTATGCCGTTTTCAAATTTATAAAGATTTAATTAATAACTAATAAACATGGTGGTAGGCAGTCACTGAAATGTATGAACATTTTTAGAAACAGAATTTCAATTTAAATCTTTTTGTCGCAGTAAACGAAACAAATCATTGTTTTTTTTAAATAAAGATTTGAACATGTACTCACGCACGCGTGTTTCCCAGGGCCGCGTTCATAAACTTGGGGTCGCAACACGGGTTCTAATGCCATCTCTGTCGCACGCTTTGCTAATTGTATACGCTATCCTGCTGTCAGTGTCAGAACCTGACGAAAGTGTTAATTTATGAACGGCTATCAGAGGGGTATGAAAAGACCACAAGATCCAAACTACTACACCAGAGACACCACTTTGGTTTTCACTAATACAAACTCTTTATTGTGGTAACTTTTGACTTCGTCATTCTCCATGTTAGTCGAAAGTATTTATCTTATCATGACCATAATAAACCTGTGGTTAAACTTATTAACTGTTTTCTCTAATTCTCTATGCGCAGGTTCAGAATTCGGTATTTTTTGTTTAGTTTTTGGACCATCCGCTTAGGCCTTGAATACAGGTATTTTAATGAATTATAGAATTGGAAATCGATGGAAATCTGTCTCATTAAAATTATAGTAAGTGGACATCATGAACATTTTAATTCAGACAGTTTTTATACTGGTACGGCGTGTAGCTTTTGCCTTTGTTTTCAACTTCAGAGTGTACATGAAATTATTAGTTAAGGATTTGTTTTTAATAGGTAAATTACTTCACAACTTTATATCTATGTAGCAGTTAAGAAAATTAGCTATAAGTTCTTTATGTACTTCTATGAAATAAATTCATTCATTCATTCATTTAATAAAATATAGACTCCCTTTTTTAAATGAATCCGTCTCTTTTTGTACCTCCTGGCACAGGTGAAAAAGTGAGTTCAATCCGTTATTAAAATATTAATAAATATCTCATTGGGAAAGAGTTAATCCCGATGTGTCCCCATCCTAATTACCAGGCAGCACGGCTCCGACAAATCTGCTCTTGCGAATTATTAATAACTAAGGTAAAGAGGGACTCTATTTTAAAACACCTTTCTCACACTTCTGGCTTAATATACACTGAAATTTTCACAATTTTCCTACTCAGCGTTATTTAGAATTCTAAAACTGAAAGTTTAATTTTATCTGTTCATTACTATATTGCTTTAGAGCGCCCCGTCGCTAATTTAACTTCATACAAAATTTGATAATCAATTAGAAAATGTTAGTTATACAGGTGTAAAAGCAAATGCAAGAATACTTTAAGGGTGTGTTAAAGATTTATAGGTAAAGATTTATTTGATTTATTTTTAAATAAACAAAAAATGTATCTCTAAATAAAGGACCAGTACCTCACAATAAGACAAGTTTCTTTATTCAAAATACACTAATCGCGTGGACACCCTCGCTGGTCGCTGGCCACTGATAACGTCGGTATGTGATCGAGCGGTGCGGCCTCAGATTGAGGCGCTGCACGATTTGGCAACAGGCGGCCATTGCATACCCCAGCGGCGATGCGCGGCGGCGGTCACGGATGAGGGGTGTGGGGTGCAACTAAGTAAGGCCGGATTTCGTTGATAAGAATGCGTCGCCATAGTTTGGAAAAATGATGGAATTTTTGGTGAAAATTCAAGGTGTACCTTTTTCTCATAATAATGACATCAGAATTGTGTATACTTTCATACCCTAAAGGGATTCTTGAGTTTGCATTTACACCCTGTATACTAAGTAATTAATTCATTTGAAACCACTTCTCATAGGTTATGTACAGGATAATCGAGAAAAAGCGGATAAACGCGAAAATCCAAGCAAATGCAAGGATCCAGATAATTGGATAAATGTCAAAAATAGGTGCGAAGACGAGCAAAGCAAAGCGGAGCTAGGTGGAGTGAGTTAGGTTTATATGTAAATAAATTCGGGGGCCGAGCGAAGCTCCGCCCGCATCGAAGAAATTTTCGTGGAAATAAGGAAAACAAAATAATATGTTTTTTTGAACGACTATATGCAACGGACACCATGTTTAAGCAAAGCGCTAATAAAGACCAATCAAATAAGCCTAAACTCTTAGGGTCTGCTGTTGTCCGTTAAGGAGATCCTATACCCATCTTACAGTCCCATCATCAGACCCTGGTCTCCATGTTTTACCAAAGTGCTAATAAAGACCAATCAAATGAGCCCAAACTCGAAGGGTCTGCTGTTGTCCGTTGAGGAGATCTTGTACCCATCTTCCAGTCCCATCATCAGACCCTGGTCACCATGTTATACCAGAGTGCTAATAAAGACCAATCAAATAAGCCCAAACTCGAAGTGTCTGCTGTTGTCCGTTGAGGAGATCCTGTACCCATCTTCCAGTCCCATCATCAGACCCTCCCTGGTCACCATGTTTTACCAAAGTGCCAAGAAGTGTGTCAGGATCGCTGTAGATGGAAATCTGTAGTCAGATTAAACTCATACAGTTTTCTCGTATGGGAAAAAATCAATACATAAACCTGGCTGTAATCACTTTTTCAAGCTAAATATTAGCAAGAGGTGTGTCCGGATCGTTGTAGATGTAAATCTGTACTCAAATTAAACTGATATAGTGTTCTCGCATGGGAAGAAATCATTACTTAAACCATAATATTTAATGTATCTCTGCTTAAACCTGGCTGTTGTTACTTTTTCAAGCTTAATATTAGCAAGAGGTGTGTCAGGATCCTTATAGATGGAAATCTTTAGTCAGATTAACTGGTTTCATCACGTATAACTAACCGTTTGGTCAAGGAACGCCGATAAAGCAGCTAAGCAGCGGTTTTTCTCCCGACATGGTTCACAAGTATTAAATTTTCAAACTGAAAACTTACTTTATTAAAATAAAATATAGCCTTTGTTACTCAGCAATAGTATAGCTTTTTATAAAAGAAAGAATTTTTAGAATCGGTTCAGTAGTTCCAAAGTTTACCTCAAACATACAAACAAACAAACAAACAAATCTTTCCTTTTTATATAATAGTGTAGATATAGTGTAGATGTAGATGTAGATAAGCTTACATATAATACTAAGGAATAATAAAAAAAACAGTTAACTGCAAAACAGTTTGCTTTCCAGCGCAGGATCAGGGTACGCGAGACTACAGATTTCCATTTGCTACGATCATGTCACACCTCTTTTGCTTCTTTTACATCCATCAATCTAGTCATCGAGCTCTTCTCTTCAATCCAATCATGTTTAATTTGCGCGTAAGATAAATGTAGCTCTAATATTTGAGTAATATCGACAGTTTTCGATATGGCGGTTAATTTTTCAACACCCCTTATTTATATGTTATATACGTTGACCAGGGTAACTACGATGATAATATAGAAAACCGCATCCAAATCAGTTAAGTTTTTCTCGAGTTAAAATAGAACATACAAACGTACAGACGAAGATTTCAATAATATAGTTTTGTCCTTAGTACTATTATAAAAACAAATAATAAAATGTAATTCAAAATTTCGTAAAAATATTCGGACACAACTTTTTGCTACTGTATTATCAGTACAGATAAGTTGGCCAGAATTTGGGAAAAGCACATGCATATAAAAATTGTTACAATCTTAGCTTCTTCCACCAATAATACCTATATGCAAAAAGCGCCTCCATACTTCGGTGAGGAGACTGGTTATACCGGATGTCATTACTTGAATTATTGACGAAGCCTCCGTAACTGCCATTGACGTATAAAAGGGATGAATACATCAAAAAGGCAGCTACGGTGATACAGGACTCTTTTGGCTTGAGGATTTTTTTCATTTATTATGTTATAATAATTTATTTATTAATAATAACTTTCATTATAGGAACTTACACATTATGCGATAGAGCAGTAAATACACTTATCACACTAATATTAGAAATGCGAAAGTTTGTGCATGTGTGTGTGTGTGAGAGGGTGTGTGTGTGTGTGTGTATGTTTGTTACTCTTTCACGCTGAAACGGCTGGATGGATTTGGATGAAATTCAGAATGAACATAGCTTATACCCTAACTTAACACATACGCTACTTATTATCCCGGAAAAAGCATGTTATTAATCCGAATAACACGCGGGCGGAGCCGCGGGCAAAGTCTATGCGAAAGCATAGCATAAGACAAGTATAAATACAAAAACAATATTCACAGACTAGCCTTTGTGAACTGCTCCGATTAATATGAGAACACATAAATTGCAACACTCTGTATCATACAGCGAACGAAAATAATTTGGCCAAGAGCGAGTTGGAATTGCGCGCAAAGGGTTCCGTAAAACCTCGCAATACAGGTGCGGAACCCTAAAAACATTATGGTAAATAACAGCAATATACATGCGAAGGCAACATCAAGGCTACAAAAAACAAGGCACTAAAATTGCAGAGCCCGACAAAAAATTTGGCACCGTCTGCGTACGGAACCCTTCTTTTTATTATTTTTTGTTTAGCGGTTTGTTTTTGTAGCCTTGATGTTGCTTTGGCATGTACATTGTTGTTTTTAGGGTTCCGCACCCGTATTGAGGGTTGGTACGGAACCCTTTGTGCGCGAGTCTGAATCGCAATTGGCCAAATTATTTTCATTCGCCGGTATGATACGTGTACATACACATATACTCGTAATTAAACCCTTTCTTAGAGACCCTAAGAAATAAAAGACACCTCTTTGGTCTGGCGGTTTGAACCCCTCGATCACTGACCCCAAAGTTGTAAGTTCAAATCTAATAAGAGCATATTTTTGTTGAAGGTTATTGTGGAAGTTAATTTTTCATGTTTTTGATGAATAGCAACCATAGATGGTGTTCAGAAACTAGCAACACCGGATGCGGCACTTTTTACTTTTTTAAATGTTTTTATTATGTGACGTATTACTTTTGTACACCTTGGCTGCGAGACACGCTACGCTTGTATATTTTATCAGTTGGAACTATTATAATTTAAATCCATACGACAAGGCAGTTTCCTTGAAGACCTACGCTATCAAACATGGACCTTCGAGCAGGATCATCAAAGTAGACGAATCAAAAGAAACTTCGAGCTGAGTCATCTATCATCCACGTAACAAAATTTGCAACGTCGTGATTCTACAGTCTGCATAAGTACCAAGACCAAAGTAAGGAAAATCAACGAGATCATCACATCAGATTGAAGCTATAAAGTGAGTCCGTTCCATCAAATATTTCCTTACCTATTACCCATTAATTGGCATTAATTAACATACAATTCAAAATTATTTCGAACCATTTTGGCGAACTTTATTCATACCTCATTAGCACAAAGCAGTACGAACCCAACAAAATACCACATCCATTGGATTTATACTCTGCCGATTTAATAAAAATGCATAGATTACAAACAACTTGTTTACGTTCTGCAAGATCGGTCTATTTATAGATCATAACAGGTGAGTGTGAATCTCAAAGTCATCGCCGCCATTACCGTCAACTTGACCGTGACGAAAACAACAGTTTTAACCAATTTGACTAGTTTTTCACGGAATTTCGTATTATTAGTGGTTAAATAGTAATTTATTTTAGTGATTATTGTTGAATATGGCAGGAGACAGTGAAAATCAAGCTTCAAAGGCGTTAACTTTAGCGCTGGACGAATTAATTAAAAGACGTGGTACTATAAAGGGACAATTGACGAAATTCATGGGTTATTTAGCTAATCTCAAGGGGCTAGCATTGACCGTCGCTCAGATAACTGAACTTCGTATGCGTATCAGTAGAATGGAAGAGTTATTTATCAAATTCGATGAGGTTCAGACGGAAATCGAGATGAAGTCGGAGGACATGCAGTTTGCTGCGTCAGATCGCGAGGAATTCGAAAATAACTACTATAGTATCGTGTCTAATGCCAAAGCCTTGTTGCCACCACATTCAAGGACACCATCAGTGATAGCTGATGGCAGTGATAGTGACTCCTCATCACACAATACGGTTATAGCGAGACGACGAGTGAAATGTAAGTTACCTACCATTTCTTTACCGAAATTTTCCGGGTTTTACAATACGTGGCTTGAATTTCATGACACGTTCAATAGTTTAGTTCACAATAATACTGAAATTGATGATGTAAACAAATTTCAGTATTTACGTGCTTCACTTGAGGGCAGTGCGGCTTCAGTTATTCAGTCTTTGGAAATATCAAACGGCAACTATGCTATAGCTTGGAAGCTAATTTGTGACAGATACAATAATAAAAGGCTGTTAGTAAGCAATCATGTTACTGCAATATTTAGCATCCAGCCAATTGCCAAAGAATCTGCTTTTGGTATTCGCAGCTTAGTTGACAATTTGAATAAAAACATCAGAGCTTTAGAATCATTGAAAGAGCCTACTATTCACTGGGACACACTTTTAATTCACATAGGCTCATCGAAGCTTGATAGTTTTACCCGTCGTCAGTGGGAGGAGCATTTAGTTACTTTAAGTGCAGTTACTTTTGAGAGCTTCCTTAACTTCCTCAGCCAACGTGCCATTGTCCTGGAAACAATGCAGCACAGCTGCTTGGAGCGGCGATCCGTGCCACCGCCGTCACCGAGCGACCCTGTAACGGGAGCCGGCTCCAAACAAGGTGCTTACAGGAGAGGACAGGAAAAAGGATTCGTGGCTACAGATTCAGAAAGGAAGAATGCTGTAAGTAACATCCCTACTTGTCCTAAATGTAAAGGTAAACACGGGCTGTATGACTGTTCGTTATACTTGGCTTTAACAAATCAAGAGCGAGCTGACGAACTGCCGAAATATAAAGTATGCAGAAACTGTTTGAAGCCAGGTCATTATTACGGATTTTGCAAAAAGGGTGTCTGCAAAATTTGCAACAAACGACACAACACGCTTATCCATTTAGAGCGAGCGTCATTTAATAATGAGACGAGCGAGCAAGGGACCGCGACTACCTCCGAGACTAAGGTTGCGTTATCAGCGCAGCACGCAGGTCGCGGACAGGTGCTGCTGTCCACCGCTCTCGTCAGAGTTTACGACAATAATAACGACGCTCATACCGCTCGCTGTCTGTTGGATAATGCTAGTACTGCATGTTTTATGAGCGAAACATTGTGCACAAAACTTAATTTACCATTAAATCATGTACAGAGTTGTGTTTCAGGCATAAATAGTCGTAATTCAAAATTAACAAAAACTTGCAAGGCTAAATTAGCATCACTAAACAGCAATTTTAATGTAGAAATTACTTATTACGTGTTACCAACAATTTCCACCTACTTACCATGTCATGAAGTGGATGTAGTTTCTCTGAATATTCCAGTAGATGTCGTTTTAGCTGATCCTAAGTTCTATCAACCAGCGCCCATCGATCTTTTACTCGGTGCTGAAGTCTTCTGGAACTTACTGGGTAGTGGCAAAATAGACCTGGGGCGAAACAAACCCAGCATTTATGAAACAAAGTTAGGCTGGCTAGTATCAGGTTATTGTCTAGGCCAACAACAAAATAGTCCTGTTAGTTGTAATTTCGCTAATGCCCACGATGATGTTCGCAATGAGCTCGCGAGATTTTGGCAACTGGATGAGGCCACAATCAAACCACCTTCAGCTTATTATACAAAAGAAGAACAAGCTTGCGAGCAACATTTTGTAAAAAATACAATACGTTTACCTAATGGTAGATTTTGTGTCAAACTTCCATTAAAACGTTCTGAGGATGTATTAGGTAACTCATACGAAAGAGCAAAACAATGTTTTCTCTCTATGGAGCGTAGGTTACAGCAAAATCCAACCTTAAAGACTATGTACATAAATTTTATGAAAAAATATGAGTCACTCGGAGACATGTCTAGGGTTAGTAATACATCTTTGCAGGGATATTTTCTTCCTCATCACGGCGTGCTGAGGATGAACAGTCTCACCACCAAGCTGAGAATTGTGTTCAATGCCAGTAGCTCCAGTAATTCAGGTATTTCGTTGAATCAAATACTCATGGTGGGGCCAACAATCCAGGATGATCTAGTGTCTATTTTGCTACGTTTTCTTACATTTCTACATTTGTCTTTTCTGCTGATGTGGAGAAACAGTATAGACGAGTAGTTGTGCACCCTGATGACAGACACTTGCAAAAGATAATCTGGCGGAGTGACCCTTCTCAACCCCTAGGTATTTATGAATTGAATACAGTTACATATAGGACAGCGAGTGCACCTTTTTTAGCCGTCAGATGTCTTAAGCAATTAGCCCTGGATTGTGAAAAATCCGAGTTTCAGTCTCAATCTGAGCTAGCTGAAGTAATCGCACACGACTTTTATGTTGATGATTTTATCTCAGGCTGTTTTGATGAAACATCTGCTTTCTGCATAATTTCAGGAGTTAGTGACATCTTACGAAGCGCCGGGATGAATCTTCGCAAGTGGCGATCGAATCAGCCGAGTCTACTTAGCGGTATCCACAGTGAGACTGAAGACCTCAACTTGGGTGGTTTGGACGATTCTAAGACCCTAGGTCTGGGATGGCGCTGTAAGTCAGACAATCTTTATTTTTCATTTGACCTAGATGAGGCATTAAAAGCTCGTGTCATAACAAAGCGACTCATACTGTCAACTATAGGCAAGTTATTCGACCCACTGGGACTACTAGCACCATGTGTAGTTCAGGCGAAAATATTGTTGCAAAAACTGTGGCTCAGTAAAGTTTCCTGGGATGATGAAATCCCATCGGATATACAAAAACAATGGAGAGAAATCATTCATTGTTTACCTTCTCTGAATACTCTCGAGATTCCGAGGCAGGTTACTGTCACAAACTTCAAAAACGTTGAGCTTCATGTATTTACAGACGCAAGTCTTGCAAGTTATGGTGCGTGTCTATATGTGAAGACTACAAACAGTGATGGGACATGCGTCAGGTTGTTATTAGCAAAAAGTCGAGTTGCACCAATTAAGCCCGTGACGATCCCAAGACTCGAGTTGTGTGGAGCCTTGGTTGGAGCCCAGCTGTATCAGAAAGCTCAAAGTGCCCTTCGGTTACCGGTCACAAAATGCGTTTTCTGGTCAGACTCGACTGTCGTGCTTGGTTGGCTTAAAATGTTGCCTAGTCAAATAAAACCTTTCGTGAAAAATCGTGTTTCAGATATTCTTGAAATTACCGGTGACTCATCCTGGCGACACGTTCCAACCAAATGCAACCCGGCTGATTATGTTTCACGTGGGTTAGACGCCTCAACTATCGTTAAAACAGACATGTGGTGGTGCGGTCCTGAATACTTAAGGTACTCATCTGATGCTTGGCCAAAAAACATAACAGAGTCACAGGAATCAACAGAAATTCAATCTGAAGTAGTGATGACTACTACTGTTGACGAAGCGCCACCAGCGCCACCTGGCTCTATGTTTGCCATTAATATGCAGCGATACTCAAAGTTTAACTTTCTGCAACGAGTCACTGCATACATGTTGCGTTTTTTAAACAATTACATAAAATTACAGTCCACTTCGAATACTAAAGCTGAAGTTTTTAAACTTCCTAGCACTAATTTACATCATACTACCCATCTTTCCACAGCTGAATTAGACAAAGCTTCTAAATTACTTTGTAAGTTATCTCAAATAGAAAGCTTTCAGTCATACGAGTTAGTGAAACGAGGCTGCCTTCCCAAAAAGGATCCCTTGAGTACATTGAACCCCTTTATCGACAGTGAGGGAGTCATGAGGGTTGGAGGCAGGCTACATAATTCAACATTTGATTATGACAAAAAACACCCCATCATTTTAGATGCAAAACATACTTTTACAAAGATGCTATTTACAAGAGAACATCTTCGTTTGTTGCATGCTGGTCCTCAAGCAATGTTGGCTTCTGTGCGACAAGCATTCTGGCCTATCCGTGGACGGAATCTGGCAAAACTTACCTATCGAAATTGTGTGGTATGTACACGGATGCACGGAGCTACCGTTACACCAATTATGGGTAACTTACCGAAACATAGGTTGAGTGCTGAGCACCCATTTCACGTTTGTGGAGTTGACTACGCTGGGCCTATAATGGCTGCTTCCAAAAAAGGACGAGGATGTCAACTTTTTAAAGTTTATATTGCGGTCTTCGTGTGTTTTGCCACTAAGGCCCTTCACTTAGAATTAGTTAGTCATCTGTCCACAGATGGCTTCATGTCGGTGTTACATCGGATTGTTGCGCGCAGGTCATTACCAGCTCACTTATACTGTGACAATGGGACGCAATTTGTCGGATTTGCTAACGATTTAAGACGATTTTTAAAACAATATTCGGTTCAGTTGTCTGAGCAAGCGGCAACCGAAAATATAAATGTCCATTTCGTCCCGCCATACTCACCCCATTTTTCAGGTCTTATGGAGGCGGGGGTTAAATCCACAAAGTACCATTTAATAAGAATTCTTGCCAATTGCCACTTAACCTTTGAGGAAATTTATACTGCTTTGTGTCAAATTGAGGCTATCTTAAATTCGCGTCCACTAACTCCCCTTTCATCTGACCCAAATGATTTTCTTCCCCTTACACCCGGCCATTTCCTTGTCGGGCGATCACTCACAGCTCTCCCTACTCCATCAGTCATCGACGAAGCTACGAGCAGACTCAACCGCTACCAAAGGATCGAGCAACTAAAACAGCACTTCTGGAGCCGATGGTACAAAGAATATGTATCGGAATTGCAGCTTAGATACAAGTGGAGGAAAAGCGAAGGCCAGTTAGAGAAGGATACGATGGTCTTAATCAAGGACTCGAATTTACCACCTATGAAGTGGAAACTCGGAAGAATAGAGTCAGTAATTCCTGGAACCGACGGTATTTGTCGAGTTGCTGACATCAGAACGTCAAGCGGAGTCGTCAGGCGCAACTTCAGCAAGATCTGTCCCCTACCTTCTAATGTATAAAGACTACTGTTGAAAGATGTTCTTTCAACGCTGGCGGGCATGTTCAGAAACTAGCAACACCGGATGCGGCACTTTTTACTTTTTTAAATGTTTTTATTATGTGACGTATTACTTTTGTACACCTTGGCTGCGAGACACGCTACGCTTGTATATTTTATCAGTTGGAACTATTATAATTTAAATCCATACGACAAGGCAGTTTCCTTGAAGACCTACGCTATCAAACAGATGGTAACCGACACTGAGTTACTTAATAGGCTCGCAGACTCGGACCACAGTATTTATACTATGCTCAGACTAACAATCCCTCGAGAATTTATGTCGAAAAGATGTTGTATGTATATTGCTTCAACAATTTTAAAAACAAGTAAAAATTTACCAATTTCAGTTCACACCTAAATTTACAGAGAAAAGTAAATTTTCGCGAGTTACTTAAAAGGGAAAGGCAACTCAAAGGGGACATAATTTGATTATTTTGCCCGAAACGGCACCAAGAAAAATATCACCCCCCCAAAGAGGTGAAGTAAACACGTAGTTGGGATCCCGACTAATTTGTTACCTTATTTGCTTTGAAAACATCGGACGGGTAACTGGGTTGCCAGCATAAGAATATACCCTTTTTAGGAAAGGTATTTTTTTCATGTGGCTTAATTATAACCACAGATATAGATCTAAATAGATGACGCAAGTGCATCAACCTCTATTAAAATCAAGCGTGTCACATTTTACAATGAAATTGGTTGACAGCGGTTTGAATCTTAGAAGGGATTGTAAGACTTAAGACATAATACATAAGAGTCAAAGTTGGAGGAGTCAATATCTGTGAAGGAAGAGCATTGCTCTCCCTTTTGGCGCGCAATTGGGCACGCGAAGTACATACACTCGCGGCATCTATTTGGATCTATATCTGTGATTATAACCGATAATGATTTGTGTGGACTCCAATGCTCATTACTTCAAATCATGTTTATGAAGTTGTTTTATAATCAGAATAACCAGTATGTCAGATTTATTTATCTCCTCTACCCACATTTGTTAATTCCATTTGAAAAGAAACACTGCTTAAATTCACTTATAATTGCCTGATGATCTCCTTTTCTGTATGAAACTTACAGGTATGAAAATTGAAAATTACAAAATAATAATGAAGTGGAACAGTGAGTCAAGTATTTTCTTTCGGAATTAATAATTAATATGAATCGTTTATTTTTAAAGAACGCTTTGCACTCAGGTTGCATAAATGTACGTATAGTCAACTAATAATAATACGTGAGTGAAAAACGATGCTTTAATAATAATAGTATGTTATTATATGTTATTAGAATTATAAGTTTTTTTAAATCTTAATATAGGCCGGATTTTTAACCACTGAAAAGCGTAGAGGAAAGGACTTATTTTTGGGAAAATACCATTTTATTTTTCTTACTTTAATCAAAGTTTAACTGATAAATTCAAAATTATTGAAGAAGACTTTTCCCTTAAATTTCCGTATGTCATTACTTCCCAGAATCAGATCCTTAAAAATTTTTTTTTTGTTGTAAATCAACGGGTTTGATCCTCGGCTAGATAACTTTATTAAAAATCTTATTCAGATTGAAAATTAAGTCACTAGCTTTATTGAACTCTATAGTTCAGAATCACTAGTAGAACACAAAACCGTAAGAAAAAGTTTTTTTTTCTATTTTTTTTTACTAAATTTCGAAAAAATGGCAAACCTACGCGATGGTTGCATGTGACTGACAATAGACCGTATATATTTCCGGCGGTAAATAATGCACACAGCTAGGCTATGTACACATAGGTTTTGTAGAGCGTCGTCTCTGTCACCGGAGTATTAGTGCTTCTTTGACGGTTGATATCTTTTTTTAAAAATATGAATCATGACAAAAGTAACAAAACATATATTTTTTGTTTAGTTCGAACAGTTTCCTTTGTTAAAGCTAGAGGTTTCATTTTCAAGTTTAGTTTTCATGAATATCGGTTCTAGGACTCATTTTAAGCATTTTTCGCTATTCCCTAGTTCCACGCCCACTTGGAAACTATCCCCGTATATACACGCTTTTACGATACAAAGGTTTTTTATTTATTATATACATAATTTTAATTAAAAAATTATAATTATATGAGCTAAAAATATGTTTGCAAAAGCTTCCAATTTTCTTTAACTTTAAAATTATCTTATTTATTTTTATTTGTTTTTTCTCGTATTTTGGCGGGAAAATTGTTAAAAGAGAGTTTTGAAAAAAAAAAATCTAATATAGGTATTTTCTATCACTGTTTCCAATTTCATGCAAAAATTAAACCTCAATTAACCAAGTTAGGCAATGTAAAAGGGTCGTTCGAAGTTGTGCAGTTGACATTATACCGACCCTTAGAGAACGTCCTCGAAAGCGCACAAGTAAAACTGGATTTTTTTGCTATGGCAACCCCGGGAAAAGCACTCGTCCGTCTGCAGCAAAGTGCATTTAGCAAACAGGGGAGAGGGGGTGGTCTTTGTGGAGGGTAGACAGTCTTGATGCGATATTTTATTATTGTGCTACCTTTTGAATTTGTCTGCATGTCAAACCAAGTATTTTCCTGGGGCTTACTTTGGCGTTTCTCAAATAATACAGATAACATTTACCTATAGTTGCAGTTTTAAAAAATAATCATTTGCTGCATCATATTTGTACCGTTTTGGCTATAAAAAACGTAAAAATATTAAAAACATAAAAGATTTTTAATATTGATATGGTCACTATAAGATGTTGTTAGGTTAGCTAATTATGTAATAACTTAAGACAGATGGTCCCTTAAGTAGGAACTCAATAAATTAATCGACTTGGATTTACATGGATCTCACAACTTTTTATGGTAGAAGAACTAAGTTGCGAGACTTGTTTTTTTTACAAGTTTTGTTTTTGATGGCGTCTCATTTCTTTTTGTAGATAGTCCTACTTTTTTTTCTTTTCCGGTACTTCTACTTACAACTAAAAATATAACTTTGTAATCCTATATATTTATATAAGATTTCAAAGTTATTTATGCAGTTGGTGTATCTAGAGCACTGGACCGAAATTGCAAAATAATTTAGTTTTTCCTTGATTTATACACTAAACACTAATTGTATTCCAAATTTGGAGCTTCTATGTCTGCTAGAAGTACCTTAGAGTTTTGATGATCGGTCAGTCAGTCAGTGAGTGAGTGACAAAATTGAGAAACTTTGACTAGTTATAATTCTTAAACTACTGGTTCAAATTGAATGAAATTTGAGATATACCGTTTTTATACAACGCCTGCTTGGTTACTGAAAATTCAGGCTTCTAGTTTTATCCACAACGAAGTTATAGGGGGTCGAAAGTGGCCTGAACTGCTTTGAGAAAAGGATGGTACGGCGTGCCGCTTTTTAGCTCGACTTGGCGGGGGCACTGCCGTGCCCCCAGATTTAGAATTCCTCTACTAATTGAGTCGAGGTTGTTATTGAACAAGTATAATACAGGCAGATTACTTTTTTCGAATTCCTCATTTCTACACCAGACGCTTCACATTCATATACAGTACTAGCCTTTGTCCGTGGCTCCGCCCGCGTTTATTCAATATCTACCCCGTTTTCGGCTTGGGCGTTATTTTTTCAACCCCACTTCGGTGTATCAACCCCTTAGAGCCTATATGTTGACCAGGGTCACTACGATGATATCACATCATCACACTTATTATAAATGCGAAAGTTTGTGTGTGTGTGTGTGTGTATGTTTGTTACTCTTTCACGCTGAAACGGCTGGACGGATTTAGATGAAATTTAGAATGGATATAGCTTATACCCTAACTTAACACGTAGGCTACTTTTTATCCCGGAAAAAAGCATGTCCTTAAACCGAATAACAGGCGGGCGGAGCCGCGGACAAAAGCTAGTAATAAAATAAAAGCATATCCAAATCCGTTGAACGGTTCTCGAATTAAATCTGAATAATACATACAGACAGACAGACAAAATTCTAAAAATTTGGTTTTGACCCCAGTACAATCCTAATAAAATACTTACATAACCCATTTTATTTAAAATTTCACGAAAATACCCAGTATTCAGACATGATATTTTTACTACCTTACATTATTATAGATATATTAGATATTATTACGTATTTTTGTTTTTAGTTATTTGTTATTCATGATCGCAAAAAAACTAAAACACCTCGTAAGGGAATGAGCTGCCATCACTGATACATTATTATTATATCAATGACCGCTATTGATTCTTTGCACTGTGGCTGAGTAAAGAAGCTATATAAGACGTATCAACTTAAATTATTAAGGTTGTACACTCAAGAACACGCCAAGCTATAAGTACACATTGGACTTTGTATCTTATATCCTTCACTATTATGGCTAATGTCGTATGTCCAACTTAACATGCTCTTGTCTGTACTTTAGATAAAACCCGCTGCTATTTGAACCTAAAATTAGCTGTACTCTTAAGGTTCCGTATAAGGCTGGACGCCCAACTTCAAATGAGTATATCACATCGTGTAACTTGGTTAATCGGTATAGTAAAAATAATATAAACTAAACTATAGGGCTGATACACTCATCTTAGAAAAAATCCAAAATCTTTATGTTAGCTTGATAGAAATAAATTACAAAGTTACCACTAAATTTCATGTTTTTCGAGTTTTAAAGGACCTTCCTTCAATCACACAGCCTTGAAATTTATATTAAAAATAAGTTAACAAATGACATCGTCAGCTCGTCTGAGAATATTTTAAAAATTTCATCTAGACGCAGAGTTATTAAACAAAAACGCATGTTTTTGTGGGCGCGTGTTTCTTGGTGGTCATAACAGCCACGGCTGAGAGCGCGCTATTTTAAACTAAAAGGAAACGACGTAGAGTTCAGTTCTGATTGATGCAGCATGAGGTGCTTAATCTGACCTTATATAGCCTAAGCCCATAAACCCTCCCGTCAAAACAACCGAAGATTCTAAGCGAGGATAGCGCAGCAATATGCCTACAAAACGGCCTATAATACGACATGATCTGCAGATAGCAAGCCAGATAGATCCAATGGGACGGCTCTAAAATATTCCATGAGCAGAGAGGTAAGGAGCATTATTTTTGTTGGAAATAAATTTTCAAGAATTTCCATAGGAGATAGGTGGAGCGTGCTGTAGGGTGACCATGGGCTATGAGTTGCGAGAACTCGTATTAAACATAAGGTGACTTTCGTTTATGTAGCCAAATTAATACTGGAGATTCGGTAAGTGGCCAGGACGAAGGTTCAATTACCCTTTATGTGAGGTGCGCAAAATAAAATTTGACTTCCTATACTGAGTCGAGACTGTTCTTCAACAGTATAGATGCACAAAAATAAATTCGTATTTCGCAAACAGGGTCATTGAACCTTGGTCCCGACTACTTACTAAGTCTCCAGTATGAATTTAGCTATATAAACAACTCGTATCAGACAATAAACATTATTTTAAAACCTACCTAAATTGCGTGTATCGAAACGTTACTTTAAGAGGATAGTCCCCGCAAAACCGTAGTTTATTCTGCCTGGTTTGAAGAATCTGGCAATACTACAATCATGTCAAAAAACATTATTGTGATTGTGACAGAATCTTCTGAAGTTATACCAATAAAAAGAAAAAAAAACCGGCCAAGTGCATGTTGGGCCACGCGCAATGTAGGGTTCCTTAGTTGCCCGGTACATGTAAGTTGGTCTACTAATACAGACCGCGCCAAACTTCTGGTCCCATACATTATAGGGGGCCAAAAGTTTGGCGCGACCTGTACTCGTAAACCTGTAAAGCCTACTTAGCTGTAATAGTTTTCTTTTTAAATTTTTTATACTACTTCTGTGAATTTTTTCACATTTCTATGAACAACCGTTTAGCCGGCAGGGAAGGGGGGACGCTCCACACTAACTAAAAATTTCACTTTAAGTAAAGCTTAATATTTCGCCAACGGATTCCTAAATCGAAAAATAGTTTTTACACACCCACAATTTTTTTTGAACGGCCTATCTAACGATACCCCACACCATGGGATAGACGAGAAAAAAAAAATCATCCCCAGTTTACGTGTATGAGAGGTACCCTTAAAACATTTTTTTTCTAGATTTTATTTTACCATTTTGTCGGCGTGATTAATATTTATATTCATACCAAATTACAGCTTTCTAGTACTAATAGTCTCTGCGCTAAGCCGCGGACAGACAGACAGACGGACAAACGGACAGACGGACAGACGGACATGGCGAAACTATAAGGATTAACCATACACAAGGATTTTGAGTATACGGGAAAATCCGCAGTGGACCTAACAAATGGACCTCTTCAAGGACGTCCCCATGGAGGGTTGGGAATTTTGTGGAAAAAAAGACTCTTTGAGTCCGTGTGTGTGCTTAACTGCGACAGTGTAAGAATAAACGGTATTAAAGCTGTTGTGGGTGGCCGTTCTATTCTAATCCTTAATGTTTATATGCCTACGGATAAGGATGACGACAGCAACCTGCCAGAGTTCACAACGTGTATGGGTGAAATTAGTGGTGCGGTCGAAAATAGTGATGTGGATGCAGTGTACGTACTCGGAGATTTTAATGCTCATCCCGGAAAAACTTTTTGTGATGAGCTTGTAAGCTTTTTTTCCGAGCAAGAATGGGTATGCGCGGACTTTGAGAAACTGGGTATGTACTCTGATAATTATACATTTAGGAGTGAATCTCATGTGAATAGTACAAGTTGGTTAGATCATTGTTTGGTCACCAAATCTGCGTGGGAGACAGTAACAAAAGTAACAATACACTATGACGTTTTCTGGTCCGACCATTTCCCACTTATAGTACAATGTGATTTGAAAGCAATTAGAGCAAAGGCAATATGTAGTGAGATTAAGCGTAACGGGGCTGTTTGGGGCGAGAGACTGCCGGCTCAGATAAGTTATTACCATGAACTCTGTAATAAGGAATTTCGAAAAGTTAACCTTCCGGACGAGTTTAGATCTTGTTGTGATAAGCCGTGTAGCAATCTTTCTCACCACAGCATCATTGATAAAATGTATAAAAATATAGTGGGAATACTAACAAAAGCTGCGGTGAGCAGAAACATTGCGAAAATCAAAAGGAAATATAGACATGTGACCGGCTGGAATAAGCACGTAAGTGAGGCTCACAGGGAGGCCAGATCTAACTTTCATCTTTGGGTACTGTACGGAAAACCTAGTACTGGGCCAATACATCAAGCAATGGTTGACAGTCGAAAAGTGTTTAAGGTTAAGCTTAAATGGTGTCAAAATAACGAAGAACAGATTAAAATGGACATTATTGCAACACATAGGGCCAATAATGATTTTAAAAAGTTCTGGAAGAACACAAATAAGCTTAACATTAAACCTGGACTTCCGGTGAGTGTCGCGGGTGCTAGTGAGCATAAAAATATAGCAGATATGTTTAAAAATCATTTTAGGGTTGAATCTCCATTAGGACCATCCAGTTCAAATGTAAATAATTATTCTAGGACTAAAGTGGACATCTGTGAGCAGCGGGAAATCATTCGTTTCTCCGCAAAAGAACTGAAATCTGTTATTCAGAAAATGGTAAGGGGTAAGTCCCCCGGCCACGACGGACTAAGCATTGAACACCTACAGTTTGCAGGTGTCCACTTGCCTCGAGTACTATCTTTGTTTTATTCGTTGTGTGTTGTTCACTCTTACCTACCTGCAGATATGATGAAGACTATTGTTGTGCCAGTAATCAAAAATAGAAACGGCGATATTTCTGATAAAAATAATTATCGACCCACCTCGTTAGCTACGATCATGGCGAAAGTCTTGGACAGATTATTGGATGCTAGATTGGGTCCCGTCCTAAAGCTGCATGATGCGCAGTTTGGATTCAGACCTGGTCTATCGACAGAGAGTGCCATATTAAGCCTTAAGCACACAGTTAAATATTATACTGATCGAAAAACTCCCGTATATGCATGCTTCTTGGATCTGTCCAAGGCTTTCGACATGGTGTCCTATGACATCTTATGGCAAAAATTGAGGGAGACAAATTTACCACCGGAATTGCTTTCCATCTTTGAATATTGGTACAGAAAACAAGTAAATTTTGTAAAATGGTCGGAAACACTCTCGGACTCGTATAGGTTGGAGTGCGGTGTGAGGCAGGGGGGGTCGCCTCACCCAAACTCTTCAACCTGTACGTGAACGGACTGATCGAGGAGCTGAGCAGGACACATGTTGGATGTCACATCGATAACGTGTGTGTTAATAACTTAAGCTACGCGGACGACATGGTCCTCTTGGCTCCTTCTGTAATGGCTCTCCGAAAATTGCTGAAATTATGTGAAAAATATGCAATTAGCCATGGACTGAACTACAATGTCAAAAAGTCTGAATTCATTGTATTTAAGGCAGCAAATAAAAAACCTAGTATTGTTCCCCCGATTACGCTGAATGGAACTGCTCTGAAAAGGGTCAACTCCTTTAAATATCTGGGACATATTGTAACAGAAGACCTTACTGACAGCAAGGATATTGATAGGGAACGCAGAGCGCTGGCGGTCCGGAGTAATATGTTATCACGTAGGTTTGCTAGATGTACAGAGCAAGTGAAAATAACATTATTTAAAGCGTATTGTACATCCTTATATACAAGCAACTTGTGGATAAACTACACACAAAAGTCCATCAGCGCTCTGCGGGTACAATACAATAACGCGTTCAGGATGTTGTTGGGACTGCCGTGGCGCTGCAGCGCGTCCGGAATGTTCGCCGAGGCGCGTACTGACTGTTTTCAGGCAATATTGCGCAAAAAAACAGTCTCACTTCTGAGCAGAGTTCGAGGCAGTGACAACAGCATTCTGAGGGTGATTGCTGAAAATACGGAGGGTCCTATTATGGAGCATTGGGTTCAGCGTATTAAACATCCCAATTCTTTATACGGGCTAATGCGTTGACTTGTCTATGGATATTTAATTTAATTTAACTTAATTTTTATATTGAATGTGTAATTTAATTGTATTGAATGTGTAACTTAATTTTTGTATTGTTTGTCTTATAATTTTAATGTTTAAAATATGGATTTTTATCCGAAATAAATTATTTTGATTTGATTTGATTTGATTTGATAAGGGTTCCTCGTCGGACTATGGAACCCTAAAAACTAAGGCTCCAAAAAAGTATTCATGTCGACGTTTAAGGTTACAAGGAAAAACCCATATATTATTTTTGGATTTAACATTTCTTTGTTAAAGTTTAAAACGAACAGTTATTTCAAATAACTATAGATATTTTGTAACAAAATTTGTGAAGAATTTTACCCATTTGGACTATTTTTTCTGGAATCCGTCCCTCTCACTGAGGTCTTTTTGATTGATGCAAGTGTCACTTATTTTCGTTTAATACACCTTCTTCTTTAGGAGGCTGTGTGAATTCTATTTTTGTCACTGTCACTTCAAGCGAAAAAATACCCAGTGGGAGAAAAAAAGGAAGTAGGTACCTGTGTTTAATTTTTTATAAAAAAAGCAAGCAAAAATAAATTTCAAACATCATTTAAACTAAAAAAATTAATTAGAAAACAAATTTAAATTTCTAGTGCCAGGATTTGAGCCTGCGACCTCTTGCTTACACGGCAAGTGCGCCACCAACTATGCTACTTTAAAAAATCTGAAATCGTGATATTGTTAAAATCCATCTAATAAAATATGTTCGAGTACAAAGTTCCTATTCTTCAAACAAGAAAATATATTTTTAAGGAATCATTTCAATAAAATTGTTTCTATCAAGAAAAAATTATCAAAACAAGCTTTATAAAAAAAATCATAAGTTATTACAGGGTTTTGCGTATTTCATGAAATGCTGAACAAAAGTGTTACCTCTTTTTATTTACAATAATCACTACCTAAGTTTCGTTCACAAAACGTCGCTTTAAAATTACTTTTTTAGTTTGTAGTAGTTGCTCAAAGATTTGCCAAAGCTTCCTACATTTGTGTAGAAATTTTCCGATGGCTATAAGAATACTGGCTGGTTAGAACACATGTCATCCATCAGCCGATTTGGCCCAATGCTGGCGTTGACCTTTCCAAGATTTTGCCTCTCGGTTTTCGGCCCACAGTCCTCTTCATCTAGCCGCCACCAACAACGACAGGTCGTCGGTCTAGCGGGAAAGAGATCACACGCTACGTTTTGCTGCACATGGTCCCCAGTCCAACGCCTATCGGCTTAAGCGGCCATCATGTCAGCAACAGTTATAGCATCGGCGATCAGGACAGAATACTGTTCTGTAAATAAAATGTTGAACATTATTCGCTTCTTTATATAACACAAGCAACAAGATACTTTCATTTATTCATAGTGCAGTTTTTTGAGGCTTGCGCTTTTAAACTAACGCCAGAGGAATTAACATATACCTGCCCGCCTGATGTAAATCACCCATTTTCATATATAATTTTAATTATCTAGTCACACGGCATTATGTCCAACCAAGTTCGGAAGGAAAAAAGTCATGCCGTGTTAAATTTTTATTTCTACCTACTTTCCACCTCCCTGTTACTCAAAATCTACTGACAGTGCAAAGGCGCCAATGGGCCAGGAAGAGGCAAAATGATAGACAGAGCATATGAATCGTAGGTAAAATAAATAAATACAATTTGCAAAGTTTTAATCCCACTAATATTATAAATGCGAAAGTTTGTGCGTGTGTGTGTGTGTGTATGTTTGTTACTCTTTCACGCTGAAACGGCTGAACATATTTGGATCAAATTTAGAATGAATATAGCTTATACTTTAACTTAACACATAGGCTACTTTTTATCCCGGAAAAATGCATGGTTTCTGTAGGATATTATTAGCGTGGTCAATAATCGTTTGTGGTGAAATAAGACAAGGCTTTGTGATTTCATACATCAGGTGGCTAATAAGCGCGGGACTTAATCGTTTGTGGTGAAATAAGACAAGGCTATGTTATCTCATCACACTTCACACTAATATTATAAATGCGAAAGTTTGTGTGTGTGTGTGTGTGTGTATGTTTGTTACTCTTTCACGCTGAAACGGCTGGACGGATTTGGATGAAATTTAGAATGGATATAGCTTATACCCCAACGTAACACATAGGTTACTTATTATCCCGGAAAAAAGCATGTCGTTAAACCAAATAACACGCGGGCGGAGCCGCGGGCAAAACCTAGTTTTACATGAATGTAGTTCTAGGCCTGGAATAGGACATATGCTACTTTTTACCCCATAAATCAGTTCCCATGGGATGTAAATGAGCTTTCAAATTTCTATTGAAAAGTTATGTGTCACCTTTTCACGCCATGCTTACGAAACCGATTAGGCTGAAATTTTGCATAAATGTAGTTCTAGACTTTGAATATGACAAAAACTACTTTTTCCCTTTGTTCCCATGGAAAACTTATAAAAAGGGACACACAACATGGGAAACAGAGGCGCATAACACATACATTTCACCATTTGTGTTTACTGTAGGTAACAGTCCGAATAATATTGACTGATTTTATAGGAGTACACAAAAACTAATTCAACGCGGTTGAAACCGCGGGCAAAAGCTAGTAGTTTATAAGAATAAATAAAAAAACATCTTAACTGTGTTTCTTGTCACTTTTTTACTTCTCCTAGATTCTCAATAATAAATCTTTCGACGAACACTCATCATTACAAGATCATTGAGGCGACTTTCCAAGAACATGGTACGAGTAGTTCTTAGCCAACATATCTTATTGTCTAACTTCAATATCAAAAGTCTTCAAAGTCTTCAAAAGCGTCGTGATTGGCCAAAAAGGATGTGTGATGTAATTTCTAGCCAATCACGGCGCGTTTGGCGATTGCGATGAATGTCGAAGTTAGACAATAAGGCTCCAGGTTTAAATTCGTCATAATGGATCGGACAATAAATAACTTGGTAGTTACATATTTTGTTTCAATTTTGTAATTATTGTTGTTGTAATGATTCTGTAATTATTTCCTTCCATATATAAAAGTATGTATTTATAATTATGTAGTATTATATTAATATTTATTATTTTTATTTATTTTATACATAAGTATTGATATTATTTTATAAGAATTATTTATTTTTATTTTATTTGATATGTATTTCAATTAATTTATGTAGACCGAGTATTATTATTATTATTATTTTTTTATTCATGGTTTTAAGCAATTTTCTCTTTTGTTTGTGTGTACACTATTGAAATACTCACTTTTGTTAATCGCTTCCACAATAGAGGGTTTGCTGGTAGAAATATCATCCAGAGATAAGCTCGCCTTTTGCATATACTATTAGACTTCTGTAACTTGTTATTAATTTATATATTGTGTGCAATAAAGTGTTTTGAATTGAATTGAATTGTATTGGATTCTCAACAAAATAAAATTAATAAAATCCTCATGGCCACCCTAAAAATTCACCATTGAAAGCGCTAGAGAAGCCAAGACTCGACTCGTTTTTCGAAATTCAAATCAGTCTTCGTCCGTCCCTTGTCCGAAGCACACGTCTGTCACCGCATTACCATATACCTTGTTTTGTATGTAAAACTTGGTCATTTTTTACCTTTTGCGACTGCATAAAAAGGTTCCCGTGGCCCTAACGACGCTGTATCGCCGTTTATAGCCCTGTATTGCCTTAAAAAGTCGCTGAACTCGAGGAAATAAAGTATTCAATCAATGTCTGCTTTGCAAACTGTATGAGATGGGTTTAACTCATGTATTTCCACAAGGTTTATAAACGAGAAAGTTAAGCAAGAAATTAAGAATAATTTATATTGAAATCCATCAATTCCATTATTTTCAATTAATTATAAGAGCGCATAACAAGATAGAAAACTAAGACAAATATATTGAATAATTTGACCAAGTGCGAGTCGGACTCACGCACAAAGGGTTCCCCCGTACCACCAATAATAACATACATATCAACAACCACAATATTAAGGTGACTTTAATTTATGCAGTCAAATTCTTAGTGAAGACTCGGTAAGTGCTCAGTAACAAGGTTTGATGACCCTTTTCGTGAAATTCGTAAATTATTCTATTCTTGTTCCTTACAAACGCAAGTCCAGCCCCGAGTAAATTACTACAGGACGTCAAGATTTAATTTTGCAAATCTGCAAAAAGTGTAATCTACCCGTGTTACTGATCACTTACCAGGGCTCCAGTATGAGTTTGGCTGCATAAATTAAAGTCACCTTATATAATGTGCTATAGCAACGTTAAAGCGACAAAAACCAAAGCGTAAAATGGTACCGCACGAAACCCTAATTTATTATTTGGTGTTTTACTTTGGAGTACAATAATGTTTGTAAATTTGAAACCATCTTTGAGATAGAGCTGAAAAAAATAACGTTCAAATTTTCGACGTTTATCTTAAATGGGGCCCCTAGAGTGTTCAATTTTTTCATTTTTACGTAACACGTATTTGTGAAAATTTCAACTTTCTACCTATTACGGTTGAAGCTGTAGACCCCTGAGACGGATGGACAGACAGACAGGCAGCGGAGGCTTGGTAATAGGGTCTAGCTTGGCACCCACGGGGTACGGAACCCTAAAAATTCCTCGGGCCAGGATTTGAAAGGTTAGCTACCGAGGTTTGCATCCAAGGTTTGAATTGAATTCATTGAATTCCAATTTACCCGTACACCAAATTTATTTTTTATATGAATAAAATTAAATATATAGAGTGAAATTGAATCAATCGACCAAATTAATACTGAAGACTCGGTTAGAGATCAGGAACCAGGCTCAGTAAACCTTTTTGCCAAATTCGAAAAACATATTTTTTTGCTCCCTTACTGGTTGGACTAGTTTCCGTCTTCATAAGAAAATGAAAAAATATAATATATTTTATATACTTGATATATTTTGGCCAACGGTATGGGTCATGGGGGCCGTCAACGGTCGAATAGAACGAAATATATTTTTTGTGACTACTTCATACACTATCTGCTCTGTCAGTTTAGGTAGTTAATTTAGGTACGGGTACCGTATTTTCTTTTTGTTTTATCTAACGTTTTGGCCTGGGTCCATCCATCTCATCCATCAGCCCGTTTCGTACACTGCTTCCAGGATTTCGCTACTCTTGGCGGTCCTCCTGGAAGAAATGCCCATACTCACACACGCTGGGCAGGCGGGTTGGTGAGCGCGGTGCCGGAACCCTTGCACCAGTGACGCCGCTGCCCGTCACCAGTCTGTTTTATTTAAGGCCCGACAATTGCGGATGGATATACCGCCATCCATCGGTCCCAGGCAATGGTGGGCCGCCTGGTTTTGCCAGCGAGCTGTTCTCTTACTCTCCCCCGAATAACTTCGGGAGGATTTGCGAGTAAGATGGTGGTACCTCCACAGTCGAGCCCGGCATCAGCTCTACCACCTAAATACCACCGAATAGCCATATGACAATCGAATTTGAATACCATTGGCTTACACAATTGCACCTCTGATGCCGCGCACGTTAAAACATCAGTTATTTTGAAATCGCCGCTACACTGATGGATTTTTAATTTTTATGTTACAGTCTGCAGCTGCTTTATACTAATGTCAGTTATATTATGCAAAGTTTCAGATCTAATTTCAAGTATTCATTGAATGCTATCGATTTATTGTACGGTTTGGAGGTAACTTTGTAATTTTTTTCTATCGAGAAAATTGAATGGAATCAAGTTTTCACAACAGCATGGACATAGCATTTGTCCTCAATTTTATCATATATTAATTTCAGAGTGATTGTTGCAGTATTTGTTGGTATAAAACAGGACCATGCGAAGCGAAGTGAGGTATTATACACCCTTAAGGGGTCTTAATGACACTTCAATACAATTAAGTGTCCATTAAGCTTATTTTATCGTGGGTTATGAACTAGGGTTAGTTAGGGTTGATCCATGGACAAAGTATATAGACAAGTTTTTTTTTGTCTATGGGTTGATCCAAGATAATCTTTAGGCCATGCGTCTGCGACAAAATAATTGCGATAAATGTATTAACCCTTAATTACTAGCACGGGGTCGAAGCAGTTTTGCGTGTCAAAAAAAGTACTTGCCGCATTCTGAATTTGCCTTTGCTAGCTTCCTAGCTCGCCTCAAAGTTTGTATTTCAGTGGCAATCAGATCACGGCAGTAAAAGTTACGGCGTTTTTAGCCCTGCTGTCTTGAGCCGTGACCCCATGCGAGTAATTACGTAACTTTTTTGAAACAGGTGAGATCCTTACATTATTTTATTTTTTATATAATTATTACATCAATTGCTAGTACAGTTTGTAAAATACAGTTGTAATTACATTTTTTACAGTTCTATGAAATAAATTCATAAAAAACACCTGTTTTCATGAGATTTGTATGTTTTGTAGAATTCGTCATGGATAGAAGAGAACAGCGTATTGTTAAATGGTTGGCAGAAGCTTCTGATACAGAACAATGAGTTAGGGTCTCAGAATCAGAGTCTGGGCCAAAGTGATCACGATAGTGCTAGTAGCTAAATAAACGAATCTCCTGAACATTCAGTAAAGCGTCTAATAATGATGAAGACATAAAATATGAAAAGTGGCAACAAAACGCAAAAATTACGCAAAATTTGTATGCAATGATTCCTCTGAGACACATTTTCAAGAGTGTGATGACAGTGATTCTGAGAGCTCCTAAAAAAATATTATTTATGACTTTTAATCTCATCATGTGTACAAAATGAACATTTCTGCTATTTGTTTAAAGTTATTTTTTTCTCTATCTAAGCAGATATTCAATCATGTTGTTTTTTTTAAATTTTAATAGTATAAATAAAGCAGTTTCAGAATAAATTATTTTATTTAAATAATTATTTTATAAATCTTAAAAATAATCTGTACAATTTGGTTCACCTGAGACCCCGTGCGAGCAGTTGTGTGATTTTCTTCGTGCGAGTAATTAAGGGTTAAGAAAACCAAGTACGATCAACTTTTGGTGTTTTGAGGATTTTTTGGAAAAGATTTTTTTTCCGGTAATCCAGAAGAAACTCGAAAAGTGGAGCATGCAATGTATGTAAAAAATAAACCGTTCAAGTGCGAGTCGGACTCCTGCACAAAGGGTTCCGCACCACCCCACAATACGACTGCGGAACCCTAAAAACATTGATGGTGAATAACAACAGTATGAACTTTAAACTCTCGCGTTTTGTAAACATTATAATATTTATTTATTTAGACGGGTACAAAGGGATATATTGTAATACATATTGTTTAAGAAAAGGCACCAGACGTTTCAAAACAGTTGCATGCTTCGTGGTCTACGTTAAACTGTTTCTCAAATAACATAAAGATTAAAATACATCGCATTATACCCGTCTAAATAAATTATTATTATAATTATAACAATATGTATTTACATGTCAAAGCAATAACATCAAGGCTACAAAAAACAGGCCGTTTATGCCGTTTGCATACAGAATCCTACTTTTCATTATTTTTTTGTTTTACTTAGAGTATATATGTACTACAGTCTGAGCCGAAACCAATCATGTTTAAATAATGCAACGTTTTCGAGGTTTTGTGTGTAAAGGTCCCGCTTAATTTCTTTTTTTTATATTTTATTATTTATCGTGGTAGAAGTAACACGTCACGTATGATGTGAAAATTTCAACTTTCTACCTATATACGGCTGAGGCTGTAGATCCCTGTTACAGACCGAAGGACATGCAGACAGATAAGTAACAGGATCCCGTTTGGTACGGAACCGAAGTAGAGTATTGTATAAGTTAGGTATCTACTTCGGGGTACACTGAGAAAAATGTCTTTTTGGCTTCATTGTTAAATGGCATTACATTAGTTTAAAATACGGTGAATTTTTTTTAATTTGGTGATAATTGGAAAATATTATGCTGTAATTAAAACGTTTGAGGAAATAATCGAGTTTTCAAGGTAAGTGAAGCAATATTATGATGACAGATCACCGTGAAATTGCTCACAGAAAGTAAGATTATCATTTTGGTATTAGATCGTGTCTTCCCCATAAAATAGGTCAGTCACACTACGGTATGCTTACTGTCACCATAAAGCGGTGACGGAGCGCATAATTCTATCTGCTTCCTACAAAGTCATGGTGACAGTGCGTCATATTATAACGCTAGCAGCAGCAACAGTAGTTTCATCGTATTTTGTTGTGATGTCCGTATGCTCTCTAATTTACGTGAATCATCATAATTTCAGCTGAATTCACTTTATTTTGTAATGGCCAGTATATGTATGTAGGGTAGGGTTGCCAAACATACTGTTTTCCCAGGACATGTCCTGCTTTATAGGATATCCTGGGGTGTCCTGGATAAAAGTCCTGTATTTTAAATTTTACTCGCTACTACTGGCTTCAGCTTCAGTTTTATTTGTTATACAACTAGCTAGGTATTGTTCATTTTATAATTTAATAACTCATCCTTTAATTTCATTTCTTTTTAATTACGTATATAATTTTAACTATAACTGAAGATAATTTCAATAAAAATAATTTAAATAGAGTACTTAATTTCATTGGCCATGTTTTCATTGCGTGTTGCTATTAAATACTGCTCATAATAATGTGTCCTGATTTTAATCCAAAATGTCCCGCACCTTTAGCATGGTAGATATTGACAGCTCGATATACCACTGTCTGTCCCTCTTTAGGTAGATCAACAGAGTGAGACAAAGCACTGTATCAAGCGCTATATAAGGTGCTCTAAAAATATCTGCCAGGGCTGCAATGGGAGAGTGTATTATATATATAGGTAGATAACAATATTAACTATATTTTATTGATCCAACGTCATACATTTTTTCATACAAGAAATTGTGCGTATAAGTTAGAATTAATTTACATGTATGAAACCGTCCCGTAACAAAACAGTTGGAAAGAGGTAGAAATTATTTTCATTGACGAAACAAGACATCGCGCGTAGTTTGTGAACCACACTATGCAGAATGAAGTAAATATTTATTTACTTACTTTATTTTCACAAATTTATATAACTATTCAGGGGTACAAAATTTCTTCACTATTGTAATCTATATACACAATACTGTCTCTCATTGCGGCCGTGGCAGATATTTTTAGAGCACCTTATATTTAAATAAGGTCCTACAATAATAAGTGAAAATAATTCTAGGGTAGATTATGTATCGTTAACTAATCAAATTCCAGAAGAAGAAAAAATTTTTTGCTCGAATTATTTTTTTACTTCCGAGTACAAAGTGGTTCAATCAGCTGACTAAATTTCTATGGAAATGTAAAAAAAAAGTGCAAGCAAAAAAATTTTTTTTCGGTGGAATGAGCTCTGTTAGGGAAACTCTATCATCTGTTAATTTTTTTTTCACTTTGAATTGTAGGACCTTATATATCGAGCTCGATATGGTCCTTCATGTTAGAGGTGCAGGGTATCTAGCATGGTAGACCATATCGAGCTTTGACAGCTCGATATACCACTGTCTGTCCCTCTTTAGGTAGATGGTCTATGGATATGGTCTTTCATGTTAGGGGTGCTGGTATTTTTTCAAAATTTTGGGATGGCAACCCTAATGCAGGTGATAAGATAGAGCTGAAGCGGGCTCGACCAAAACCTATTGTCAGTGTACGTAAATTGCTCGACTATATGGTGGTACCACCATCTTACTCGCAAGCCTCCCCGAAGTTATTTTAGCTGTATCAAAGGCAGCTTAAAAATAATAAAAGTAGCTCGTGGTTTTTCCCAACGTCGTGCATTTTGCGTGTCAAGGAGTCGTTAATATTTCCAACTCAATGACCCCTATTCTCGTGCAGCAATCCTTAAATTTAGAGTTGAAAAACCTAACATAATACAAGCTCATTTAACCTTTATCCATCTGCGTTAAAGCATATTTTGCAATGAAAAGTTTTAGGTTTTGGCAGCTCTAAATTTAATGTTTGCTACACGAGAATAGGTGTCAATATGAGAATAAAATAAAACACATTTAACACATTTCTGATGCTTGCTTGCAATTGCAAACAACGTAGGTATATGTATTATTCTGTGACAAAGGACTTTGGGTTATTCCCAACTTTCACCATTCTTTTGTTATAGAAAAAATAAACACTGCCTACATCAGAGGTACAATTGTGTAAGACAATCGTAGGTATTCAAATTTGCTGTCATATGGCTATTAGCCGAATAGCCATACGACAATCGAATTTGATGACGATTGTCTTACACAATTCGAATGGTCCAGAATACCATAACAGCACCTAATTGTCGATTTTTTGAAAGGAATAGACTTTTGTAATGTCGTATAAAAGTATATTTTTTTTCTCCTTGAAATACAAAATATATACATGAAAATATTCAGGAACTGAATAAATAGCTTTGATGACGTAATAGTCATGTCATTTAGGCTTTACAGGAAATAGGCCATTGCCCACAACAAAAAAAAGTAATATCAAAACCGACGTCTGTTTTTTTCATTTTCAGTAATCCCATCTTCAGGTCTTATCCCTACATTTTTTTTTTCATTCTTTCTTTTCGTCAAGGAACTCTCCATATTGAGCCTAAATGGTATGACTATTACGTCACATTCCCATTTCTCCAAACTGATTTTCACAAAATAATTTCGTTATAAAAAATACCACCTGAAAGTAAAGAACAGTATGTATCTTCATGATTTAGCCTATATTTTCAGAATAATATACAAAAGGGCCTGTTACAATTTATGGTTGGTTCGAATTGCACCTCAGTTCCCAAAATGGGTTGTTCCCACGTTCCTCCAAAAATGACGAAAAGTTATTCCCAAAGTCATCCACCGATTAAAACATAAAAATTTATTTGTTAGAATTGGTTTCATTTTCCTCCACCGAACTTAGCGAGGTACAGTCGGTGAAAGAAGCTCGAGTGCCAAGTATTCTTTGTTTGTTATAGCCATGCATGATAGATAGTTACGTTATTGTTTACCAACAAGTATCCTAAAATTTTGGTATAAAGTAATGAGATTTTATGACATAAATTGGGAGAGAAACCAAGCATCTACAACTAGGTAGTGCTGTCTTTTGCTTTGGCCTGCCATCTGGCCAACTCCATTGTTTTATTATAGTGTTAGCAAGACCAACCCTTACGGCCAATCAGGTAGAATATCCAAGAATGTTATTTAAGACCCTGTAAAAAACTTGATTGAGACTGATTTTTATATATTACTTTTTTGTGTTCGCAATAAATTTTTTTGTTTTGTTTTAAATCAGTCTCTAAAAGTTAACAATTAAATTAACCATTTAAACTCTTTCTATAAAAATAATGAATAGAAAAAAAATATTATTTTCACTTATTATTGTATTCCGAAAAACTAATTGCGACCGATTTGAACCCGGGTATTATGATTGAGGGTTGGGTTGACTAAGATATATTTTTTTTCTCGTGACTAATTCGTGCAGTCTTATATTTTTTTATGCCTTTACTTGAGTAGGTATGTATATGATTTTGTATCATATGTTTTATTTTGAAAAAAAAGGAATGTTTGCTAAGTTTCTTGCCGAATATACTAATCGAATGGTGCGGATGGTTAGGCATTATATAATATTTTTATTCCTATATTCCCCTATTTTATGCAGGTGTATATTTTATTTCCCGTATTATTATATATTTTTTTATTTTCTAAAGATATATTATATTGTTAAAATTAACTTTGACTTATAGAAAGTATACTTTATGTATCTATTTTGCAAAAATAAATATTTTGATTTGATTGATTTGATTTGGGTCTTATGATTGAGGGTTGGGTCTTATGATTGAGGGTTGGGTCTTATGATTGAGGGTTGGAGTCTTACGATTGAAGGTTTGGCGTCCCACTTACCTACTAAGCTACTACTGCAAGACCTTGTGAACGTTGGCCAATGCGTTGGCCCGTGTGAAAGAGACAAACTTATGCGAGTGATTGCAATGGACTGCGTTGTTCTTTTTAGGGTACCGTACCCGAAGGGTGCCAAACGGGGCCCTATTACTAAGCCTCCGCTGTCTGTCTGTCCGTCTGTCACAGGGGTCTAGAAAGTTGAAATTTTCACACAATACGTATTACTTTGGCTTCTACCACGACAAATTATAAGATATCAAAAAATTTACGGGGTCTCACTTAGACCATATAACACGGGACCAGGCAAGCACACTTATCCCCCTCTGCCGAAGTACATGAACAATTTGTTCATGTAAGTTTGCTTGTGTGCGCGTTTTGTGTTTGTGTTGCAGCTTTAGATTTAGTGTGACATATCAATATTTCGCAGGAGTGTGCGTGAATGAGTAAATGTGTGCTGTGCGTGTTTACCTCCCCTCCCGTGGAAAACGGCAGAATAATTTCAGTACTAAGAGTCGCGCTTTTCGCACTTTAAGAGTCATTCTGTGGCGGTTCAGAACCCTTTGTGCGCGAGTCCGACTCGCACTTGGCCAAATTTTTACTCGCATACAATTGTCTCTTTCACTCCGGCAATGCATTAGGAAATGTGTAAAGGGGGGCTTTAGAATCGTTTCAAATTATGTTTTAAGAGAAAACAAAAACTAATCTGCACTCTATGCAGAAAAAATAAGGGGTGAGTTTCTAAAATGCTTTTAACTAGACGGCCATAAATAATATCGTACTTGAGATAAAGAAAGCAAGGGAAAGTAAGTTTGTCACCAGTGGCGGATTTAGGATGTAATTGGGGGGGGGGGTTCCAACAAGCTCTTTCAGGAAAGCAGAGTCAGTACAAAATCCTGCACAAAAACTTGGGAATTATTCAATATGTTCTGCTCCTTGCTCGCTGAAGCACCAGAGTGTGGTATTTTTTGGATACAATCGGTTATTTGATGGATATTTGTAAGGGAATGTTAGAGAAGTTGAAAGTGAATGCTTCAGTTTTAGAATATAATTATTATTGTAACGATTTAGGTGCGAATCTGTTACGTTGCATGATTTCGAATAAAAAAATTGAATTTGAAAAACTTGAATTTAAGTCTTCTTTGCTCTATAAATATATAAAATGTCTAGATTTCTGTTAGTGTATGTTCGTTTATGACTTGAAAACCACCCAATGGACTTAAATGTGTTTTTCATTGTTGGATTGGAGGTTACTTGAGGAAGGTTTTGGGATATGTATGTATACTACATCATCATCATAACTTTATGCACTGTGTTAAAAGGGACTTGATCAATAAATCAGTGGCCGTTTTAGTATGGATCTATTTAAACTTAAGACAAAATGAAAAAAAAATAAAAATGAAAATATGTTTATTCAATAACTAGGAATAGATAATTTTACAATGCTGGGGCCTTCTATTAAGTATAGAAATACCTGTTCCAGAAGACCCCGCTCCTTCAAATACATAGTCTAAGGTTACAGATAAACTACTTCTAGTACTATCTTAATTTGTGTGAGGGTGTGGAAGTGTATGTGAGAGAGCGTATGTGTAAGAGTGTATCTGTAAGAGTGGGAGAATATATATATATATATGATTGTAAATAGGTATAGTATGATAGATATCTCATTTCAGTATGGTTGTTATTTGAATTGTGTATAGGTATATATAATATATAAATATATTTATGTATTTATACATATTAATATTGTTTACATAAAGGTTAGGCGAACGATTGCAGTAGTAACTCTATTTCTCCAAAAGTTTTATTTAGTATGCAACTGGTTACGATTTTCTTACATTCGTGGTATTGTTTGGGATATATATCTAGAGTTTTATTTATTGCATTATATAGACGGGCTGACTGTGTAATATATTGTTTGCTGGCATATGAAGTTTTTACAATTTTAGTATAAACTACTTTATCTCTTTTTCTTTTGTTAATTTTAATCGGTCAAAAGTTAACATTTTATGTCTCTTTAAAATTGCACGTAATGTATACAGTTTTCTCACCGTTAAAATTCGGCTAAGAGAGTATAGCTCATTCGTTGAAAATCTATATGACTTAAAATACATTACTTTTATCAAGGCTCTTTGAGCTCTTTCAACTTCAATAAATTTAGTTTTAGCAGCTCCACCCCAAATTGGCACACAGTAACCTAATACAGATTCTGCCAAAACAATATATATTTTATTGAGTAATATTGGGGGAGCTACATGTCTCAGTGTTTTAAAAATCCATATTAATTTACGTGTTCTAGCGCTAAGTACTTCTATCTGTGTTGACCAAGATAGCCTTTGATCAATCATTACACCCAAGTATTTGATTGAAGATAATATACTTATAGCAGTGCATTTGCAGCTGATACAATCACAAGTATGAATTTTAACAGAGAAGTTATTTTCAGGTTGAGTTCGATTGTACATGGTAAAGCAAATATAATTTGTTTTGAGCGCATTTAAAGTAAGCAGATTTGATTTTAGCCACTGTGCAATTCTGGCGAGACCTGTCTAAGTCAGTAAACGAGTACTCTCCCATGTTGTACCGGAGAATACAACTGCGGTATCGTCGGCGTAAGAAAAAATCTTTGCGTTGTTCAAGTTAAGGTTGCACAAATCATTAATATATATCAGAAATAAGGTGGGTCCTAAGACGCTCCCTTGTGGGACACCATATGTAATATTCGAGTCGTCACTAATATACTCCCCAATCTTTACAAGATGTTCATTAAACGGATATGAGTGCGGTTTTCACTGTGGACTAGAGTGTATAGCCATTATTAAAGTCGGTGAAGTATAACTGAGCCAATGGACACATTATACGAGTTTTAGTGCAGGTATGGCTCGCGGGCCCTGGGTAGTATATAATAAAAGTCCAAATAATAGGTTGGGGAAAAACTCTTTTCGCAAATAGAATGTATGAACTTATAATAAAATTTCTTTGGCTATACCATTTGTATCTGGCTGGTTTTTGCATTATTAAAAAGTTTAAATTTTAAAAAAGATAATTCCATATTATAATTAGGTAAAATGTGTGATTTTCTTTTGTTTTTCTTACTGTTAGATGAGTGAATCTAATGAAAAAATTCGATACATTTTAAAATTTTACTACGAAAAAGGTAAAATTGCAACGCAAGCCGCGAAAAAAATGTGTGATGTATAAGAACCTAGTGCAGTGTCTGTGAGAGTAGCACAAATTTGGTTTAGGCGTTTTCAATCCGGAAATTTTGATGTCAAAGATGCACCTCGCTCCGGGCGCCCTGTTTCGGATAAAATGGATGCCATTTTTGAAAAAGTGGAGCAAGATCACCACATCAGTAGTAACGATGTAGCTGAAGAACTGGGGATTGACCACAAAACAGTTTTGGCGCATTTGAAAAAATGGGGTAACACAAAAAAGCTCGATATTTGGGTGCCTCATGAGCTCACTGAATGAAACTTAATGAACCGTGTACTCATTTGTGATTCTTTATTACGAGGTAATGAAACAAAACCATTTTTGAAAAACCTGATAACTGGTGATGAAAAGTGGATCACGTACGACAAGAACGTGCTAAAAAGGTCGTGGTCAAAGGCTGGTCAGGCTTCACAGACTCTGGCGAAACCCGTGTTATCTCGCAACAAGGTGTAACTGTGTGTATGGTGGGATTGGAAGGGCATTATTCATTATGAGCTGTTACCGCCAGGCAGGACTATCGATTCTGAACTCTACTGCGAACAACTGATGAGATTAAAGCAAGAAGTTGAGAGAAAGCGGCCGAAATTAGTCAACAGAAGGGATGTGGTTTTTCATCATGATAACGCTAGACCTCACACATCTTTAGCCACTCGGCAAAAATTAAGAGAGTTTGGCTCGGACGTATTAATGCATCTGCCGTATAGTCCTGACCTTGCACCTTCAGATTTCCACTTGTTTCGGTCTCTTCAGAATCCTTTAGGAAGTGTCAGGTTAACATCACGAGAAGACTGCCAAAACCACTTGTCGCGGTTTTTTGATCAGAAGCCCCAGAATTTCTATAGCAATGGGATCATGTCCCTACCTACAAGATGGCAGAAAGTTATCGAACAAAATGGCACCTACATACTTTAATTAAAAGAAAAAAAACTTTATTAAAAATGTTTTGAATTTTCATATAAAATGCGAAGAAACTTTTTCCCCAACCTATAAATTGGTTTGGGGGGGCTACAGCTCCTTAGCTCCTCCCTTGAATCCGTCACTGTCTATCACTATCAAGTGTGTAAATACATAAAATAGGAAAGGTTTCAAAATTGTCTTTATTATTTTTGCTCGAAGTTACTCGAACCACTTCACCACAGACCACCTCTAGTCTGTGGTCTTGTGGTTAAAGGTAGCGGGTTCAAATCCTGTAGGGACACATTTTATGTCCGGTCTTCGTCTTCGGATGGCAAATTAAGCTTTGGGTCCATGTTTATGCAATTGCATACTCGGAAACATCTCTGACACCCCCTGGGAGATTCATGTCGTGACGAAATATATTTTTAATATTTTCAAGGTAGTTCAGTAATGTATACAAGGTGACTTTTGTTTATACCGGTTGTAAATAGAGTGCGACCATTAAATGAAACCACATATTCTACCGATACTACTGAACCACTTTTCCCAAGAATCATACCCGCGGACACCCTTAGTTTGGGAAATAATTGAGTTCCAAACAAAAATGCGTGAACCCTAACACACCGACATACGGGTGAGTTTAGAGAGAGCGTCGTCCGTTTCACGTTCAAAGTGGTTCAGTAGGGTCGGTAGAATATGTGGTTTCATTTAATGCTCGCACTGTATTTACACCCGGTATAGCCCAATTCATAGGTTCAATTACTCTTCCTGTGCAATACCTATACTAATTGGGTACTAGTTTACTAGTTTAAATACCTATACTAATTTCCTTTACCCTATTTCTACTTCAGAAAAGAGGTTTATGCAAAAAAAAACGCATTATCCACAAAATTACCTGCAAAATAATGTAATTTTTATGGATTTTTTATCACAAGCGCCCTAGGTTATGCCACTCAAAATTATATTCTAATTAATGTCTGTTAGATATGGTTTTCGTTCTAATGTCGATATGCATGGTTGCACTGCACCTCGTCATAAAAGCAGACAGACATCATGACGCGACCAAGCCAGTTGTAAGGGTAAACCAAATATAATGCTATTTCATTTTGCTATAACGTGCACACTACATGAAACTTGCAAAGATACGCTGATCTCGTCGCGAGCACAAAATTTAACTTGTGTCAGGAGAGTCAGGACAAAAAACGCGTCGTATACATAATTTTCTCAAAAATACATTGTAATATTACCATTACATACTGTAAATACCTAGGTACCAGAAAATCCTTCTCCTGGCGACCTATTAAAAGTGTCCAGGAAATCTGAATAACTGTCCAGGAAATTCGTATGAAAATCCATTACATACCATATGTTCACAGAGTATATTTCATATGTTTTCTTTTTAAAACTATCTGTGTCTATGTTTATAAAAGACTCAGGAGGTTTTTCTCGTTGTTTTTTTTTCTTAGTTCTTAGCGTTCCTCTAGATGGCGTTGTCCATGAAGGCTAGAAGGCTGCATGGCGGTAAATACCTAAAAGAAGGTTGCGTAAAAGCAGGAATTTATGTTGCTATAATTTTAGTTGAAAGTATTTTGTGCAAATAAATTACAAAATGAGTTCAGAAGCGGGCTCTGATGTAGATTGTACTCCACTAATGCTTTGCTGAAGAAATAAATAACAATAAACATGACTAATCGCCCAAATATGAGCAAGTAAGTAACTTTTAATATTTCCTAGTCAGTTTATTATATTTGATACTAGCTTTTGCCCGCGGCTCCGCCCGCGTATTATTCGGTTTAACGACATGCGTTTTTCCGGGATGAAAAGTAGCCTTGTATTAAGATATGATATAAGCTATATCAATTCTAAATTTCATCCAAATCCGTCTAGCCGTTTCAGCGTGAAAGAGTAACAAACACACACACAAACTTTCGCATTTATAATATTAGTGTGATTATAGTACGGAACCCTTCGTGCGCGAGTCCGACTCGCACTTGGCCGGTTTTTCATCTATCTAAGATGAATATTTTGCTTTACTATTATATATGTATCAAATAACATAGCCTTGTCTTATTTCACCACACATGATTAAGGACCGCGCTATTTAGACACCGGCTGTATGAAATAACAAAGCGTTGTCTTATTTCACAACTAACGATACGGACCGCACTAATTGGACACCTGATTTTTCACTGATATTGATCTATCCTACAGGAACCATGCATTTTTCCGGGATAAAAAGTAGCTTATTTTTAAGTTAGAGTATAAGCTATATCCATTCTAAATTTCATCCATATCCGTTCAGCCGTTTCAGCGTGAAAGTGTAACAAACATACACACACACGCATACACACACACACGCACACACACACACGCACACACACACACACACGTACAAACTTTCGCATTTATAATATTAATGTGATATCTCATTATTATGGAAATGTCTCATTTTCATTTCTCTACGGGCTCGGACTTTTAACTTACTCGTCCAGGATTGCTTATTTCCTGGTCTTAGCAGTAATGTACTATTATATGCTTACAACAGTCATTATTGTTATTTTTACTTCATTAGTTTAGACGGACTACTGTTTTAAGCTGAGAAACAGCCTTAACTTTGCAATTTTTTTCGATGCAGTGAATTTTTTTTCCATCACGTTTTGGGCTTTGTTATCGTCTTGGAAAAGGCCTCATTTACATTTGTTTTGTTTAGAAGCCTATCTATTGTAGTATGTCAGTTCTACTGTTTTAAAATCTCATTTTTTACTACCTATGTCGTCTCCGAATTGTGAAAGAAGTAGGTACCTATAAACAGTATCAGTTTAGGAGATATAAGGCGACTTTAATTTATCCAGCCAAACTCATACTGGAGGCTTGGTAAATGATCAGTAACACGGATCGATAACGCTTTTTTCTGATTTCGCAAAATAAAACCTTGACGTCCCATAGAATTGACTCGGGGCTGGACTTGCGTTTGTAAGGAACACGATAAGAATAATTTACGAATTTCACAAAAAGAGTCATCGAACCTTGTTACTGAGCACTTACGGAGTCTTCAGTAAGAATTTGGCTGGATAAATTAAAGTCACGCTTATACCGGGTGTAAAAGCAAAGGCAAGAATCCTTTAAGGGTGTGTTAGTATGATCGGTAAAGATATTATTTTAAATACTGGGATCTCTAAATAAAGTACCAGTACCTCACTATAAGACGATTTTCTTTACTCAAAATACACTAATCGCGTGGACACCCTCACTGGTCGCTGGCCACTCGGATGAAGGGTGCGGGTTGCGGGGTGCAATTAGGTGTGTGGGCAGGCCGGTGAACTGCGTAGCCATAGCTTAGAAAAATGATGGAATTTTTGGTGAAAATTCAAGGTATTTTTTTTCTCGTAATGACATCAGAATCGTGTATACTTTCATACCCTAATGGGGTTCTTGACTTTGCATTTACACTCTGTATAGTATCGTTCACAGCCGCAGCTTCTGTTACTCATTTTTTGCATCTTCGTCTCGTTAAGATAAGATTTTGAGTGCTGTCAAAAATACATTTTTGAAGATCTTTGAAGGGCCTGAGAAAGATCGCACGATAGCTATGGATTACAAACGACACAGTACGAAGAACTGTCGTAGAAAGTCTGAAGAAAAAGTAGAACCATACAAAATCAGTCAAAAAAGGAATATGTCGGTTCGCGGCATAAATTGAAAACGGCGTTGTTGATTTTTCCAAAATTTTGGAGCCTAATTTTTTAGTAAATTGGACTTTTATATATACTAGCTTTTGCCCGCGGCTCCGCTCGCGTCGAAGAGATTTTCTTGAAAATAAGGAAAACAAAAGAATATGATTTTTTGAACGACTATATGCAACGGACACCATGTTTAACCAAGGCGCTAATAAAGACCAATCAAATAAGTCCAAACTCGAAGGGTCTGCTTTTGTCCGTTGAGGAGATCCCGTACCCATCTTCTAGTCCCATCACCAGATCCTGGTCACCATGTTTTACCAAAGTGCTAATAAAAACAAATCAAATAAGCCCAAACTCGAAGGGTTTGCTGTTGTCTGTTGAGGAGATCCCGTACCCATCTTCCAGTCCAATCATCAGACCCTGGTTACTATGTTTTAGCAAAGTGCCAAGAAGTATGTCAGGATCGTTGTAGATGGAAATCTATAGTCAGATTAAACTGATACAGTTTCCTCGTATGGAAAAACAACCGGTTTTATCACGTATGACTAACCATTTGGTCAGGGCACGCCGATAAAGCAGCTAAGCAGCGTTTTTTCTCCCGACATGGTTCACAAATGCTGAATTTTCAAACTGAAAACATACTTTTATTTAAATAAAATATAGCCTATGTTACTCAACAATTGTGTAGCTTTTCACAAAAAAAGATTTTTTTAAATCGGTTCAGTAGTTCCAAAGTTTACCTCAAACATACAAACAAACAAACGAACAAATCTTTCCTCTTTATATAATAATGCTATATAGGTATTTGGAATCCTTCAAAGGTGTCTTTAAGTGGAGAGTAAATGTGATATATATAGAACAGTTACTATACTTTGATCTATATCTACATTACTACCTAATAATAACAATTGTTTCTTTACTAATTATAAGCCAATATTCCAAAGCGTCGGTTTAAAAACTCCTACGTTACTGCAATCACCCTTTTTCTAAGTACTGTACGCCTTTTAGCTAACATCATAATAATTATAATTTATATTATTACTAACGTTACTTAAGAGTAAAGGGCTGATAAATAATATTACCTTAATAATTATGATGATGGAAATTGGGTTCAAAGTAACTGAAGTTACTTCTTATGTTACCTTAAAAGGCGCTTTGAAAGAAAATACTAATATGATTTGTTTTTTATTCAACTAAGTGCTGAAACTAGACAGCACAAAAAAAAGTAATTAGCAAGCCTTTAGAACCTCTAAAAACGATTTTGAGCAAATCGATGCAACTTATTTTATTATACAACGTGAAATTGAAATCATTTTGCTAACGAAAACTGGTGATAGTACTCGTCCATATGAACAACTTTTACTATGAAGCCAACCCTGAAATCGTGAATAAAAAACAGCTGTTTCATACATTTGGGTCGTATTTAACTTTTCTATGGAATGTTGGCTCCATAGTAAAAGTTGTTCACATGGACGAGTGCTATCACCAGTTTTCCTTAACTATGACTTAAAATTCACGTTTTGTTGAAAAATTATAAAATCCTCCATTTCCAAAATAAAAGTTGCGCTCATAAACAATTGTTTTAAATAATGTTTTATAAAATTTTACCTTTTTTCTGGTCTGTTGGTAAAACATCAGGAAGAGCAGACTTTCCAAATTTCTTCTCTTTTTAATAATTACATTTTTTAGTATTTGCAGAATTATATTTCTAACTAAAGAAAAGGAGGATAGGCAGAACTATTTGGATCCTAGCCCAAGAACCAATAACGGTAAGTGATATGTCACTGGAAAGGTTTTTTCATGTTCTAGAACTTTTTACTATGACAGGAAGTCTTAATAGAACATAACCTCATTAATAAGAAAAAAAAAATTTTGTTTGTTTCCATCGGCTATTAACTTTAAATGTTTTTAAACTTAGTTAATAATAATTTCGATATATTTGTGAATAAATATAACAAACAACTCTTTTTTCAAATCTCAGGTCCATCAATAATGAGGCTGGACGATGAAATGATTTGTATTTTCCTAAACCAGGATACCAAACTATAGAAATTATATGCGAACAATTCCCTATTTTTCTTCTCAGCGTCAGACTATTGCAATTTTTATTCCAAGTTAATATATTTTTTGTTTGATAAACACTTGTACTTGTCCACTTATTTATATTAATTTCCCTTACCGGTTTCGCTGTTAAAGCATTATCAAAGGTTTGTTTGGTTGTTTACGTACAATATATGAATCGCTTGTTTGTACGCAAATTGTACGTAAACAACCAAACAAACCTTTGATAATGCTTTAACAGCGAAACCGGTAAGGGAAATTAATATAAATAAGTGGACAAGTACAAGTGTTTATCAAACAAAAAATGTTTCAAAAGTTCCACCAAGTGCCAACAATCACGAGCATCAACTCCAAGTTAATATAGTTTCTGTTGTTAACACAAAAAATGAACTATGTTAGAATGCAGATTAGGCACTGTGTTTTTCAATTCGTAAGCCTTACGAAGGAAGAAGGCTAATTAATAATAATGAATAAGCAAACTTACATCAAAATGATCTTCACACGCATATTTTGTGCTTTTAGGATCAATATCTAATCTCGCTTCATTAGCTTACACCAATTTTTCCTTTTTTATGTCACTCGGAACTAAGAAAAATACTTTGTTTGGGATTTTAAAACACAAGCTTTCACAAAGTAAAGCAATACATTATTTGTAGACACATTTCTTAGTCTCACTCATCATTTACAGCAATATTTTAGTATGCAGAAAATTTAGTTTTGACAGCACTAAAACTATTGTGATATTATTATGAACTCTACCACAGTATACTCTACCTACTTATCGCATCGTTTCTCCATCTCTTATACTGAGACAAATTTCATTTTAGAAATTTAAATACTCATTTTGCAATAGCCGTTAATACTATTTTATGATAAATCTGACATAACTTTACTTTAAAATAATGGGGAATCATAATTATTACAAACTTTTGTTAATTTCGTATTGTAATAACTATAAAATGACTTTTGTTTGTGATGGTATTATCAAAAAAATATAAAATTTACAGTGTCTATTGATATAAATACAGTATTAGTTATTTTCACAAATGGCTTGTTTAATATCTACAAAGCTTCCAATTATAATAACAACACAAGGATTAATAAAATCATGGAATTGCTATAATCCATAAATTTGCAAGTTCCCTTATAATGCCAAGTGTTTGTATTTGTGAAGTTCAGAAGTTGTCTTGTAATTTCTGCTCTTTGTAATTCCAAACGTACAATTATTATTCCGAGTACCTTCTTATTACTAAAAATTAATGTAGATTTTGCGTTTATAATAAACATTAGTAATTCCCGTTAGAAGCAAACATAACATTCGCCGCCGAAGGTCATAAAACATTTGTTATCCCAATGAATCGATTGTTTTTACAAGTGATCACACTATACTACTGAGAGGCGTCCCATCAAATCAATCGATCGCCATATCTGAAAACTGGATGGCGCTGTACGTAGTTAGATCGCGATATTGAACTATACCGGTGGCTTTCTTTGTGTTCGTGTAGAGTTACTAGCACTAGTATTCAGACAGATGCCTGGACATTTATCAATCAGTGCAGTGGACTTTCGTAAGATCGGATGGATTCCCGGCCTTTGTATGAACCAAGAGTAGTAACTGCGTTCCTATAAAACGTTGGTACGGACGGACAATCTCTCTGTTTTCTTTTATCTATCTCGACCTTACTACAAGTATAAATATCACACCACAGACCTATAATTACAAAGCGGTTACCTGAAATTACAAAAAGTCTAGACATTACAAAAGGGTTAGTAAAAGAACAATTATGTTTAGTAATTATCAAAACACAAACACTATTATCACAAAACAACGTCTGTACAACGTTGTCACTATTAATTTTGATAAACTTGGAATGACAAACTTTAATAAAATTCGCTTTTTCTCTTTTGTGATTCCTATAATTTATTGGTTTTGGTGGCTTTCCTGTTTATAACTCCCACATGTATTGTATATCGTTGTAATCTTAGATAAATTGTCTAAAATACAGCAGTATTTTCACTAAAACACATGCAACGTAATATCGAACGGAAGGCAGTTAAACAAAGAAAGAGGTAAGAAAAAAAAAGAACAAAGAATACGGGTAGTATTTTGAAGGTTTTGTATTCAAAAGTACGGGACCATAATATTACAACAAACAGGTCAGAGGAAACATTTTTTACTTGTTTTCACAAAACTGAATTTACAAAAGTACGATTGTAACGGTTCGAGTTAACTGATTGTCATGGGATTAACACGTATTTTAGTAATTCCAACAATATTTTCGTTCTTTTTTTGCTCAGGAACCTAAATATTAACTTTAGGGCTGATACAGTGAAACACATTTCGTGGGACATGTTCTGGTGTGACTCGGAGTATTTGTGCTTCAATCGTGTAAGTCGATGGTCATCCGTGATCATCGCAATCACCCCTAGTTGTAAATCTAGATTTAACTTTTATACTATTTAAAAATCCTCCCCTGCATCCAGTGCATATTTAATATATCATTGCACTCTTTTAATCAAAATATAACAGAAATCAACGGAAACCTTTATTTTAACGAATACGTTTTAACTCGCGCTGCCTCTACGTAGCCATAACTTTTTTCCTACAGCAATTTGAGACTCCCCGCTATAATAAACGTTGTAGAACATAAAAATCATTTCCTTTTGACATATCGCTTATCCTTATTGGTCATACAGGCCAAACTGCCCATCCTCCTTTACCGTATTTTTGAAAGGCCCCACCATACTTCCATTGCCTACGTACTGCCTCTATCAGTTTGCCCTTGTTTCGGCGGGAATCAAACTCGGACCCTCTGATTGAGAACAAGATGTCATACCAACTGAGCCACTCTAATTTACAAATTACATTGCGTGCGTCGTCGATTGAAATGTACCGTCCGACCAAAGCAAAAAGATTACTGAGCTCATCAAAAACCACCCCTATCGTGAAGTATTAAAGTTCTAGTTGCTTTGGTCACGTGTAAGTACAACGAAGTGCTAAAGACGCGCGGACAGACGTGTGTTCTCCTCGTTAGCGTATGTGCTAATAGGTAAAATATATGGTGGGGTAAAGCATAGGCGGGAGCGTTGAGCAAAGCGACCTAGGGACGCTGTTATTGGTCATTGACACAGTATAAAGCACAATTATACGTTGCCATCGCCAATTGAACTATAGTAATTTTATTGATGACACTTGTTGGAAAAATGCACTCATAACAAAAAAGTTTTAGGTTATTTTGTTACGGTTTCGTACACGAGGGTGCCAAGAGGGATCATATTACTAAGCTTCTGCTGTCAGTTTGTATGTCTGTCCGTATGTCTGTCGCAGGGGTATATTAATAGCTTCAGCTGTAACAGGCTTCACTCAATATACAAATAAATATACTTAAAATTGTCTCGTCATAAATATACTTAAAATAGTTTTTCTTATTTTTAAATATAAATAACAATAAATAAATGTGGTTTATAGCATTACGCGACAAAAGTTGATAGTCAATTAGGCTTTTCTAAACTATAATCCTTCCAACAACTCCTTTGTAACAATTAAATACTCGTATAATCGCGCTTTGAAGTTGGTGCAGGATCATTTACAAAATAACGCCTGAAATAACACAGCTTTGCTAGAAAAGCCTAATTAACATTAAACTATAGTTGCGTTATGCCATAAACCACATTATTATCTTTTAAGTCGAAATTAAATGCAAGATTGTAAATTTGCATAAGACAAATTGAAAAAAAAAAACAATAATTTTTGAAAGCAAATCAAATGTTTTTAAACTAAAATCCTAATGAATTAAATTTTATTAATATTTAATTTCTTCATTTTAATATTATTAATATTTATTAGCAAAAAGCTCATAACTTGAGTCGTTCTCAAACCGGTCACACTCTAGACGGTCAATATTCGTGTCTGAGACTATTTCTGTACCGTTTAGTGCCAACTCGGATGATGGATAGTGTCAAGAATGCTCTAAAATATTAACATTTTTAGGGTTCCTTAGGTGGTAGAGCTGATGCCGGGCTCGACTGTGGAGTTACCACCATCTTACTCGCAAATCCTCCCGAAGTTATTCGGGGGAGAGTAAGAGGACAGCTCTCAGGCAAAACCAGGCGGCCCACCATTGTCTGGGACCGATGGATGGTGGTATATCCATCCCCAATTGCCGAGCCTTATATAAAACAGACTGGTGACGGGCAGCGGCGTCACTGGTGCGAGGGTTTCGGCACCGTGCTCACCAACCCGCCTGCCCAGCGTGTGTGAGTATGGGCATTTCTTCCAGGAGGACCGCCAAGAGTGGCGAAATCCCGGAAAGGCCTATGTCCAGCAGTGGACGAAACAGGCTGATGGATGGATGGGTTCCTTAGGAAAATGGAATCTCTTATCTTTTACTTTTGCGGCTTGTGTACGTTTTTTTAGAGAAAATTTACCCTATTATTAGCTTCACTATGCAGTTTATATCGTTGCTCTGATCTATCTTATGATTAACATTTTTAGGGTTGCGTACCCGAATGGTGCCAAACGGGACCCTATAACTTAGCCTGCGCTGTCTGTATGTCTGACTGTCTTTCTGTCTGTTCGTCTATCACAGTGGTCTACAGCTTCAACTGTAATAGGTAGAAAGTTTAAATTTCACAGCATACGTGTTACTATAGCCTCTATCACGAAAAATAAAAAAAAGATTAAAAAACATACGGACATACAAGGCACCTCGAAAAAGTTCAATTTTTTAAACGATATTGGTTTTGGCTCTTACTTACAGCCGCCATTTTCTTTTTTCCTTTCTTTCGCTATATAGCCATTTTGTGGTAATTTCAAGTATAAAATTACATCGAAATTGACGGAATCCTTCCATCTTATACGACGAACACTATTGTCACACTTTTATTCTTATTTGAGCGCACCGTATCAAGCCAGCCTAAACCAATTTCGGATTTCCCAGCTTACCCCAGATTCAAAGAAAACATACCCTTTGCGTCACAAAGGTAAGCACCAAACAAAGATGAGTTGCTTAGGTCTTATTCAATGGTATTACGGTTGACTTTTGCGGTTACCTTTTAAGTTTAAACATTGGTTGAACTCTTTCTTAGATAGTTCAGACTAAGGTTTTTTAATTAATTCTTTTCTTCTGTTTTCCTTTATTTAAAAGGTCTGGAGATGTAATATGACTTTCCACATGAATTCAAATATTTTTTGGTAACTGTAATGTAATTATTATTATTTAACAGTAAAAAAACCGGCCAAGTGCGTGTCAGGCCACGTGGAGTGTAGGGTTCCGTAGTTGCCCAGTACATTTTATTTTTTATTTATTTATTTATTTATTTTTCATTCCCCTATCATCTATCTTTACAGGATGCATCCTAATGCGATAGAGAAGGTTTATTAAACATTAACACTTAACAATTAAATTTACAGTCACAATTAAACTTTTACATTAATACTTAGTATGGCCTGTGTGAACTCGCTCACGTTACAATTAAACAAATCAACCCGTCCGGATCCAGCCACCGCGTTTAGCAAACGCATAGCGCGCGTAAGCGACGCCCTCTGCAGCAGATTGGTGCGTGCCCGCGGTACTGCTAGGAGTGTCGGTTGCAACCGCCGCGTCGCCAGTCCGTCCGGCACGCACAGTCGCAGTTGCTCGAGGATGGCCGGGTTATGCACCTCGCCTCTCAGCACACGAAATAAGTACGTGGCGAAGGATGCGTCTCTTCTCAATTCCAGTTTGCTGTATCCCACCATGCCTAATACAAACAGTGTAGGATACAGCAAAGGATATCCCGGATACACACCATACATCTTTAAATATATAAACCTTGTAAATTTATTTTGAATACGTTCCAACATTGTTTTATACTTAGCTTCACTCGGAGACCATACCATCGAGTTAAACTCTAAGTGGCTTTTCACGAGAGCCTCGTATAAGGTTTTTAAAGCACAGATGTTAGTAAATCCGTTTGCCTGACGTAAGACAAACCCTAAATTCCTGAAAGCTTTTTTGCAAACATCCTTAATGTGCTCTCGGAAGTTGAGATCAGCTGTGAAGCGAATGCCCAGGTCTCTTACCTCCGATACTCGCTGCAGCAGTTCTCCTCCAATTTGGTACTGCGAGAGTATTGGGGTGCGCGCGCGACTGAACGACATTACAGAACATTTGGATACATTAAATAGTAATTTATTCCTCTGACTCCATTCAACAATCCTGTCTAAGTCCTGCTGAAGTTTCCTCTGATCTTTTACTTCCAGCACCAGTTTTAGGTCGTCCGCAAAAAGCAGACACGTAGACGCCTTGACTACATCCGGTAGATCATTTACCATGATGATAAATTGGAGGGGCCCTAGGTTGCTCCCTTGACTGACTCCTGATCTAGTGTAGTAGGGCTCCGACCGATGTCCCCCACAGTCGACGTACTGCCGCCTGTCCCCCAAGTAGCTGACGAAGAAGTTGAGCGTGTGCGGTGTGCAGCCCACGCCTGCCAACTTCGCGAGCAGAACGTCGTTGTCGACCGTGTCAAAGGCCTTTCTGAAGTCGCAGTAAGCGACGTCTACCTGTACTCCAGCATCCACCGCTGGCACTAATCGTGACATCAGGTGGAGCAGGTTCCCTTCCGTTCCACGCCCTGGACGGAAGCCGTGTTGTGCGTCAGACAACTGGCCACTTATCTGCGCATATAAGCAGTGGTGTATTGCCGATTCAAATACCTTGGCCGGAGTACATAGGATTGCCACTGGCCTGTAGTCGGTGGGTAAGTTATATATATAAGTTGGTCTATTAATACAAACCGCGCCAAACTTCTAGTCCGCTTGGAACGGCCCATACATTGTCGTGTTTAGACGGGACTAAAAGTTTGGCGCGACCTGTACTCGTAAACCTGTAAAGCCTACTTAGCTGTGATAGTTTTCCTTTTAACTTCATTATATATACCGGGTGTAAATAGACTGCTACCATTAAATGAAACCACATATTCTACTGACCCTACTGAACCACTTTAACCAAGAGTCATACCCGCAGACACCCTTAGTTTAGGAAATAATTGAGTTCCAAACAAAAATGCGTGAACCCTAACGCACCGACATACGGGCGAGTTTAGAGAGAGCTTCGTCCGTGAAACAGCTATAGGTTTTTTGTTTGGAACTCAATTATTTAATAGTATTACGTCTATGCCTAAACTAAGGGTGTCCGCGGGTATGATTCTTGGGAAAAGTGGTTCAGTAGGGTCGGTCGGTATGTGGTTTCATTTCATGGTCGCACTCTATTTACACCCGGTATATAATATATATTACTTCTGTGAATTTTTCCAAATATCCATAAACAACCGTTTTGCCGACTCTAACAAAAATTACCGCTTTAAAGCTTAATATTTCACCAACAGACCCCTGTATCCAAAAATGGTTTTCACACACCCATAATGTTTTTAAACGACCTATCCAGCGATACCCCACACTATGAGATAGACGAGAAAAAAAAATCATCCCCAGTTGCGATATGGATTAGTAGACAAACTTATAAAATGTACTGGGGAACTACGGAACGTGCGTTTTGATGTGTTACTATGGTTCTAAAATTTGTTTTGCCATTGTAATTTCATTTTTAAACTGTGGCAATACGGAAGTTTATTCTCGTGCCATTCGTCTATTCAAGTATGAAGCTTGCAATATGCAGTTGCACATGGAAAATCCTGAAATTCCTGAAATGCCTAGACGTCTACATGGGCAGTCGATAACGAGTTTATTTGATTAATATATTAAAAGCTTGGACTACACACTTTCACTACAGAAAATTTAATTCTTTTAATTTTCAGTATCGCAAAAACAATTTATTGTAAACAATAGATCGCAGGTCAGAATAGTCTAGATTGTGTCTCGGATCTTACAGATTAATTGTCTTTTATTTCCAAAGTAACAACTTAAATAAATTCAATAAACTGAATGTCATTTTAAAATAAAAAAAATGAAAATTAAAAAGTAATAATAATACGACACGTAACCCCGACGGGGTGTCAGAGGTGTTTCCAAGTGTAAAGTGTGAATTGCAAGTCACATTCCTCACTTGGTACACCCGTTTTCACCGGAAATTGTTACGTCCCAAATGTAGGTGTGGAGTGGAGGCATATTGCCGTACTTCGGGTACAAATAGACTAACAGCTTATTGTACCTTTTCTGTTTTTACTATGGTACAGAGTGGAGCCCGCATCAAGCTATACACATTGAGCTTAAGCTGACCTCTCATTGTACGGGAAGCCTATACAATGAGAGGTCAGCTTAAGCTGAAAGTGTTTAGCTTGATATGGGCTCCACTTTACACTAATTAATGTGCACCACGGGGATTGAACCCACTACCTCTGGGTGAGCAGGCGAGCGCTCTACTACTCGGCTACAGAAAGCGGTCACATATAAAATAATTTTCATGGAAACCAAAATTCAAAGTAAAATACTCTATACTAATAATAAGTAGCAAAAAATTTAATATTGTTTTGAAATTTTAAATAACTGGTATTATACTAAAGAAAAAACCACCGTTTCTCTCTGTATGTAGGTACCTATATTTTTCGTTTTAACTCGAGAATCACTCAACGTATTTGGATGAGTTTTTTTACTATCACCGTAATCACCTTGGACAACATTTCTACTAACAATAAAGCAGTAAAAATTCGTGTCTGTATTAATTGCATTTTTTTGCGATATTTCAAATGAAATGGGTTTTTTATTGTACTGATGCCAGAACCACAATTTTTACAATTTTTGTGTGTGTGTCTATTTGTTTGTGTACGTTCCGTTTTAAATCGAGAACCACTTTACAGATTTAGATATGGTTTTTGTATTATCATCGTAGTGATCCTGGTCAGCATATAGGTTATAAGGGGTGTTTATAAAATAATGCCTAAGCCGGAAACGGGGCAGAGATTTAATAAACGCGGGCGGAGCTGAGGGCAAAGGCTAGTTTCTAATGAAGAGTTATTAGATATGTTATATTATTGTTTATTTACTACTTACTGTACATGGTTGAAAGGATCGCATTACTTTTCTTAACACCCTGTACATATAAAAACTAAACTAAGAAAAAACAAATTGCCAGACCGTTGCCATTATATAACATAACTTTACATCCAGACAGACAGACCTCTGCTTTTATTGTACAAAAAATATATAAGGTTACTTTAATTTATGCAGCCAAATTCTTACTGCAGACTCGGTAAGTGCTCAGTAACAAGGTTCGATGACCCTTTTTGTGAAATTCGTAAATTATTCTTTTCGTGTTCCTTACAAACGCAAGCCCAACCCCGAGTGAATTACAATGGGACGTCAAGATTTTATTTTGCGAAATTAGCAAAAAGGGTTATTGATATGTGTCTGATCACTTACCAAGCCTCCGGTATGAGTTTGGCTATATAAATTAAAGTCACGCTTATATAAATAATAATGATGAAAAACAAAACGAACGATTTCTCCAACAGACCACACAAAAAGGAACGTTCCAAAACAAATAAATTAACGAAAAAGTGACAAATTCACGTTCCACACACTGATAAAACAGAAAGCAATTGGGAACATTATATAGTTTGTACTATCGAATAAAATGCCGCATACCCACTTCTTGGTCCTATGACCATTGCGATACGGGCGAAAAGTGACTTTCTGTTGTTGTCCTCGATAGTACGTTGTCGGTGTGTGTCCTTCCTATCTCTTGTTTTAAGTGTGTCGACACCTTTATATCATTATTGGTGTTCTGACGTAATTCTGAGAGAGATTATTGATTAGTGTATTTTTAATAGAGAAAATGTCGAGAGAGCTTTTCCAGTCTGGCGATTACTAATGGAATAATGAAAATAAGTTAAACTTTATTTTTAGAACTAAGAAATAGAAGAGATGATTAATAAAATATTGTTTATTTGTTATCAAAGGTATTCTTAACCAAAATTTTAGAATAAAATGAGAAAATACAAGCTGTGCCAGCACGTTAAATATTAAAAATCTGTCCTGCTCTTTGCAGCTTTGATTTTACACTTGTCTATCTGGCTCAGTTAAAGCAGGCCGCTAAGAAAACGCGCGATTTCGATTATTAGATCCCATATTTATTTTAACTATTTTACAAATATTGTTTCCATAAAAAAACTAAACCTTTTCACTTGATATATTTTTCATTGCAAAATATACAATAAATAACACAGCTTTAAGCAAAATTTTATCCTCATATTTCCATTGATATAACAAAAGCTAGATACGGTACGTTCTCCTATATCGTCAACAAAAAAATGGACCTCGTTTTTAAACAATCGTTACCGAACGACAGGGTTAGGGCGATAAGCTTCGACAGTGGCGCGAGTGAGTCAAGCTACACAAAACAGGCCCATTGGGCCTATATTTGGGCCGCGCGTGAGAAGCGGCGTACCGTATCACAACGATACCGTATATTCCTTTTGTTTTATCTAAGCAGGTTTCGGAACTATTTCAAAGAAGTGAAGTTAAGGCGACTCTATTCGCCCGAACTCCCATACTAGCACAGTTCCCTGATAACATACTTATTTATAGGTACTTGCTTTTCGTTTTCAACATATCTCATATAATTTCCATGACTTGAACCAAAAACATTTATCAAAATCAAATACATACAAAGTTACAAGCGTATAAGTCCTGGATTTTAGACATATTTTCATGAATGTTAATGTACCGTATGTCCTAGAAGCGATACAACAAATCAAATAAGTTTAGGTTCACAGCATAGTATATTTTATATTATATTAAATATTTTTGTTTTATTTCGATTTTTGGGATACTTCTCCTGAAATCATAGGAAGACCCAAAACCATTCTCGAGTTTTTTCAAGACATGAATTTTGCCTCGCGTTAGCTTAGTGTTCGGTTAGTTCCGTACGAGCTCGGGAAATGAACGTTCGGACCAACCAATAGCAGTCAGTCAGTGCTCTATAATCCGAAGTTGAATGTAGAATGAAATACCAAGCATAGGGACCCCGTGCGCGACTGACTTCAAGCCGCCGGCTACAGGCCTCTTAGAGAAACTGCGCGTTCGTCGTAACATTCACTTTGCAATGAGCGCTGTTAGACATATTATTTCGATGTAATTTCCGTCAATATTTATTCCTATACACATCAAACTGCAAAGGCAGAAGCATGGGTACTTGCAAGTCTCGATTCGCAAGGGATCTCAGTACGCGGTTCTCCATTTTGTTATTTTGTCATTGACAAACATTTTTATTGGCGGAACCATTATTGTTCTACGTTTGGATTGGGAATGAAGGTGAATAAGGTGCGATCGTCAACTTTACGCGAATGTATGAAATGACAGTTACCAAAGGTAGGATGTGCAAAAATACGTAAAAGTTTTTCAATACTGCGAAATTATAATGTGGAGAAAATGTAACATATTACCAAAATAATATTTCGTGGAGTTAAAATAACTTGATATTCAAAAAAAAAATTTTAGCTCGCCATTTGTTTTGATGATCAATCACATATGGGTTCATCAACTTCATCATCAATGCCAAACAGTGACAGATTTGTCAAATAAAATTTAAAGATTTAATTTATAAAACAGTTGAAAATAGATTCAGCAAACAGTTCAGACAACTAAATCAGCGATCATTTCATTTTTTTGGGAAGCAATATTATTGAGCTATAAAGTTTTATAAGCAACAATAAGTATATAAAACGCAAAAAAATATAATTATTTTACTTGATGATTTACCTAAGTAATCAATTCATTTGTACTGTTATGCAAACGGTACTCTTGAATCCCAATCCAATCGTGGAACAATAATACCCCTCAACAAGCGCATGTACTTTGGGTATAAAATTGTGACGATAATATTGTATGTAATTGAAAATATTGCCCATAAAAATGTTTGGTCATCACACCCCTACTTACAAGAAAGTGAACCTGAGCAATAATAAATTACATCACTATCAGTCAGCCATCTTTAAATGAAACCTTATACTTTTGCGCAAAAACCGTACAACTCCATTTTGTTCCAAAAACCAAACGCAAATTACTGCCGTATCTTGTTTCCAAAAACTTCCGAACAGAATTCAAAATTTCGAACTTGGAATCACCTCGAGCGTGTAACTTTTTTTTTACCGACCGCTACCCATTCATAGATGTAAGGTCTAAAAATACAATGCCAAGACGACATTCTATTATGTCGAAAGGACCGTTCGAAAATCAAAATTTAACGCCTCAAGTAATTCCATGGATATTCTTTTGAGTTTTAGAAAAAAAGGGCAGATGTGCGCAAACATCTTTTAAAAGTGAAAAGGCAAAGTCGAGGGCCATTGAAATATAATAATTGGGATTAAATGAAGTGTCCCATTTTTCTTGTTACAACATACTCCCATTTTTTTTTCTGGTAAGTGTCGTATGATCTCAGTGCAATGATCTTGATTTACCAATTTTGGATCCCAGTATTTTTAATGAAAATATTTCGCTTCCCATAGTACGAAATTATTATTGTTTTTCTTACATTCATTCAATATTTTTTATCTATATCTACACTAATAATAAAGTAGTAAAAAAGCCGTGCCTGTACATTGAAAATGTTTCTTTTTTTTGAGAACACCTGCGGATAGGTTTTTTTTAATAATTATTTTATACTTACTCGTATTTTATTATATTAAAAATATAATACGTTTTGTAGGTTTTTAAGCTGCACACAAACAGTTCCTTCATTTGAAGTTCCAAAAAAGTCATTGTAGGTATTACAAACGGTATCTTTTATATTGGACCAACAAATTCAGGATACCTACTTTTATATAGTAGCCAAGTAGATACAGTACGTTCTTTTATTGTCAACTGAAAAATGGACCTCTTATTTTGTCAAGCGCCGCCGAATGACAGAGATAGACAGATAGCTTAGACAGTGGCGCGACAACAAGTAAGCGAGACAAGCTATACAAAACAGGCCCATTGAGCCTATATTTGCAGGGTCGTGAGCGAGAAGCGGGGTACCGCATCTTTTTTTTGTTTTATCTAAGGTAATATCATAAAAATTGCGATTAATTAATAATCGGACTTGTTACTGTATGTACTTTTGTTCTTTTTTAAGCTTTAAATGTTTTATTTTGTCATTCTTATGTTCTCCTTGTTTTCTGTACTAAAACTAAAAGAGGCATGAATAAAGTTTTCATCTATCTGTCAAAAATTTTCTGGGATCAAAGATACGGGATCCATACCACATGCTTTAACAACTATGTGACAATCTCATAGCGGTTTTTGTACATTGTTGTCAACTCAAAATAAATGTTAAAGTTACACCGATGGGTACTGGCAGGTGTTAAAAGTAAATCTTACATTTTATTAACTGACTCCAGACAAGGAAGTTGTAAATTATCGTTTTACATCGTGTTTGTTATGCTTCGTAATGATAGTATATCATACTTCGGCTTGCAGGTGAGGGATGTTTTTTTTTTTTCATTCGCTATGATCTTAGATTTGGCCATGTATGGAAAACGTCAACGGGACCTAGCGAGGATAATAATTTGGCCAAGTGAGAGTCTGGTTCTTGCACAGGATCCGTAACATAATACGGATACAGAACCCTGAAAACATGATGGTAAATAACAACAATAGACTCGTTTAACCAACCTAATGACAATCAATTCGGCACCACCCGAATACGGAACCCAAAGTGTTATTATTTTTCGTTTTAATTTAAAGTATTTACTACAATCTGACCAAGTTTGAAACTTGTATGTAAAATTGCAGTTAGAGTATATAGGTATATTCACCATAATCTACAAGCTGTTTAATAATTTTCTAAATTTATTTCTTCACGCGTACCCTGAAGACATCTCTTCGTGCCAAAAGCCGTGCCAGAATAAGGAAATTGATTCTGCCCCCCTCGAGTTTGGGCTTGTAATTTTTATGGATGGTGTGGCTCTACATTTGTAGGTAATTAATGTACAAAATTTGAGAACACTAAACTTTATAGGTTTAAAAAAAAAACTATACATAATTTTGCTTCGTTTGTTTTTCTAGCTAACCGATTTCGTGTGCTTCATGTATATTGTATATTTACTAAAGATTATTAAATGATGTAAATTACATTTTCATTGTGTCGTAGAAAAAAATATAAAAAATGCTGACTGACCTGTTAAATTTTTTTTTTCTTTTCCAGGTTAGAGACCGCTCCAATTTTTTCACCCACCAACGACCTATAATATATATTTTTTTCAAAATTATATGCTCAGGGAAAACATGGAGATATCTTTACTTAAAATACTTTACATGCGTTTCCTAGAAACGCTATAATATAAAATGAAATGGTTGAGACCTCTTTAGAGAAAAGTGCATGTTGCGTACTAAATATTGGCCACTTACATTCCATTAGGTTTAAAAAAATAAGAAAACAACGTTTCGCAGCAAAAAAAACTGCTTGCGATTATCGTACGTTAGGAAAATAAAAGCACAATGCAGCATTCTCGTGCAGCAAACCTTAAATTTAGAGTTGAAAAACCTAAAATAATACAAGCTCATTTAACTTTTATCCATCTGCGTTAAAGCCTATTTTGCAATGAAAAGTTTTACGTTATGGCTGCTCTAAATCTAATATTTGCTACACGAGAATAGGTGTCAATATGAGTGTATTAACAAAAGGGGCTGCAGTATTACGCGTTTTCTCTAAAAATGTTAAAAGTCTCTATTGCCTCGCAATCGAGACAATTTTTCAGTCTAAAGACAAACAATATGATTTTTTTAACAATACGCTTCCATATATTTTGAACAGGTAAGTGCTTAAAAGGCATCCTATCATGTGCATTTATAAAGTAATTAATAAGTAGGTACTTAATTTTAATTAGATCATATAAATCATTATGTTTTTTCATTTAGATTGAAAACATGCGTTATTTATACAGAGTGAGATTAAACTAACCGACCAAATTCATACTGGAGACTCGGTTAGTGATCAAAAACCAGCTTCAATACACATTTGGTGAAATTCGAAAAAAAAATGGAGTTTAAAAATTTCTTACTCAACTACCGTATATTTTTATGGTGAGCTAGTTTGTACGAAATCGTAAAACCTAACCTAACCTAACCTAACCTAACCTAACCTAACCTAACCTAACCTAACCTAACCTAACCTAACCTAACCTAACCTAACCTAACCTAACCTAACCTAACCTAACCTAACCTAACCTAACCTAACCTAACCTAACCTAACCTAACCTAACCTAACCTAACCTAACCTAACCAAAGGTGATGTTAGACGACAGGGTGTTGGAAATGGCGGAAAAAATCGCCAAAGACCCTGCAGGAAACGAAACCTTTGCAAACTGGGAAGTTCCACACTTCACATGGGTTAACGGAGTACCTGGCTGTGGAAAAACAACTTGGATTTTGTCTCAGTGCGACATAACTCAGGATGTGATAGTCACCCAGACTATTGAAGCGGCTAAAGATCTTAGAGACAAGCTGGTGACCAACTCAAAGTCCCACCTACGCACAAGAGTGCGCACCCTGGCTTCTGTATTGGTGAACGGCGTGGGTGCTTCGGGAAAGAAGAAAGAATCGTGCAAACGCATATTCTTTGATGAGGCTCCCATGAGTCACTTCGGCGCCATAGTTATGGCGACACAGATGTCGGGGGCCGGAGAAATACTCTTGGTAGGCGACGTAAACCAGCTTCCCTACATAGACCGACAGTGTCATTTTGATATGTATTACAACCGCCCAAATCTGGTAACGAGCATCAGTCTTGAGCTATTGTGCACACACAGGAACCCGATGGATGTGTCATACGCCCTAAGCGAGGTGTACAATGGCACATATTCATCCAAAACGCAGGTGCGCTCCCTGAAGCTGGGAAAGTATACGAATGCGCTAATACCCAGAGACCTTCCAAGCACACTATTCCTCGTGCACACCCAGGCCGAAAAGGAGTCCCTTGGAGGCCAAGGCTATGGGAAAGGGAAAGGGTCACGCATTCTTACTATCCACGAAGCACAGGGACTTACTTACGCTAAGGTGATTATCGTGCGCACAACGGCAAGCAGATCGCACTTACACAACAGCATACCGCATGCAGTGGTGGCATTATCGCGTCATACAGAAAGCTGCATCTACTATTCAGATGACAGTGGGGACGCGATTGCCGCCTTTGTAAAGCGAGCAGAAGGTGTGACAGATGCCCAGATCAGCGAGTACAACTTCAAAATGGCAGTGCAAGACCGGAATACCGCGGTGACGAACCAGCCGATATAACAACCAAGATAGCGAAAAATGGACCGATTTTGGCGGCTTCTGAAGTGGGAATATTGATTTAAATGTAGAGTAATAAATCTGATTTAAGAACAGTAATAAGAAATTTGAATATTGTAAAATAAAGGAAATTAAATTAAATTAAATTGTGTACTAACCCTCGAAACAGCTCTCTCGTCTAGAATAAAATTAACATAGATACCTAAAAGGATATGGCATGTTTGTAATTAAGTAATTAAAAATATGAAAATTTGTTGTGTATTTATTCTGTATTTTGCATGTATAAATGAAAAAAATAAAAAAAAAAAAAAAAAAAAAAAAAGGGTCATAAAAAACGAAAAAGCATGAGAAGAAAAATAAATAAATAAAAATAAAATAAAAATGTAATGATATGAATAATAAAAAAAAAAAAAAAAAAAAAAAAAAAAATAAATAATTATATTTATTAAAATAAAAAAGTGCATAAATTAACAAAGTAGTATTAGATCATATTTAGATCATAGATATGTTTAGATCATAAGAAACGATAAAAGATAAAAAATAAAAATAAAGAGAGAGTTGTTTCGAAACCCCCATCCCCTATCCCGGAAAATAAAACGGGAAAGCGATTAAACTTTTCAACGCAAAAAATAAAATTATAAAAGCAAACAAAAGCATTTGGCTCAGCCTATGGAAAACCAGAGATATAATATAAAAAAAAAAAAAAAAAAAACCTAACCTAACCTAACCTAACCTAACCTAACCCTTCCACAAACATCTCCGAGAGTTGACGAGCTCCAAACCCGAGGACACTGAAGGTCTGTCCAAAGATGACCCACCATTCACGGAAGCCGAATTGGATTCAGTGCTCTACGACACAAATCCAAAGAAGGCACCGGGACCGGACGGGCTGACGGCAGACATATGTGCGATGGCCATTAATACAGGGAGAAAAATGTTCATGGCTATAGCAAATAAATGCTTAGAGCTAGCACATTTCCCTGCCCAATGGAAAGTGGCGCACGTAATTATCCTCGGGAAACATGGGAAAGATGACTACACACACCCCAAGTCATACAGACCCATCGGACTTCTGTCAGTTTTCGGAAAAATCGTCGAAAAACTTTTGGTTAGCAGGCTGCAATGGCATATGCAGCCCACGCTTAGCCAAAACCAGTACGGGTTTACGCCACAGCGTGGAACCGAGGACGCCCTCTATGACCTTCTTAAGTACGTGAGATCAGAACTTGAAAACAAGAAGATAGTTCTTATGATCTCACTGGACATAGAGGGGGCCTTTGATAATGCTTGGTGGCCGGCTTTAAAACATCAGTTAGCCACAAGGAAGTGTCCGCGGAACATATACGCAATGGTGTGCTCCTACTTACAAGACCGTAAAATCGTGGTCAACTATGCGAGAGCAACAAGCGAGAGGGAAACCACCAAAGGTTGCGTCCAAGGATCCATCGGAGGACCAACTTTTTGGAACATTATCCTAGATCCGCTGTTGCAAAAGCTAGCAAAGGAAGGAGTACATGCGCAGGCTTTCGCGGATGACGTAGTTCTGACTTTCACCAGCCACTCGGTCGAAACCATGGAGGGCAGAGTCAACTCGACACTGGAGACAATAGTGGAGTGGGGTACTCAGAATAAGCTCAACTTCGCCGCACATAAGACCAAGGCGATGTTGATGACTAAAAAACTGAAGTACAAGGAACCACACCTCTATATGTCAGAGAGTAGACTCGAACTCGTAAACGAGATAAAACTCCTTGGTCTCATTATCGACCGCAAACTCACCTTCAAAGCGCACGTGACCGCAACATGCAAAAAAGCTGCGAACATATACAAGCATCTAGCGCGCGCAGCGAAAGTGACATGGGGCCTAAACGGTGAAATCGTCAGAACGATATACGTAGCGGTTGTCGAGCCGATCGTATTGTATGCAGCAAGTGCATGGTACCAATCCACGGAACTCCAGATGATCAGAGATCGTCTAGATGTACTGCAACGAGGATTTGCCCAAAAGATCTGCAAAGCGTACAGAACGGTCTCGCTTACATCGGCACTAGTTCTTTCGGGCCTTCTGCCCCTGGACCTCAGAATACAGGAAGCCGCAAGTCTTTACATGGCCAAGCGAGGTATCAGTGCAGACTACCTACCACCAGGAAGGAAAATGGAGCAAAGGATAGGCTACCTAGAGCAGCCACATCCTTCTGAACTCATAACAACTGAGTACGAGCTCCTTGAAAACATGGATACCGAATCTCTAACCTCCCACAATATTGCCGGGCCACAAGTATTCACTGACGGCAGCAAGATTGAGGGTAAAGTTGGAGCAGCCCTCACATGGTGGGAGGATGGAAAGGAAACCAGTTTTCACACCTTCAGCCTCGACCCCGCGTGTACTGTTTTCCAGTCAGAGCTATACGCACTTCACAGGGCGATTGACTTGGCCAAAAGCAGCACGAGTGACCCAATTAACATCTTGAGCGACTCAAGATCGTCACTTGAACTGCTGGGAAATCCCAAGTCAACACATCCCCTAACGAAGAACATCAAAGAGTGCGTAGCGGAAATCAGAGCACAAGGCAGGCAGGTGCGGCTCTTCTGGCTCAGGGCGCATGTGGGGACAGCCGGAAACGAAAGAGCAGACGAACTGGCCAAACAAGCGGCCTTGCAGTCAAGGGATGCCCCAGACTACGGTGAAGTTCCCGTGTCACACGTCAAGAGAAAAATCAGAGAGGAAACTGTACGCAGATGGCAAGATAGGTACAGCTCCTCCGGCACTGGTTCCGTCACGAAAGTTTTCTTCCCGGACGTGAACGACGCGTTCCGCATCGTCCGAAGAACCAGACTGACGCACCGACAAGTGCAAGCCTTGACAGGACACGGAGGCATGGCGGAGTACTTACACCGGTTCCAGCTGAAAAGCAGTCCCGGTTGTGAATGCGACCCCGACACTAGTGAGTCGATATGGCATCTTTTACTGGACTGCCCTCGTTTTGCGGTTGCCCGAATGGAACTAGAGTACCGGCTCAACACAAAGCTGGAAAAGGCTGAACTGCGGAACATCATCGCAGACAAGGACAACATAACGCTCTTCCTTGATTTTGTAGAAACCACCATGCGAATTGCGGCCAAGAGGAACTCCTCGACAGACCCAACCCCCACACTCACACTCACCCCTACTACACTAACACTAACACAAGTACAGCAACCGACAACAAGTAGCCTGATGCCAGCGGAGTACCAGCTTCTAAACTTCAGTGAGGCGGGTACCCCGGGCATAAGACTCAAAGGAGTAGTGACTTTCATGGACGACAGCACTGAGAGACTCGGTATCTGCTTTTGCAGTGCGAAGGGAAAGAGTACTGTCACCATCTCACCCGGCCTTGCTCTCCTTTTAAAGGGGAGCAATTTCAGAGCAACCATGAGGCGGAAAGTATTCGAAGCACTCGGAGAAGCCACAGCAGCAGGTCAACGCTGCCGAATAGTGCGAACTAAGAACAAAATAATTGCACTATTCGTGGCCGGCGACGACGCATCCGAATTTGCCCAGGCGTGCTCAATGCTTTCCAGCCTGGCAGCCATTGACGGACCACCTAAGAAAATCAGTGTGGACGCTATGGTAGTGGCATACATCAAAGCCGAAGTGGAAGATTACTCGGGGATCATAAGAGCCTCCAGTAAACACGAGATGGTGGTCTATGAGGACAGGGGCCAAAACCTCAGTCATTTGAGACCGTACCGTCTTGACGAAGCTTCCACTCCCATTGACAGCTGGGGCCACCCAATAGTAAGTCCAGAGCTTAGCGGTTCGCAAAGGCTACAAGAAAAGATAGCAGGTGAGAGATAGCCATCCCCTCGCCGAATGGAGTCTGAGGGAGCACTGTCGTCCATGACCAGAGCAGCAGTCGGTTGCTTCACACACATAGTATCCAAAAGGCAGAAACACGCCCAAACAAAAGAACCCCCAACAATCGCAACCTCATCGGAAACTGACGGAAGAAATTCCCGCACTACCCCTACGAAAGCCGATCGGGGACTGGTCGACCTTCCGGAACTTGTAACACCCGTCTTTCCATCGGATCACTTGTCCAACGCACTCCTTGAGTACATAGCAATGCTCAAAGGTACAATAGTTTCTAGGCAAGAAACGTGCCGAACAATCCTCCGAGCCTATCGTCGAGGAAACGAGCAATCGCTAAACTCCAAACTGGAGGAGTGCGGCGCGGCGGTGTACAATAACGCCACCTCCCAAGTTCTGGGGGGAACCATGGCGGGAGAGTACATGGCCGCATTCAACGGTACCAGTGGTTTTGTGGAACTAGACGAAAACGAGTCAACCCGGACTGGGAAACCAGTTTTCATGACCCCACCGAATGATTCCATAGTCGTCGTCGCCAAGTGCACGCGGATAATGTTGGAGGAAAGAATCCTAAAAATGGCAAATACATTGCGATGGGATTCCGAATCCACCGAAGCCGTTGCACAAATGTCGACACTAGACATGGAATGGGTAAACGGGGTCCCAGGCTGCGGAAAAACAACCTGGGTAATAAACAACTTCAATGCTGAAGGGGATTTGGTGACGACACCCACGCTAGAGGGAGCTAGAGACCTCCGCAGCAAGCTGGAGAACAAGCTCGGCAGAAACGCAAAATTCAAAGTGCGCACAATGGCCTCACTGCAGGTAAACGGCGTAGGCGAGGGCGAGAGCTACGGTCGGTTGATAATCGACGAAGCACTCATGAGCCATTTTGGAGCCATTGTCTTAGCATCCAGAATAAGCGGAGTCAGCAAGATTCTCCTCCTTGGCGATCAGAACCAGGTCCCTTTCATCGACCGAGAAAACCTTTTCCCGATGAGGTACCAAAGTCCCAGCTCGTTTGGTGGAATAACAAAACAACTGCTGTGCACACATCGAAACCCCATGGACGTTGCATATGCCCTAAGGGAGATCTACAGTGGCATATACTCGTCCAAGGCTCAAACACGGTCCCTGACACTGGAAACATACGAAGAGACGCGACTCCCTAAAAGCGAGCCCAACACGCTCTACCTTGTTCACACCCAGGCTGAAAAGGAACTCCTCAAAAGCATGGGTTACGGGAAGCAACAAGGATCGCGTCTCCACACAATCCATGAAGCTCAGGGACTTACGTGGGAGAGAGTGGTGATAATCAGAACTGCTAAAGTCAACCAGCAGCTGCACAGCAGTGTCCATCACGCGGTCGTGGCGGTGTCCAGGCATACCGGCAGCTGTGTATACTACACAGCTCGCCGCGAGAATGACGCGATAGTACGCCTAATAATGAACGACCTGGCAGCCGAGACCGGTAACATAAAGGAATATAACATCAAGATGGCGTGGAGAAACCGGGACATGTCAGTTGTGGACGCAATGCTGAGGGGTGGCACAGGCAGTACTTCACTCGTCTGAGTCATGGATGGCTTAGCGTCCATTAATAAAATTAATATTTTTTTTTTTTTTGTATTTCAAATGTCTCTCAGATTAAATGTATATTAATGAATAATTAAATCTTAATTGTGTGAAAAATTTGTAGTATATATTTGTTTTTTATACATTGCATGTAGTAAATAAGAATATTATATTGAAAAAAAAAAAAAGAAAAAAAAAAAAAAAAAAGGGAAAATAATAATAAAAAAAAAATAAAAAAAAAACACCACAGCTTTATAATGGATAAATAAAAAAGCAAATAAATTAAAAAAAAGCAAAATAAAAAAAAAAAACAAAAAAAAAAAAAAAAACAGCATGTATAGCCATAAGCCATGTATAACTAGATATATATAATTATTAAGTATATGTATACTATAAGAGTCTTCCTACTAAAGATGAATTTAAATTTGTTTTTAAGGAGCGATAAAGAAAAATGGTACTAATGAAACTTCAATAAATTAAACTAACTTAAAAAAAAAGTACGGACGATTTATATTTGTCCGTAGAACATCTTTCATTTAAAAAAAAAAAAAAAAAAAAAAAAAAAAACCTAACCTAACCTAACCTAGCCTAACCTAACCTAACCTAACCTAACCTAACCTAACCTAACCTAACCTAACCTAACCTAACCTAACCTAACCTAACCTAACCTAACCTAACCGACGTGCCCCCCCCCGCGCCGGGTAAGCAGCAGCCGAAGCCACTTCGGTCCAGAATCCTTAAGGCGAATGCCGAGGCTTTAGCGTTGTCCGGTGCTGGGGGGGTCATGTCTCAATCTCCGGTCCCCTCCGACGCGTCCGGGTGCGATAACATCCTACTGGATGGTGACTTGGGCTCGGACGCGTCGGCGGGCTCCTGCGACGGACGACCTAGTCTCCTCCCTGCCCGCGATCGTAGGACCCCAGGGGTAGCCATGAACCTTGCCACACAAGAGGCCAACGAGTTACTCCTAAGGGGCAAATCGGCATTGGAGGCGGCGGGTAATATGAAGCGGGAGAGCAAAGCCGAGGCCCTCGAGTGCCTCGAATCCCTTTTCATAACGGTGCTCTCTCTCTCTGAGTCTCGGGCTCGACATTTAGTTAACCTTGAGAAGGCTAAAACTAGGAATGCCGTAGATCTGGCACGCGTGGTAAGCGAGCACAACAAGGCTATCCACGAGATTCACGCCTCTCAGGTCGTTGAGCTCCGAGAAGCCAGGGCTGACATCTCGAAAACTCTTGAAGAGTCCAGAGCCATTAGAGCTTGGCTTGGTTTCGAGATGGATGGGCCGATACTGGCTATAACTCAGATAAGAGAGAGTGTCCTTCAGCTGGCGAATACAGCGGCCCCGCGGCCGTCACCATCAGCAGCCTCCGCAGGCAAAACCGATCCATTTATACTTAAGGAGGTGGAGACCTTATCGGGAAGGGTTGCTGCTGTATCGGGTCAGTTGGACTCGCTCAGGCGCCAGTTGGAGGAATTCGAGGAGAGGGCACAAGCACAAGCCAAAAGCCTGGCGTACAGGTCCCCCCCAAGGCCAGAGTCCTCAGACCCCAGGCTGGAAGCAATTGGCGAAAGCCTGGAGCAGGTGAGAACAGCGGTCGTATGCCTTCAGCAACGGCCGCTGTGCCAGGCACAGCCCAAGGGTGGGGTCAGCGAGGCGAGCGTGAGGTCAATTGTTGAACCCGTGCTGGGGAACATTGAGAAGGTAGGTTCCGATGTGAGGGCCATAGGCAAGGCGGTGGAGGAAAGGAGGTCCGAGCCGCCAAGCCTCAACTTGGAAATGGCCCTTTCTGACGTTAAAGACGCCGTCGTGACCCTGCGGAAGGATATCCTCAGCCGGGAACCTTGCGCTTCTACGCTGACCTACGCCCAGGCGCTCAAAAAAAAGCCGGGGCAGGACAGACCGGCGCACTCACTGATCGTCTCATCGACGGACTCATCCCTCTCTGGGGATGAGGTCGTGAAGCGGCTGGAGGGTGCGCTGAATGTTAAAGACTCTGGAATTAGGGTGGACCGTTGCAGAAAAGCTGCAAATAGGAAGGTAGTGATCAGCTGCAATCAAAAGGAGGATATTAATAAGATATCCTCCGCACTGAGAGAAAAAAGACATGGACTCGATGCAAGGGAGGCTACAAACAAAATGCCGTTAGCCTGCATCCGCAACGTCTTGGCATACCACCAAGACCAAGACGTAATTGGGTCCCTCATCAATCAGAATAGACACCTTCTGACGGGAGTGGATCTCAAAGCGGAGTGCCCCAGAGTGCTTTATCGCCGCAGAGCAAGAAACCCGCATGAGTGCCACCTAATCGTGGAGCTATCCCCAACGCTCTGGAAGCGGTTCACGGGGGCAGGCACAGTTTACGTGGGCTTGCAAAAGAGGACGATCGAGGACCACTCACCGTTAGTGCAGTGCACTGGATGCCTTGAATACGGCCACTCCAAAAGAGTGTGCAAAGAAAAGGGCATCACGTGCAGTCACTGCGGTGAGTCGCATATCCGTGTTGATTGTCCGCACAAGGCGAGCCCGCCTGTCTGCGTGAACTGCCGAAAGGCAAAGCTCCACGATGCTGACCTGGCACACAACGCCTTTAGCGATGTGTGCCAGATCAGACAAAAGTGGGACTCCATAGCGAGGTCTCGCGTCGCGTACTGCTAAGGGCACCGCAGTGAACGGCAGTGTTGTTCCCTCTATTGGCAGGACCACGGACAGCAAACTCTTTTTCATCCAGGCCAACCTACAGCGGGCCAAGCTGGCGACTCAGGAGCTCTTGTGCAAGGCGCACTCCAACCGGGTCTCGGTCGCCCTGGTCCAGGAACCTTACGTCGGTACCAAGGGCGAACTGAAACAGTACCCGGACACAAGAGTTATCCAAATGACGTCAGCACGCCAAAAGCCGGTAAAAGCCGCCGTAGTGGTCTTCGGTGGGGAGCTGGAGGTCATACACGATCCCCAGATTGTCACCGAGAATATTGCGGCGGTACTGCTGAAGGCAGGCTCGCTGAAATTGGCCGTGCTGTCCATTTACCTGGAGGGGGACGAGGATTTGGAGCCTTATCTCCATCGAGTCAAATATGTCTGTTCCAAATTGCAGACTGATAATGTCATCGTAGCAGGGGATGTCAATGCGTGGAGCCCTTGGTGGGGAAGTGATTCCGAGGACCACAGGGGCTCAGCCTACAGATCCTTCCTTGAGGATATGGACTTCCAGATCCTGAACACAGGCAACACACCCACTTTCGAGGTATGCAGGGGGGGCCGTATGTGCACAAGCCATGTTGATGTGACAGCATGCGGCCTCGAGCTCTTGGATAGAATGGGCGGATGGAGGGTCGACAGGGAACTGATCACATCAGACCATAATGCTATTACCTACCACGTGTGTCTTGAAAGGGAATTAGAAACCCTGAAACCCCAGAGCACACGTGTGTACAACACAGCCAGGTCTGATTGGTTGGCTTTCGATCGTTCCATCCGCTCCGGGCTAAAAGAGAGCAACCTGACTGCCTCGAGAGTGGGATCTGTTACTACGCCTGAGGAGCTGGAGTCCATCCTTGACTCTTACCTCACGGTTGTCTCCCAAGCTTGTGAAGAGACAATACCGAAGGTGGGAGTCTCAAAAGGAAGGAAACCATTGCCGTGGTGGACTCCTGCTCTGGAGCGTCTCAAGCGAGACGCTAAGACCAAGAGACGGAGAATTAGAAACGCCGCGGCGGTTAGAAGGCAACACGTCGTTGACCAATATCTTGAGGCTAATCAGCTGTATAAGGCGGCTGTGCAAAATGCACAAACCTCTAGCTGGAAACAGTTTTGCACAAGACAGGATAGGGAAAGTCTATGGGACGGTGTCTACAGGGTCATCAGAAGAACGGTAAAACGACAAGAGGACCAGTTACTTGTGGACTCCACTGGGAATACACTTAGTCCCAGGGAGTCTGCAGAACTGCTGGCGCGTTCGTTCTTTCCTGATGACACTGTGAACAACGAAACCCCAACTCAACGGCAAATACGCGAGAGCTCGGAAGTGCCAGTTCATCAACTCCTGGACCAACTTAAATCCAACGATCCACCTTTCACGGCCGCGGAGCTTGACTCGGTCTTGGGAAGTCTGAACCCCAAGAAGGCTCCGGGTCCTGACGGGTGGACGGCGGATATATGCGAGCGAGCAATCCGAATTGCACCGGAGGTGTTCCTTGAAATTGCCAACAAATGTTTGTCAATTGGACACTTCCCGGTGCGGTGGAAGCTCGCTTACGTTTGCATCATCCGCAAGTCTGGGAGAGATGACTACACGATACCGAAGGCGCACAGGCCGATAGGACTCCTTCCTGTTATGGGCAAGATTGTTGAAAAGCTACTCGTATCCCGACTTGGATGGCATATGCTACCTTCCCTTAATGCCAGGCAATATGGCTTTATGCCACAAAAAAGCACCGAGGACTCCCTCTATGACCTTGTGGGCCATGTCCGCTCTCAAATAGAGAGCAGGAAAATAGTTCTCATGGTATCACTGGACATAGAGGGAGCCTTCGACAATGCTTGGTGGCCGGCCTTGAAGACCCAACTCCTCGCTCATAGGTGTCCTGCTAACATTTATGGACTCGTGGCCTCCTACTTACAAGATCGCACCATTAAGGTCAGCTATGCAAGGGAGTGTTGGGAGAAGGGTACAAACAAGGGGTGTATCCAAGGCTCTATAGCTGGACCCACCTTTTGGAACCTTATTCTCAACACCCTGCTCGAAGAACTCGAGCAGGACGGAGTGCACAGCCAGGCCTTTGCTGACGATGTGGTTCTGGTGATTTCAGGTTCAACTATGCCCCCCTTACAGGCGAGAGCAAATGCGGCTCTCCAACGAGTGTTGGGCTGGGGTCTCAGAAATAAGCTGAAGTTTGCACCACACAAAACATTTGCAATGGTGCTAACACGTAAGCTTAAGTTTGAGCCCCCGGTCATCTGCATGGACGGAGTTCAGTTGCCGCTAGTGCAGCAGATCCGCCTGTTGGGTGTTATTATTGACAACAAGCTCACTTTTAATGCACACGTGTCAGCTGTTTGTAGAAAAGTCACTGACATCTATAAGCAGCTGGCATGTGCCGCCAGAGTGAGCTGGGGTTTGAACCGGGAAGTCATTAGAACCATTTACGTCTCAGTGATAGAGCCCATCGTGCTGTACGCGGCTGGTGTGTGGGCCCCGGCTGCCGAGAAGTTGATGATTAAAAACCAACTTGATTCTCTGCAGCGGGGGTTTGCACAAAAGCTGTGTAAAGCGTACCGCACGGTGTCTCTGTCATCGGCTCTGATCCTGGCAGACGTGCTCCCCCTTGACCTTTGAGTGCAGGAGGCTGCGAGTCTGTATAGGGCAAAGCGTGGAGAGAGAATTGAGCAGATTCCCGCTGATCGACCGGTTGAACTGCGTGTTCCTTGCCGGCGGTTCCCGCATCCAGCGGATAAACAGTCGCTGAGCTTCGAGTGTTTGGACGATCTCCACCCGGAAACCGTGAGTGCCCACCAAATCGTTGGTCCCTGTATCTTTACTGACGGCAGTAAGATACAGGGGAAGGTGGGTGCTGCGCTCACTTGGTGGTCGGAGGGTTAGGAGACTAGACACTCGAAGTTCCGCTTGGAGCCTTACTGCACGGTCTTCCAGTCGGAGATGTACGCTCTGCTCAGGGCCATACAGCAGGTTGGCGGCGGCAGGGAGCCACTAGTAAATATCTTGAGTGACTCCAGGTCGTCTTTGGACCTGCTCAGAAGCCGGGCGCTTATTCATCCCTTGGCTCATGGTATTGAGCGGGGCGTGCGTGAAATCCGCATGCAGGGCCGTGACGTGAGGTTTTTTTGGCTGAGAGCTCATGCTGGAACCGTTGGCAATGAGCGTGCGGACGAGCTTGCTAAGGACGCAGCCCTCCACAGGAAGACGGCGGCCGATTATGACGCTGTCCCTCTCTCCTACCTGAGGAAGACAATACGTGAGGGGACTGTCCAGCGGTGGCAGCAGCGATACGGCTCCTCTAGCACGGGTGGGGTCACGAGGGCCTTCTTTCCTGATGTCGCTACCGCGCACAAAGTCTTTAGGAAGGCTAAACTGGATCCTACCCTCGTGCAGGCCCTCACAGGGCACGGGGGATTATTAATATTAATAAAACAAACCTGCCAGAGATAATGGTCAGTGAGGAGCAAAGGGAGGCTCTATTTAAATTCCTCTCATTAATAGTTAAATGTGCTGCAAAGCGCAACAAATAGTGGCCTTACTGGTTTTTGCTTGGGGTTATTTCTAATATTTCTAAAATTTATTTTGGTCTGCGATACCACCAATATTTAAGGATTATACTGTGATATTGATTAAGGGAGGCTCCTTCGTAACTTGTTTAACTAGTTTTAAGGAAATGTAATAGTTAAGTAAAGAGAAAAAAAAAAAAAAAAATTTGAAAGAACAATATATACAAACAAAAGAAAAAAAAAAAAAATAGAGAAAGAAAAAGAAAAAAAAAAAAAAAAAATAGAAAAGGAATTACTAAATAATAAAAGAGAGGAAGGATGAAACTTGTTCACAAATTAGTTACTGTAAGAGAAATGAAAGGAATGTTATTTTAAGACGGAGGACCCTCCCTTTCCCATTTTAATTTTAATTTTTAATTTTAATTTTTAATTTTTAATTTTTACTTTTCATTTTTACCTTTACACAATATTTATACAATATACACTTTAATTATTATTTTATGCCCACCTTTTGGGTCACTTAACAAAAATAGTCTTAGATGACAAATGCACGAAAATTAATATTCGTGGGCCTTATGCCAATTCAGAAAGTTGAATGATTATAAAAAAAAAAAAAAAAAAAAAAAAACCTAACCTAACCTAACCTAACCTAACCTAACCTAACCTAACCTAACCTAACCTAACCTAACCTAACCTAACCTAACCAAGGACGTGAGGGATTCCCTCCTTGGAAAGCAGAATAAACACCTGCTGCAAGGAGTGGATCTCTCCACGGAGTCCCTCAGGGTTGTGTACCGCCGAAAAGCGCGAAACCCCCACGAGTCTCATATAGTCCTGGAGCTTACCCCTCTGCTGTGGCAACGCTTCACAGGTGCGGGTACAGTCTACGTGGGTCTTCAAAAGCGACCCATAGTGGACCACTCACCGCTAGTGCAGTGCACGGGATGTCTGGAATACGGCCACCCCAAGAGGGTGTGCAAGGAGAAGGACATCTCGTGCAGCCACTGCGGTGGGGCGCACACCCGCGCGGACTGTCCCCGCATAGACTACACGCCCGAGTGCGTAAACTGTAAGAGGGCTAAGCTCCAGGGAGCCGATCTTGCACACAATGCGTTTAGCGCGGAGTGCAAGATTAGGCAAAAATGGGACTCCATAGCGAGGTCTCGCGTGGCGTATTGCTGAGGGCACCGAGGCGAGCGGCAGAGGTGTCCCCGCTCTAGGCAAAACTACGGACAGCAAACTACGTATCATCCAGGCCAACTTACAACGCTCCAGGCTGGCGACAGCGGAACTCATGTGCAAAGCGCACACAGCCCGGGTATCTGTCGCCCTGGTACAAGAACCGTATGTCGGTACCAAGGGCGAACTAAAGCAGTACCCGGGCACAAGAGTAATCCAGCTGACGTCAGCCCGCCAAAAACCAGTCAAGGCCGCGGTGGTGGTCTTCGGTGGGGAGCTGGAGGTCATTCACGACCCTCAGCTCGTCACTGAGAACATCGCCGCGGTACTGCTGAAGGCAGGGGAGCTAAAGCTGGCCGTGTTGTCCGTCTACCTAGAGGGGGACGAAGATTTGGATCCCTACTTAAATGTGATAAGAAGTGTCCGCTCAAAGTTGCAGACTGATAATGTCATCCTAGCCGGCGACGTCAACGCGTGGAGCCCCTGGTGGGGAAGCGATTCCGAGGACCACAGGGGCTCAGCCTACAGGTCCTTCCTTGAGGAAATGGACCTCCAGATCCTGAATACAGGCGGCACCCCCACTTTCGAGGTATACAGAGGAGGCCGTATGTGCACAAGTCACGTAGACGTGACAGCCTGCAGCCTCCAGCTCTTGGGCAACATGGGTGGATGGAGGGTGGATCGGGAGCTGATCACATCAGACCACAACGCCATTACCTACCACGTGTGTCTGGAGAAGGAATTAACAGCTTTGCCAATCCAGACTACACGTGTGTACAACACAGCGAGGGCTGATTGGTCGGCTTTCGGTCTCTCCATCCGCACAGGCCTGGAAGAGAGCAATCTGGGTGCGTCGAGGGTGGGGTTCGTTACCACGCCTGAGGAGCTGGAGTCCCTCCTTGACTCCTATCTCTCGGTTGTCTCTCGTGCATGTGAAGAGACAATACCGAAGATGGGAGCCCCAAAAGGAAGGAAGCCACTGCCGTGGTGGTCCCCCGCTCTGGAGCGTCTCAGACGAGACGCTAATACCAAGAAGCGGCGTTTACGGAACGCCACGGCGGCTAGAAGGCAACATGTCGTTGACGTATACCTTGAAGCGAAGCAGAGATACAAAGACGCGGCGCAAGAAGCGCAAACAGCTAGCTGGAAACAATTTTGCTCAAAACAGGATAGGGAAAGCATGTGGGACGGAGTCTACAGGGTCATCAGGAGGACGGCAAAACGGCAGGAGGACCGGCTGCTGGTGGACTCATCGGGGAACACCCTTGGTCCTGAGGGGTCTGCCAAGCTGTTGGCTCAAACGTTCTTTCCTGATGACTCTGTGGACGACGAAACCCCTGCTCAACGACAAATTCGCGAGAGCTCGGAGGTGCCAGTCCATCAACTCTCGGATCAATTAAAACCATCTGATCCGCCCTTCACAGCCGCGGAGCTGAACTCAGTCTTGGTCAACTTAAACCCAAAGAAAGCTCCGGGGCCTGACGGGTGGACGGCGGACATATGTGAGCGAGCAATCCGAGTTGAGCCGGGGGTGTTCCTGGAGATCGCCAACAAGTGTTTGGAGATCGGGCACTTTCCGGTGAGATGGAAACTCGCTCACGTATGTATACTCCGCAAGTCCGGGAGGGAAGACTACACCACTCCGAAGGCGCACAGACCGATAGGTCTCCTTCCTGTTATGGGCAAAATTGTGGAAAAGCTCTTGGTATCGCGGCTGGGATGGCATATACTACCCTCGCTGTGCGCTAGGCAATACGGCTTCATGCCACAAAAAAGCACCGAGGACTCCCTCTATGACCTTGTGGGCCATGTCCGCTCTCAAATAGAGAGCAGGAAAATAGTTCTCATGGTCTCACTGGACATGGAGGGAGCCTTCGACAATGCTTGGTGGCCGGCTTTGAGGACCCAACTCCTCGCGCACAGATGTCCTGCTAACATCTATGGACTTGTAGCCTCCTACTTAGAGCAGCGGACGGTTAGGATCAGTTACGCAAGGGAGTGTTGGGAAAAGGGTACCAATAAAGGGTGCATCCAAGGCTCAATAGCTGGACCCACCTTTTGGAACCTTATTCTCAACACCCTGCTCGTAGATCTAGAGCGGGAGGGAGTGCATTGTCAGGCCTTTGCGGACGATGTGGTTCTGGTGTTCTCCAGTTCCACAATACCCCCCCTGCAGGCGAGAGCCAACGCGGCCCTTCAAACAGTGCTGGACTGGGGGCTCAGAAATAAGCTAAAGTTCGCACCTCACAAGACCTTTGCGATGGTGCTGACACGGAGGCTTAAGTTTGAGCCCCCAGTTATCTGCATGGGCGGAGTCACTCTGCCGCTAGTGCGACAAATCCGCCTGCTGGGTGTCATTATTGACGACAAGCTCACCTTCAACGCGCACGTATCAGCTGTTTGTAGGAAAGTCATTGACATCTACAAGCAGCTGGCGTGCGCTGCAAGGGTGAGCTGGGGATTGAACCAGGAGGTCATCAGAACCATATACGTCTCGGTGGTAGAGCCCATCGTGCTGTACGCGGCAAGTGTGTGGGCTCCTGCTGCGGAGAAGCTGATGATCAAAAACCAGCTAGACTCTCTGCAGCGTGGGTTCGCACAAAAATTGTGCAAAGCGTACCGCACGGTGTCTCTGTCGTCTGCACTGGTTCTGGCTGATGTGCTCCCCCTTGATCTTAGAGTCCGCGAGGCTGCAGGTCTGTACAGGGCAAAGCGAGGAGTAAGAATTGAGCAGATTCCAGCAGATCGACCGGTCGAACTGCGTGTGCCCTTCGCGAGATCTCCACATCCGGCTGGAAAGCAGACCTTGGGCTTCGAGTGCCTGGAAGACCTAGAACCCGACACTGTGAGCGCTCACCAGATCACTGGCCCCTGTATCTATACTGACGGCAGTAAGATACAGGGGAGGGTGGGCGCGGCGCTCACATGGTGGTCGGACAGCGGGGAGACCAAGTGCTCGAAGTTCCGTCTGGAGCCTTACTGCACGGTCTTCCAATCGGAGATGTACGCTATGCTGAGGGCCGTTGAGCAGGCCCAGCGAAGCAAGGAGCCGATAGTTAATATCTTAAGCGACTCCAGATCTTCGTTGGACCTGCTCAAAAGCCGAGCCTCACTCCACCCTTTGGCGCACAGCATAGAAAAAAGCGTACAGGAAATCCGAGAGGAGGGCCGTGAGGTGAGGTTCTTCTGGCTGAGGGCTCACGCAGGGACGCCTGGAAACGAGCGAGCCGATGAACTTGCAAAGAGTGCTGCTCTCCACAAGAAGTCTGCAGCGGACTATGATGCCGTCCCCCTATCGTACATCAAAAGGACTCTGCGTGAAGAGACTGTCCAGAGGTGGCAGGAGCGATATGGGTCCTCCAGTACGGGAGCGGTTACGAGGGTCTTCCTTCCGGATGTTGCCACTGCGCACAAAATCTTGAGGAAGACCAAACTTGGCCCCTCCCATGTACAGGCCCTCACGGGGCATGGAGGGCTCGCATCGTACTTGCACCGTTTCAAGATCAAGGACAGCCCCTCCTGCGTATGTGATCCTGAGATAGAGGAGACAATATGGCACATAATGTTCGACTGCCCCAGATTCGGCTTGTGGAGGGCAGAACTCGAAATGCAACTCGACTCTTTTTATTGCAAGGACAACCTGCCAGCAATAATGAAGGACGGAGCCCAAAGGGAAGTCTTACTGACGTTCTTAGAAAGAATCATAAGACGTGCGGCAATACGCAACAAATGATTGGGATGTTTAATTATTTTGGCCATTTATTTTATTCGACGATATTTTTTTTGTTTGTTTTTTTTCGTTTGTTTTAATTATAAGGTTTTTAATGATAAAATTTTAATGCTTTTAGTTGTATTATTCAACTTTATTTAATAGGTATATATGGGACAGATTGAAAATGTATTTTAGATTAGTGTTTTAATATTGTAATGTTTAATGCTTTATTATACTGTTTTGTAATATGAATTAATAATGATAAATTTAATACGAGTGAACACAAACAGGTTGACCAGAATTTTGATAATTAACTAAGTTTTTAATGTAACAATACTGTACAAGGGGAGACTCTTCCGTCCAACAACATAATTTTTAAGATAAAATAAGAAAATGTATATAGTTAATAATGATGTACATAGAATAAGAATGATCAAGAGAAAAAAAAAAAATGGAAAGAGACATACTAAAAAAAAAAAAAAAGAATAAAATAGGATGGTATATTGAAAAAAAAAAAAAAAAAGAGAAATAAATTTGTAGATAAGTTTCATTTCATTTCAAAAGATACTGCATGACTTAGAATTAATAATAACGGAAGACACTCCCCAACTACCCAATATAAAACGGGTCGCTTTTTAATAATTTAATACTTGATTGAAAAAGCACGGCATATATAGCCGTGCGGGATAACGTGAATCAGAAAGATGATTTAAATTAAAAAAAAAAAAAAAAAACCTAACCTAACCTAACCTAACCTAACCTAACCTAACCTAACCTAACCTAACCTAACCTAACCGTTACGTAAAACTTACGTAAAAGGCAATAATTAATATTTTTTCGCATCGATTTAGAAGTTTGATTTCTGTTGGATATTAATAAATTATTTGACACATTATTATTAAATACCAGCTTTAACATTCACGTGTTGAACGTTTCACGAGTGGCCGTGTGACGACGTCGTCGGTAAACGCCGCGTCGGTTGTCGTCCTAAGAACGACACTCGCCTTGAAAATGCCGAAATTGTCTTGTTGAAACAGTTGGCATATATTCCACAATAATAATACGTATTTAATAAAAATGTTGTAAGTATGTCAGCTCACGTGAGTTTTAATAATATTAATTAATTCCGTAGGGCCTTAGCCAGTGCCAGTGTTCCGGCCATTTTGGAACCAAATGGCGTCATACGCGAAGACGGCAAAAGGCCCGACGGAATGACGATCATACCATGGAAGCATGGTAGGTCGCTGGTATGGGACGCTACATGTGTCGACACGATGGCAGCGTCTCATCTCCAAGCGACCTCAGTCAGAGCGGGCGCGGCTGCGGCATCTGCAGAGGGCTCCAAGAGGCGCAAATATGCGGCCTTAGGAGTGGGCTACATGTTTGTGCCCTTCGGCGTAGAGACTCTCGGGCCATGGGGACCAGAAGCGCGACAACTCTTTAAGGAGATCTCGTCGCGCCTGATCGACGCTTCCGGTAACCCAAGGGCTGGGGCATATTTTGGTCAGCGGATTAGCCTCGCGATCCAGCGAGGCAATGCCACCAGCCCAACGACGGTAGCGATCTGGCCAGCATATTTAATCTGTTCTATTTGTATAATATTTTAATTGCTAGGTAATTTTAATTTTTAATTAGTTTAGTTTAGTTATAAATTGCTATTTTCATTATTAATTGAAACTTCATTAAAAGACATTGAAAAAGAAAAACAGAGTTCGGTAACATAATTTTCTAGGCTTAATTTTTATTAATATTAATTTCAATTTGAGATCTCTAGCGAGGCTTCAGAAAAAGGGTCTTAGCAGACGGACAGTTTTTTTAATTTTGAGGTACGGAACCCTAAAATCGATTTGTACCATTCCTTAGACGTGCAATATTATTAATTTATTGAATGATAAGAAGTCTTTCTTACAAAAGTCTCAGGGTAATATTTCTTTGAAGAAACAGTATAAATGATCGGCAAATAGGTCAAAAATAAATCTTCAACGTCACAGAGCAATATAAGAAGTCAATGTTGCCAAGTATGGTCCATTGATTTTCAATTATTTTTATTGTTATAGACGCATAGACTATCTGGGAACACAATGTCTCTGAGATATTTTATTGTAATCATAAACTTTCTGTAGTTGACAGTTTACTTTTGAATTTGTGATTTTCTTGATAGTAAATATATAAGGTGACTTTTATTTATACAGCCAAACTCATACTGGAGACTTGGTAAGTAATCACGGATCGATAACACCTTTTGCTGATTTCGTAAAATAAATTGTTGACGTCCCATAGTCATTGACTCGAGGCTGGGCTTGCGTTTGTCAGAAATACGAAAAGAATAATTTACGAATTTCACAAAAAGGGTCATCTAACCTTCTTGCTGAGCACTTACCGAGTCTTCAGTTAGAATTTGGTTGCATGAATTAAATTCACCTTACTTAAAAGCTAAATAAAACGGAAATTGTTATGCAAAAGATTTAGTGTCTTTCTGTTTGTATGTTTGAGAGGAAGCCAAAAAAATTCAGCCCTACGTTGACTCTTACATAATAACCCGGGCGGTAGCGTTGCATTTTAGGTAGTGATTGTACGCCGATTGATTTCCATATCTTTCAATAGATCTGGAATGGGTAATAACAGAACCAAGCGTCAGATGACGCACCCGCGGTAGGTGTGGGTGTGGGAGGCAGAGGAAGTGGTAAAAAAAAAGTAATAGTACGCCGGCTGAAACTTTTTTCACAGATTGCTGACGGCATAATAAGCTAAAAAAAAATGGTCAGCTGCATAGTGGCTGGGGGAAGATGCGTCAGCTGCTCGCATGAACTTTTGCATTTTAGAAAGTGATTTTACGCCGATTGATTTCCATCTTTTTCAATCGATCTGGAATGGGTAATAACAGAACCAAGCGTCAGCTGACGCACCCGCGGTGGGTGTGGGTGTGGGAGGTAGAGGAAGTGGTAATGAAAAAAAAAGTAATAGTACGCCGACTGAAACATTTTCACAGATTGCTGACGGCATAATAAGCTAAAAAAAAATGATCAGCTGCATAGTGGCTGGGGGAAGATGCGTCAGCTGCTCGCATGAACTTTTGCATTTTAGAAAGTGAATTTACGCCGATTGATTTCCATCTTTTTCAATAGATCTGGAATGGGTAATAACAGAACCAAGCGTCAGCTGGCGCACCCGTGGTAGGTGTGGATATGAGAAAAAAAAGTAATAGTACGCTGGCTGAAACACTTCTCACAGATAGTTGACATCATACTGAGCTGAAAAAAAATTGTCTGCTGACGCACCCGCGGTGGGTGTGGATGTAAAGGGTTTAGAAAGTGAAAGTGAAACTTTTACCACAGATAGTTGACATCATACTGAGCTGATAAAAAACGTCAGTTGACGTACCCGCGGTAGGTGTGGATGAGAGAGGTTGCAAAAGTGGTAAAAAAAGTTATAGTACGCCGGCTGAAACTTTTCTCACTGATAGTTGAATTCATTCTGAGCTGAAAAAAAATTGTCAGCTGCATCGTGGATTCGATCGTCTTTTTTTTATTACTTTCACAACCTCTCACATCCAGACCGGTGGGTCAGCTGACGATTTTTTTTCAGCTCAGTATGATGTCAACTATTTGTGAGAAAAGTTTCAGCCGGCGTACTATTGCTTTTTTTATTTTTTTTACCACTTTCGCAACCTCTCACACCCACACCCACCGCTACTTGAGCAGCTGACGGTCGATTCACATAACAGTCATGTGAGATCTACGATCGATGTCAATATCAGCCGGCTTACTATGACTTTTGTATTTGCAGCGGTACCTCCCGCGCTATAAGTGTTAATGGCGACGCAAAACGGCGCGAAGAATTGGCGCTTTTTGTATTAGTTTTACTTACCATAAGAAGATACTAATTAAATTGTAAAACATTTTGGAACTTTTTCTACATTTTTGTAGTACCGAAACGCGATTAAAAATATTTACTCGATAAAAATAATTATTGAAATGCGGTCGTCCAACACACGCTTTCTCAAAGTTTGACAGCTAAGAATCATGTACAGAAATCAAACATATTTTATCTACTTCGGTTTCGTTATATTCGAATTACAAAATTGACAGCGGTTTCATTATGATACCCATAACGACATCGGGTTGCATAATGCGAATCGTCATAAATTCTAAAACGCAAACAAAGACATTCTGAATATAGAGCCAAATATTAATTCGAAATCGAGACAATGTACTGATGTTTTTAAAAATGGAACAAATTTAGAACAAAACTATCGTATACTATTTGGCTGTTGCGGCTGCAAGATCAAAGCCTTATACCTGATAAAGACTAAATAAAAAAAATAAAAAAGTGGACGCGGGAAAAATTTTCTGAGTGAAATTTTATTGAAAATGTCTTCAACAGCAAGTGATATTGAAAACACTCCACCAGATATAGCAAATAGAGCAGTTGCGGCTTTAAATTCAATTTGAATAGTTATTTTAGTTATTTTATGTTAATTTAAGAAAACTTTTTTTTACAATGAATCGGTCGTTTTTCTGCTAATAGTGGCACTGACCGTTAAAAACTCCTTGGGTATGTTTATTTTATAATAATTATTACTTTTAACTTATTTTTTATGTTTTAATTTGTGTAATATAATACTTAATTCTCTTATCAGACTTTATTATCATTATAACTAAAGCAATAAATCGCAGTCCAGATCATGGCTGGGATCTTACATATTAAAGGCGAAACCGGTCAGGTAGTATACAAGTAATATTTTTTTGGATAATAGTAGTGTGATTTTGTATGCATTAAAGTGTTAAGTAATTAAGTATTAACATTAATATGAATTTGAGTGTCTAGAAAAGTTTTCTCAATAAAGGCTGTTTTAATTTTTATAATTTAAATTTTATCGTTTTAATTCAAAAATATTATTAACTTTCACATTTTGGTTATAAATCATGAACTTTATCCGCTTTATACCGCCAAAACATCCGTGAACTTAATTGCAAACCTTTTACAGTTTTTAATTAAAATAATACATTTTTCTTTAAAGTATACACACACACCCACACAGTATAGTTTCAGCATCTATTAGACCAAACCAAAGCTCCATATAAACTACTGAGCTGATGCACGATGATGAAGTTCCAGGAAAACAAATTTACAAATTTATTTTTCTCAAATGTTAGTAGGTACAAACAAAAAAACTAGCCTATGGTTAACTTTTAAAAAAATCTTATGTAATGTTTACTTAAAATACACATTAAGTAAATGAAATATTATCCATATTTAAAATTTTGTACAAACTAAATTCATACACGTCACTGAATAGAATATGCGTGCTCCCATACCAGAATTCTCCGTTTCATGGGATGCACAAAAGTGTTTTTTGCCAGAAGGCGCCCACCCGTGCTAACTTAAATAAATTAAACTTTAATCTAAATATGTTTTTATAAAATAAATATATATGTTATAATAAATAAATATTTAACGAAAAAGATCAATTGATGGAACCTATACGTTTAATTGTATAAGTAGTCAATACCTTTTATGTTCTAGAAAAAAATATATCAGGTCAGATATAGGTAACATAAACAATTCAGCCCGAGGAAAATGACAGATTACGTCATGTAAGATCGAGGGGATATATTAAGCTTTAAAGAGCAAATTTTCGCTAGAGTCGAGTGTCAGCTAAACGGTTGCTTTTGGATATGTGAAAAAAATCACGGCAGTAGAAAATACGAAACTAAAAGGAAAACTATCACAGCTAAGGCTTAACAAGTTAACAAATAGTCGACCCACTTAATTTTGCAATTTGGTCTTATACATTTTCATAAGTTTATAATTTTAATCGAATCATTTAAGTCTATTTAACTTATTTAAATGCTACGGAACCCTCAGGCGCGTGTCCTACTCGCACTTGACCGTTTTTGTCATAAAGTTTGACATCTGACTGTGGACAATACAGTAAATAGTTAAAAATACAAAACCAAGTCTTACCGGAGTAGAATAAAAAATTGTATGTCAACTATATAAAAAAAGCGCGGCCCCGCGACCTAAAAAAATATGCTATACAAAGTTTAACCCAATAAGGAAGGAAGCGAAAATCTGGGACCGACCTAGTTTTCTTGTAAAGAATAAATAAATTTAAAGTGTCTTGTTGCTAGAGTTAGGTTGAAAGTAATGCTTAAAGTTGCATAATTTGACTTTCATCGTTGTCACCTGTGCGTCATATGTTCTAACCGGCCAGTATTTTTATACTTTTAAAAAAGAAACGATTACTCCATTTGTAGAAACGTACCATACATACTTTCTCGTATAAACAATCAGTAGTCATAAAACGTCATCTTTTCGAGTGCTTTTGTCATTTGCGCTGCCTTAATAAGGTCACTATCCATCCATCCATCAGCCTTTTTCGTCCACTGCTGGACATAGGCCTTTCCAGGATTTCGCCACTCTTGGCGGTCCTCCCGGAAGAAATGCCCATACTCACACACGCTGGGCAGGCGGGTTGGTGAGCGCGGTGCCGAAACCCTTGCACCAGTGACGCCGCTGCCCGTCACCAGTCTGTTTTATATAAGGCCCGGCAATTGGGGATGGATATACCGCCATCCATCGGGCCCAGGCAATGTTGGGCCGCCTGGTTTTGCCTGAGAGCTGTTCTCTTACTCTCCCCCGAATAACTTCGGGAGGATTTGCGAGTAAGATGGTACCTCCACAGTCGAGCCCGGCATCAGCTCTACCACATATAAATAAATTTATTATACTCTACAGATATTTTACAAAAACGTTTTAAAAGTTTTCACTAAATAAACACAAGTCTAGATTTAATCTGTAAAAGTAATCACGGGTTATGAGCAGTTTTGTTATTTTATTAAGAAAAATACATTTTTGAACGCCCTGTATCTAGAGTGCAATCTCGCAAGAATTTTCGGTAAAGATGTCGTGGGGTGACCATGAACAACATTTTAAAACTGGGATAATTATATATGAATGCTGGAGATTTGCAAGTGATGTGACGTCATTTCATTAAAGTAGAAACGATTTATACAGTTCCCCGGAGACAACAAGAAAATCAACAATATTAGGTGGTAGAGCTGATGCCGGGCTCGACTATGGAGGTACCACCATCTTACTCGCAAATCTCCAGAAGTTCTTCGGGGGAGAGTAAGAGGACAGCTCTCAGGCAAAACCAAGCGGCCCACCATTGTCTGGGACCGATGGATGGCGGTATATCCATCCACAATTGCCAGGCCTTGTTATAAAACAGACTGGTGACGGGCAGCGGCGACACAGGTGGAAGGGTTTCGGCACCGCGCTCACCAATCCGCCTGTCCAGCGTGTGTGAGCATGGGCATTTCTTCCAGGAGGATCGCCTGCTGTTTCATCCAGCAGTGGATGAAACAGCAGGCTGATGGATGGAATCTGTTTTTTTAAACCTTTCCTACATTGCCAGTGCCATAATTTTCAAATGTTTGGTCACCCCACATATCGGAATCATTTGATACTGTAATACCATAATACTTTATTGCGTGGATTAATCTGTTGCTGCATAAATTTCTCGGTAAAAGTCAATACTAATATTTTAGCGTTTTATATTTAATTTTATATTTATATTATGTTTATTTATATCTGCTACTCGGCCACAGAGGACCGCCGCTGTGGTCGAGTGGTAGGGCGCTCGCCTGCTAACCCAGAAGTCGTGGGTTCAATCCTCGAGATGCACATTAATTTTGTGTTCGATCTGCGTCCTTTGGAAGGAATATTAAGGGTCCGTTTGAGGCTAGATGCACAACTTCAAATGAGAATATCACATTGTATAACTTCGTTTATCGGTATAGTAAAAATAATATAGACAGTAGACTCTAAGGCTGATAGGCTGATCTTAGAAAAAACGCAAAAGCTTAAAGTTTTGTTAGTGTTAAAGGGCCTTCCTTAAATCATAAAGCCTTACAATTTGTATTGAAAATAAGTTAGTAAATTGAATTGTCAGCTCGTCTTACAATATTTAAAAAACTTCAAGCAGAGTTATTAAATAAAACGCAGATTTTTGTGGGCGCGTGTTTCTTGGTGGTCGTAACAGCCACGGCTGAGAGCGCGCTATTTTAAACTAAAAGGAAACGTCGTAGAGTTCAGTTCTGATTGATGCAAAATGAGGTGCCCAATCTGATCTTATATGCAGCCTTAAGCTGTGCCCGAAGACGTCGGTGAAAAGTGGGTGTAGGTACCAAGTTTGAACTATGACTTGCATTTCACAGTTCATATCTGTGAACATAATATATTTATAGTAGTGCTTTTTAAAAACATTGAATATTATTAGAATCGAAAAATTGTACATTATTAATTTTATCATGTCATACATTACATAGCTAAATATGGATACCTGAATTTTTAATTTTTAGGGTTCTGTAGTCCGACAAGGAACCCTTATAGTTTCGCCATGTCCGTCTGTCCGTCTGTCCGCGGCTTAGCTAAGAGACTATGAGTACTAAAAGCTGTAATTTGGCATGGATATACATATAAATCACGCCAACAAAATGGTAAAATAAAATCACGAAAAAAAAAATTTTCAAGGGTACTTCCCATACACGTACTTAAATTGGGGATGTTTTTTTTTCTCGACTATCTGTGGGTTTCGTTGGATAGATCGTTTAAAAACATTGTGGGTGTGTGAAACCCATTTTTCGATTTAGGGTTCCGTTGGCGAAATATTTTGCTTTAAAGTGCTAATTTTTGTTAGAGTCAAGCGTCTCCCCCCCTGCCGGCCTAACGGTTGCTTATAGATATGTGAAAAAATTCACAGAAGTATAATGAATTTAAAAGGGAAACTGTCACAGCTAAGTAAGCATTACAGGTTTAAGAGTACAGGTCGCGCCAAACTTTTGGCCCCCTCCAAACATGTATGGGCCGTTCTTCTAAATGTATGGGATTAGAAGTTTGGCGCGGTTTGTATTAGTAGACCAACTTATAAAATTTATTGGGCAACTACGGAACCCTACATTGCGCGTGACCCAACAAACACTTGGCCGGTTTTTATTTTTGAATTATGTAATTGCATGTTTTTATTATTAGTTAATTTATTTAATATTAATTTAATTTTTTTTCAAAATGTAATTCTTCAAGGGTAAGTAATTTTTATGCGGGAAATAAAAGGCTTTTTTATTTTATTATTTATGAACACCTTTGATACCCTCTCGGGGATCCATGTCGTGATGATATGTTATGTTTATATTATACTAGCCTTTCGCCCTAGGCTTTGCCTGCGTTTAGTCAGTCTCTGCCCCGTTTTTGGCGGGCGTTATTTTGTTAATAACTTATAGCTTGTATGTTGACCAGGGCCACTACGATGATAATAAAGAAAACCACATCCAAATCCGTTTAGTAGTTCTAAAGTTAAAGCGGAACAAACATACAAAGAGGCAGATTTTTAAACTGGTGAAAAATAATAAACAATTACAAAATATTTAAATCAAAATCAATATTTTATTTTAATATAATTATAATTTTAAATACATTATAATATTTAATGTTGAAAAGTAGAAGCAATGACGAAAAATGGCAGAAAAAGGAATTATCGTCATTTTAACCCCTCGTTGCCAACTAAGCCAATTCAAATTCTACTAAAACATAGATCAGCTGATACCATACAAGCGTCAACGTCAAGTAACGAAGTGACAAACAGACGGACAGACAAACAGACATAAGTGTCGAACGTACAGCGAGTGTGGGACAGATGCGAGACTTGAGAAGGGCTTATGGTACAGTCGGGAATAAAATAAGAAAGCAGCGCGCTGTGTCAGAAATACAAATGAAGTTATTTTAGTGGATACTTCTGATGCCACCTCGAAATCACAGAAGAAGGTATCAATGGCTAAAGATAATATATTATAATCGCTCGTGTCAATGGCAGCGCCTTCGCTTATGAGGTTATTTCAACGTTTTTATGATTTCGATCAAGTATACATTTAATTATCATATCCGCGGGGCTGTCAGAGGCGTTCCCAAGTGTGAACTGCGAAATGTAAGTCACAGTCCACACCCGGTACACCTGCGTTTCACCTACGATTATTACGTCCCAACATGATGAGTGGTGAGCCCTATCGCCGTACTTCAGGCACAATTACACGCTTTTTAGGGCATGCAGGTTTCCTCACGATGTTTTCCTTCACCATTCAGCGAACGGTAAGTATTAGGTAAGAACACAAATACTGTGCACATCAAAAAACTCATTGGTCCTGACCGAAATTGAACCTAGGTTTCAATAATAATTAATAGCTAATAAGAAATAATCAACGTTTGTAAAACGTGATAATCTTAAAAAGAAACAAATTATGCTTCGTTAGTAAAATTGTACCACAAGTTCTAAACATGTCCCCCAAAGTGACTTGAACAAAGAAGTATCCACCTCAAAAATGTATAGTATTAAATATATGATTTTATAGCAAAATCCGTCGCTTGGGAAAATCTACATATTTATAAAAACGCATTACATGATTTAAAGGCTATAAAAGTTAATAACAGTAATATATATTAGGAGTTTAACATATGACATAATGTTTCGCAGGCTGTAAGAAAAAAAACACCATGCTAGCGCCATCTGTTATTTAGTAGCAGAAGCAAAAAAGTGTGGCGCCATCCAGAGGAAAGCGGTGCCATTTGTTATCTAGTGACGAGAACTAAACAAATTTTGCTTGAAAATTTTACATAGTTCTCTTATTGAGGAAAATTCCGCTATGAGTAGATTTTATAGGAAAAGGCAAAGCATGCCATAAATGCACTGTTTATTTTTTATATTTTAGGAATTTTCGCCAAAGTTACAGCTGCCTTGCTCACGTGTTTGGTACAGCAATGATAAAAGGCTAGGAAGCGCATCTGATTCCTGCAATCTCGAAGTTCGATCTGCAGCCTCACCTGTTCCCATTATATATCACACACCAAGCATGAACTCTGGGATAAGCGCTGCTAGTACGCGGGTCCGACTGCACCCTACATTCCGCTCCTGTATCTACCTGGCTCTCCGTTTCAATCGCAGGTGCTCCCAGCTCGCTGGTTCTCCCAGTGGTTCTCCTCGGGTTGCGATCCTTGTAGCTTAACAGCTGGCTGGATGAGTCAACGGAACGGAACGGGAGGAAGCGTAGCCAACTAAGAGCTTCTTCATCTCCCTATACTACATAACCATAACACCCAATAATAACGCTTATTGACCGTGTAAATCTAAAACCATAGACTTAGTTTTTGTTCATAAAACTCCATCCATCCATCCATCAGCTTGTTTCGTCCACTGCTGGACATAGGCCTTCCCAGGATTTCGCCACTCTTGGCGGTCCTCCTGGAAGAAATGCCCACGCTGGGCAGGCGGATTGGTGAGCGCGGTGCCGAAACCCTTGCACCAGTGACGCCGCTGCCCGTCAACAGTCTGTTTTATATAAGGCCCGGCAATTGCGGATGGATATACCGCCATCCATTGGTCCCAGGCAATGGTGGGCCGCCTGGTTTTGCCTGAGAGCTGTTCTCTTACTCTCCCCCGAATAACTTCGGGAGGATTTGCGAGTAAGATGGTGGTACCTCCACAGTCGAGCCCGGCATCAGCTCTACCACCTAACATAAAAAACTAAGACATAAAACTAAGCCAATTTTTTTATAAACAAATGAACCGACTTTTCACTGCGCCTGTACTAACCAGAAGTCAATCTGTTCCCCGCCACATTAAACACAATGGCGACATGCCACATGATTTTTTCTGCATAGCTCACTGAGATTGTTAGGGTGTTAGGGTGCCACTGTGTGCTTTTTTTCAGTTCGTGAAGTTCGTTTATTGATTTTATTATTATAGTGATAAACGTTTTATAACTTTAAAGAAATGGCGAGTAAACAGACGGACAAATAAACAAAAAGTATTGATATCTTCTGCTTTCTGATATCTATAATATTTGTTTCTCTTTTACGAAGAAAACCTAATTAGGATTTTACTATAAGTATTACGCTCGTATTCGCAGAAATATGAAACAAATATTGAATGAAATATGTCCACAAAAGCGAATTTATATAATTATCTAAAAATTAAATAACAAATTATCTATAAATAAAACTAACTACCAAAATAGTTATAAAAAAAAGAACGAAAAAGAATACCTACCTTAAATAAAACACAGGATGGGTACCTATGAAATATTATAAAAATCAGTTTTAAAATTAGGTATTAATAAGGATACTATACTAGTCTCCGCAAAACCGTTATTTATCCTCCGTAGTTTGAAGAATGTAGTTAAAAAAAATTTAAAAACAAAAAAATAACTATTTATATTCTTTTCGTAACATTAATCTTAGCTCCAATATTGAGAAAAAACCCAAAGATATCTCCAATAAGAGTTTTGATGAATGAATGAATGAAATAAAACCGGTATTTATTAATCTCTGAAACAAACAGATATTTTATACAACTATTTATATTGAACGAGCGAGCGAAGCAAGCGAGTTCTTCGAGTCTACTTGAACAATCCGGCGTTTGTATGTATGTATGTATGTATGAATGTCTGTTCGAAGATAACTCGAGTATCGTTGATCGGAATGTCATGAAATTTGGCACGCGAGTAAATAATGCAAAAAAAATTTTTAAGTTCAAACATGGACCAAATCGGTCAAGCGCGAATCGGGCGAGCGCGAGTTCACAGTTCGGGGCGAACTACTCGCCCCCGTTTTAGTACACGTTTCTTGTTGTTTATCGTTATAGACCAAAGTGTAAGACCTCTATCACCTGGTACTGATATTTTAAAAGACATCATTTTGTCAAAATTTTGAATATTGATTTTGTTTTAAAGATATCAAGCTGGACAGATTTACTTACAAAGTTTGTTCTTATATACCAAAATTTCACATTTCAGCCACATAGCGACTTTGTAAATGCCTGTATCAAACTATTGAGGTCTTAAGACCTTCTTGTAGAAACGAGTTATCAAATTTTGTACTAAAGTGGTGGCGTGCCTATGCGCTTTATTAAAATTAGCCAAAAAAATTGTCATTTTCATTTTTTTTCTGGAATCCATCCCTCTCGCACTGCGTTTCTTTCCGCATGGAGTTACAATGATAGATGCAAGCGAAGCCTATCCTCTTAACTCTAGAATACGGCACAAAATTAAATGCTTGAGTGTTTACTTTAATCCGCCGTGAGCTGGGACCAAGTTACTTGAGAGGGGTGCCTGTCGGTGACAATTAAGGGTTAAAAAGCAGATGTAACACTTTTGGTGACTTTTTTTTGCTGTTAACTTTTTGTCATCCCTGTTTAGTTTGGAACTTGATGATTTGGTGTTCTGGCATGTGGCGACAAAATGATTGCTCTCAAGTGTTTGTGCACACACACGTGGATTTTTTTATGCAATATCCTGTTTTGAGGACATTTTAATAAGGAATTCTTGTCCATTATTTGTACGTATTATTTTTAGGGTTCCGTACTTCAAAAGAGAAAAAAACGGAACCCTTTTAAGATCACTTTGTTGTCCGTCTGTCAATACCCTTTATCTTGGGAACGCGTGGAGATATTATTTATTTAATACAGCTTATTACTCACAGTACAGGACCAAATATAATAAGTAAGTTGTACAATATTAATAGAATCTCTTATATTAAATACATTGCATGTGGGTTGATATTTAGAATTAAACATTATTGTTTTATTAGAATCATGATAGAATCGAGCTTTTTACACTAATCGATTCTAGGTAGCGTCCAGAAGTTGCTAAAAATGTGGTTTCCGAGCATCAGAATAGGTCCAAGCTGGAGTCAAAAATAAGGATTCCATTGATGAGAGCCAAGGCTCTCGGTAAAGGCGCGTATTGAAGTGTCTGAGTGCGCCCCACAGGGACAGCGAACAGTCGGTGGCGCAAACAAATTTATTTGTGCTAACATTACTGGATTATGGATGCGACCACGTAACAATTGAAGAAAATACCTTATCAAGGTTAGTTGAAATTAAAACCATAAGGTGGTTTCAGACTACGCTATACTATTGTGCTATAGTATAGCAAAGAAGGACTTAATATAGTAAGCGTATACTAAGCCAATAATATAGTACGGTACAGTGTGAACGTGTCTATAACAATGTATGGTGAGCGATATTGCTGTGCTATGAGCTATATAGTACATGCTATTATATTATAGCGTAGTCTGAAAGCCGCTATATACTCAGGTCTACAGTCCCTTGAAGCTGTGAAAAAATCAAAATGCCGCAAAGGACGTATATTTCGACACTCTCAAGGGAATCAAAATTTATAGGTTACTTCTCGTTGACCTAGAACTATGAAATTTGGCAAGTAATACCGTCTTATACTTTAGATGTATAGGGAAAAATCTGAAAACTATACTTTTGTAATTAAATCATTAAAAAATAATGAATTAAATTTCATAATTTTTTTATAATATGTAACTACAAAGTACGGAACCCTCGGTGGGCGAGTCCGACTCGCACTTGTCCGGTTTTTTTTTCTCAGTATGACCATTAGAAACAGTGTTGTTCTGGTGTTGAGCATTTATTAGGTCTAAGTCATTGACCTCTCATAAAACAACAAGACACACAGTCTCTAAGAAAAGTTCGTCAGAAAGTGTCCGAACGTGCGACGTGCATAATAGCAAAAATGCTTCAACCAAATTAAGACGTTATGTCGTAAACATAAGATGCAATGTCAGTTGTAAGAAATTGTCATTCGATTTTGTCACCCCATAGCGGTGACAAGATGCATCGCGGACACTTTTTGAGCGAGATTGTGAGTCTAGTTGTTTATGAGAGGTCTTGTAGCGGTCCTTTAACGCCCTATTATATATCGTTTGAAATAAATACTTAAGAAGATAATTGTTATGAAAAATTGTAGTTTCCTGATAAATTCGAAGCTGTCACGTAGATTAAATAAATAATTCGACAAGCGTTATTCTTAGTTCATATTTACGCCGGAAATGAATCGTAAAAAATACGTATAAAACCGTTCAATTGCGGGTACGACTCTAGTACCTATATAACAAATAAGTTTTGACTTGAATAATTTGAACAAAATATACAAATTTATCATTTCATCCAAAATTTGAAACTGCAAAATTATATTCATGTAATTCCATGTCATGCATAAGCATTAAGCCCGTAAGCACAGTATAGATAACAATAGTATTCTATCTCCATACTAACGGGCCGAAACGAACCGGCCCCCTCCCCCCAAAACTCGGTACAACTCGGTTTACGACAGTCCAGTGTTGCCAGATGCACCGCTTTTCCGCTTTTTGTACCGCCTTTTTGACAATGGATCCGCCTTCTGCTTTTAACATACGCGGTTCCACTTTTTTTGAATCTGCTCAGCAACCCGTTTTTTTTTTACATACGGGGCGGTTACACTAAGGCACTAGTTTACCGGATTTACGAGAGATATCAATTTAAAATAAAAAAACAACATATTTCCGCTTTTATGTTGAAAATCCGCGTTTTTGTGGCACCGTTAACGCATTATCAATTTTCTCATCTGGCAACACTGCGACAGTCGCGGTGAGTCGCGGTCGCACCGCAGTTACGTACGCACGTTGTCACTGTGACGCTCCCGCGCATTTTCGTAAATAATGGCACGAAATTACAGTGTATGTTGTGCATTTTATGGTTGCTTAAATACAAGTTTTAAAATAATAATATAGCATTATCAAATACGTAAACAATCATTTGGCAGCCCTAGCGCGTGTTTAGGCACCAAGCGGCCGTAGGTATTGACTTCAAGGACACCGCCTAGTTAAACTACTGTTGTTATCTAGACTGTGGCGTAAGTGAGATGTTTAGTATTAGACAATCTGGGCCCAGGGAAACCCGTCTAAGATTTATTCTGCTTAGAGCTTTTTTTTAGAAAAATTATTTTCTTTGATGCAACCTATTTTCATCATCAAAGGTCGACGTAATAGTACATTACTGCTAAGACCAGGAAATAAGCAATCCTGGACGAGTACGTTTAAAGTCAGAGTCGAAACAAGTATAGTGCTATTCTTAAAGAATAAAATGAGACATTTTCATGTTTTTCATGATAATGAGTGATATCAAATATAATAAACTGACTAGGAAATATTAAAAGTTACTTACAGTCAGGAACACAGGACCGTGCGGTCTATAATGCCTAGATGCAGTTTAAGGTGTGACTAGGAATTTCGCCATTGCAATCTTAACCCAATGCACTAGGATGCATTTTACTCAAAATGCACTTGAATTTTTTCACTACAAACGATGGTCGCTAGCCTCCCGGCATGCTCCTGGATAAGTTCTAGACATAAATCTCTGCAAAAGACTTGCAGGTGTTGCAGAAAAGTAAGAAAATCACAGCCGCACAGCCCATGAACGCCGTAACGCAAAACTTAGACTTCTAGTAACGTAACGTCGTTCCTAGGCTAGTGTCAGCTTCTACACAACAATCTAACGTACCTGAGCAAAGCTCACCTGCTTGTAGACCTTTGCTACTCACATTCCTTAATCTTGAAACGTTCGTGACGAATGTAGAGATCATAGCACGTTTTCCTTGTATGTGTATATGTGTGTGTATGTCTAGTTATCGTACACGTACACATATGTTGCGTAGGTTAAGATACTATGACGTGAACATGTCTTTACTACGTTTACTACGACCGTCGTCATGTAGCACTGAGCATGTCAGCGAACGTCTGATATGCACTCTGTATGCTGCAATGCGCCGCAACGCTTGAGACACATCGATGCTGTAATGTTGCATAAACATTATTTACATTATGAAGGCTGTGTGTCATCCGTCACCGTTCTGCTCGGACCCTCGGACGGCGAGAATAAGGCAGCAGCAAATACCTATGTTAGCGAAAAGCGTTGTCACACTTTACTTTTGTTCTGTGGCCGTAGCAACTAAATAATCCCAAATACCTTATCTTGGGTTTTATAAAAACTAGCACGGGTTCGTTGCTACGTCATTTCGTGATTCCCGAAGTATTTTTCCTTGTTAGCCAAACGATTAAACCCATAGGTATAGGTCAAATAATTATTTGACTTATCGACCCGTTGTAATGAGGATAACGATCACTAAAAGGTATGTCGCTAGGCATGACCATGTGTGGCAAAGCCGAATGATGTCATTGGGAATTCAACAGAATTTCAGCCAAGTTTGCGTCATGTGTGTAGTTAATTAAACATTATCGCTGCGTCCCGTTGCTATATGCGCACCTTTGAAAACAAAATCACGGCAGGACTTTTGTATGTTGCGACGTGTTCGCTGATGGGCCCCAAGCCGCTGTCGATAAGCCTGAGTAAAATACATGGTTTTTTCTTCAAAGATAGCACAGTCGCTGCACCTCATTCCATTGTGTGACCGCGAGCTCTATGCAGCGTTGGAGAGTCACGTGCACCGCGGTTTTATCGGTATAGCTCGATGGTACGTACGGCCAAGACGGAGTTACACCTGGTCGGCGTGCAAGTTAATCTTGTACGGAGTTTGAAAAAGTTAGTATGTCAAAACGTATGCACTTTGTATTAGCTACATTAGGTACAAACCCAACTTTGGTTTAAAAACAAACGGTATGATAACATTTATTTAATTATGGCATAAAAATATGGTGAAATTCCGTTGACGTCAGGGTTTCAGGCAAACCGCAGAAATAGTTGCCTATTATTACAATATTATCGGCATTATTTCTAATGGGTGACGCAAAACCGCTCGCGATTTAACCACATATGGTCATTATTTATTAATTTAATTTCAGGATTATTGCCTAATCAATTTTCCTTACATTGCGTCATTGGATCGTTCATTTTGCGGCCGCTGATAGCAGGCTACTATATAAGGTCCCCAAATCTTCCTTGATATTCATAAACCCACCGACAGCCACTGAGTGAACAAGTTCGCCCACAGGAATACTGTGACCCGTGACTCGTGACCCTCCGTGCTCTATGTAAGTATTGAATATTTAAATTATTTATTTTGTGCATTTTTATACTTCTCCTGTGCCTTCTTTCCAGGGATAAAGCGCCTGTTTCATGACTGAATTCAATATTTTATTTCTTTTCATTCGCAGCTACTGAATCAAAATGCTGCCAAACAGTCTGCTGGTGCTGATGGCGGTGTGCATGCTGGTCACGGCGAGGCCTGAATCAAAGCTGGAGCTGCCCAACCATCAAAAAGCTGTGAGTATCGAATTTCTACAAACTCCTATCAACGACCCATTCAAGTTTCTTATTACCGTTGCAATTACTAAGCAAAGAGTTTGTCCTATGCCCCGACTCTCAGAACGTCTTGTAAGCTTCAACGAAATTAATGTTAATTTTTCTATTTACAGATGACCGATCCTACCAGGTCCCGCCGGAGTGCCGAAGGACCACCAGAGTCGCACGTCGTCAAGAAGTCCGGGGTGCTGGGGACCCGCATCGGATGGCGTGAGGGCCCAGACCCCAACACATACTGGGCCTTTTAGGGGAATAAAACGCTTATTTGTTTTTTTATACTTTTGAAAATAAAAGTTATTGTACAATATTTCCTGGTATTATTGACGTAGATAAGCTGACGCGACACCGCGTCCAGTAGGTATCCCAACTGTTGTATATACCTGGCTGCGAGCTTAGCTTACCATCGGTCTGCTAGGCTACATGCACATGTAATGTGCATCGGACCGATGTGCAGATGTAGGCGTCACACTGCAATTTGTGCAACAGATACTGCACTCTAATAGGTCGAGCGTAACGGCTTGGGAGTTAACATCGTTGCATGATAGAACTGTGTCTCCTGAGTTCAAAAATACCACCCCCCGCTACCCCCGACCCCTAACTTTGGAGTTATAGGCCGTACGGTCTTGTGCAATTGACTGTACTTGCTCATATTTGGGCGATTAGTCATGTTTATTGTTATTGATTTCTTCAGCAAAGCATTAGTGGAGTACAATCTGTATCAGAGCCCGCTTCTGAACTCATTTTGTAATTTATTTGCACAAAATACTTTCAACTAAAATTATAGCAACATAAATTCCCGCTTTTTCGCAACTTTTTTTATTATTGCCAGCTGGGCAAAGGTATTTACCGCCAAGCAGCCTTCTAGCCTTCATGGACAAAGCCATATAGAGGAACGCTAAGTACTAAAAAAAAAACGAGAAAAACCTCCTTATTCTCTTATAAACATAGACACGGATGGGTTTAAAAAAGAAAACATATGAAATATACTCTGTGAACATATTTTCATACGAACTTCCTGGATAGTTATTCAAATTTCCGGACACTTTCAATAGCTCGCCAGGATGAAGTATTTTCTGGTAGGTCTTTACAGTATGTAACGGTAATATTACAATGTATTTTTGAGAAACATCATTATTTAGCAGTTTTACAGGATTAATGAAAGTAAATCTACGAACAGAGTAATAAACCAAAGACTCCACTTATTAACATTTTAAAAGTGCTGCTTTAATCCCAAATTTAAAGACAAAGACGAAGGAGCGCAAATAAGTCATTATTTATGTTTTATATAAACACGAATAAGGAGCTACTAAATAAGCACGCAATGAAAGAGAAACAAAAGTACGCCAATTAGGGTAACCGCTGAAACGTTAGAAATTCAAATATAATAGCTAGAGGTTGCCCGCGACTTCGTTTGCGCGGATTTGGAATGCAAACAGCCCGTTGTGCCCGTTGGGAATCCATTTTCGACACAAAAGTCTATATCCTGTTTTACCACATGATGGGGTGAATTTTGGAAAATCCTTTTTTCTTGCAGAACATAATATGTACGAAATTTCATGTTTGTTGTCAGCCGGTGAGTCACGGAACTGTTTTGCTTTTGTATGTCACCGTAAAATCGCGTAAACCGCTTTCTTGCGAAAAAGCCATTTTGCCATCATACAACGACATATTATTATATGAGGTGACTTTCGTTTAAATAGCCAAATTCATACTGGAGACTCGGTAAGTGGTTAGGACTAAAGTTCAATAACCCTGTTTGCGAAACACAAAACAAAAATATTGGCCCTCTAACTGGTTCAAGAACGACCTAGACTCAATTAGTATATCAACTCAAAATTTCATTTTGCGTATTTCACAGATAGGGTTATTGAACCCAGGTCCTGATCACTTACCGAGTCTCCAGTATGAATTTGGTAATATAAACAAAAGTCACCTTCCATCCATCCATCAGCCTGTTTCGTCCACTGCTGGACATAGGCCTTTCCAGGATTTCGCCACTCTTGGTGGTTCTCCTGGAAGAAATGCCCATACTCACACACGCTGGGCAGGCAGGTTGGTGAGCGCGGTGCCGAAACCCTTGCACCAGTGACGCCGCTGCCCGTCACCAGTCTGATTTATATAAGGCCTGGCAATTGGGGATGGATATACCGCCATCCATCGGTTCCAGGCAATGGTGGGCCGCCTGGTTTTGCCTGAGAGCTGTTCTCTTACTCTCCCCCGAATAACTTCGGGAGGATTTGCGTGTAAGATGGTGGTACCTCCACAGTCGAGCCCGGCATTAGCTCTGCCACCTAAAGTCACCTTATATAGATAATATTGAATGAACTTCCACCCCGGACCAATCCCGGGCGGCTATTCTGGCAACATTTTCCACACGTTTAGTTTCTTTACGACTTTTATTTTCGCGTGTTAAATTCCGTATGATGATAAATGTACGGAAAATTATTCCATAAAAGATATGTTAAATATGTATAGTTTTATATTTTAAAGCTTAAATACGATTCTGTACAAAAAGCTTATAAAAACACCCGTCTTCGTCTTAGCTTTCCGAAATGATAGACAGAGACAAAGATTAACTTCAGTACCTGTGTAACTTGGCAAAATATCAGCAGTGGCTCACTCAAGCCAATAGAATTATCTATATCAATAATAAAGTAATTAAAAAAATTGTGTTGAATACATTTTCAAAATTTTACATGGACTGGGTAATAATTAAGTAATATTGAAAAACGTACTGAAGACAAACCTAATTTTTAATGATTTTTGTATATCTGTCTGTCTGTATATATGTTCCGTTTTAACTAAACGGATTTGGTTGTAGTTTTTTTGTTACCATCGCTGGTTGTATGTGACCCTGGCAAATTTAACAGGCTAAAAGATAATAACGCATAAGCCTAAAATGGGGCAGAGATTGCATAAACTCTGGCGGAGCCACGGGCAAACGCTAGTTAGACCAAAATGATTATTGCAATACTGACCATAACGCAAAGTAATGTAAGGAAATCTTGCACTATTTAAAATTTAACAGTCCTTTGTGTGATTTTGATTGATTTTGCAAACAAAAATGAACATTTTTCTATGTTCCGCGAAAATACGAGTGTTTTATTTTATTATGTACAAAAAAGAAAGGTGGCCAGCCATCTTGGATTTGAGCGAAGCATTAAGAATATTAATTGTCAAAAATTCTTACGAGGAAGAAGCGTTACCTACCGTGTCAGGATCGTAATAGATGGCCAGAGGATATACTCTTAAAGGGGGGGAGGTTACCCTGATATTATCTCCTTGCAAATACATATTAAACAAACAATTACAATAAAAAAAAACATAATATATTTCACTTTCTGAACGTAATAATTCGGCCGTTTGAAATACGAATACTTGCATTTTACTGCATCCAATAATATCGCAAAGATAGACTATGATATAAATACCATTTCATTCGAGTTATATTAGGTTTTATACAATAAAACTAATATTAAAATAACGGCCGTTATATCAAAAATCCATCCTCTAAATAAGTACCAAAATAATTAATAAAACACCTCGAGATCGCATGTTTTTGAGCGGCCCGCTCCCACTGGGTGATATAAAAGTGTAAAATTGAAGCATTGGAGCAGGACAGATTTCTCTGGAAAACCTTGCTTATCCTATAACATTTTTTATGTCACGTCCGAGTACCCCAAAACATAACAAAAAAAACAAGTACTTTCAAAAGTTATACAAAAAAGAAAACAGTTCTGTCTTGTGCAATTAAATCTAATTATCTATCTACCATTAACCGTGAAACGTCTTACTTTTTATATGGAACCAAACGCTATCTTTCAACGCAGCATCCAAGCAAATGAGATTTGACACCTCCGGCCTTTTTTTGTACATTCAACATTTTCACATGACTTCGTTTTTAAGTTGAACTAACATGGCGTTTAGTAGAATTACCGGTTTTGAACTTTTACGGTAGCTTAGAGGCATTCTGCCGTCTAATGTTCACATATAAGAATGGGCTATCGTTTATGGTCTGGTTTTCTATAGTATGCTGGGTTTTTAAGGGTCCGTAGTCCAACAAGGAACCCTTATAGTTTCGCCATGTCCGTCTGTCCGTGGCTTAGCTCAGAGACTTGTACACTAGAAAGCTGTAATTTGGCATGGATATACAATCATATTAATCCCGTCGACAAAATGGTAAAACAAAACTTGTCAAAAAAATAATTTAAGGGTACTTCCCATACACGTAATTTGGGGATGATTTGTTTTTCTCGTCTATCCCATAGTATGGGGTATCGTTGGATAGGTTATTCAAAAACATTGTGAGTGTGTGAAAACCATGAAACCAAGCTTTAAAGTGCTAATTTTTGTTAGAGTCAAGTGTCCCCCCCTGCCCGCTAAACGGTTTTATTAATATGTGAAAAAAATCACAGAAGTATTATATTATAATGAATGAAGTAACGTAAATTAAATTAATTCAATAATATAAAAGACTAAAAACTATTAATTCTAAAACTAAACCTGTTCTAAAAAAACCGGCCAAGTGCGAGTCGGACTCGCACACGAAGGGATCCGTGCCATTATCTATAAAAACGGCAAAAAAATCATGTCTGTTGTATGGAAGCCCCATTTATTTTTTTAAATTCAAATATTCATTTTTAAAGTGAATAAATAACTAAATATTCTGTGAATATTTCAAGCGTCTACCTTTTGCCGTTATCAATATCGATCAAAAACGAGCGAAAAAATCACGTTTGTTGTATGGGAGCCCCCTTCAATATTTATTTTATTCTGTTTTTAGTAGGTACTTGTTGTTATAGCAGCAACAGAAATACATCATCTGTGAAATGTGTTGAAATTTTCAACTGTCTACCTATCACGGTTCATTAGATACAGCCTGGTGACAGACTGACAGAGAGACGGACAGACAAACAGACGGACAACGGAGTCTTTCCGTTGGTTACCCTTTGGGTATGGAACCCTAAAAAGTTAAAAAAAATTGTCTAAAATGTTTGTCTCCAATGAAATGGTATTTAGATCATTTTAGGCCTATATTTGAAATTTTATTGGGTGCAGTAAAATGCAAGTAATCTTCTATCGAATAGCCAAAATATTAAGTTCAAAGAGTGAAATATAACAAATATATATATTTTTTTAATTATAAATAATATATGTTCTTTTAAAAGGAATTTCTTTCTTCTCTGTGTAAATACGTACCTCATCTATGTAATTGACATACATCACAACTGAAGCCGGGCCCGGTAGAGCCCGAAATATATCTTGAGCAATTTTGTTTTACTTTTTTTCTATTTATTATTTTTGTAACGTATATAAAATAATACTCAGTATATATTTTTTTCAATTGTGGTTATTACAATTTAAATATTTAAAATTAATTTGAAATGAGACAATATTACGATAGCCCCTCCTAATACTTTAAGTTTTGTAACTGGAAAACAAAAGACTTCTTCTGTTCACGAAGGTCTAAATTAGATTTTCATTTTCAATCCAACTATTTGCATTTTTGTCCCTAAAAATGTTAAACTTACATGTCAAACCGGTCTAGTGCCTAACAGAAGTTTACTAAGATAGAAAGTTAAATTTCACTAAAAAAAATAGAATTAAAAGGTTTAGTACATAGTTATACTGGTTTATTTCGCATAGATTATATTTTTGGTGGATGTTGGATAGATCAGTTTAGTTCCACGGTCGTCTTATATTCCTGGGAAATCAGGAAATTCATTAGGGATTATATAAAAACAAAAGTTCGGCAGTTTGTTGAGTTGTTGCCCAAAATCTCGCAAGATACTTGATGAATTGACCTGAAACTTTTGCTAATACGAAGATCAACCTATGTGTTAATTAGATAAGTTGATAATGGTATAGTAGTTTGAGACCGAGGATATTAATTTGGAAGTCCCAGATTCAAAGTCCGTAGGGATACATTTGTCTTCGGTCTTGTGCTTCGAAGGCACGTTAAGGCGTAGTAGGTCGATCGCACAACGAAAGATATCTGGGGGCACGGCAGTGCCCCCGCCAAGTCGAGCTAAAAAGCGGCACGTCGTACTATCCTTTTCTCGAAGCAGTTCAGGCCATTTTTGTTCCCCTATAACTTCGTTGTGAATAAAACTAGAAGCCTGAATTTTCGGTAACGAAGCAGGCATTGTATAACACGGCATATTTCAAATTTCATTCAATTTGAATCAGTAGTTTAAGAATTATAACTAGCCAAAGTTTCTCAATTTTGTCACTCACTAGCAGACGTAGAAGCTTTAAATTTGGAATACAATAATTATTGGTGTTTAGTGTATAAATCAAGGAAAAACTAAAATATATTGCAATTTCGGTCCAGTGCTCTAGATACACAAACTGCATAAATAACTTTCTCATATAAATATGTAGGATTACAAAGTTAAATTTATTTACATCTTTTCATTGAAAACATAAAAAAATTCAATATTGATATGGTTACTATAAGATGTTGTTAGGTTAGCTAATTATGTAATAACTTAAGACAGATGGTCCCTTAAGTAGGGACTGAATAAATTAATCGAATTGGATTTAATGGATCTCACAACTTTTTACGGTAGAAGAACTAAGTTACGAGATTTTTACAAGTTTTGTTTTTGATGGCATTATGTTTACTTTAGTCTATTATGTGTTTACAAAGAAAGATACCTATCCCTATCCAGTTTTTAGGGTTCCATACCTCAAAAGGATAATCATATCTGAAAAAGTGCGCGTCTGAGCAGTGCGGTAAATCAAGAAGAAAGTGGATAATGCTGTTTTTCAAGGAAAAAAACTTTAATATAAATTCACAAAAGTGCGTCTATACAAAAATCGCTGTTCCATCGTTTAAATAATGGGTTTATATGTTTTGAACTGTAATCATTGTTATTTTTACTTTATGAGTTTCGACAGACTGCTTGTTTGAAATGAAAAAAATAGCCTTCACTTTGCAATTTTTTTCGATCGAGCCAATTTTTCTGAATCGCGTTTTGGGCTGTTACATCGCCTTGGAAAAGGCTTTGTTTATAACATGTATTTACTTCAGAACCGTATCTTTTGTAGTTTGGGAGTACTACGTACTACTAAACTCCGTTTTTACTACCTACGTCGTCTTAAGTTGTTGGCTCAATTTGTGCCCGAAGTACAGCGAAGTACGCTGGGACGTCATAATCGTCGGTGAAACGTGGGTGTACAGGAATGGGCTTTAACTTGTATTTCACTGTTTATACTCGGAAACACCTCTGATATCTTTTCAATGATATTCATAATATAATAGGTATGTAGTAGATCTAAAGCTTTGTCGGTGCAAAGAATATCCCGGGTGTAAATAGAGTGCTACCATTAAATGAAACCACATATTCTACCGAACCTACTGAACCACTTTTCCCAAGAGTCATACCCGCGGACACCCTTATTTTAGGAAATAATTGAGTTCCAAACAAAAATGCGTGAACCCTAACGCACCGACATACGGGCGAGGTTAGAGAGAGCGTTGATCTCAAACAGCTGGAGGTATATATGATTTTTATTGTGATGGATTATAGAATATAGAATAGGTGGCAGAGCTGGTGCCGAGATCGACTGTGGAGGTATAATATACCACCGTCTTACTCGCAAACCATCCAGAAGTTATTCGGGGGGAAGTAAAAGGACAACTCTCAAACAAGCATAACTAGGTGGCCCACCATTATCTGGGACAAACCAACTGGACAGGCCACCAACAGGCGAACCCACGGACTTGGTCTGTGGGCGAACCCCTCTGCCAAAGGTATAAGCCCAGCGGGCATACCGGTTGTATAAAACGATAGATGTCCCTGTGTGTGAATGTGAATGTGTGCGTATTCATAGTATAAGTAACAAATAGTATTCTATCTCCATACAAGCGGGCCGAAACGAACCACCGCCAAAACATGGTTCAACTCGGTTTACGACAGTCCCGGTCGCACCGCAGTTACGTACGCACGTTGTCTCTGTGACGTTCCCGCGCATTTTCGTAAATTATGGCACGAAATTACAGAGTATGCTGTGCATTGTATGGTTGCTTAAATACAACTGTTATAATAATAATATAGCATTATCAAATACGTAAACAGTCAGTTGGCAGCCCTAGCGCGTGCTTAGGCGCCGAGTGGCCGTAGGTATTGATTTCAAGGACACCACCTAGTTAAACTACTCTTGTTACCTATACTGTGGTATAGTTTAAGCTAGTGTTTGAGAATTTTATAGTGTGCGTGCATCGCGACGCTGCCTCGTACCCCACCGAAAATGACAGACTTTTTTGCATAGAAATTAGTGCGCGGCTCCAAGTGTGAGACCGATTGATGGCGTTATGTCCATCCCAAATTTCCGGGCCTTATAAAAAACAGATTGCTCACGGGCAGCGGCGTCATAAGGGTTTCGACACCGCGCTCACCAACATGCGGGAGTATGGGCATTTCTTCCAGGAGGACCGCCAAGAGTGGCAAAATCTTGGAAAGGCCTATGTCCGTCCAGCAGTGGACGAATCAGCCTTATGGATGGATGGATGGATTATTATTATTATACTGAAGACAAAACAACAATTTTTAGAATTGTCTGTCTGTCTAAGTATGCATACTGGCATCGAAAGTTTGATATTAATATGGATATTCCCGGGATTTCTAATGAAAATCCCATGTGGCCAACAATATTACAAATAAATAATAATAAAACCTCAGAGATAGATAAGACAAATAAAACAAAGATAATTAACATACAATGTTTATTGGTATTTACATTAATTCACATACAAATATCCATATCCACTTTATTCTTTCGCTGTATGTAATCAGTGTAAGTACATAAATAACTCTATATAATTTCAGCCTGTGGTTATAACTCGAGAACCACTCAACAGATGCGGTTTTCTTTATTCACCACATCCAAATCCGTTGAGTCGTTCTCTAATTGCCGGGCCTTATATAAAACAGACTGGTGACGGGCAGCGGCGTCACTGGTGCAAGGGTTTCGGCACCGCGCTCACCAACCCGCCTGCCCAGCGTGTGTGAGTATGGGCATATCTTCCAGGAGGACCGCCAAGAGTGGCGAAATCCTGGAAAGGCCTATGTCCAGCAGTGGACGACACAGGCTGATGGATGGATGGATGGATGGTTCTCGAGTTAAAACGGAACAGACAGACAGACAGCCAAAATTCCAAAAATTGTCTCTTCTGTCTCAATGCAATAATAATATCAACAAAACATTTCATTTCAAATTTCACGAAAATATTCGGCGTACAGACGCGTCCTTTTTCCTGCTTTATTATTAGTATGGATTTTATTTTACAATTAAGAGGCCAGCGAAGCATTTGTAGTTCATACAAACGAAATACCAAAACCATTTGTAAATCATTGATATTCATAAGGTAGTGTGTTTATTCCGATCGGATTACAGAATATCCAGGTTTCCTGATTCAAAGGAATTTAAAATTTCCATAGAAAAAAAGATTTTACTGTTAATTCCACTTTAACTCAGTGTTCTCATTTAACATGCATTTGGGAATATAGATATTCCGTAATCCAATCGGAATAAACACACCTACCTCAAAATATTTTGGTATTTCGTTTGTATGAAATATGCATGATTCGCCAGCCCATTAAGTATCTATTATTTACGGCGGCGCGGCGGTAGCTCAGGCGGTAGAACGCTGGCCTCTCAATCTTGAGACCCAGGTTCGATCCCCGGTCGAGCATACACCAATGAGTTTTTCTGAATTTATGTGCACAGTATTTGTGTTTTAATACTTACTATTTGCTGAACGGTGAAGGAAAACACCGTGAGGAAACCTGCATGCCCTAAAAACCGTGTATTTGTGCCCGAAGTACGGCGATAGGGCTCACCACCCATCACGTTGGGGCGTAATAGTCGTCTGTGAAACGCAGATGTACCGGGTGTGGACTGTGACTTGCATTTCTTAGTTCACACTCGGGAACACCTCTGACACCCCCTCGGGGATTCATGTCGTGACGATATGTATGTATGTATTATTTATGCCACTTACTCGCATCCTTTTATTATGTTTACTTTGGTCTATATGTTTACAAAGAAAGATACCTATCCAGTTTTAAGGGTTCCGTACCTCAAGAGGAAAAAAAGGAGCAATTATAGGATTACTTTCTTGTCCGTCTGTCCGTCCGTCCGTCCGTCAATCTGTCTGTCAAGACCCTTTATCTCGAGAACGCGTGAAGGTATCGAGTTGAAATTAAAACCATATAATCAAGTCTACAGTCGTTTGAAGCTGTGCAAATCAAACTTCTAAGTTAACGTTAAGAAAAGATACTGCCGTTTATGGCGCAAAAAACATATATTACTCGGGACAATTCGGCAATCAAAATTTGTATGGTATTTTCCGTTGACCCTATATAGAACTATGAAATTTGGCAAGTAATCCATCTTATACAACAAGTATAAGAAAATATCTGAAAACTATAATTTTGTTATTAAAAAATATAGTCTTTAATGGAGCCCTCGGTGGGCGGGTCCGACTCGCACTTGTCCGGTTTTTAAACCTTTACCCAAGATATTTATCAAGAATTTTAGATACTTATCCTATCTCTTATTGTGTGGCAACAAAGACGATAATTGATAAGCGCGTGGGCTTGAAGTTTTGGTAGTTTTCTACTAACCCTTTTCATATTATTCTGGTGTGTAATTAAAAATAACCCGAAATGAAAGGGAAATCATCCAGACGTCAAAATACTCTTTTTATTGGCGTTCTAATTCTAGACTAGGAGTTTCATAAGTTATTAAAATAAAACTGATAAAATGATATTTTTTAGAAGTTAACGAATTTATAGGTATGCCGTTGCCCGCGGCTCCACCTGCGTTTATTCAATCACTGCCCTGTTTTCGGCTTTAGTGTAATTTTATCAACTTCTCCAATAGCCTACAAAATGATGAATAGGGTCATTACGACGATAATAAAGAAAACCGCATCCAAATACATTGAGTGGTTTTGAAATTAAAACCATATACTCAGGTCTACAGTTTCTTGAAAATATGAAAAAATTTAACTTCTAAATTAATGTAAAAAAAGATGCGGCCGTTTATGCCGCAAAAAACTTGTATTTCAACACTCTCAAGGGAATCAAAATTCATATGGTAGTTTCCGTTGACCTAGAACTATGAAATCTGACAGTATTACCGTCTTATACTAAAAATATAGGGAAAAATTTGAAAACTATACATTTGTAATAAAATCATAAAAAATCTCGATGGGCGAGCCCAACTCGCACTTGTCCGGTATTTTTTCAAGAATTAAGTATATACAACCTAAGAATTTATGTAGTAGTTTTCAAGCTAAGGCTGTCGAACCAAACCTCGGTGCAAAATGCACATCATAAAATTGTTTTCCTTACTTTTGAATAAAAAGTATGCAAAGATTTCGTTTTAAACCAATAGACGCAAATTTATTACTAATTATTAAGTTTTCACATTTAAATTCTATCATTTTATGATTTCTATTTTGATTGCATTCGGTTAACAAACTTAAAGGCGTATTTATCATTGAAATCGAATGTAATCAAAATGTAAGGCACAAAATTATATAATTTTAATGCGAAAACCCTACTATTAGTAATTAATTTCCGCCAATTGCTTTAAAACGCAATTTTGCATACTTTTTATTCAAAAGTAAGGAAAACAATGTTATAATGTGCATTTTGCACCGAGATTTGGTTCGACCACCTTAAGAAAAGTAATGGTGGTACTGTGTATAGTGTATCTAGAAATAATTTATTGTCACCTACTTATGTAATAAATAACCTATGTTTACAAATAAATAAATATGAAAAAATATATTTTTAAATGAAAAAAAGCTAAATTAGGTATTCTTATCCTTAAAATCCTAATTATCAAACCTAATTGACTTAAAGTAGAAAGAGCAATAATTTTTTTTAAATCAAGAATCAAAATCTATTGTGCTTCTTACACTAAAATATATTTTTTTATATTATTAGACTATAATCTCTAACTTTATAATTAATTTATTATTTTAAATTTTTTTATGAATGATGAATGTTCATTACAAAAAAAACTTTTACTTAGGGGCCACCAGCCAATCCTGAAGTTTTTTAAATAAATTGACGTATTTCTTTCTGCTCTAGGTCCAGAAGGTATTTGCACTTTTGTCAGCGAATTAGTTTGGGATTTGTTATAATCACAAAAAGTTGTTCGTATTGGCGAATCATATCACAATTTCTCGTTTCCAAAAACCTTTGCAAAACGATGAAATTATTTTCCCATTTGTGAGCTCCTAGCCTATGTTCGAGCAAAGAAATGTACGAAAAGCAGCCCATACGCGTCTATAATTTGGCTGTCAAACACTTTTTAACAAACGTCATTCATAGGTTTTTTACAGCGCCTGCGCGCTACAGCTTTTCATTATCTATGATTCGATGGCGTATAACCAGTCATTTGTTTTTTCTCTCGTATTGTTTATGGCCAGTGTTTCGTTGTTTTGAGGTTTTGAATTTGGAACACATGCTGCTATGCCGGTCATAAATTTAATCAGATTATAATACATGTTTACAGGTATTTTGATTAAGTGAAAAATATGAGCTTTAATGAGTTTTTTTATATAATAAGAAAACTGCAAAATTAAGCTGGTCATGTAATCAACGTTTTCAGTAATACAGTATATGGCACACATAAAACATACAATTTCAAATTACCAACTAATTAAGATTATGTTTTTATTGCGAAATCCATCGCTTTGGAATATTCCTAACACATTTTTTTAGATAGAACTAGAAAATACTCAATCCCAAAAATATGTAATAAGTACGCGATGCTGTTGGATTCAAAAAAGGTGAAATGTTTGCCACTTCTAAAAGAAAAACTTAAGCGATGCATGTTAGAGTAATAGATAGATAAGAGATATAAAATGTAAGATATTGTGGTAGGTTTTAGAGAAAATATGTATTATATTAAGGTAGAATAGTGAAATTGGAAGAGCGTGGTCGCCAACAAACTACTCAGTAGTTTGGCGAAGATTATTATTTGTAACTACCTATGATATTTTGGTTAAATAAATAAAAAAAATAAAAAAAAAGATAGTCCCCATAACGAAAACGATATAAAGCTGACAACTCTGAAAAAAAATTGTACTCTACTCAATGAGCTCTAGAAATTTTTTTGTCTCCTTTTTCATGTATGGGACCCTCCCCCTGAAAAATAATTCAATTAAATTTTTATTTTATTCTTCGGTTTTGGAACAACATTCTACATAGCATCCATCCATCTATACATCAGCCCGTGTTCGTCCAATGCTGGACATAGGTCTTTCCCAAATTTCGCCACTCATGTTCGGCCCCAACGGCGATCATGTCGGCGACAAATATTGCCTGCCCACTGCCACTTCAACTTACTGATTCTGCAGGCTATGTCGGTTACTTTCGATCTCCGACGGATTTCCTCGTTTCGGATTCTATCCATCAGAGATACCCCAAGCATAGCCCGCTCCATAGCTCGCTGAGCGACCTTAAATCGGTGGATCAGGCCCTTTGTAAGAGACCACGTCATCACAGGAAGGACGCACTGGTTGAACATCTTAGCCTTAAGCACTACAGTATTGACGACTTAAATATGAGACGCAACTTTCCGAATGCTGCCCAACCCAAGCATTTCTACATAGCATATCCACCAACTATCCCGTTTGCAAACTAGAGACACATGCATGACAGACAGACAGACAGCAGAGTGACATTAATAGGGCTCCATCTTGTCCTTTGTGCGCGGAACCCTAAAAACTAAACAGTATATTGAATAAAGTATAATGGTTTAATAATAATAATTAGTCATGTTAACCTTCTAATTACCTTGGTACCATCCATCCATCCATCAGCCTGTCATCATCCACTGCTGGAAATAGACCTTTCCAATAATTCGCCACTCTTGGCGGTCCTCCATCCTCCTCAGCCAGCCGCCACTTATAACTTCCTTCAGATTGTAGGTCTAGCGGTCACGAGGTCGGCCTACGTCAAGTCTCCATTCTATTTCTAACGCGTTTCGGCACCAACGGCCATCACGTCGGCGACAGATATGGCGTGCCCACTGTCACTTCAACTTACTGATTTGGAAGGCTATGTCGGTCACCTTCAGATTCTACATTGATAAGACTATCTAATATTTTTACATAACATAATTAATTTACTTACAAATTCCCCAAGTACACAGAATATTTATCACCCACTACGCCACAATGCTGCCATCTAGTGAGTAATAACTGAACGTCAGCGCATCGCTTTACGTTTATCATCGCAATCTGCTGAAGATTTTAGCGCAGGATGACGATGCGTTAAGTGGAACCATAAGCGGTCGGGCCGTTCCTGTCTGTGCCAAAATTTTATTATTCTAGTGAAAATTAAATCTTGCCTCTTTTAGAGGTTCTGGAAAAAGAGTCGGGCCAGAAACTGAAAACTCACAAGCCACAAATTGTTGCAGAGTAATTTTTCTCCCTGAAATATGAATTTGATGAACAAACACACCGCATGTTTGTTCAGTGCCGATGAACATGACAAATATGTTAGTCAATATGTCTAAGCCTAGTAAAACTATGGCGAAGCTCAAACAAGCTCATCCAATCGTGGAACAATAATAGACTTGTTCATATGAACAACTTTTTCTATTACCTATATTTTGAGTTACACCAATTATTATTATTAAACCTGATACAGGTTTAGATTTTCAAGAGGACGTGGCGTGGATGGCCGAATCTAAAGCTACAGTCATAGTAAAAACAGACTAATAAGCTATCTTTACAGAGATGTCACCCGCGCGGCTTAATATGTGTGCGAGCCTGCACGTACGAACAACAGCACGCACACAACGACAATATCTCAGGCGGTTTCTGACGGTGTGACCAGGGTTGGCTGCGCTCCGCAGTCGCGCTTACGTACGCTGCGCTACAAAACAGATAGGTATTTGGTGGCCACGCGCCCGCGCCGTTCATTGCATCGCCGCAAAATATATTGATGACCCTGCAGCAGTAGGCATTTATGCCTCGCACGGCGCAGGAGTTGTTCTACTATTCTGTTTTTACTATGCTATAGGGAACAGCGAAGAATTATCAAAGGAATCTCGGGGCCGATTTTGATGAAAACCAAAACTGCATGATACAAGTGAGCTGCGTTAGTGTAATGTCTAATGCTCACGAGTTTCATACTACGTTTTTAAACACACTTGCGAAGAGAAATAATAAAATTTCACTGTCTTTTTTTTCCACATAATCGAAACCACAGCTGCAGCTGACTGAACTGGTCTGACAATTTTCTTTGAAGAATGGCGGCGGATATTTTGGTTTTTGCGGAGATGGAAATAAAGGCACTGAGGCATTCGCCAAACAGCCAAATATTAAATATTAACAAAATGAATATTTTTGTATTTACAACAAAAATTTGAGTTAATTTGTTGATAAAAATAAATAATTTGATGAAATGAAATGATTATTTATTATATTTTAAATGAGATTAAATTTACTATTTCTCAAGACATCAAAACTCTTTGCTAAGATTAAAAAAAAACTGTCATGTAAAAAACACTAGTGCGATAATTTAAAGTAAAAAGCACGCATGTTTAATATGCTGCTTTATGACCCTAAGAACGGTGCAATAAGGGCCACTTATTGCAGCGTTCTTAGGGTCATAAAGCAGCAAATAAATACAAATAAGGGCCAAGTGTGTTGAAAATAGCTTTAAAAAAATACTGTATTATTGCACCGTCTGATAGTGTCGCTTATAAGGATCCAATTCTGGGAAGTAATGTCGTACGGCAAATGTTGTTATATCAATGAAAAGTGGCAATCAAAATTATTCAAATTTAACGAGTTTTCTGATCTCTGTATTTCTTAAAAGCATTATAAATAATTTATAAATAACAACTCGGACTAGGATATAAAATTTTGTTAGATCAAACTTATTTACGTATCATTAAAAAATAAGGTAATGTGGACAAATGAGAGAGAAACTCGTTTCATCCTTCAGTCCTTTATCAATCAGGCTAATGAATTACTAGAATACCAACCATAAATTAAGTCACTAGATCTTTAATACGTATGTTACTAACAAACATCCGCATGGCGGACAATTTTTGTAACAGAAAATATAAACAATAAATATTTTTCTATTTTATTCTATTCCTTAAGTCGGAGATCGTACAGGAACCGGCCGCATAAACGACATAATGTAACGGCCTAAAACCAGGCTTTGTACGAGAACTGGGCGTTCGTTAGGTGTAATGAGTATACACTTTCTAAGCGTAATGGCGTTGGGAGTGAGTTGAATCGAATGGATGTTCTTGTTGATTTAGACAAAATAATTACAAATATTTATTATTAATTAGCTTTTGCCTTTGGCTTCGCTCGCGGGGAAGGGACTATCAATTTTTAAGGTGGGATCGACGGTTTTCGGATTTGTGTTTATTTTATCAACACCCCATAGAGTTTATGAATATGTTGATCATGGTCACTTCATCGTTTTCGAGTTATAACACTTTACAACGGAGCATTTACAGACAGATAAAAATCTAAAAGTTAAAAATATTGTTTTGCTCTCAGTTATACTAGTAATAACCTATTTTCCTTTAAAAAACTCGCAAAATATAGTATGGCGTGTTTACACATCTATTTTAATTCATAATTTAGATTTACTTCAGCAACACTCAATGTACTTTTCCAAAAATATAAAAAAGGACATGAAAAAAACCTCAGCACTTATTATTACTAACAGCAATATATACCAGGCAACCTTTAAAGACAGGCAATCTATATTTATATTTTAAATGTCACATCAAAACCCCTCCCCCTTCTTGTCGCAATTTGTGGAGTCCCCCCTCTCCCTTTATATAAAAAGTGACGCAGCTACAAATTTATGGACGGCTCTAATGAAGAAAACATAAGGCTTCAGGTGATCAACTCAGGTCGGTAAACGCTTGTCAAAATACAGGACCACTCGAAATATGATATATCAGCATATACAGGGGGTTCTAAATTTTGTAACGATTTTTTTTCGAGGTAGAAAAGTAAGTATTTCCCAGTGATATAGAGTAGTTGCGATTTAACCTGCAAGATTTATCTAAGCCACGATCTAGACTGCGATATCTACAGGCAAAAGGCTACTCTGCAGTTACCTAGGACAACAAACTTCAGGTCTTTCGTGCTCTGGCTTCCGGCGCAGCACAATAAGTAGTAGTTTACGCTATAAGTGCGGTAAACGAGTAAGTTATTGCCCTTCCATACCCATGTGTATAATATTACGTTTTTCAATGCTTAGTGTAAGTAAACAAATGAAACATAATTATAGAAACAAACAATAAATACTCCAAATTAACTTTAGGCGGGCATTCTTTTTTCTGCACGCATACTACCAACATGACCGAAATAAACCTGCTCTCAGTTTGATGCGTTCGTAGGCTGCTTTCAGTCATACATAACATACTACACGGTCACAATATCTGTGCACTCGTGACGTCATATCGGCGGTCTGGGTACGGTGTGAAAAAAAGATTTTTCGAGAAATGTGGAGGTAAAAAAAATTTACTAACCTTTTCAAATCAATTTATTATTGATGAAGGGTTTGTTATTAAAAAACAATAATTTTGATTACAAAAACATTTATTATTAAACTCAGTCACTATAAATTATTGACTCTATGCCTGACATTGTATCTTCCTCACTCTCACTTTCTGAACTCGCCGAACTGTCTTCCCCTAGTGATATTAAAAGTTGTGTGATGTTGTCATCAGGTATGGTGTACTGTTTGTTTGCTTTCTCCGATTCAAAAAACTTGAGCACTTTTAAGATTAAATTTCTTGATTCGCTGTGTATTGTTTTTCCCATGACTTCAGTTTAACAGCTACAACAATTTTAATAACAACCAAACCAGTCCAAACTTAACAGTAAACAGTCTAAACTTAACAATAAATATTAAAAAACAAAACAACAATAAAGCGAAAATATCAAAATTATCGGGACGTGTAGCGGCAACGAAGATGCTAACCGTACTGTCGCACCGGGGAGTGCGCGGAGAGGTGACAGGGGAAGCGGGAGAGGCGCCACATTCCAGCGAGGTACATAGATACTGGGACCGGGTTATACCTGCTTGGTTTTTCTGTGGTAGGCGGGTATCGTCCGATAAACAAACTGAACGCAGCCTAGGAAATCAAACTGAAAGCAGCTCATTTCTGTCAAGTCTATCTATGGTCACAAGATACGACTAGCAACTTTTTTCAATAAAAAAAAACTAGTGTGGTAAAGTTCACATTAACAACAATTTTTTAAAAAACTTTATGCGATGTACCCGTGGAGAACATCCCGCAAAGTCTGATCGATTTTCTCTCTTAAAAGCAAATTGAGTCGTAGCTGTTCTCTCTTTTTCTTTACGATCAATGGACACACACCTGTAATTTTAATAATACATAAAAATATCGTCACCACATGAATCCCCGAGAGGGAGTCAGAGGTGTTCCCAAGTGTGAACTGTGAAGTACTAGTCACAGTCCACAATTGGTACACCCACTTTTCACCGTCGACTATTACGTCCCACACGTGATGGGTGGTGTGTGGTGAGCCCTATCGCCGTACTTCGGGCACAAATGAGGTACGCCGACCGAACACAATTTATGTGAACAGCGGGGATTGAACTCACGACTTCTTGGTAAGCAGGTGAGCACTCTACCACTCAGCCACAGAGGTGGTCATAATTTTGAGTGAATTGAAGTGTATCTATTTATTTATAATATCCGAAATCTCCATCTCCGACCATCCTGTATAAACAGAGCTGACGCGTATGCCACGCACATCCTGCTGGGTGACGCCTTGGGGTTATTATGAGGTACTATAGTGTGGAGAGGGCTTTCTTTAGAAAAAATAAAATAAAAGTTAGAGCTTCTTTGCATGTTCATTATGAGGGTTCCGTACCCGAAAGGTGCCAAAGGGGACCTTATTACTATAAGCCTCCACTGCGTGTGTCTATTATCACAGGGGGTCTGAAATCTTCAACTGTGATAGATAGCCAGTTGAAATTTTCAGAAAATACGTGTTACTATAACCTCTACCACGACAAACATTAAAAACAAAAATAAATGAGACATAAGGGGGGTCCCATACAATAAAGCTCGTATTAACCATAGCATCTGTGATGACTTGTTTGACAGCTTTTACCGAAGTTCATTGATTAGATGATTGATGGCGCTAACAATAATAATAGCTTGTCAACCTTTTTGTGCAGAGGTTCATTGGTGAGCTGATAGAAGACGCATTTTATATCATAATGTTTTAGGGTTCCGTCCCCGTAAGATGTGGCGATACGGAACCTACGGAACCCTTTGTGCTCCAGTCTGACTCGCACTTGGCCAAATTATTTTAAAATTGTCAATGTATATTTAATGTGGTAGAGCTAATGCCAGGCTCGACTGTGGAGGTACCACCATCTTACTCGGAAATCCTCCCGAAGTTATTCGGGAGAGAGTAAGAGGACAGCTCTCAGGCAAAAAACCAGGCGGCCCACCATTGCTTGGGACCGAGGGATGGCGGTATATCCATCCCCAATTACCGGGCCTTATTTAAAACAGACTGGTGACGGGCAGCGGCGTCACTAGTGCAAGGGTTTCGGCACCGTGCTCACCAACCCGCCTGCCCAGCGTGTGTGAGTGTGGGCATTTCTTCCAGGAGCACCGCCAAGAGTGGCGAACTCCTGGAAAGGCCTATGTCCAGCAGTGGACGAAACAGGCTGATGGATGGATGGATATTTAATTTAAGTTAAAACGCCAAAAACTTTTTTTTTTTCGTTTTTTTTTTTCATATTGGCATCGCTGATTATTAGCCATGAAAATACGCCATTTTAAGCTTAATCAAATTAAAGTCATATTTGAATAAAAATTATTTAAAATTTGGATATGTCTTGAATTTTATTTACATCTTTCATTTGGTTGTTGTTATGTCATTCGTAAGGGAATCAATGAACAGTTTTTTGCTAGTTTTATTATTTAAAAACTTAATTTTTGTCCGTATGATATCTGTTTAAACTTTGGCTCGAGTTTTGCAAAATTACATAGCCAAATCAATTTGAAACAAACATTTGGCGGCTACTGTAAGTAAGATAAATAAAAATATTAAATGAATTAATTATTTCTTAAGGTAGTTAAACCGAATCCCGGTGCAAAATGCACATCATAATATTGTTTTCAATACTTTTGAATAAAATGTATGCAAAAATTGCGTTTTAAAGCAATTAGCGGAAATCGACTAGTGATAATTAGGGTTTTACATTCAAATTCTATTATTTTATGATTTACATTTTGATTGCATTCGATTAACAAACTTAAAAGCGTATTTATCGTTGTAATCGAATGTAATCAAAATGTAAGGCATAATATAATAATTTTAATGCGAAAACCCTACTGTTAGTAATCAATTTCCGCTAATTGCTTTGAAACGCAATTTTTGCATACATTTTATTCAAAAGTAAGGAAAACAATATTATGATGTGCATTTTGCACCCTTTTTGGTTGGCTTTCAAGAAAAAATATACTAAAACAAAAATAATCAGTGGTTTCTAAAGCAAAACTAAATGATATTTCGAGTTTTTGTGTTCTAAATTCTCCATACTTACTTAGCACTAAGATCGCGTGTATACTCAGTTATGGCTTCTCAACTCCAGAGCAAGTCTTTACATTGACATGACAACTTTTTTATGACATGAAAATAGTCATAAAAGTCACATTTTGCTACTTATGAGTGGGGTTTGCAGATAAATACATGTACCAAAGACTTAGATGTTTGTAGAAATACTTGCATATTTATTTTAAGCATGTGTTTAAAAAAGGTTGACACATTCTAGAATTTTCGGACGTATAGTCGTCGGTGAAAAACGGGTGTACTAAGTGTCTCTAAGGAACACTTCTGACACCCCCTCGGGGATTCATATTGTGGCGATTGTATACAGGTGTAAATGCAAAGTCAAGAATCCCTTTAGGGTATGAAAGTATACACGATTATGATGTCATTACGAGAAAAAAAAATACCTTGAATTTTCACCAAAAATTCCATCATTTTTCTAAGCTATGGCTACGCATACGCAGCTCACCGGCCTTCCCACACACCTAATTGCACCCCGCAACCTGCACCCCTCATCCGAGTGGCCAGCGACCAGTGAGGGTGTCCATGCGATTAGTGTATTTTGAGTAAAGTCTTATTGTGAGGTACTGGTACTTTATTTAGAGATGCCAGTATTTAAAATAATATCTTTACCGATCATACTAACACACCCTTAAAGGATTCTTGACTTTGCTTTTACACCCGGTATGTACGTAACAAAAGTTCAAGCGCTTGGTTGTCTTTTTACTGGTTGTTAATAAGAACTGCCTTGAAATATCCAGACGTATGCAGACTGTACGTTACGTAAAATAAAATATTAAGGGTTCCGTATGATTGAAAATACAATACGAATATTAAGCTTTTTTGATAACTTTACTATTTTGAATTCTCGGCACAATTATAAGGGTGAAATTAAATCAACCGACCAAATTCATACTGGAGACTCGGTTAGTGATCAAGAACTAGGTTCAGTAATCCTTTTGGCTAATTTCGAAAAATAATTATTTTTGCTCCCGTACTGGTTGGACTAGTTTAAGTACAATTCCTAGTACAGGCACTACGGGGCAAAAAAAATTTTTTTTCAGGTTTCATCTTGAAGGTCATTAAATCTTGTTCCTGATGACTAACCGAGTCTCCAGTATGAATTTGGTCGGTTGATTTGATTTCACCTTGTATATACTTAAGGTGACTTTATGCAGCCAAATTCTTACTGAAGACTCAATAAGTGCTCAGTTACAAGGTTCGATGACCCTTTTTGTGAAATTCGTAAATTATTCTTTTCGTGTTCCTTACAAACGCAAGCCCAGTCCCGACTCAATTACTACGGGACGTTAAGATTTTATTTTGCGAAAATAAAGCAAAAAGTGTTATGGATCCGTGTTACTGATCACTTACCAAGCCTCCAGTATGTGTTTGGCTGCATAAATAAAGGTCACCTTATATATTTTGCCGCGGATAGACTGATAGACAGACGTTGAGCTCTATAATTATAATTATAATTTCTATCTCTTGACGGAAAATAATAATTTATACTAGGGAAAAGTCAATTTTGCCCACTCAGGGAAAAAAAAAAGTTTTGACGAATTAAGAACGTTGCGAAATAGCGTTTCAATTTAAAAAAAAATACTTTCTGAATGAAATCGACGTAAGAATGAATGAAATTAGAGTGATACGACTGGGCCGCCGTAGAAGGACGCATGCCGACCAAATTTGAAATATACTGGAGATGGGCGAAGTCAAAAGTACCCTGAATAGAAGAACTTGTACGATTGATGTGGAAGAAGCGAAAGAGGTGTGTCAGAATCGTCACATAGACAAATCGCCAGTCTTTGACTACCCCTGTCCCCAGGGACAAGCGTGAGTATTAAAGTAGGTAAGTAATTTTTTTAAATCTTGTCAATCAATCGCAACGCTCGTGATTCAATTATATAGGGTGAAATTTAATCAACCGACCAAATTCATACTAGAGACTTGGTTGGTGATCAAGAACTAGGTTCAGTAATCCTTTTGGCCAATTTCGAAAAATATTTTTTTTTGCTCCCGTACTGGTTGGACTAGTTTAAGTACAATTCCTAGTGCAGGTTCTACGGGAAAAAAATGTTTTTTTTTCGAATTTCACCTTGAGGGTCATTAAACCTTGTTCCTGATGACTAACCGAGTCTCCAGTATGAATTTGGTCGGTTGATTTAATTTCACCTAGTAGAATCCTTCGCTTGCTCGGGATTCAAACTCGGTAGTCGCAACAAAAACTACCTTTGCTTTCTTGTTGCACAAATAACTATTGTGTAAAATATGTGCAAATTGATTAAATATAAGTTCTTTTGAAATGTTATTTATTTATAAGACTATTTGCACATTTACAGAGATTATATGAGAGACAGATGAAAAAAAAACAGACCTGGACAACTATTCCGGTATTTTTTTCACTCACGATATCATTCAATAGGTATTTGTATTTGTCAATTAGAGGGACTAAACCTAAACCATATCAAATAAAACCTAAAGGATATATTATGGAATGCTTACTATAAGTTATCAATAAAAAAAATTAATACATATCCTCACGAAATCTCTTCAATCTGCCTTGCAATTTTTGCGCACGTGCGGGAATAGTCATGGTGTACAAAGGCGGCACTAATTGCTAATAGCAATATCTTCCAGGCAACCTTTGGAAGCATACAGAGAGATAAATTGAAGAAATAACATGGAAAGTGTAAATGCTAATCAGAAAGAAAGATAAATAATACCTCAAATTCCTTATCTAGGGCATAAACTTTTGTATGTATTGAGTTATGTACCTACATTACAGAAATAAAGTATACATTTCATTTAATTTCAAAAATGCTAAACCAAAGGCATATAGTTAAATGAGATCATACTAATACTAAAAACCGGACAAGTGCGAGTCGGACTCGTCTACCGAGGGTTCCGTTAAAGACTATATTTTTATGGTTTAATTACAAATGTAAATGTTTCAGATTTTACCCTATACTTGTAACAGAATTATTTGCTAAATTTAACAATTCTAGGTCAACGGAAAATACCCTATAAATTTTGATTCCCTTGAGAGTGTCAAAATATACGTTTTTGGCGGCATAAATGGCCGTATCTTTTTTAAAGTTACCTTAGTTAGAAGTTTGATTTTTTCACAGCTTGAAGGGACTGTAGACGTGAGAATATAGTTTTAATTTCAACTCGAAACATCCACGCGTTCCTGAGATAAAGGGTCTTGACAAACAGACAGACGGACACACGGACAACAAAGTGATCCTATAAGGGCTCCATTTTTCCTTTTGAGGTACGGAACCCTAAAAACATGAATTGCGAGTGTGAGTACAAATTACATGGCTTGCCAATACGGCATCATTAATCTCTGTTTCAATAGAGATTAATTTTACAGTTAACCAAAGATAAATTTAACTGGATAATAATCATTAAAGTTACTTATATTTTTGACGTTCGATACGTATCTTAAGGGTTTTGTGTCTCAAAATAAAAATAGTATGGCTAAGTGCGTTAAGAGTCGGACTCGCACACAAAGGGTTCCGTACCACCACATAATATGTTTACGGAACCACATACATATCAACAATATAGATGCTATTGCAATTTTATTAAGGCAACAAAAAAAAAGACGCTAAAATAGTAGCGCCTAATGCTCTGCGTACGGAACCCTAATTTTATTAATTTTATGATTTGTTGTTTTACGTAAGAGTATCTACAAAAATGTGACTTTTGAAACTCGTATTTATTACCGTCTTTAAGATAGAGCTAACACAAATAACGTTAAAAAAATTGGTCCGATGTTTTTTTCATTATTATTTGTCGTGGTAGAGGCCATAGTAACACGTATTTGGTGAAATTTTAGCTGTATACTGGTTGAAGCTGTAGATCCCTGTGACAGACGGACAGCCAGACAAATAGCGGAGGCTTCGTAATAGGGTCCCGTTTGGCACCCTTCGGTACGGAATCCTAAAAACGGAGCCCATATAGAATCACTCTGTCCGTCTGTCAAACAAGCACCTAAGTTAAGAAATATCAAGTTGAAACTAATCCCGCCAAAAACATAAAATAATGTGAAAAAGGGGCCAAATTCAGTACAAGGCCAAAGCAGAATTGACGGCTTCGCTGAGTAGTGTGCGTAGAGGACACCAATGAATGTACCATTGTATGTATGCAACCATGATCTACAGTGATCGGTCCTATATTATGATCTATTTATCTTACCTTACACTATCCTTACATGGCTATGCATACATCCATCCATCAGCCTGTTTCGTCCACTGCTGGACATAGGCCTTTCCAGGATTTCGCCACTCTTGGCGGTCCTCCTGGAAGATATGCCCATACTCACACACGCTGGGCAGGTGGGTTGGTGAGCGCGGTGCCGAAACCCTTGCACTAGTGACGCCGCTGCCCGTCACCAGTCTGTTTTATATAAGGCCCGGTAATTGGGGATGGATAAACCGCCATCTGGTCCCAGGCAATGGTGGGCCGCCTGGTTTTGCCTGAGAGCTGTTCTCTTACTCTCCCCCGAATAACTTCGGGAGGATTTGCGAGTAAGATGGTGGTAGCTCCACAGTCGAGTCCGGTATCAGCTCTACCACCTGCTGCATACATACAAAGGTACATTCATTGGTGTGCTCTACGCACACTACAGCTGAAAAAAAGAGATCAAATTGGTTGTCGAGTCTTATGGAGGTTCCTTCATTGATAACAGCTATATTGTAAAACGTTATTCACTTGTTGTAGAAGATTTTATAGGGTCCTTGCTATTAATTTAAAATTAGTGATTTATAAATGGTGATTTTTTATGTGAATATCGATCTAAAGCACTGTTAAAGTTTCATTGCGAAACTTGTACTTTTAGGTTACTTAAGGTCCCCTAACGGATATGTGAACTACATAGGTCCAACAGAAAATTTGTTATGGGGGGTTGAAATTAGCACCGAAATGGTTCGTGTAACACACGGCTGGTGCGCGAGCCTTTTCTTTAAGCCAAGGCATTGATAAACTTTTAATTTCAAATCGGCGCCTTAGAGGAGTGGAGTGAGGGGGACTTACTCCATACAAATATGCGCTCTCGAACTAAATTATGTCGTAAGGTCGTATGCGGCAAAACAGTATTTTTCATTTAAAATGACAACTATAAGTAATTTAATAAATCCAATCGGCCATATTGAAGTATATTTGTAGACTAATTTAAATAAAAAAATTCATTCGTCAGTAAAATAGAAATTTCCGTTTTAAAGAGGTTTTCTAGATATTTTTTTCTCTGCTATGAAGATTAATCAATCAACTAAATCTCTGAGCAAAATGATGTCAATGAAATGCTTAATCTAGTATATAAATTGCTAATTGCATGTATTTTTTTATTGCTGAGAAAAATGGAGATCCATGTCGTCAAAATTACGTGGCGTCGCGTTACCTGCGGGCCATTACGTATCTTTGAATCGGTTGCCATGCCAACTATGGTTGCTATTCACCAGAAACAGATAAAAAATTAACTTCCAAAATAACCTTCAATGAGTATTGAACTATTTACGAATTGCGACATCATTTCAACTGCGAACGCATGTTTTCGACAATAGGCACTCGGTTTGGCAACTGATTTTACGATTATGGCTTCATAGCCTTTATCTCAACGCGAAATAAGAAGAAGAGACTTGAAATTCTAATCACAATCATAAGTGGATTTTATCTATATCTATACTTATTATATAAAAATAAAGATCAAATCTCGTTATGGGCTCATAAGAGTATGGCATACCCTAGGAAAAAATGTTATTACCCGCCCAACACAAAAAGGCCAATGTCAAATACTTTATTACCTTTTGATAAAGGCGATTACTGGTTGGCTAATTGACCTATTTGTCTAGGACGCGTAATACTAATAATTATGCGCGTAACAGCAGATCTGAGGGTTTTTAGCTACTACTAAAATATTTTGTAATGAAAAAATTAGTGGATTTAAGTAGAAAACCCTTATATTTCTATTACCTATTTTATGAAGAAAAAAACAAGTTGATCTCTTAAACGCGTTCTTAAAACAAACGTTTGAAAGCCAAAAAAAGAGGGTGGAAAAAGTATAAATCTTGGTGCATTGTTTATAAGTAGATCACCTAGATAAAAAATCAATAAATAAAATATATTTTTTCCAATATTAAGATAGTCCTACTTTCATCAAAAGAACCGTTGAAAGTCTGGCTTTTTTCATATTCTAGGGTCAGGTGCAGCCTTAAGTGGTCAATATTTGAACTCTGACTCAACACATGCTGGCTGGAAAGAGTGGTGACATTTATTTAAAAAAATGCACGCATAAAAATGCAAAATTAATTAGTACGCGCAATAAATAACCCACTCGTCGTGTTCTGAACCAATTACCGGAAAAAAATCAAAAAGACGTCGCGTAAAGGGACCTAAAAAAGTGCATTGCAAATCACGCACGCAACAATTCCGCACAATTAAACCGTGAAAAAAAAGAAAAGGAGTTTATATTGGTCGGAAACGCGAAAGAAATTTGTCCCCTCAACGTTTTTGTAGTGCTTATCTCATGGGATTTTTTTTTACATGGTCGTGCGGCAAAAAGTTTTGACATTGTTTCGGAACGCCCGGTTGAATTTGGCGCCAATTAATTTTTGAAAAATGCAGTGTAGTCAAAAAGTAGTGACTTTTTGCAAGAATAAGAAAGCTCTGAAAATTGTGAATTCATAATATTTTGGTTATTACTATAACTGTAAAATTATTTGGCATTTTAATTGTATTGTTTGTTATTCATATATATCAACTATTTAATATATACAAAAAAATACTATCATAAGTGTCATTTCATTACATTACTTAACTTATAATAAAAGGGATGTGTGTAAATAATTGAAATTAAGGGGACATAGAGCTTTTGCAGCAGTATTTACCTTTTGGCAAAGATGTGTGAGATATCAAAGCCGAAAATAGTTTACCTCTGTTCAATAAATACCCTACCCAAGATTCCTGGGCGGCCATTTTAAGGATGCGCCGCCATCTTGCGTAACTCCGTTCACTGAGACGCTTGATCGTAATCATTCTTGATAAATTATTTCGAAAATGGAATTGATTATTTCGCAACACCTGATTTTAATCGCTTTCAGTTTTCGTCGGTAATTATCGAAGTCAACTAAGTTTTTAATCAGATGTTGTGAGATGATTATCGGCGGTTTACCTTTGAGGTTGCGCACTTGATGGCCAAAATTCAAGTGATGGAATTTCTTTCTTCTGAGTGTATCGGAATTTTCTTAAAATTATGTTATTCCGAAAAGAAACAGCACTTTTTGCTCTTAACCCTTGCTTTAGCACAAATCTACGCTACTGAGACACAAAGTATTGATTATGTTATTTTATTTATTTTTTGCTGGCAGACTAAAGGTATAATTGTTATACGGACTGCTTGCTGATTTTTTTTAAACGTTCCTGTCTATAAGAAGGTAACTGTTTCATTCCAAACTTAATAATACAAAAACAAAAAACTGTATTTCTTAACCCAGAATTTATATAGAATTTACATCGTCAACTTGTTATAATAGGACTTGCACAATATAAATGTCATTTGAGTTTAAGGCCTTGCTCTAAAAATACAACTTTACGTCATCTAGTTTGATAAGGATAAGTCACAATAAAATTTTGATCCTTTAAAATACAGTAGATAATCAAGAATACTAACTAAAAGCTTACCGGAGTAGAATTTAAAAAAAGTTGTTTGTTATATAAGTCGTCGTAGGATGGCGAAAACTGCTTTTTCGCGAAAAAAAAGCTCCGCTCCGCTTCATTCTGCTCCTGAATCTGTGATCACAAGACACGCTTCGCCTTGCTCGTCTTCGCACGAATTTTTGACTGTTATCCTAGGGTTTTGATCAAAATACTCATTTCATCAAAGAACTGCGACATATACCTACATAAGTGGACTTATCTAGGACATAAACTTACATCATACTAAATACATGAAAATATTTCGATGAAATAATGTATTTTCCACACACCTACACAAAATAAGTACCTACGTATATACCGGGTGTAAATAGACTGCTATAAGGGAAACTCAGTGTTAGTGGAACTCAGGGGTTTTATTTACGGGTTCGAAACAAAAAAGGTCAAAGGTCGCGCTATCGAGCGTCGATGCGTGATGCGTGTACGTTCGACAATTTGCCTCGGCTCGACTGAGCGGGCGGCGCGGGCGACGGTTGATGGCAGTTGGGGGGCGGTACAGAAGCGCGGGGGGCCCGCGCTGCTATGCAGCAAGTTCGATGCGAAACTATTATGTACGTACGTAACTACAGCCAAACATGATCAGGTATTTATTAGAATAAGTCTTACATCCTCCCCCTCTAGTCCGAACTAAGCGCCCTCGCGTTCGGAGTAGTAACCTTTTTGGGTCTCCCTCTCTTGCGCTTCGGCTGGAGCGGTGGTTGCACAACACCAACGAAGGGAGTAAGCTGCGAAACGTGGTATTTTCCTATGGTCTCGTTATTCTCTACGTGGCAAAGCACATAGGTGGTTGGGCTAGCCACTGACGCCACACGATATGGACCATCACGGCGAGGTATGAACTTGGGGGTTTGGTTCTTACTGGCATCATTGATGCCATGCGTATTTAGCAGCACCAAGTCACCCACCACATAATCTGGCGCAGGCCTTCTGTGCTGGTCTGCGTATCTTTTCTGATAGACTTGCTTTCTCTCATGTTCATCGCGTGCATCTGTGAGAGCAGCGGACATATTTTTCAGGTAAGTACTTAGCGAAGTGACGATGTTATCGCTTTGGGCGATGGACTTCATGTCGTCTACCACATCAGCTGGCGCGCGGGGCTCACGGCCAAAGGTCAAGAAGGCAGGTGAGTATCCCGTGCTGTACGTCACCGCAGAATTCATCGCGAAGCGGATAGCAGGTAAGTGCACGTCCCATGTGTTATGATCTTTACCCACTAGGATGGCAAGCTGTGGTTTTAGGTCGCGATTTTTGCGCTCCACCGGATTGGCCTCTGGGTGATATAGCGGAGTGAGTGACTGGCTGATGCCGAACACATGACAGGCCTGCTGCATTATCTCAGAGATAAAATGGACCCCGTTATCACTGATGATGCGCCGTGGAACTCCATACCGTAGGTATACTTCAGCGATAAGCGTTTTCGCACAGTCTACACTGGTGGCTACCTTTAACGGGAACAGCTCTGTCCATCTGCTACACACATCCTCTATAATCAAGATCCACTTGTTACCGTCGGGAGTTTCAGGCAAGGGGCCAAAGAGATCCACAGCAACTACTTCAAAACGTCGAGCTGTTGCGGGTGTCTGCAACAGTCCGGGTGGTTTCCTTGTGTCTACCTTGTAACGCTGACAAGCGACACATCCTCGCACGTAGTCAGATACATATTTGCGCATACCTGGCCAAAAGTATTTGTTATGTATACGCTGCAAAGTTCGCTCGACGCCGAAGTGACCAGCGGTTGGTGCATCATGAAATTCTGCCATCACGTTGGCGCGTTCATGTGCTGGCACAACTAAGCACGCTGTTTCTTCGTCGGATTCAGGATTGTACCTGTACAAGATGCCATCTGAAATTGTGTATCCTTTGTCGGCCCAGGTCCTCCCCCTAAAGAGATCGTCGTCCTCGAGATCATCGATGATTTTCTTCACATCGGGGTCCTTCATCTGGTTTTCCCGGACTTCTGTTTGATTTCGGGCTGGCAAATCTACTTGGGCGTAGCAAAGGTCACAATTCGTTTCTTCATCACAGGGCGGGCGGGACAGGGTGTCAGCGATCACATTGCATCGCCCTGGTGTGTACTCGACACGCATGTTAAATTCTTGCAAAGTGAGGGCCCACCTGGCCAGACGGCCGCTCGGAGACTTTAAATTCATTAGCCATCGAAGCGGTTCATGGTCAGACTTAACCACAACTTCAGATCCTTCGATGTATCCCCGGAATTTATTAACCGCCCAGACGACTGCAAGGGCCTCCCTCTCCGTGCTCGTGTAGTTTCTCTCAGCAGGGTTCAGCAGCCGGCTGGCGTACTCCACTGGTCGCTCATCGTGTTTCTCCCCCTGCATTAAGACTGCTCCAAGAAAAAACCCACTACTGTCCGTTCTAAGGGTGAAAGGTAAGCTTTCGTCAGCTTGACGAAGAATAGGGGCTGAGGTGAGTTTACCCTTTATATCATCGAATGCCTCCTGCTGAGCTGAAGTCCACACCCATCGGCTGTCTTTCTTCAACAGGTTGGTAAGTGGCTTGGCAACGTCAGCATAGTTTGGGATAAAGCGCCTAAACCAGCTGGATGTTTGCAGGAACGTCTTCAAGTGCTTGAGGTTTTTGGGTGCTGGCATTTTCGAGATGGCGTCAGTCTTATGCGGGTCGACCTTGATACCACCTGGAACTATAATGTGGCCGAGAAACTTAATAGAGTCCCTGGCAAAGGCACTCTTTTCTCGGTTGATGCGCAAGTTAAACATAGCTAACCTATCAAACACGGCTTCCAGGTCTTGCAGGTGGCTCTGAAAGGACCCTGATAGCACCGCCAGGTCATCTAAATATGCCAGAATTGTCACTCCTGGGAGATTTGATTTGAATCGATCAATTAGTCTCTGGAAAGTAGCACTAGAATTACGTAGGCCCATTGGCATTCTTTTAAATCTGTACGTTCCTAGTGGTGTCACAAAGGCTGTTTTGTCTCGATCTTCGCTCGTTAAACCCACCTGGAAGTAGCCTGACCTCAAATCGCAGGTGCTCATGAAGTTTGTTGTCTTAGCAGCGTGAAGGACGTCTTCCATCCTAGGCAGCGGATACCGGTCCGGTTCTGTTACAGCATTGAGCTTGCGGTAGTCTACACATAGCCGCAATGCACCGTCTTTCTTTGGCACCAGGACTACATTTGCTGCCCAAGGCGACTTGCACTCTTCAATGACATCAGCTGCTAGAAGCTTCTGCAACTCCTGTTCTAAGGCCTCCTTCCTGTTGGTGGACAATCGGTATGGCGGCGAAGCTATGGGCTCCTGCCTGTTACTTACTTTTATATGATGCACCGCAAAATCAGTCGGTGGGCCCTCTGTCGCAAACCTGTCTGTCTTCTCGATCAGCAACGTATTCAGCTGGAACCTCTGCTCGGCGGTCAGGTTGGTGCCCTCGTCGACACGTAGTGTTATGCCGGCCGCATCCGCACTTAGTAGCTCTGGATTGGCGGTTGTAGTGAGCTGGTAAGATTTGGTGAAGTGGTGTACCTGTCCAGGTGTATCGGCGAAGGTCCAGGTTCCTTGTGCTAAATTCAGCACGAGGCCGGCGTCAATGATCGTGTCCCGCCCCAGCAGTGTCCGGGTATCTGATTCGGGAAACACAATAAACGAAACGGTGAAAGACCTGCCTTCGATAGTCACTTTAGTAGCACCCACTAATGTCTTTTTCGTCTGTCTTGAGCCATCAGCAAGGCCCACAGTATGAAAAGTTTCTTCAAATTTTACCCCATTTTTACGCATAATATCATACAACATGTCACTAGCTATGCTATGTGTGGCACCCGTGTCCAGAATAGCTACGCCCTGAACACCAGATATATTTATTTTCACCAACGGGCGCGAGTCGGAAATACCGGACATTTCCGCAGTGTGAAATTCGGCGTCAGCTCTCTGTCTATAATCGTCAGCTCCTAGACTATGATTAATTCCGGACATTTTCGCAGAATGAAATTCGCAGTCAGCTCTCGTACTATAATCGTCAGCTCCTAGACTATGATTTGAAACTTGAGCTCTTTGACTATCTACGCTACGCAAATCGGCATGACCATTGGAACGAGCTTGACTCTGCCTACATACGTCACACCTCGATCGGACTACTCCTTGCTGTCCGCATCCGTAACAACGTAAGAGAGGGTTTCCGGGAGACGACTCGGACGTTTCGCGTTCTTTGCTACGACATTCGTCAACGTTGTGACCAAATCTCCTACAATGTGAGCATCGCGGCCTTACTCTAGCGCCTTTCGGGTTAGAGGGGGAGTCAGCGGACGAAACATTCATACTTTGCGCGTTTGGTAAAAGCCGGTCCGTCGTCGGTGTCGTTCTGTCCGTCAAAGGGTTAAATTTATTTTTGCTAGTAGAGGGGTTAACAAAATTTCCGCCAGAAACGGGATTATGTTTTTGCACAGCCGTTGCCGGCGGCTGGTTAACACTCTGGGTCGCAGTTGAGGGGTTAACGCTTTTACGAGTGTCTTTCGAGGGGTTAACTTTAGAAAAATCGCCCACCTCACGTAACGCCTCCTCAACAGCCCTACATTTTTAAATTAACTCATCGATGCTCGATGTACAATCGCGCGGTATACGTTTTCTTATCTTTCTACTTAAAAGTCCATACACAATGTCTAGTTTCATTACTTCACTCACGTCGTAAGGTAACTTAGAAAGTAACGTACGCACTCGCGAGATAAAAACATCGGAACGTACCTCGTTTTGTTCACAACTGAATACCTGACGGAGGATCTTGTATGCGGGCAGTGGGGTCCCGTACATACTTCGTAAACGCTCGAGCGCCGCACTCCATGTCGTCACGGTTGCCTTGACTCCCTGCCACCACACGGCGGCGTCGCCAGTTAGGAGCATTGACAGCCCGCGCAGCGCGTGTTCGTCGGAAACGTTTGAGCACTCCTTGTAGACCTGCACTGCGTCGATGAAGGCTTCGAGCTGGTCGTCGCTAGCGGTCGCTCCGTCGTATCTCGCCGTGCACTTGGCGAGGGTCCCTGGCGGTTGCATCACGAACTCTGATGGCGTCGCTCGCGCAGGGGTACTGGTCGCACCGGGCGCCTCCATGCCTGGGGGCGACACGGGTTGGTATCCGCTCGTCATCCTTTCCATAAGGACGCGGTTCGTCTCAGCAGCCTTGGCGATGGTGTCCAACAGTACGGAGAGCTGCCCTGCCGTCACGTTAGCAGGTGCCGTTGCCGAGGTCTCTTCACCAGCGCGGCTGTCCTCCTCAGTGTTGTCGTCGTTATTCTTACGCCTCGCACGTCCTTTCTTCGGAGCCATTGTGAAATAGCAGCAACACTCCGGTGACGGTAATGAGTACGGTATTTCGGTACCTTCGCCCTACTTAAACGAGTAACAACAGGTCGATTCGGGAACAGTTCGCTCGCCGTGGTTCGGTCAGCCGAGTAGGTATCACTTTACGCGAAATGATACGAGTACAATCAATCGTTTATACAAACATGCGTGCACAAAGTTTTTCACTTTTTGAATCGCCTCGAGTTGGGCGCCACTATAAGGGAAACTCAGTGTTAGTGGAACTCAGGGGTTTTATTTACGGGTTCGAAACAAAAAAGGTCAAAGGTCGCGCTATCGAGCGTCGATGCGTGATGCGTGTACGTTCGACAATTTGCCTCGGCTCGACTGAGCGGGCGGCGCGGGCGACGGTTGATGGCAGTTGGGGGGCGGTACAGAAGCGCGGGGGGATATAGGCCCGCGCTGCTATGCAGCAAGTTCGATGCGAAAGTATTATGTACGTACGTAACTACAGCCAAACATGATCAGGTATTTATTAGAATAAGTCTTACACTGCTACAATTAAATTAAACCACATATTCTATCGACATGACAGCCTTAGTTTGAGAAATAATTGAGTTCCAAACAAAAATGCGTGAACCCTAACGCACCGACATATGGGCGAGTTTAGAGAGAGCGTCGTCTGTGAAACCTGAAGCGGCGTCACTGGTGCAAGGGTTTTGGCACCGCACTCACCAACCCGCCTGCCCAGCGTGTGTGAGTATGGGCATTTCTTCCAGTAGGACTGCCAAGAGTGGCAAAATCCTGGAAAGGCCTATGTCCAGCAGTGGACGAAACAGGCTGATGGATGGATGGAAGGCTATCCGCGGTTATGATTCTTGGGGAAAGTGGTTTATTTATTTATTTATTTATTAATAACGGAACACCAACAGTACACATATTACACATACTTAACAAATTAAAACATAAAACTAAAATTCTGATATGTGGACCAGTGACAGGCGTTCACAACATTCAACAATAAACAAGTGGTAAACACAAAGCAGACATTACATTATAGACATTTACAGCAAGTACTAATTTTTTTTATAATTACTAATACAAAACAAAACTATTAATTAACTAACACAAAAAATATCTACAAAATGGGAAAATAAGATTAAACTTAACAGAATCTTTGCAAACTGGTCCTAAAATTGTTCAAGGATAAGTGAAAAATGTCAAGATCTGGGATAGTTTGACATTTCTCGTTATATTGTCTTAACATTCTAGTGGTTCAGTAGGGTCGGTAGAATATGTGGTTTCATTTAATGGTAGCAGTCTATTTACACCCGGTATGTCGTGGTCATATCTTACAAATGGTAATTTTATGATCTGCGCAAATATCGTGAAACCAGTAAAAACTAAAGAGGTCGCTTCGCAAGCAACCTAAGGTTCAAGCCAACAGAAGCGGCGCGGCGCGAAACGAGCGCGAGGGCGTCATTCAAATTTCGTCCAAAATGCATGGAAATAAAGTCGCAATTTGAATACACCGAATGGTGTGATTCAGGCGGTATCGGGCGCGTAACGGCCGTCCGTACCATACGTCAAATTGTGACTTTATTTCCATGCGCTTTGTACGAGATTGGAATGACGCCCGCGCGCTCGATGCGCGCCGCGCCGCTTCTGTGTGGCTTGCACCTAACACGTTCGTCGTTGCACCTATTTTTGACTTTTTGTTGGAAGCCTATCGTTAATTTCTTATTTCATACTTGACGATATTGTCGATAATTTCATGAAATGATCAATTCTACCACATGGCCACCAATCACACTTATATTATAAATGCGAAAGATTGTTTCTGTGTGTTTATGTTTGTTACTCTTTCACGCTGAAACGGCTGAACGTATTTGGATGAAATTTGGAATAGATATAGCCTATACCCTAACTTAACACATAGCATGTCGTTAAACCGAATAACTCGCGGCCGGAGCCGCGGGCAAAAGCTAGTTATACATAAAATACATATGTATTGTAAATTCCTTTTAGCAGCAACATAAATAAAACATTTAAGCTCATAATTATCACGCGAGCGGTCGCAACCAAAGCCTCCGGGAGCTTTTAATAAATAAACCGAAGAGTTATTTTATTATTTTCATTATTTATTTATTGGTTTCTTTAATTTGCTGCATATTTTGTTGTACCAAACTAAAGCGTGCACTTTTTTTGACAAAAGGCCATCATATATAAAATTGTTATTTTGTTTCCATGATATTTTTGAATTCCATTGTTTATTTATTTACTATTCTTACTAACCTTTGCCCGCGGCTTTGTTCGCGTTCAAGTGTGTATTAATCTTTAAGTAGTATCGACAGTTTTCGGAGTGGCGGTTATTTTATCAGCTTCTTAAAAAAGGTAACTTTTCTTTCCATCCCATCCATAAGCCTGTTTCGTCCACTGCTGGACATGCCTTTCCGGGATTTCGCCACTCTTGGCGGTCCTCCTGGAAGAAATGCCCATACTCACACACGTTGGGCAGGTGGGTTGGTGAGCTCGGTGCCGAAACCCTTGCACCAGTGACGCCGCTGCCCGTCACCAGTCTGTTTTATATAAGGCCCGGCAATTGGGGATGGATATACCGCCATCCATCGATCCCAGGCAATGGTGGGCCGCCTGGTTTTGCCTGAGAGCTGTTCTCTTACTCTCCCCTTAATAACTTCGGGAGGATTTGCGAGTAAGAGTACTTTTTTTTACTACACCAAATTCATACTGAAGACTCGGTAAGTGATCGGAACCAAGGTTCAATGACGATGGTTTGCGAAATATGAAAAATAAAAAGGTGACTTTAATTTATTTATGCAACCATATTGATACTGAAGGCTTATTAAGTAATCGGTATGTCGGTGAAATTCGAAAATTTATATTTTCCGTTTACCTACCAACGAAAGCCCAACCCCAAGTCATCTACTATGGGAGATCAATATTTTATTTTGCGAAATTAGTAAAAAGTGTTATTGATTCGTCATACTGATTACTTACCAAGCCTACAGTATGAATTTGGCTGCATAAATAAAAGTCACCTTATATATTAAAAGCCTAATATTGAATTGAATCCACGACCTCTGGGTTAGCATTCAAGCGCTCTACCACTTGGCCACCCTATGGTCGAATTCCATTACTATCTAAATGTATTATATCGATAAAGTGATTCATTAAATACCTATATCGGTGTAGTGATTCACTAAAAACGCCATTATGGAGTAATGTGTGGAAGGATTAGGTGGTAGAGCTAATGCCGGGCTCGACTGTGGAGGTACCACCATCTTACTCGCAAATCCTCCCGAAGTTATTCGGGGGAGAGTAAGAGAACAGCTCTCAGGCAAAACCAGGCGGCCCACCATTGCCTGGGACCGATGGATGGGGGTATATCCATCCCCAATTGCCGGGCCTTATATAAACCAGACTGGTGACGGGCAGCGGCATCACTGGTGCAAGGGCTTCGGCACCGCGCTCACCAACCCGCCTGCCCAGCGTGTGTGAGTATGGGCATTTCTTCCAGGGGGACCGCCAAGAGTGGTGAACTCCTGGAAATGCCTATGTCCAGCAGTGGACGAAACAGGCTGATGGATGGATGGATGGTGTGGAAGGAAAAGTGTATATTATCACTTCATTGAATATCGTAAGAGGCGACTTATATATTTTTATAGCTCACGTTATATTTTTTGTGCGCGTGTTACGGATTACATCAGACTTCGACTTTTTACCTCCAAAAACATATATTTTAACGCAAATTTAAATATTAAGCACACCCTTGACATACTAATTTTCAAATTAACAGCGTTATTAAGTAGACGCAACTTTGTTAATTAAACCCCTCATAAAGATAAAACCCATCTAATTATCTTTGCAATTACTCATTTGAACAACTCTCCCTGAACATCAAGCGAATTTGGATTTATTTTCAGCTTTTGAAATTGTGTGCGGCATCTCAGCTGTTCCCCATTACGGTGAGGTATTGAGTTTTGAAAGGTCAGCCACTTTTAGCGTCAAAACGGACAATGCGAGAGAGACGGATTCGAAAAAAATAGTTCTTTTTAATTTATATTATAAAATCTAAAATAGCAAGCATAGTTTCCAATTTTCAAAATCGATACATCGTTCCGAGCTCCTTACATCCAAATTTACTTTCATTCTGCGTCTCTATACCGCAATGATATAATGTTAATTTGTATCGCCTTGCGATGGATAAATCGCCAAGTGTTTAAATATAGAAATTGATTCATATCATCCAGTGGCGTGCATAGAACTTTTTTCTGGAAATGCAACGATGAGGTCAATTTTGACAATAAAAAAAATATGAAAAAATTGAATTGTCACTTTGAAAAATCATTATTTGTGTGACGCCAGGGTAGGCACTGCCTACGCTAGAGTAAATGATTTCATATATATTTTTTTGTAATATCGGTTTTTTATTTTTTTCATATTATTTTTATCGTCAAACTTGATCTTCTCATTGCTTTTTCAGCGAAAAGTTCTAGATTCAGATTCAGATTCATTTATTTTAGTACATAGGCGAATAATTCGCACTTATACAAGTCAAAATTTACAATAATACACCTTAATAAAATTAATATAATGAATAAAATAAATTAATTAATCAAATGTCTTAATATTAAAAATATTGTAGTACGAATACATAGTCAAGATATATTAATATTAGCTGCCTATTAGTTAGACATAAAATATGATATAAGCATTAAGTAAATTAATAAATTTGTCATAGGTATATTTGCAAATAAATTAACAAATGTGTTATCAAGAGTCTGTGAAGGCATTATTATCCATAAGGAAGTCGAAGTCTATGTACGCCCCTGTGATCATCCATTCATCTATCCATCAGACTGTTAGGCCTTTCCAAGATTTTGCCACTTTTGGCGGTCCTCCTGGAAATGCCCATACTCGAACACGCTGGGCAGGCGGGTTGGTGAGCGCGGTGCCGAAACCCTCGCACCAGTGACGCCGCTGCCCGTCACCAGTCTGTTTTATATAAGACCCGGCAATTGGGGATGGTTATACCGCCATCAATCTGTCCTAGGCATGGTGGGCCATGTTGTGCCTGTTTGAGAACTTTCCTCTTACTCTCCCCGAATAATTTCGGGGGCGTTTGCGAGTAATGCGATAATACTTCCATAGTCGAGCCCGACACCAGCTCTACCACCTGTAGCTATCAGTATTATTTTATATTAGGTGACTTTAATTTATTTAGCCAAATTGTTACTGAAGACTCAGTAAGTGCTCAGTAACAAGGTTCAATGACCCTTTTTGGGAAATTCGTAAATTATTCTTTTCATGTATCTTACCTTTTACCAAAAAGTGTTATCGATCCGTGTTACTGATCACTTACCCAGCCTCCAGTATGAGTTTGGCTGGATAAATTAAAGTCACCTTATATATTGTTAAAACCCATTTAATAAAATACGTTTCAAATATGTACATGATTTCTTTGAGTTAATCTATAGAAAAAGTGTGTTGATGACCTAATTTTTAAATAATATTTCGAACGAAGTTTTTGAACTTCGCGTTTTTCAGATATCTAGAAAAACGTTTCAAAGCTGATTTATCAAACTAGTGGCTGCAGTTACATGACTGGAGACAAATGTGCAAAGTCTTTGCAGCGTTTATTGATACGTGTTTTATAATAATTTGGCCAAGTGCGACTCGGACTCGCCCAGAAGAGCACACAAAACTGAGAAAGTATCTGTGTATTTCGGATTTCCACTAAAAATAACTGAAATTGTAAACTTAAGCGATGATACGGCTCTGCTGAGATAACGCGCACATTCTCGGCCTTTGAAATTGACATCCATATGTCAGATTTCCAAGTATTGGCTGGAATAGATCGCTTTTAGCAGCAGATGTGCCGGACTGTCTGCCGTGACTTCCGTTTGGTTATTTCTGGAGGTTGAGATGACTTCATATTAGATCAGTTTTTATATTCCATTGCTTGTAAACTATCCCTACCCCGAGAAAAGATCTTAATCTGCTTCGATTCAAACACACCTACTGGACTGAAAATTTCTTATTTTTGTGCCCCTGACACACATGAAAATGCTTTTAGCATTAAGTCCGCCTGTTGTACATGTAACTTTTGTTTTGTGCAATAAAGTATTTAGAAAGAAAGAAAGAAAGACTAGGGTGTTTTTAGGGTTCTGTACTTAAGGGATGCTAAACTGGACCCTATTACTAAGCCCCCGCTGTCTGTCGGTCCGTCCGTCGGTTTGTCATAGGGGTCTACAGGTTCAACCGCATTAGGTGGAAAATTGAAATTTTCATAGAATACATGTTACTATGGCCTCTATCACGACAAATAATAAATTTACATCCAAGGGTCGAAATAAATTGCATGATTTCAAAGATTTTTGTTCCAGCTCTGTCTTTAAAATGGTACAACTTTCAAATTTAAAAAATAAATAAGTGTAGTTAGACTGTAGTGTAAGTATTCACTAGAGTACTACCTGTAGTACCTATTCCAAATGATTAACATAAGCTACCGCATGCACACTCTCTCTCACACACCCACACACACTACACCCACACACACTCCATGCACACACCCTCACCCTTTCTCTCTCTCACACAAATATCTTACATTCGTCCACACACACACATAATCCCACACTAAACATTTTAAATTATGTTAATTCTTTTTAACTATAATTTTAAATACTGTAACCAAACCACTGGCGGAAGAGCGTGGTAACCCTGCTACAGGTTTGTATAAACTTACTAGGGCTACCCCAGCGCATTATGTAAAATCAATATGTTACAGAAATAAATTATTTTCACTTGACTTTTTTTTATATATATAGTAGAATAACATATAACACAAATTAGAGATCAGCACTCAGAGAGTTCCGAATAGTTTGTCAGACAGACCCTACAATTTTAGCGGGTTCCTTTTGTCGCATTGATGTTGCTAAGGTATCAACGTTTTTATTATTTAACACAATGTAATATTTTAAGACTTTCATTTATAAGTGCGAGATGGACTTTGCCGGTTTTTCTACAATACTAGCTCTTTCGCTATTGACAACGCAAGAAAGTAGGTAGGATGCTGTATCTATGATGCGTGCTAGGGATGCTAGTGTGAACGTGCTCTTACAGTGTATAATTATGAATGGTGTGCAGTACATCAGAGGCGCCGGATGTCTGTCTGTTCGTCATTTTGTGAGTATAAATATATATTTTGGCAGCTTATGTGTTGCAAACTGGAATCTATACCACGCTGTACGAGAAATTCGATGAATAATCCATTATAAAAATTCATGGAATTTTCTATCTTGAAGCTAAAATTATAAAAGGTGACTTTACTTTTTACAGCAAAATTCATACTGGAGACTCGGTATGTAGTCGGTATCACGGTTCGATGACCGTATTTTGTTTTTTTTTCCTGATCCCTACAAACGCAAGCTCGGTCAGCCCCGAGTCAATGGGAAAGGCAAAATATTATTTTTCAAATTTCGTGAGACTATATTGTTGATCTATAATACTGATACCAAGTCTCTAGTATGAATTTGGATGTATAAATTAATGTCACCTTGTATAGTGTATTTTGTAATGATTTTTTTTTTTTTTTAGGTTACAAACTGTCGTAACGTAAATTGTAAATATAAAGAAAAATAGCGAACACAAACAGACCTATAGAACCATAACAATAACATAACATTATGAGTTTATGGCAGACTGTTCAATAATTAATATATATAATATATAATCTTTACTTGTTAGTATATTTAAAGTACTATTAATTTAATGTTGTTTTTGTGGAAGACTATTGTTATGTGCACATTATGAATACCTTACATAAATCTTATACTGGGTGAAATTAAATCAACCGACCAAATTCATACTGGAGACTCGGTTAGTCATCAGCAACAAGGTTTAATAATAATAATAATAATAATATCTTTATTTATCAGACAACATGGATCCATTATGTTAGTAACAATACACTTATTCTATATTAGTAATTAATAACTAAGAGTGATCTTGTCCGATCAATCAGTTTAAACATAAACTAAACTGCACTAGGATTTGTACTTTAAACTAGTCCAACCAGCAAGGGAGCAAAAATATTTATTTTCCGAAATTGGCCAAAAGGATGACTGAACCTAGTTCTTGATCACTAACCGAGTCTCCAGTATGAATTTGGTCGGTTGATTTAATTGCACCTTATATATCTCATCCACCCTTGGTCTGCTGGAAGAAATCTCATTATTGAGATAAGCGTGCCATTGTACATAACGTCTCAAATGTATTTTATTCATACGTTTTCTGTGTATATTAAGAATAAATATATAAATATATACATATATAATTAGCAGATCAATAGTATATAAATTGCAATGTGATTTTTTTGTGTTATAGTCCTAACTAGCTTTTGCCCGCGGCTCCGCCCGCGTCGAAGAGATTTTCGTGGAAATAAGGAAAACAACAGACATACAGACAGACGTTGAATTTTATATGTATAGTAATAAGGTATATAGAGAAGAGAAGAGAAGAGAAGAAGATAATAGAGAAGTGAAAATATGAAATACACAGTAAAAGAAAGAGTACCATTTTTCTAGTTAGCTAGAGTGAGAAAGTGATTCGTAAAATGTCGTTTCATACAAATATTGTATTATCATTAATTATATAAGGTGACCATTATTTATGCACCCAAACTCATACTGGAGGCTTGGTAAGTGATCAGTAACACGGATCAATCACACTTTTTGATAATTTCGCAAAATAAAATGTTGATTTCCCATAGTAATTGACTCGGGGCTGGACTTGCGTTTGTAAGGAACACGAAAATAATAATTCACGAATTCCACAAAAAGGGTAATCGAACCTTGATACTGAGCACTTACCGAGTCTTCAGTAAGAATTTGGCTGCATAAATTAAAGTCATCTATATATCTATCCTAATAATAAGGTAGTAAAAATATCATATATATTTTTCAAAAATTTTAAATGTAATGGCCATTGATGATTAAGATGTGTTTTTTATTGTTACCGTAGGAACCCTGATTAACATATAGGCTATAAAAGGTGTTCATAAAATAACGCCCAAGCCAAAAACGGGGCAGAGATTGAATAAAAGCGGGCTAGGCTAGTAAGGCTAGTAAAAAATAAAAATGAAAAAATCTGTTCAGGTGAACGTACAAAGTACTAATTAAAAGTTCCTAGACTATTTTGGTCTAGCCATTAATGTAGGAGTATCAGTCAGTCAAGATATTCTTTTAATTAAGTAAGTATATGTATGGCACAGTTAAAATCCAAAATTGGAACCCGTTTGCTATACAAAAAGAAACTAAAACATGTTACAATACGATTAAAATCAGTTATCGATTCGGCTTTTCTCGGATATCATCGGCTAAATCCCGAGACGGAAATGACACGAAATACATTACCGCGATTTCTTTTAGGTAGCATTCAATTTGAAGTATCATAAACGCAATGTATAGCACCTGCCAAGATGACATTACTAACCGGTAGACCTAAGAAATTTATTATGCAGAAGCGACATGAATTTGAACATTCACTATTTACTGAAGCTATACTTGTATACAATATATATAAAAAATACATATACAAGTCAATATCTTCTTTTCTAAAATAGTTATAATACATTATTTACAATTTCACGAGATTGAGCAACAATTTTTTTACCACGCTTTAATTTACTATTGTGAGTTAATTTTGATAAAATTTGATAGAATCGAATATTTTCACGAATGAAATTAGCGTTCATAAACATAAATGTATCATATACGTTAAACTGTTTTTATTGACACTAAGAAGTCATACTGTCAAAATAGTCAATTATTTTTCTCATTTCAATATAAAGGTTGTGTTAGTTTTGAGCTACAAAGGAGGTTTTGTTGCTCATATCGTTCTTGTATTGTATTCAATAAGACAACGAGTAATATAATTAAAGGTCATATCTGTAAATTGATAACTCTATGTGAGAGACGAGGGATTCACGACAATTACCGAGGTTGGCCGAATCGTTAACTGATTTTAATCGTACTGTAAATGTTTAAATTTAACAACAGCGCAGAGCGAATTCGCTTGGAACGTCGTTGTTTGTTGCCCTCGCATAGTACGTTTAGGAGCTGAGCGAAGCGGAGCGGAGCCAGGCGACTCCTGAAGTTTTGTATGGCACTTAGTTAACTGCGTTCTAACTGATTTTGAGTTTTAACTGTAACATATATAATTATAAAAATTGGTAGGAATAATCTAGTAATTAGAGTTCCGTGGACTTATAAACACGTTTGTATCTCTCGGGTCCTTCCCATCCCTCATTTAGACACGAGAGCCCCTAACGAACTGATGGGTTCTTCTTGTTAGATCTTTGATTTTTATTTACTGAGTATAATACAAAAAATCCTACTAATATTATAAATGCGAAAGTTTGTGCGTGGGTGAGTGTGTGTATGTTTGTTACACTTTCACGCTGAAACAGCTGAACGGATTTGGATGAAATTTAGAATGAATATAGCTTATAACCTAACTTAACATATAGGCTACTATTTATCCCGGAAAAATGCATGGTTCCTGTAGGATAGATCAATATCATTGAAAAATCAGGTGTCTAATTAGCGCGGTCATCTATCGTTTGTGGTAAATTAAGACAAGGCTATGTTATCTCATCACATTCACACTAATATTTTAAATGCAAAAGTTTGTGTGAGGGTGTGTATGTTTGTTACTCTTTCACGCTGAAACGGCTGGACGGATTTGGATGAAATTTAGAATGAATATAGCTTATACCCCAACTTAACATATAGGCTACTATTTATCCCGGAAAAATGCATGGTTCCTGTAGGATAGATCAATATCATTGAAAAATCAGGTGTCTAATTAGCGCGGTCATCTATCGTTTGTGGTAAATTAAGACAAGGCTATGTTATCTCATCACATTCACACTAATATTTTAAATGCAAAAGTTTGTGTGAGGGTGTGTATGTTTGTTACTCTTTCACGCTGAAACGGCTGGACGGATTTGGATGAAATTTAGAATGGATATAGCTTATATTAACATATGGGTTACTTTTTATCCCGGAAAAAAGCATGTCGTTAAACCGAATAACATGCGGGCGGAGCCGCGGGCAAAAGCTAGTAAAATAATAAAAGTAAAACTTTTTTTTCAACATAAAAGCACAATTAAAAGTAACTTAAATTGTTTTTGATGTCTGAACTAATATTTTTTTTAACGTTTACGTTAGATCAATCAGGAGCCTAATTGTTTGACTTCGACATCGATCGCAATCGTCATCAAACGCGCCATGATTGGCTAGGAATGACATCACGCATCATTTTTAGCCAATCATGACACTTGAAGTTAGGTAATAAGAGGGCTGTACTCCTCACGCTAAGCTATAAATGAATAATCTTTGGGATGATTAATTTTTACTAGCTTTTGCTCGCGGCTCCGCCCGCGTGTTATTCGGTTTAACGACATGGTTTTTTTCCGGGGTAAAAAGTAGCTTATGTGTTAAGTTAGGGTATAAGCTATATCCGTTCTAAATTTCATCCAAATCCGTTCAGCCGTTTCAGCGTGAAAGAGTAACAAACATACACACACACACACACAAACATTCGCATTTATAATATTAGTGTGATTTCAGTAATGCATTCTTTTATAGAATTAAATGAATCTTAAGGAGAATTCATGATGTAAACAAACACTTCAAATAAATAGTTACTAAGATTGTGACAGCCGATCAGTTTCAGCAGATTCAGATTGCCTTTGTCAGGGCGAAGACGAAAAGTCTTGGTCGCGAAAACGTCTCCATCGCCTTACAAAATATTACTTCCTTATTTCGTTTCCACAGCAACACACACAAAAAATAATTAAATAGTAGTAAAATATTATAAAGTATGTAAGTACTGTAGTAACAGTAGTTGGGTAGGCTCAGTCCCCACCTTCCGTAGATTTTACGAAAGTCCCTGGACATACTGTTTAAGTGGGCTATACTTGCTGGTGACCTTAAAAGCCACATTTGAGAGCCGGTTTAATACATATGTTATTTGATTAAAGAATATTGAGAAAATAAACAATAAACTAGAGAGTATTCGGAATATTACACATTGATTTTAATTTTGAAATTTTATTCAGAACTTCAACCAAACAAATGCCAAAATAAGGTCCAGATTAAGACTAAAATCAGATTTAATTAATTAAGTATCCACCGTCCATCCATCAGCCCGTATTCGTCCACTGCTGGACATAGGCCTTTCCCAAATTTTGCCACTCATGTCGGTCCTCCGTCCTCCTCATCCAGCCGCCCCCCGCAACGTCCTTCAGGTCGTCAGTCCAGCGGGCACGAGGTCGGCCTATACTACGCTTTGCTGTACGTGGTCTCCATTCTAAAGCCTTTCGGCCCCAACGGCCATCATGTCGGTGACAAATATGGCCTGCCCACTGCCACTTCAATTTACTGATTCTGCGGGCTATGTCGGTCACTTTCGATCTCCGACGGATCTCCTCGTTTCGGATTCTATCCATCAGAGATACCCCAAGCATAGCCCGCTCTATAGCTCGCTGAGCGACCTTAAACCGGTGGATCAGACCCTTTGTAAGAGACCACGTCTCAGCGCCATACGTTATCACAGGAGGGACGCACTGGCTATTAAGTATGCAAAGATATTACTTCAAACTTAGTCAAATTAAATATATTATCAAAACAAACGAGTTCTCTTGATTATTTTTGAAGAATTTTAGGTATGCTAATTATAATTAATTATTTAGTCTTTTTTTCAAATATATGGCATTGCTAGATTCTTCAAACACGGAAGAATAAATTATGGTTTTCGGAGCCTATCATCCTCTTAAGGGAATAAGATCAGACCTATGACCTCTCTGTGGCCAAGGTAGTAAAGCACTCGCCTGCAGAGATCTTAAGATCAATCCTCACATTCATTTGTTTTCGGTCTCCATACTTCTGGTCCATTTGTGCCCGAAGTACGGCAACAGGGCTCATCACACATCACGTTTGGACGTAATAATTGTCGGTGTATCCAGCCCCCTGATTCTGTATCAATCAGTTGCCAAACCGAGTGCCTATTGTCGAAAACATACATATCCGCTTATCTAAGGATACGTTCGCACTTGAAATGACGTCACAATTCGTAAATAGTTCAATTTCTGTTGAAGGTTATCTTGGAAGTTAATTTTTTATCTGTTTTTCGTGAATAGCAACTACAGATGGCAACCGACACTGAGTTCCATAATGACCCCGCAGTACGGGCTTGCATTTCACAGTTCACACTTTGGAAGAATACCTCTGGCACCCGCTCGGGGCTTCATGTCGTGACGATATGTTGTGTTATGTTGTTACATGATCAGACAGGAGTCACCCGTGGAACAAATTAAGGCATTAATTAAATTAGGATTAAAGCTGACGATCCTCGTTGCCACTTGACAGACTGATCGGAGGCTGCGCCTACTGAAGCTTCTCTACTCTGTGATAAATGAATTGCTATCTGTGTTTCGAACCACTGTACCGATTTAGATGCAATTTTACTGTTGCCTAAAATATATTTTTGCGAAACATGAATTAGGAAAAGGCTGTCGACGGTTAATAAAAATTACTTGTACATTTGTATAATCAAAATTTGATTCGAGTACAATATAAAACATAATATTAATATTACTTTAAAATAATAAAATGTTATACTGAAGTATATCTACGAGTATAAAAACGAAAATAAACAATTGTGCTCAGTCCAGATCGTGGCTTAAATTAAATTATACAGGATGACTTCTAACCTAACCCCGACAATTTGGTATCTTGTAGAATAATACAAACTGGTTTTATTAAAACCATTCAAAATCATATTCATAATTATTTGTTAAAGTTGGAGCCCTTTGAAGATTTTTGTAAAATCCAAAGAAATCATTGTCACCCGAAGAGATAAGATAATTAGATCGCGCGAAGCTATTTTTATTATTGATCCCACTATTTTGGACTATTTTCAACTTTTTCCGTATGGAAATGGCTAGGATAACCATACATTTTATTTCGAAGTAACATTTTATAATAATATTTTGACTTTTAATTTTAATTGTTTTTATATTTAAAATGTGTTATACTAACGTTTTTAATAACCTCTAAAATTATCGGGGTTTGTTTGAAAGTCAGCCTGTATGTAAAGCGAATAAGAATTGAAGTACTTAAAAGAGTGCGGTAAAACTTTACTTCCAAAAAGAGCAAAGCAGCATGCAAAAGCCAGTAATAACTTAGTTTTGTTTGCCAAAAGTTAAAGTAGGAATTTTGGCAAGAGCAGGCGTTGTTTTGTTTATTGTTGCGCCATATTTTCTGTTGAGAACTAGTTACCCGAGCGTCCAATTATCCACACCTACCAGTTATTCGAATATCCGAGCCGCTACTTTTGCTCCTAAAAATTATATTTGTCCTGTTTATTAGTTTGTGCATTAAATTTATTAATTATTAATTCATTAGTGCATTAATTAAAAACAAAAATATATAGTATATATATAGCTTAGCTTTTGCACCGTAAATCAACCAATGCACATAAAAGTTCGTATTTTTTTCTCAGTACCTAAATTTGATTTTATTTGATTTTTCGCTATACAAGTACATAAATAGATCAATACAAATATTTTACCACTAAAATATTCGAGCTTTAAAGGCATAACTAATATAAAGAGCTTTAAAGGCTACTAGATAAATCAGTCAGATTTCTCCTGACTTACTTTAATCGTACAGTTTCTTCGGAGTCAAACAGGATTACGTGACGATTTCTCGTTTGGCCCTTTAATTTAATTTAGGTTAAAAATACGTCTAATATTTTTAGTGCTCACAATCAGAAGCATCAACTCTGGAGAAAGTCCGTAATTTGACTGTTGGCAAACACGGAGGCTAAATTTAGATTTCTGCTAGCGTTTGTTACATTAATTACATAGGTAGCATGTTATTTAATGATTTTTGTTATTCCTCTCTGGACTGTTTCTGTGTTCTAGTGGTTCGGAAGTCGACGACTATCCGGAGATCGCGGGTTAAAACTTCGTAATGACATATTTGTTTTCGCTCTCTTCGGATGACAAGTTACGTACCCGAGTGTGCTCGAATGTGCCTGGAGAGCGGTGACAAAGCTCACCATTCATCAGCTGGGATGTAACAAACATTAGTAAAACGTGAGTGTGAATACTTGGAAACACTTTTGATACTCCCTCGCCGATTTATACCACGACGATAAATGTTATTCTTGCCTTAATTCGAGATTTCTAAGTCTCAGATGAGAATTTTGTTCCACGAAAATTAAAAATATATGATTATTTTAACTTGAATTATACAAGTAACTATTTTTGAAAAACAAAAACCTTCTTTCCACCACTGAACGGAGATTGAATGATTTCAACAGGGAACCCGTCTTATTTCTCAAGGCGCAAACAGGCTCTATATGTATTATTCTTGATTTTTTATCGAATAGACAACTAGACGGGTAAACAAAACTTATTATAAATGAACAACGTAAATTATGTTTTCATTCCAAGTAGCACCTATATACCTAGTACAAATAATCCGAAAAATATATTACGACTATCCGAACATCCGTTGATTCGGATAATAGATGATCTACTCTACTTGTTAATTCTAGGAAACCTTTAAATTATATTCCTTGCGAAACTTAATTAATTAAGTACCGAATAAAACTTCATTACAAAATAACCGAAATGAAATCTAATAAGTTATTGAAATTCTAGAAAACAAGATTTTATCATACTAATTTTGTAACTGATATCTTCTGAAGACTTCAGAAGAGCATAAACTTTTTTGTTTCCGTAAGAAAAATGCGGAACTGTAGTGAATAATGCGGATTTTTTCTTGATGGTAAATATAATCTAACGAATTTATATCACAATTTCTGCCAAAACTTATTGAGACAACAACGAAAACCACATCAAAATCTGTTCAGTGAATTTCCCGAAATGTGTGCCATATGCCGAGATTTCTAATAAGAATTCCACCTTTGTGGATTACATTTTTGTAACAGAACCCTAAAGATTGTAAAAACTGATCCCTTGACACATTTTGGCGGACGCCTGTACCAAGAAAAGAAAAAAGAACTGTCGAAAGAATTCTAAACCTAAATTGAGGTTAGGCGCGAAGACGCGACGCTGACACCATTGCTACTTGTTTTTTTTTTTAGTTTCCTGTCCGGCCACCTCTAGGGGTAACGTTTCGAGCTCAGTGCAAAGTGCATAACATAAGTTTGTTTACCTTATTTTAAAATAAAATGTAAGAAATCAAATAGTTTCATCATGTTTTGCGACTATTGTTGAATAATTATCAGGGGTTTTTAGCAGAATTGCGTTATTTTATGCATTACGTTGTAAATGAATGGGTATACAAACTTAAAACACGCTTTTTTCTTAGCGTGTTTTAAGTTTGTATGCCCATTCATTTACAACGTAATACATAAAATTATAAAATTTTGGTAGAAAAGCCTAATTGACACTAAACAATGGTCGCGAAATGCCATATATCACACTTATTTAGTACTTTTTATGCAATAGTAAGAAAAACAATCATAAGTTGTGCATTTTGCACCGAGCTCGAAACGTTCCCCCTTAATAGGGTGGATCGATTTTTGCGTTTTTTTTTGGATTTTCATTTGGCCTGGGTGTGGAAAAGTTGCTACAAGAAAACAGATAAAAAAAATACCTTTTAATGTTTTGTACTGCCCCATGGGGGTTGAAGTTTAAGACTCGCACTTGACCGGAACTTACGACTTCGGAACGCAACAGAATTTTTATGACCTATATTTTGTTAATTGCTTATATAAGGATTTAACTAAAAAATATATAAAAAATAATAAAAACGAAAATTTCTTTTTTCCTTTCATACATTTTGTTAAACTTCAACCCCCTTGGGGCAGTACAAAACATTAAAAGTTTTTTTTTTCTTGTAGCAACTTTTCCGCACCCAGGCAGAACGAAACTTCTACTCTTTAACTTTGTATGTAAGCAATCAAAAACAAAACTTGTAAGAAATGTTGTGAGATCCATGTAAATCCAAGTTGGTTAATTTAATCAGTCCCTACTTAAGGGACGTTCTGTCTTAAATTATTACATAATTAGCTAACCTAACAACATCTTATAGTGAACATATCAATATTAAAAATCTTTTATGTTTTAAATAAATAGATTGACTTGGCCATCGCATGAAAACAAAATGTATCTCACAAGTAATACATATTATAATATAAGAGTATGAATATTTTTGAAATGAAGGAACTGTTTTAATAATGTAAGATATACGAGTAGTACAATAGAATAATCTTAAACAAAATTATACTAAAATTATGATACATTCTAAAAAAACTTAAGTAAATAATATAAACACAAAAGTTAAATTAAATAAAAGAGTTTATTTAAGTCGTCGCTGTCACTGGGCAGGTGGGCAGGGTACCCAAGACACTGGCCGCATTACCTCGATGGATAGCAAGGCTGATGCGTTGCACGAGATTAAAAAAAAAAATATATTAAATTTAAGATGAAAAGTTAATAAATACATATATCGAAAAATTGTTAGTCGTTTTTTTTCTTTTTCATAACGAAATAACAGGAAAGGCACCTATCTACCTTTACTTCTTTTTTGTAAAAGGATTTAAAAACTTTTGTATATTTATCTACTCCCATACCACAATCAGGTAATTACGAAATTAAAAATGGTTTTATAAGTAATTATTAATCTAAGTCCGATGTCAAAAAGCAATGTAATAATATAAATTATAATACAGCGATTCTGCTGTATGATTAACTCGATATATTATAAATAACATTGCTTAGATAAGGAAAGAGAAACGATATTTTTTCTGAACATCTTTGTACAGGCTTTACATTCGTTACTAAGATATTTTTTTTTCGTAGCGGCGCGGCCGTAGCTCAGGCGGTAGAACGCTGGCCTCTCAATCTTGAGACCCAGGTTCGATCCCCGGTCGGGCATGCAGCAATGAGTTTTTCAGAATTTATGTGCATACTATTTCTGTTCTTACCGAATACAATACTTACCATTTGCTGAACGGTACAGAAAAACATCGTGAGGAAACCTGCATGCTAAAAAGAGTGTATTTGTGCCCGAAGTACGGCGATAGGGCTCACCACCCATCACATTGGGACGTAATAATCGTCGGTGAAACGCGGGTGTACCGAGTTTGGACTGTGACTTGCATTTCACTGACACTCCCTCGGGGATTCATGTGGTGACGATATGTATTATAATATATTATTATAATAATCCATCCATCCATCAGCCTGTTTCGTCCACTGCTGGACATAGGCCTTTCCAGGATTTCGCCACTCTTAGCGATCCTCCTGGAAGAAATGCCCATACTCATAATGTAAATTATTAATACAGTGATTCTGCGAAACCTGCTTTGATAAGAAACCAGCAACAAATTTTTTCTGAACATCTTTTACAGGCTTTAAATTCTTTACTAAGATAATTATATTCTACAACAGTGTTTAATCGCAACTCGTTCCTTATATTTGATAACATGACGGGAAAGTGAAATTAGTTTGACTATCGACTAGAAAACTTTCTTTCTCTAACAAATGATTTTCAAATCCTCGCAATGAAACTGTGATTACTGTTAATGATGATGAAGAGAGTCAGTTTGTCTGCAAATATAAAACGGATTAAGACTTTCTGCATGACCAAGCTGGTGAAGATTCTAATTAGTTTTTGAGGAGCAAAGATTTATAAAGTAAAGATTATTGTGACTCTTAGACGTAGATTATATACCAACAAAATATTGATGTTAGATGTATTCAATTGATAATTACACAAAAAATTACACAAAAATTACAAATAGTCCTGATAGTGATGCGTCATGATATTGAATTGAACTGAATTCATAATAAAAATATGAGACAGACAGACAGATCCCTACACGATTATTGTATTTATTCTGTCGTTTTTGATGAACTGACAAATTATTTTGGAAAGAAATTAAAACAATTCGCTAAAGTGTAATCTGTAAAAAGTCGTGTCTGACTAATCAAATATTTTTTCAAAATTTTAAATAAAAGGAACGGGTAATTAGTATTTTACTGAAGCCAAAACAACCGTTTTTAGAATTTTTATCTGTCGGTTTGTTCCGTTTAAACTCAAGAACCACTCAACGGATTTAGATGCGGTTGTTTTATACCCGTAATATCATCACCATACTGACCCGATCAACATTAGGCTATAAGAGGTGTTGATAAAATAACGCCCAAGCCTAAAACGGGGCAAAGATTGAAAAAAAGCAAGTATCAAATAAAAGTACAATAATTTATATAATCTATTCATTTATTACCTATTTAGTTTTAATCTTATATTAATTTAGTTATAAATAATAAAGTATTTTAATAAATTAATCCTTAAATTGATGTTTCTTGACACATTAATCTGTATTAGGGACCTTGTAGCCGCAACAATGTTGCGATCTGGACGAGATTATATATATTAGAAAATATGTTTTCTAAATTTAGTTGTTGTCTTCGTGTTGGTTCCGATTTTATCCGGGAAAAAGACTACTCCCTAATACGACTATTTGTGTGGCTGGAACGCCGCTTTTTTGCTAAAAAGCGTTTGTTCGGATTTGGTTAGCGGTATCGAATGAGAATCGCGGGCCTTTTTTGCTGAATGTGTTTTTGTGTGTAGTAACAATGGGAAGTGGCGTTTTGTTTTTATTTGCGTTGTCTACCAGTTTTGTTTAGAAAACTGGTTTAAATGGCGATCCTATCATGTGTCAGGAATGGGTATTTCGAGTAAATGCTATGATAAAAGTGATATAATTAATGCAAACTGAAAAGATAAATTAAAAACAAATGTTAAGGCAAGAATTTGAATCCAAAGCGATGGATTTCGCAATAAAAACATATAAAGGTGATTCGGAAGGCTTTAATTTTAGTTTTATTTTAATGCTGCCAAAACTAAATTTTCTTAGTTCCGAAATGGTTTATTAGCTTACTGAATTGGGAAAAATGTAAGTTTTGACTACACTAAAACAGTAAAATTGAAGCCTTTAGATGTTGCCTTGAATAAAATCGTGTGAGAAATGTTAATGTATCAGTTGATAATTTTGAATAGAATAATATTATTCAGATAACCTAAATGTTGGTCTGGTATATGTAATATTTAAAGTATAATTCGTATCAACAGACCTTGGAAATAAACATGGCCGTTGTTCTATTCCCTGTCATTTACAAACTGTTCGTACATAACATGGTGATACAGATAGCATAAAGAACAATAGCAGCCAATGTCCATATTGTAAATAGCTGGAATCCCTACAATGATGTAATAAATCGGGTGTACGGTTGTCTATGCTCACGGCACAAAGTAAGCAACTTTTTTGAAATCCAAGGTATATTGATACGGACTAGGGACCCGTATCAAAAGACCATAATAGCAATCTATGGAAAAAAGACAGGTTTTAACTGTTTGCACCATGTACTAAGAGCTATATAGTGACAAATAGTTATGCCAACAGTCAACAACTCAAAAAATGGGAAATACACGGAAACGATGTTAAGTAGACACGAATGGCTTTAGTGAGTATTTACGATAACCTTATCCTTTTCTCATGTAGGCTTTTTTTCAATATTTATTTATATTTGTATATCCAGCCTGGATTTTCAGTTGCTTAAAAGCTGAAAACTAGAGTTAGATCTTGTCTACACAAACAAATTTGATAATGGAACCGACCATAAAATCGCGAAAAAGCAGAATAGTAGAACAACTCCCGCGCCGTGCAAGGCTTAAATGCCTACTACTTCAGGGTCGTCAATTTCTATTTGTCGTCAAATACCTATATCTGTTTTGTAGCGCGGAGCACAGCCGACCCTAGTCACACCGCCAGGAACCGCCTGAGATATTGTCGTTGTGTGCGTGCTGTGGTTCGTACGTGCAGGCTCGCAGTGGCTCGCACACATAAAAGCCGCTTCTCTAGGAAGATAGCTTACTAGTCTGTTTTTACTATGCTCATAGCCATATATCATAGAATTGATAATTTCATGATCCGATCTTAACATCCTGAAATATGTAAAAGCTTAAGGATTGGATCCGCTTCGCTCGGCTCGGCTTATGATCACAGGCAATCTAACACTCGCTTCGCTTATCGTCGCTCCTATGTTTTACTGTTGTTGGAAGTCTATCGTAAATCTTTTATTTCATAATATATTTAACAATATTGCTGATCCAGGTCATGCAATTGTCAATTCTACAATATCTACAATTCTACAATATAAAATACCTCTTTGATCAAAATGTGTGAAAGAACATTTTTTGTGTTAAAATGTCAAGATTAGCTTTATTAAAAATCGAGCCAGATATTGTTTTATGCTAATCTGAATTGGATTTGATAAAAGGCTAATAAAATCATGTTACAGACAGTTAATATAAAATAATACAACAAAACCCATAAAACATTCTTGTAGTGTTGTTAATGTTCAAAAAAATGTCGCTCGGACGTCAAAACAAAGCAAAAGCATGGCATTTAAAAATCTACCGACACATCAGTGGAATCTTTTACAACAAACAAAAAAGGACGCCGTTTCAAAGTCACCTCATACCGCCGGGGTTTGGACGCCGATGCAAAGATAAAGCTTTTGGTTGTCTACTGGTAGTCGGTGGTTGATTTTTTTGTCTGTCTATTTAATATTTGTGGTCATTTTGTTTTTGTGTATGTCGTTAATTGTCTTTGTTTTTTGAATAAGCTTACAAATAAAATTGATTCTGATTCTTAAATAATTAAAGCCCTATTGGACGAATGTCAGATTATGCGTTTAAGTAATGGGGTCCCTTAATTTTTTCAAAATTATAGGTTTGGTAGAACGTAGATTAACTTCCACGGGAATTTAAAAAAAACTCTAAGCTTTGCTTTACACCAATATTCATCACCAAAAAGTATAAATGCACGGCTCAGTCGTTTAAATTAAACAATTTTGTCACAATACTACAATAGTCTTCAAGCAATGCCGAATGAAAATGTTAGTCTTGCAGTAAGAAAAGCATTCAGTCGGCCAGTCTGTCATTTTTGCTTGTATCTGAATTTTTGACATCAATTAGGGTGTCCACTTATTGCCGTTTTAGCGGCTGCCAATTTGGTTTTTGCACCATCCTGTATAACAAGTACATATACTCACGCCTGTCTCCCAGAGGGGTAGACTGAGGTATTCCATCAAGTCTGAGTGATTTGAACTTGAGCCTTCTGCGGTATGTTATACATATAAGGTCCTACAATAATAGGATAAGTGAAAATAATTCTAAAACACAAAGAAAACATTTTTTTCCGCCATGTATTTTTTTTTATTTCCCGGTATAAAGTGGTTCAACCACTTTCCACCAAAAGTGTAAAAAATGAATTTTTGGTGGAAAGTGGTATATTAGCAATACCTACTTTAATTTTTTTAATGTTTAGAATTGTATGACCTTTTATAAGTTAAGTAGGTGGGTACAGGGCGGGTATTCTGGCACGAGCGTAAAAATTGCGAAGGCAGATTGCGGGTGACTTTAAAAGGGATTTTGTACAGATATGTGTCTATTATTTTGATTGAAAACTTATAGTGGGCATTCTTTATATCCTATAGTTTCTATTTGATGTGGTTTAGTCACTCTAATTTCCATCGCATGACATATATCAACCTTTAAACAAATATCCTTTGACTGATATTGCGAATGCGCAATAATGCCGGAATAGCCGCCCAGGCATATAAATACAACGCGAGAAAAAAAAAACAACTGTAGGTTTTAAAATTATTAAAGAAAAGAGAAAATGTTTTTGTTGGAAAGATGTTCACTGTCATCAGGAGAATATGGTTTAATTTTAAGATAGATACTCGTTAATTTAAAATTTGAATAAGGTCCTTAAAAACTACTTACTAATAAATGTGGGCTTAAAAATAATGAAAGTGGAACTAAACTATTCTGCACATATCTATTAGTTGGTTTAATCCACTAATACAACTTCTATGAAAAAGTCAAAACGAAATTTTTGTAATGTAATGCGACTTTTGTTTAGTATGCAAGTTCATACTGGAGACTCGGTAAGTGGTCAGGAGCATTGACCCTTTCTGTGAAAAACGCAAAATAAAATTTAGACTTCCTATCACTTTTTCTTGAACAAGTACAGAAGTACAAATAAATATTTTTCGTGTTTCGCAAACAGGGTCATTGAACCTTTGTCCTGATTAGTTACCGAGTCTTCAGTATATAAATTTATGAATTTTCGATTGAGGCGACTGTAATTTCGAAAACAATGGCGTAATACAGATATTCTACAACACGAAGTCCGTTTGGTTGTAGTAGTGACGTGTACAGATAAGCGCGTTGTGTGTGTGTGTGCGTGTGTGCGTGTGTGTGTGTGCGTGTGTGCGTGTGTGTGTGAGAGTGTGTGAGGGTGTGTGTGTGTGTGTGTAGTGTAGCTCTCCCGAGATTACGCACACTAGAAATAAGTAACAAATAACACTGAGTAATTTCCACAAAGAATTAGACGCGTACATTTCTTTGAGAATACTATCAGTAAAACAAGTCGTTTAATTTGATGATGCCTGTTTATTTAGTGAGAATAATATGGCGACTTCGGCATTCGAGAAATCTATGTATGATCGTATTTATTTATGGACTTGTCAAAAACAGATACAACGAACTTAGCCGACAAAACACGAAGTCGCAATATATCTCAAGATATATATTTTGTACAAAACCTTGTTACTATTTGAATAAAGTATTATTTTATGAAATAACTAAGGGCTGCACTCAACCAAAGAAAAAAAGTACTCATAAATTATTCCTTTTTGATATCAAATTCCTAAAACAATAGAAAATGCTTGAAATATTTAACGTAACCTATAATAGAGTCAGGCTGTAAACAATTTGGACGTCAGAATTAAATGATATGGGCATGTAAACATATTTCTGAATGAACCAAAAATTGGTCAAGAAACTAACTACTTAATGCTGGGTTCAGTAGTTGATTTATTTATAAGACTTATTTTGTTCAAGTTTTGCATGTTGTTTGGAGCAGATTTAAATGACAGTAATGAAAAGAGGCGATTAAGTATAGAACGTGTTTTTATACTTGAACCACCAAAACCAGGCTCAAGATGCAAAGGCTCTTCAAAATCACCTCCATTGCTAGGCTATTAAGAGTTTAATTAAGTGTGTAAGCTACCTATGCCAAACCAGTGCTTAAGACATACTATACCTATACATTGTTGTTGATTTAATAGGTCCTAGCGACTGGTAATTTTGGGTCAAGTATAAAACACGTATTTTAGACAATGACGCCTATTCTCGTGTAGCAATTATTAGATTTAGAGCTGCCATAACCTTGTATTATTTTAGGTTTTTCAACTCTAAATTTAAGGTTTGTTGCACGAGAATAGGTGACAATTTAGCGCTTAACTTAAACCAATAACAACTAAAGAAAAATAACACTGACTAATAGCTTTTTAATTATTTTTTTTTACGTAATTGTAACAAATTTTCACAACGCATAAAACAGTAGCTAAAAAAATTGACGATATCTCAAAACAGATTTTGTCATGATAATAATGAAATTTTCCAAAATCGTGAAATTTACAACGAAAAGTTTTTGTGTTTTTTTTAGTATTTCTAATTTCCAAGGCAGAACCCTAAATTCACCTCAGTAATTAGTTAACCCTTAAAGAACGACGCACTCCACATCTTTGCGGTCGGACAGAAATCGAAACGTGGGAATGATCATTTGGTATAACTGTCAGAACAGGGACTTTGTGGAATAGTCTTTTTTAGTTTTCATATTATTATTTTTGGTATTAGAAATATATAGAGTTTATTTTTTGCTGTGGATTTGGCTATACTCTTAAAAATGTTTTTGTTAACGAAAATAACTAGTAATATTCAAATCGACAAGCACGCTCGTGTAACGTTGGAACGAAAAAATCATTGGTAGAACGGGGATATCTATGAGTGTTGAGCTTTTGAATAACAGGTTGAAACCATGGAAGAAAACATCAGATACCCGTAGATTTTATTTTATGTACCTTCTTTATTCGAAATCGAGCAATAGAAGATATTTTAATATGCTTTTTACTTGTTTCATAAACTTTATTTTAAATACATTTGCTCTGAACTTTTTTTTTGACAGGTTAACCCTTAAGGTGGTAAAACCGCAAACAGAAATGTGTACAGAATGTTAGATGGCGCCACGCGCTAAGAAACTCTAAATTATTAGTAATAAATCTGTTATTGTTGCCTTTGGGCATTAATTGAGTTGATATGCGGATAAAGTAATTTATTTCACGACGCTTTGGGGTGATAATAAATGTGAAATCCCTTTGCTTTTACTATGCATTCAAATGTTTCATAAATTAATTAGTTGTCAAACTAATACGCACACTAGTAAAGGCAGTTCTGTCAATGTGTGAGTTTGTTCATTCATATAAATCAAATCGATACAAAACGTAAAACGTTGCCGCTCCGTATTTTACCGCGGAAGCAGAGCGGCAACGTGTTGACTTTGCAAAACAAGACAAAATATTAGATTATTATACAATTATATTTGTCAGCATTGGTATGAAACAAACATTATCAATATTTAGATAAAAAAACAAGATGATTTATTACATATTCTTCACAGAGGGATTATTTTGAACTAGCTTTTGTCCGCGGCTTCGCCCGTGTTAATTAAGTTTTTGTATAATCGTATCAATAATAATATATCGTCACGACATAAATCGACATAGAGCTGATGCCGGGCTCGACTGTGGAGGTACCACCATCTTACTCGCAAACCCCCCGAAGTTTGTCGGGCGAGAGTAAGAGGACAGCTCTCAGGCACAAAAACAGGTGGCCCATCTCACCTGGGACCGATTGATGGCGGTATATCCATCCCCAATTGCCTAGCCTTATATAAAACAGACTGGTGACGGGCAGCGGCGTCACTAGTGCGAGGGTTTCGGCACCGCGCTCACCAACCCGCCTGCCCAGCGTGTGTGAGTATGGGCATTTCTTTATTAAATTTTCATCTTTATCAACTAAAATGATTTACAATGGTTTACAAAAGTTTTTCACATTTTCCAAATTATGTTAATCAGGAAAGGAATAATTAGTAAATAAAAGCACAAAGTGAATATTTAATTGTTTTATTTTTTATTTATGTCTTTACGATAGAGAAAGAAAAATACAAATTCTTAAATTAATATAAGTCCTGTCAAATAAGTGTGTTACACTGAATCGACACTATCTATTTAGGCTCCAAGCATTTTTGATTAGCAGGTACTCTCCTTAAAATTATTTCTGGCAAAACGCATCTTCTATAAAAGTCACTCAGTTTTGGCATCAAGTTACTGATGAACTCATCATCTTTTTGAATTATTATTACTTTTATAGGGCTGCCAACGTCCACAAAGCAAATCAGGTAGCACTTGTCTCTCTGAGCCACTTTCAATTGTCCTTGGATCTGAAAAAAAAAGTATTTATCTTAGTACCTATTTATTATTCATTAAAATTAAACAATCTATAGGCAAAGAGCTATAAAGAGATAAAGACAAAAATTGATACATACATACATATAAAACACCAGATTGTTCAAATAGACTGTATCAGAAAACTTCGCTCATTTTGCTCTCTTGTTCAAGAAATCAAAACTAAAACTTATCAAATAACTAAACTTACTATTCCTGAATTGGCATTAAAGTTGTGTCCATAAGACCTCTTTGACCAGCCTCCATCTACATATACTGTTATATATGGAACTCCATCCGAGCATATGTGCCCTTTTTCAACGGCAATTTGTTCTTCTTTTTTCCCAGCTTCTAGCATTTCTTTATACAAGTGTTCTTCCCATACTTTTCCCAAATGTAATTCAGTTTTTGCATACTTTTTTTGTGAAATCGTGGGTATATCCATAGCGGCAAGCAAATTGTCACTTTGGGCATAATAACTCCCTCCAGTTAGAATTCCCCACACAAATGACTGGTTGATTTTCTCGACACCCTCTGACTTTCCTACATAAGTTTCATCACAAGAGTTGCATTTAAATTGGAAAGTGCTACTGAGTCCATTTCTTTCTTCTCGAACAAACTCTAAGTAGCCACAAGTGCAGTGCTTATTGTGTTCATGTTGCATTTTCAAAGACCATTTTAATAAATGTTGAATATCTACTATACGATAGCCTTGTAAGCCTTCAAGACTAGAAACACATGTTTTTTCAATGGTTAATTCGTGCTTGTCCACGTCTGCATCTTGTGTCCAAATTATATCTATTGGTTCATTGCTGGGTCCAGCTGTCTGTTCATCATGCTTGACGTCCCTGCGAATCTGTGATACTGATACCTCACGAGGTGTAAAAGGACATTTTTTTTCACGAGTCATATCTGTCAATCTTTGTTTCGAATAGGTATGTTCGGATGGCGCGTTTAGGTGTAGGATTAGAAGAACTTCCTTCTGGATGCACTTCTATGGTAACGTTGGTTGGTCACAAGAACCATTCGGCTCATTTGCGCGCCAGGCACTTGGTCAACTGGAAGGAAATACAATTTTTTTAGAGTAACCATGGTAAGATGTTGTATGTCGTGCCCCTTTATCGACACAGACCAACATAAGTAATTCATTTTCAAAATAGCGATAAAATATTTACCTTTTCTCTTCACCATGGCAACGTTTCATGGCAGCTCTCGAACGCTTGCTGTTCACTTTGTGCCCGGAATATTCATGCTTGTTAACAGCACGCTTCATCGTGGTGGCATTCAAATAAATGTCTTTTCTTTTTCTCTATTTAAAACTAAGGAATTGCTGTTCTTATCACACTGAATCTGTAAAAATCTATTTCGTTCACGTTTATTTACCTAGAAAGAAATTAAAGAGTATAGTACCTAAGTGTCCTATAAAAAGAAAACAGCGTCAGTAACGATATTAGAAGAAAATTTTTCTTCTAATATCTTTGAGCCGCTCGAGTAAAACGAAGTGATTATATTGTCTTTGCGAGCAACTTGAGCGTCAGCCATTGTTGATTGTCGAGTTCAACACAGATCGAGCGCTTCACGCAATGGCGACTGATTAGCGTTGTGAATTGCTGTCAAAAGCTATAGCACTTAAAACGCTTGACGTGATAAATATGCAATGTTGACATGGCCGCTACCGTTCCGAATCTTCACACAATGTACGGTGACAAATAAATAAAAATACATTCTAAGGAATTATCGTAGTCGATTTTTGTAATAATAAAATAAGAAATGTTTTTTTTTATTGAAGTTACTTTGAAATCATTTTACCCGAGACATTTATTTGTTTTTATATCGTTAATAAATGTAACAATACCTATTGTAAGTTATTGTTTTGTGCTACAATCGGAACTAAAGTTTTATGAATGAAACGTATTTTTACACCTGTCATGGACTTCTATGTGTGCGTAAGTCGCACCAATACACACAAAAATCTTGCAAATTTTAAATACTTTTGATCTATTAATGGCGTAATAATTAAACAATATTCGAATAATATTATTGCATATGCGGAAACTAGATTTTTTGTTGATTTTTATAGCCATATTTGAGAAGTCTGTTTTGTAGTAATTAGGGCATGTATTCAATTAAAAAATCGTATGAAATTGTGTAGGTTTAACCACCTTAAGTTTTTGCTGAACATTTACAAAATACAGTTTTATGACACTATACATAACAATACTTATAATTTTTCTTACTATTATTATAACTTAATAACTATTGCGTTTATTTGTTGGACAAACAAGTATAAAATTGTCATTCAAACATAAAACACGTCTCCTTATATTTTTTTAAACATGACTCCCTCGTTTTCTGTGTTCCAAAAAATAGCTGCACCAAAAACCAAGTGGGCGTAGTCAGGGCGTCGCAATTAAATATATATTACAGAACATGGCCGCCGCCTACAAACTACAATAATGTTGCTATCTGATGGTGGGGTCTGACAGGAAGCAAACCGTGGAAAATAAACTAAAGTTGATGTAAATACTATTGGTCGTTTTCGCGAAGGCACAAGCCATTTAATAGAAGACTACTAGTAGACGCCCCGCAGCGTTGGTCACGTGATCCTGATGATGACGTCATACAGGGAATCTACTTAGTAGGATTGTAATATCAGCTGTTTTATGAAACCACCAGTTGTTTTACAAAACAGCTCCATTATACAGTCTCCTATGCATACTCAGGGACAAGCTGAATAGCTTCTTCAGACACTGAGTCGCTATACATATATAAACAGAAAATGCAAATAAATGAATTTATTGATTATTATTTTTATATGTTGCTACTACATGTAATATAAAACCGGTCAAGTGCGAGTCGCATACCTAGGGTTCCGTAATTCGACAGTTTTGGGAGCAATCAGAAAAAATATATTAAAATTTTGCCCATAACTGCTTATGACAATTAAAAAAGAATTGATTGTACCACAAAAGAAAGACACTAGTATTTTTTTACCGTACTCGAAATAACCCCGAGGATGAAAAATTTCATTTTCTCATTTTACTATCGTGAATTCCTCAACTGCTATATTTTTCCTGTAATCTTTACATAATTCCAAATAACCATGATTTTTTTCATATCAGCAGTTTCGGAAATAAGGACATGCATTATTTTGTGGTTTTTCAAAGATTTCTCGAAATCGGTGCCAGTAAATATAGTAAAAGTGTAAATTTTTATAATGGGCTTTTTAACTACAACTTGATCCCCATTCTGTATTTTTATAAAACATTTCTTTTATTTATTTCACATTTATTTTGATGGAGTTGATGCTCGTGATTGTTGGCACTTGGTGGAACTTTTGAAACATTTTTTGTTTGATAAACACTTCTACTTGTCCACTTATTTATATTAATTTCCCTTACCGGTTTCGCTGTTAAAGCATTATCAAAGGTTTGAATCGCATATATTGTACGTAAACAACCAAACAAACCTTTGATAATGCTTTAACAGCGAAACCGGTAAGGGAAATTAATATAAATAAGTGGACAAGTACAAGTGTTTATCAAACAAAAAATTTATTTTGATATTTCCTCATTTGCGTTCAACTTTTTTGTAATCGCTATAATTTTCCTGTAATTGGCCAGCTATGGCCTATAATCGTGATTTTTTGTTTTTTTTTTGGTTCACCAGTTTTGGAAATAAGAGGACATGCATTTTTTGTGGTTTTTCAAAGATTTCTCGAAATAGGTGACAGTAAATGTGGTAAAAGTATATATTTTTATAATCAACTCTTAATATCTACAATTTGATATCCATATTGTACTTTTAGGATTTTTTTTTATTTTTCTGGCGTTTTTATTGGATATATTCACAATATTTTAAAAATTTTCAAAATTTTTTCATACCATATTATGTACACTAAATAATCTAATTTAATTTATTATGTATTACTTGTGAGATACATTGTGTTTTCATGCGATGGCCGAGTCAATCTTTCTATTTAAAACATAAAAGATTTTGAATATTAATGTAGTCACTATAAGATGTTGTTAAGTTAGCTAATTATGTTATAACTTAAGACAGAAGGTCCCTTTGAATTGAACTGTAGAATTATCTGATTTACAAATCAGTTGACGTAACCCTATCAGAGGCAGAGATAAGTTAACCGGGTTTGAAAATTAAGCCTATCATCGCGGGTAAACCCTTGATAGGATATAACCCAGGTATAAACTTAACTCTATTAAAGGGTTAATGAATTTGAAAGTTAAGCCTATCATAGGGTTAATCCTCCATAGGGTGTAACCCAGACATAGGCTTAAGATTAGGTTGACACAGAGCATTTTTTAGGGTTATATAGGGTGTTATTTCTTCCCACACTGCCCTTTGACAAATAGACCTTTTTCTTGACAGCTTTTGTTTGTTAAATATGGGAAAAAGCGAAAGCCCCGAGCAAGCCCTGAGTTGGATTTTCTTTTGTATTATGTTGACTGAAAGAGTTTTATAGGGATACAATTTCAGGTTTTTGGGTTACATTAAGTTTTTTGATAGGGTTTGATAGGGTTACATGGTTACCCTTAGCGATTTTAATAGGGTTTGCTTACCATGTATGGATAGGGTAACATAGGTAAACATAGGGTTTCATGCAAAAACACTTTGTCAAACCCATAGGGTTACTCTACTATAGGGTGACAAAAATGGTCCCTGGTTAGAGGGCTCAAGCTATATTTTACGAACTGTAAGATTCAAAATCGCGGTAATAAGTTACTGTATTCACGGAACAAAAAATAGTACTTCGTCCTGTAGATTTATCTACATTGTATTCCAATTCCAGTACTTAGAACCGGAATGATAAATAGCCAAAAAGCAATCTTTGTCCAAATTTTAATATCTTGTTTATGCTTGGATTCCCAGAAATCGGAACTTTTAACTCAGTGATATTCATTTAAAATGAATTTACGATCTAACTTAACAAGTTTGTTCCAAGAAATTAATGATCCCAAGTTAAACAGATACTCGAATTTTAATCACGGATTTCGATCACAAGCTTTTGTTCGCGAATCGGTCCAATTAACAATAAAATCAAAACTATCAATTTTCTTTTTAAGTTTTATACCGACATAATGTAAGTACTTACATACTAGTTTATATGTACATACACAAAGATTATTATCTGGCTAATTTTCTTTTATAATTTTATGGTTTTGTTTCGCTAAATCCCTGTTCCCTATCTCTACATATTTTATAATCCGGAAGTATTTTTGTCTATTTGTTACTCCTTTTTGATGAAACCACTGAAATTTGGCATAGAATAGGTATTGGAGGTAAATTATCGTCTGTGACTTCGTCTGTGCATAATTACCTATGAAAAGAGTTTTTTTTTATGAATGAACTAAAATTTTGCGAAAAAATAAAAGAGCAACTTACAAGTTTAAAAGGACCAGTTTGAAAACGCATTTTTTTTTCACAGTAACACTATCTGATTGACTAAGAGTTAAGTGCTTAATTTTATACATCGTGGGATAATTTTAAAACTTGCCAAAAAATTTGAGAATTCGTATCAAAATACTAAACTGTCACCATAATTTTTAGAGCGTTCAAACAGTAACAAGCGGGGTAAATAACTGAAATTGTCTAAAAGATTCCATCACGAATTTCCTAAATGTTTTAGCGTAATTAGTTCAAAAGCATCCGAATTTTATTCGTAAAATTATTTGGTGTAAAGTCGGTTTCATAATGCGAATAAACGTCAACGGTTTAATTTTTTTGGTATACGTAATGGGTTTGCTCTTTCCCAACACCGCTTTCACGTAGCGTCCTTAGGATAAAGGGTAGTCACCTAAAAAGTGGGCAAGTGAAAATGTTCAAGGACTTTAGCAAAATCTAGGGAAGTCGGTAACAAAGAAATGATTACGCAACTATCACCCGATACCACTTCTCATGACGTTCATAAATGTTCAAAAGTGTAGTTACAAACAATCGATTCAAAAATAAACTACGACTATTGAGTAAAAAAATAAATGATTAATCGTTTTAAAAGTTTATTCTAATATTTGAACGAGCGAGCGAAGTTCTCCGAGTCTACTGGAACAATCCGGCGTTTGTATGTATGTATGAATGTTTGTTCAACGATAACACGAGTACCGTTGATCGGAATGTCATGGAAGGTAAGTGGTTTTGTGAAACACTTGAGCTATTATCCATTTTCTTTGGTCAAAACATACCAATTTAAGGTGTTGTATTAAGAACGAGCAATTTATGGCGTTGACGTTTTGCATAAGTCAATACCTAACAAAACGTGTTGATTACAGATTGTACCTTCCTAGTGTCTTTTAATTACTGACTGTTATGTAGCCAAACTTTGTTTCTAAATCAACCGACGGTCGCTGGTGATATAAGTAAGTTCATGATTACAACTAAATAGGTCTGCCAACTAAATAGTTAGGTGGTAGAGCTAATGCCGGGCTCGACTGTGGAGGTACCACCATCTTACTCGGAAATCCTCCCGAAGTTATTCGGGGGAGAGTAAGAGAACAGCTCTCAGGCAAAACCAGGCGGCCCACCATAGCCTGGGACCGATGGATGGCGGTATATCCATCCCCAATTGCCAGGCCTTATATAAATCAGACTGGTGACGGGCAGCGGCGTCACTGGTACAAGGGTGTCGGCACCACGCTCACCAACCCGCCTGCCCAGCGTGTGCGAGTATGGGCATTTCTTCCAGAAGGACCGCCAAGAGTGGCGAAATCCTGGAAAGGCCTATGTCCAGCAGTGGACGAAACAGGCTGATGGATAGATGGATGGAGGTCTGCACTATCCAAAGTAGTCTATCTCTAGGTACACTAAAATAGGAATAATTTAAAATACCAAATCTACCAACAAAATATATTATAATAACCTATTGGATGTTCTGAAAAGAACTAGTTTCGGAAAACGTTATTTTCATCTCGTCGTTGCCGATGAGTGTAGTCACAGCTTTACACGAGCACAAATTATCAGGATTTGGAATTTATTTTAGCTGACATTCCGTGTGTGGTCTGTAGCGCTTAATGTGAATGAATGTTTTATGCAAAGAGCAGTATTAGTACTAGAGATACAAAAATGGTGGTTCAGTTTCATGTTAGAACCATAATATAGGCGTAGGGGCCAGGGAGGCCCGGACCCGCCAGAGTACCATCTGCCCGCCCCCCCCAGAAATGAATAAATAGACACTTTGTTGTACAAAAACGAAATAAAAATAAAGAATAAAAACCGGCTAAGTGCGATTCGGACTCGCGCCCTAAGGGTTCCGTACTATTATTTATAAACACTGCAAAAATATCATGTCTGTTGTATGGGAGCCCCTTTAATGTTTATTTTATTTTCTTTTTTAGTATTTGTTGTTATAGTGGCAACAGAAATACATCATCTATGAAAATTTCAACTGTCTAACTATCACGGTTCATGAGATACAGCCTGGTGACAGACGGACAGCGGAGTCTTAGTAATAGGTCCCATTGGTTACCCTTTGGGTACGGAATTCAAGTAAAGAATCAAAGGCGGGCTTATTACTAGAAGCAATTTCGTACAGCCAACCTTAGGGTGGTGAAGAAATAATTGTTAATAAAATGTACAAGTGGGACAAACAAATATATATTTGATAAAGAAAACAAAAACCAATAAATTGAATCCACATTAACTAAATCGACATCTTACTACTATATATTCATATAACGTCAAAATAATAAATAGATATAAATATATATACTTAATAAACACCTTTAACATAGATAATAGATACTTTATCCGTTCATTTTAAGGCGTTATTTGTTTTGGTTTTTGGTTTGTATGTGATCAATTGATCTCGTTGTATGGAGGGATCTCTATCGATGTTACTACGATCAGTTATCGTCGTCGAACAAACATTCACATACATTACGTACGCCGGATTGTTCAAGTAGACTCGGAGAACTTCGCTCGCTCGTTCAATTATGCTTATAGTTAGGTTTGCTTAGGTTTTCTTTTTAATATTTTAAAACTTATCCTCAAATGTGGTAGTTTTCGATTAAAATTTTTAGTTCTTCTGTTTGAAAGAAGGTATACTATGCCAAACAACTTTGGTAAATTCTCCGTATTCTTAACATTCTACTGTAATTTTAGAAGATAATGATTTAATTCTGACATGTAAAACTAGACGACGAAAAATTAAATTTTTAGAGCGAGACGGAGAGAGTCAAGGGCTGACAAGGTCTTTCAACAATTATTTTTCGGGTTTCGAACGGAGATTTTGGAACACCCTCAAATGGTAATATTTGACAGTTAAAACTCTTACAAAAACGGCCTTTAGCCCTCTAGGTGCTATATGCAATCTCAATGGTTTAATGCAATGTTGACTTGCGCGGGCAGAACGTTTTTCCTCGTATGGGAGGCGTTTTGTAAAATTTATTTATTTATCAAATCCACTTACTACTATCATTGAAATATACTTACGCCTGTGTTCCAGAGGGATATGCAGAGACTACAGATTTCCATCTGCTACGATCCTGACACACGTCTTTCGCTTCTTCCACATCCATTAATCTAGTTACACAAGCTCTTCTACTGCGTATACTTTTGACTTTTTGTGAATTATACAAGGATATTATTAATAGAATTAAATATTAGATAGATAAAATTATTATTAAGGATAGAATTAAATTCTCTGCGAGATTACCTCAAAACGATCACCTCTTAACATTTTTAGGGTTCCGTAGTCAACAAGAAACCCTTATAGTTTCGCCATGTCCTTCCGTCTGTCTGTCTGTAGGTACCAGAAAGCTGTCATTTGGCGTGGGTATAAAGCGGTAAAATAACGTTAAGTGGAGATGAATTTTTATTCACGTCTACCTCATGGTGCAGGGTTTCGTTAGATATAGTCCAATAGAAATGAGTTTGAGGTATTTCGCAAACGGTGTTAATAACTTTAGGGGGGGGAAATATCGAGTCACGTTTGTAAGTGTTTATCCCACCAAAATCTTAAATGTGAAAAAGGAGCCAGTTCAGTACAAAGGCAGTGCAAGGATTGTCAGCTTTACCAAAAAAAAAGTTGAGATCAATTTGGGTGTTGAGGCTTATGGAGGTTCCTTCAGTCATAACTACAATAATGTACAACGTTCTTCACTTGTTTTAAAGCAGAGTTTGTAAGGGTTCTTGCTACTGAATATGTATAAATAATTGAGATCAAATTGGTTGTTGAGGCTTATGGAGGTTCGTTCAGTCATAACTTTAATAATGTACAACGTTCTTCACTTGTTTTAAAGCAGAGTTTGTAAGGGTTCTTGTTACTGAATATGTATAAATAATTGAGATCAAATTGGGTGTTGAGGCTTATGGAGGTTCCTTCAGTCATAACTGCAATAATGTACAACGTTCTTCACTTGTTTTAAAGCAGAGTTTGTAAGGGTTCTTGCTACTTAATGTGTATAAATAATTGAGATCAAATTGGGTGTTGAGGCTTATGGAGGTTCCTTCAGTCATAACTGTAATAATGTACAACGCTCTTCACTTGTTTTAAAGCAGAGTTTGTAAGGGTTCTTGCTACTGAATATGTATAAATAATTGAGATCAAATTGGGTGTTGAGGCTTATGGAGGTTCCTTCAGTCATAACTGTAATAATGTACAACGCTCTTCACTTGTTTTAAAGCAGAGTTTGTAAGGGTTCTTGCTACTGAATATGTATAAATAATTGAGATCAAATTGGGTGTTGAGGCTTATGGAGGTTCCTTCAGTCATAACTGCAATAATGTACAACGTTCTTCACTTGTTTTAAAGCAGAGTTTGTAAGGGTTCTTGCTACTGAATATGTATAAATAATTGAGATCAAATTGGGTGTTGAGGCTTATGGAGGTTCCTTCAGTCATAACTGTAATAATGTACAACGCTCTTCACTTGTTTTAAAGCAGAGTTTGTAAGGGTTCTTGCTACTGAATATGTATAAATAATTGAGATCAAATTGGGTGTTGAGGCTTATGGAGGTTCCTTCAGTCATAACTGCAATAATGTACAACGTTCTTCACTTGTTTTAAAGCAGATTTTGTAAGGGTTCTTGCTACTGAATATGTATAAATAATTGAGATCAAATTGGGTGTTGAGGCTTATGGAGGTTCCTTCAGTCATAACTGTAATAATGTACAACGCTCTTCACTTGTTTTAAAGCAGAGTTTGTAAGGGTTCTTGCTACTGAATATGTATAAATAATTGAGATCAAATTGGGTGTTGAGGCTTATGGAGGTTCCTTCAGTCATAACTGCAATAATGTACAACGCTCTTCACTTGTTTTAAAGCAGAGTTTGTAAGGGTTCTTGCTGCTGAATATGTATAAATAATTGAGATCAAATTGGGTGTTGAGGCTTATGGAGGTTCCTTCAGTCATAACTGCAATAATGTACAACGCTCTTCACTTGTTTTAAAGCAGAGTTTGTAAGGGTTCTTGCTACTGAATATGTATAAATAATTGAGATCAAATTGCGTGTTGAGGCTTATGGAGGTACCTTCAGTATGTGCCTAACTCTACCCAAAGGGCTAAAGCTTAGGAAGATCATGTCTCTTTTATATTAATTTTATTCTGTAATAGTCTTTCCGGTGGCTTTGCCCGCGTTTTTTTCTATCTCTGCCCCGTTTTCGGCTTGGTGGTTATTTTATCAACACTACTTATAGCCTATATGTTGACCAGGGTCACTTCGATGATAATAAAGAAAACCGCATCCAAATCCGTTCAGTGATTCTCGAGTATTCATGCATTCATTCATACACATATATATACACAGACAGAGAGAAATTTGGCTTTACTACAATACGTATAAATCTTACAAAAATATTCAATTTACCGACACGATATATTTACCAATTGAATAAAATGTACGTACCTATATTACAAAACAAATAATTGGTTTCTGTAAAAATAGGCAAAAGCCTAATTTAACGCAGCGCTATTACTGCACCAGGTTTTCTTTCAATTCCTGCTGTTTACCTACACTTTTGTGGCGCCATACTTGTAAATTACCGTGTGGTCCGTACGACTTGGTATAACCTAAATAAAGCTCCAAATGGTAACACAAAGAAGAAATTTCCAACAAAAAGTGTCAATTTACAAAAGAAAATGCTTTTGACACGTCGTCGCCGGACCACCATGAGAGTGTACGTGAAATTACGGTTATATAAATACATTTACCTATTTATCCACTTTGCCCGTCCGTGACGCATGTGCTGTAGACTTAGGAACGCGCAGAATTGACAAAAGGATGTTTTTTTCTGACAAGGCACTATTTATAGTGGTAAATAAAATGGCAACATGCAAAATTTTGTTAAATAATATATTTCACAATGTGTACAAGATTGAAACATTTTTATGTCATAATAATAATAATAATAAATCTCTTTATTTCAGGCACTGGGCCCACAAGATATACAATACTTTAACTAATACACAAAAATCTTATATTTTACTTAACAACTAACACTGCTAACCAGTTTTAACAGGGAGTTTCATTTTATGTGTCGCTTCCGTGAAGCGCCGGAACATGATGCCTTGCAGCAAAAAGTCGGCACTGAGAAAAATGTGAGCGAGAGCCGCCGGCACTCGGAGTCTAAAAGATAAAAAGTCCTTTTCCCTTTCAGACTCCAGGGTACCTAGCACAGTAGACCATATCGAGCTTTGACAGCTCGATATACACTGTCTGTCCCTCTTTATGTAGATCAATAGAGTGAGATAGAGCACTGTGTCAAGCGCTATCGAGCTCGATAGGGTTTGCTATGCTAGACTAGCTGAAGCGTCAGTTGCATACTCCCATTTTTCTCATTAAGACCCGTGTACATTTTTTATGTGTTTGCTAGCAGTAAAGGATATATCAAAAGCTAGCTAGTTTTTCACCACTCTCCCGGTACGGTTTCTCATTTGACATGCCGAAATAGTACGAGTCGCTTGGCGACACGGTTACGTCATGAGGGTGGTGACAGGCTACACCTGAAGCTTACCACCAGTTGAAGTGAATGGATTCGTTAGTTGGGTCTGCGATGAATTGGCACTTTATGGATTCGTTCAAACTAGTAGCTTTATAATAAAGAACGAAGCTGTTCGTTTGATAAAATAATCAGTGGCGTGTATAGAACTTTTTGCTGGAAATGCAATGAGAAGAATATGTAAGTTGGACAATAAAAATTTGAAAAAATTTAAATTTCATTTTAAAAATCATTGTTTGACTTACAAGGTATAAAGGCACTGCCTGCCCTACAGTACATGATCAAATACAAAAAAAAAACAGATTGGTTTTGCTTTTTTTTCATGTCATTTTTATCGTCAAACTTGACTTTCTCATTGCTTTTCCAACAAAAAGTTCAATGTACGCAACTATGATACATTATTGCAAATTTTTTGGAACCTTTTTTAGATTCCTGTAGTACAAAAACGGGATTGAAAACCTTTCATTCGATAGAAGTAATTACTGAATCAAGTCTTCAAACACACTTCGCAACTAATGAGATTATTGTACAAAACTCAAACATGTTTTATTAGATGTGTCTTGGCAATATCAAAATTTTGGTAATAGAAAATTTATCTATTTTTTTTTACTCTATCGACTTGAATCCGTCTCTCTCGCACTGCACGTTTTTGCACTTAGAGTGACCGCGTGGTTGTACAGTTTATAACACTCGTGAAAAGTGCCAGAACGTTGCCTGAAAAGGGGGGATGCAGTGTTATTGACAACTATTTACCTTTACCTTACCTTGTTGAATACCCTGATAAAAAAGGCAAAGTCTCAATCACAGGCTAGTTAAGCACAGTTCTAAACATTCCAAGCCCCTGGAACGCAATATTTACCTTCTACCGAAGCACCTTGCTCCATCACCATTCTGTTTACATACTATCTCCCTTTACACCGAGTTACCTAAAGGGCATGCTCGCGATAAAAGCTCATGTTTAAGATATAGGTAGCCTTAATGAGGTGGAATTTTTGCCAAAAACGATATCTCTGTTGTCGAGGATGTGAAGTATTGGTAATTTGCTTGAAACAAGACGTTTTTTACACAGTATTAGGTATGTTCACAGATAATTAAGCTTGTTTTCCGAATAGGTCGGCTGATTGCCATCTGCTATGATCCTGACACACCTCTGTTTCAGTTTCTACAGTCATCACTCCGGGTGCTTCTTCGAACCAAGTGTCCATTTTTTCGTGTATGTATTTATTTGGAAAACTAGTTCAGTCCATCCATCCATCTATCAGCCTGTTTCGTCCACTGCTGGACATAGGCCTTTCCAAAATTTTGCCACTCTTGGCGGTCCTCCTGGAATAAATGCTTATACTAAAACACGATGGGCAGGCGGGTTGGTGAGCGCGATGCCAAAACCCTTACACCAGTGACGCCGCTGCCCGTCACCAGTCTGTTTTATATAAGGCCCGGCAATTGGGGATGGATATACCGCCATCCATCGGTCCCAGGAAATGGTGGGCCGCCTGTTTTTTTTGCCTGAGAGCTGTCCTCTTACTCTCCCCCGAATAACTTCGGGGAGGTTTGCGAGTAAGATGGTGGTACCTCCCAGGCCCGGATTTCTGCCTAGGCTCACAAGGCACCGACCTAGGGGCCCTGCCGCCGAGGGGGCCCCGGCCATGGCTGAGACGGAAATTATAGAAAGAAAAATAATTACCACGCCAAATTGGCGTACTGTCACCCAATCTAGCAACACCGCACCAGTGGTGATACCAACTGAGTTAGACCAATTTTTTTTTGCTTCTTAATTAGCCTTCTCTCTAGAAAGTGCCTAGGGGCCATGTATCTCTAAGTCCGGGCCTGGTACCTCCACAGTCGAGCTCGAAATCAGCTTTACCACTTCAGTATGGTCAGAAAACTAAATGATATCACTTGCTATGTAAGGAAAAGAATCATTACTTACTTAATTTAAATCACCCCACCTTTGGGACGTAATAATTGTTGGTGAAAAGCCTGTTAGTAGTTTTAACAAGAAGCTACAACTTGATAAATTAGTATTACATTTTTGAAACTTTTTTCTTGATTCTTGTAGAACAAAAACGCAGATTTTTTTTCACTAGATAGAAACATTTGAAATGAGGTCTCCAAGCCAGTTATCGGATTAGCCACGTAGCAAAAGTAGAAAATGCTACGGGCCCCGCACTTTGGGGGGTCTTGCGCTGATCTATGGTACCGAAACAACACTTTTGTCGACTTCTCTTTTCCTGAAACATGTTCTTCAGAAGTCGACGCTCTCGTAGTTGTTATTGTGTTGCTATATCATATAAAATGCGCCGACGACGTCTAGATAACATATTATTATTATGTTTCGGGACGAAAGAACTAGTAGGTACTTATATTATCCTAAGCCAAGGGTCCCTTGTTCATTTTTGCTAAGGGCCCCGGGCTCGCTTCATCCGGCACTGCTTCAAGCATACTTTTTCTCCTTGTTTAACGAGCAGGAATTATGTACAGAGATGAAATATATTTTATTAGATAGGTTTCAACAATATCTACATTTTGGTTGAAACAAATTTTGCTTGCTACTACAGTTTTATTTTTTATAAGTAAAAATCTTTTTTCTTTTTCGCCCTGAATCCGTCCCTTTCGCACTGTGCGTTTATATCCGCCCGAAGTGACTGTGACCATTGAAAAATTGACATACCTATCACCAAAGATATGCCTATCACCAACCTAACTTAAATTATAACAAACAGGTACAGGACACAAATTATTTGTATAACTAGCCTTTGCCCGCAGCTCCGCCCGCGTTAATTCAATCTTTGCCCCGTTTTCGGCTTATGTGTTATTTTATGGACAACTCTTATAGCCTATATGTTTATCAACATATAGACTTTAACCCCTTATATTAATAAAATAACGCTCAATCCGAAAACGGGGTAAGGATTTAACAAACCATACATCCACCCATCAGCCTGTTTCGTCCACTGCTGGACATAGGCCTTTCCAGGATTTCGCCACTCTTGGCGGTCCTCCTGGAAGAAATGCCCATACTCACACACGCTGGGCAGGCGGGTTGGTGAGCGCGGTGCCGAAACCCTTGTACCAGTCTGTTTTAAGGCCCGGCAATTGGGGATGGATATACCGCCATACATCGGTACCAGGCAATGGTGGGCCGCCTGGTTTTGCCTGAGAGCTGTCCTCTTACTCTCCCCCGAATAACTTCGGGAGGATTTGCTAGTAACAAACGCTAGTAATAAATAAACATCTTCAGGACCTGAATCCCCGAGGCGGTTCACCAACGGTTATTATGTCCCAGCGTGATCGCCGTACTTCGGGCACAAAAAACGTGCCTTCCGAAGCACACATATCTAATACAAGTGCCCACAGAATTTGACCCAACGGCCTCTAGGTGTTGGTCGAGATATTTGAACCACTGCACCACGCGGCGGTCTCAAACAAAAACATAGAAAGCACAAGTAATTACCACCGCCCAAAACATGTAACGTAACAAAGACATCATTGTGAAGTACAGTTAGCAGATAAAGCGTATCATATCTAATCAGTCTTCCTATGCCTTGTTTGCCGACCGTACCGCTTGTGTCAAAGCGCGAGATTGATCGGGTGTTTCAACCTTTTTAGAGATAAAGCGTGTACGGTTGGGAAAAAAAGTTGAGCTTCTGGTATGTCGCCTGTCAGGTGGGGTAAACATATGCTGTTTTGACGTTTTTAGGGGTCCATTGCATAAAACCTTTATTAACTGTGCTGTTGGAAAAAAAGCTTGGAACGACGCCTGCATACAAGTTAAAAATCGCGGTCTACTTATTTATATTATTTCAAAAATGTATCAAAAGTTCCACCAAGTGCCAACAATCACGAGCATCAACGTACAGAATTTCATTCGTAATTCGACGATTTAAAATCAAACTTAAACTTACTTACGACATTCGTAAGTAAGATTATGTTTTTATTGCGAAATCAATCCCTTTTGAATACTCTATATATTATTATTAGAGTCCATTACAAACTAGAAAAGATAAATTAGATTAACTGTCAGAAGCAACACATATTGTAGCGACGACACATCTGTTCCTAAAAACAAAGCGTGAAATCACATAACGCCCTCGTGAGCGTTCAGTATGTGCATTACAAGCTGGTTAGATCAAATAGTTACAAAATATTCGGTGGACAAGTATGGTGGAAAAATTCAACGGTCTAGGTAAGTACCTCGGTGCCGCAGTCGGTAGCGCGCTTGTCTTGATAACAAGAGGTCGCAGGTTCGAATCCAGGCCCGAGGAATTTTATTTTCTAATTTATCTTTTCTAGTTTGTAATGCACTCTAATAATAATATTCGTAAGTAAGTTTATGTTTGATTTCCTTTTTATCACTAAACTGAGCCTTCAGTATAAATTCTTCTTTTTTGTTACGGGGTTTATCTCTGAAACTAAACTAGTTACCCAACGAACACAAAACAACTTATACGGCTTTTTGTAAAAAAATAAATAAATAAAATAAAAATTTTCTTTATTCAGGTAGCAAGGACCCATAAAAATTAATTTAAAAACACATACACGAATAATATACATTAAAATAAATAAATAAGACACAAGTTAAATAGATCATTTAAAATTATTTACAAATTATCATTTTTTATTGCGTACACAAAGTTTGACAATCCAATGCTTAAGCATAGGATTGTCAAACTTACTAGAAAATGTCCTCAGGATGTCGCTGTCACTGCCACTGGTTCTGTGGATAATGGACGCTATTCGTTTGCGCATGATCGCAAAAAAGTCATCGGTATGCGCCTCCGCAAACATTGTCGATGCACTACAGAACCGTTTGAAAAGGTTTGAAAAGTATAACGGTGTTTTAAGAGCTGTTGTATCTTCTTAGAGCTCTATAAAAGCTTTTCGATCAGCTTACTTCAAATGTACCGAAGCCGTATATTGGTAACTTGTACCTTATTCTGAAATGAGCCTCTATGAAAGCTGTTTGTACCACCATCTTACCACCACTTAAGATATTAAAGCTGTAGAAATGAACTTATGGTAGCCTTTGGCCACATTTCTGGTCTATAAGATGCTGTTCTAACAATTAATGGGTTATAAGAGAGTAACAATAATACTTTTGTTCTATAGTTGAGTTAGTGAGCACCACTGAAGATCAAATTAAAACCGGTGTTATAAATAGTCATTCTACAGCCATAGGCTCTAACACAATCGGGAGTACAAAGGTGCTTATTTCGATAGACGACGACGACGTCAATGATGATGATGCCCAAAAAGTTTTTTTTTCTTTTTTAGTTTTTATATTATTTATGTCATAATTACAATAATTTAAGGCCATACACTAGGAAAAAAAAATATAAATATCGAAATTTTAATACAAAAACCATTCAATAGATACAGTCCTGTGACTGTGATTGAAACCAAGTGTAAACAAAATCTTGTGACCGATTGTGCTATTATAGTTTTAGAAACTTTAAATGATCAATCATTTATGACTTATCCTTTTTACACAGTTTTTATCCTTTTTACCACGTTTCTCAGTTATGACATAGATTGCAAACTAAACCATTTATCACATGTTTTGAAAACATGTAAAAAGATGGCAAGCGCTAATTACACACTTTATAAATTAAAGCCGTTAATGTCAACTACAGTTGACAAAAAAACCTTAATAACAGTCTACTATGCCTATATACATTCGGTGATAAGCTATGCCATCACTGTATGGGGAAACGCAACTGAAATAAAAAAAGTCCTCATTTGCCAAAAAAAAACAATAAGAATCATTAACGGGTTACACAGATTTACATCGGCTCGAAATTATTTTAAAGCGAATTCCATCATGACTGTCATTTCGTTGTTTATATATAAATCGCTTATAGAAATTCATAAAAATAAAGATAAATTTCCTAAAAGAAAGGACATACATAAACACCAAACCAGAAATAGGGAGAAATTAGTAGTTCCTAAAACTAGATTATGGAAAACATACAAACAGGGAATGCAAATAAAGCTAGATATGTACAATAAGCTTCCTTTTGATGTGACAAGATTGCAACTTAATGATTTTTAAAGCAAAATTAAAACATTTTTTGAAAATAATCCCTATTACAATTTAACAAAATATTTGTCGGACAAGATTGAAAAAAATTCATTTACTCATGAATTGTAGATTTACAAACCATTTTCTACTATTAGGATTTTCGTGTATTGTGAATTTTATGATTTTTGACTATTGACAAATTATGACATTAACAACAGCGAACACGGTTAATAAAACAATAAAAATATAAGCAGTAAATAGGGCCAATAACAGCTGTTCCCAATTAAACAATATAAATTTTACTCTACCGAAAATACATCGTAAATATGCAATATTATCTTAGTAATATATTAATTACATGCAATCTTTACAAAAGTAATCATATAAAACATTTACAAAATAATAAATAAAAAGACCTCAAAACCGCGAGTTTTCTGAGCGGCCCGCTTCCGCTGAGCAGGATAAGAATATGAAAAATGAAAGCGTTGGAGCAGGACAGATTTCTCTCGATAACCTCGTCTAAATAGATATGTGAAATTGCAACTTCGTAGCTCCAATAGGAAATGAATTATGGAAACGTCGAAAGTAGCGCGAAATTATTCGTGTTATGTAACACGCGGTTGGTTCGCCTGCGCCGCGCCGCCGCCGATCTTTTCTTTTATAACAACTGCCGTTGATTTTGATAGCATTTGAACACAAATGAGGGGGGGCACAGGGAAAGAGGGGGGGTCATCGACAGCAAGTCTAATTTGAGGAAAACGTAATTTAGTTAAACAATGGGCTCATTTTCTATACAATTTCCCTGTAATTTGGACAAAATTAGCTTTTTGGCAGGTTTTATTTTGTTACCTTAAAGTTTTTTTTATTTATTTTCTAATTAATAAAACTACTTACAATCCAGGTCAACTATTTTATTGATTACCTACCTTCTGGTTCCAGTTGCTTTTGGGCATCTTAATATTGAATCTATTTTCCAATTCTTGTAGTGTGATTGATGAATCTTGATAGTAATAATGTGACCCAAAACCTGACAAATGATTTTGAAAATTGTGCAATATTTTTTGTAAATTTTGAATCCCATATATTACTTAGTAATTTTGTCGCCAAATTACTACATAGAGTTCTTTGCACGAAAGTTGTTTTCCTATTTATCTATACGTTACGGGTAATACTAGAACATAGGATAAACCTAGGTTTACCCGGGTAATCTTATGCAAAACTTATTTTTATTTACATGTCGATCTAACACGCTCCTTCTCGCTTCGCTCGTCGTCGCACCCATTTTTGACTTTTTTCGGCCTTTACCCGACTTCAGGCTTTACCCGTAACATATTATTATATACCTGCTAATAATAAAGTAGTAAAAAAGTAGTAATAATGTCGTGTCTGTATATTGAATATTTTCGCAAAATTTTAAATGAAATAGGTATTATACTTATACTATAAATAGGTACTTGGGCCAAAACCACAATTTTTTTAAGTACTTAGACCGAAAACACAATATTTAGAATTTTGTCTTCTTTCCGTCTGTTTGTATGTCTGTATGTATGTTCCGTTTTAACTCGAGAACCACTCAACGGATTTGGATGCGGTTTTTTTATTACACTGTAGTGACTCTGGTCAACATATAAGGGGTGTTCATAAAATAACGGCCAAGCCGAAAATGGGACAAAGATTTAATAAATGCTTTTAACTCGAGAAACACTCAACGGATTTGGATGCTGTTTTTTTGTCACCCTCGTAGTGCCCTTGTCAATGCACAGGCTATGAGGGGTGTTCATAAAATGACGCCCAAGCCGTAAACAGGGCAAATATTGAATATGCGGGTGGAGCCGCGGGCAAAGGCTAGTAAATATGGGGTAAAATTAAATCAACCGACCAAATCCATACTAGAGACTCGGTTAGTGATCAGGAATTAGGTTCAGTAATCCTTGTGGCCAAATTAGAAAAATATATTTTTTGCTCCTTTACTAGTTGGACTAGTTTAAGTACAATTCTTAGTCTAGGCAGTAAGGAAGCAAAAACAATTTTTTTTCAAATTTCACCAAAAGGGCAATTGAAGCTTGTTTCTGATCACTAAGCGAGTCTCCATTATGAATTGGTCGGTTAATTTAATTTCACCTTGGGGGGGGGGGGGGGGGGGGGGCCTGGCCCCAACTCATGATTTAATCAACAAGTAGGTATATGGTCTAGATTATAATGACCGTAGTAAGTATGTAGTGTAGAGATAATACAAAGTCTATACAATTAAATAACTTAAATAAATAAATATTATAGAATAAGTTACAATGTCTGTTTTTGTTTATCCAACTGTGGATTTCTGTTACTGGAGATATCTACTGCATTTTCTTATCTGTGTTGCTATTAAACTGTATGTGCTGTTAAAATCCCAAATAATTATAATAAAAAAAAAGAACACAACATAAAACAAATAACGCCTCCAATAAAGCGTACCTTTTTAGATCAGTGACACCCATGTTTCTGAGAGGGGGTGACGGTACTACGAAGAGGGGGGGCGTGCCCCCCTGGCCCCTACTTAGTTACGCTTATGCCTGTCTCCCAGAAGTGTTATGAGAAATTTGATATTATCCACAGACATAATATAATTATTACTAAGTAGCAGACCAAACATAAGTTGACATTAAAACATTGTTTCCATACAAAAAATAAGCTACATTTAGGCTTCATGGTATGACGAAACGTATAAAAATGGGTTGTTTTGACTGGCTTATGCTTGGAACATATTGTCGTTTGGAAACAAGCAATATTTATATTTAAAACAGCCCGAAGTCCACTGAGCTAAAATTGCCACGCGTCGACTTTATGCGTTTATTATTAACTAGCTTTTGCCCGCGGCTCCGCCCGCGTGTTATTCGGTTTAACGACATGCTTTTTTCCGGGATAAAAAGTATCCTATGTGTTAATATAAGCTATATCCATTCTAAATTTAATCCAAATACGTCCAGCCGTTTCAGCGTGAAAGAGTAACAAACATACACTCACACACAAACTTTCGCATTTATAATATTAGTGTGAAGTGTGATGAGATAAAATAGCCTTGTCTTATTTCATCACAAACGATTAAAGACCGCGCTAATTAGATACCTGATGTATGAAATAACAAAGCCTTTGCTTATACTACCACAAACGATTAGGAACGCGCTAATTAGACACATGATTTTTCAATGATATTGATATATCCTACAGGAACCATGCATTTTTCCGAAATAAAAAGTAGCCTACGTGTTAAGTTAGGGTATAAGCTATATCCATTCTAAATTTCATCCAAATCCGTTCAGCCGTTTCAGCGTGAAAGAGTAACAAACATACACACACACACACACACAAGCACAAACATTCGCATTTATAATATTAGTAGGATTAGTAGGATGTCTGTGATATTATCTCACCGCTTTCTGTTCTTGATCATTCTTTAAAATTCCAATGCACCAAAACTCTTCGCTCACACTACACTGGGACTACATACCTATGCTAATCTAACTTAAAAAAAAAACATAATTATAATGTATGCATGTACTGACGGCAAAAGTAGCTGATAATAGAATGATGGATGTATGGAAACAAAAATGTGTGGGAGACACTAGCGCTATACGGTAAATTGTTGAATAGCACATGACTGAGTGATACAGATTTGTAGTTGTGAGACCACAATAATAAAAAAAAAATGCTTTTTTTAGTACCTCCGTCTTAGGATAATTTTCAATTAGGAATTTTTGTTATGACAACATTAAAGCCTTAGATATCTGCTTCGTTATGTTTAATCTATAATCGTTTGTGCAATATACAGCAGTCTGACAATTGTGACGACTTTTTTACTACTTTATTATAAGGGGCATTTCACGTCAAGTGGACAGGAAAAAAAAGAACAAGAAATTTTCTATACAAATTGCCAAGTTTGATATTTTATTGTATTTTTTTAATATTCGAAAAACTACTTCCAAAAAATCCGAATTTCAAATTGGACTATTCTATAAAAGCCCGTTTTAAATAAACATCATAAAATAAGAATATTCTGTGTTCACTTTCGTATCTACTAGAACTACAATTGGCCTCAATATGAAAAAATTTCAAAATATCACATTTTTTTTCTGTCCGCTTGACGTGAAAGAGTAAATATATATAAGTTAAATTAATTATTGAAAAAATTTCGCCCTTGTTCCATACCGTGGTCGGGTCACGGATAACTTACAAAGCAAAGTGAGTTTTGTATTGTAACAAAGTTCTAAATGACCGTGTAAACGTTAAATCATAAAGTGATTTAATAAAAAAGTAAATAAAATTTTCAAAATACAAATTGAAATCTTTTTTTTTTACTACTTATGTAAAACAGATTTTTCAAGTATGCCATAGTAGATTCAAAACTATTGGATTTGCCATATAGTCACGAGTTTAGGTTTTTATATAATTTACAGCTAAATTCAAGCTAATGGCAGACACAATAATTAAGAAAGAAAATTACTTGTAATAGTTAAAATAAAATTAGAATGACGTTATATCTTAATGATTTTTTTATTTTTTTTATTTTGGATAATACTAGCTTGTTTATTATGAATATTTGTACGTACCTATAAACCCTTGCAGGTTTCTGGTTCACCTTTGTATTGTAACATGTATTTTTCTTGTAAATAAATAAATAAAATATAAAGAAAATACCGTGGGCCAAAATAAATCGAATATATAAAAGATATATGTTAATATTTTATCAACTGCTATTCAAAATAAATAATAAAACTCAAAAAGTGTAAAATATATGTTTATTCATAATTAAATATAATAAATAAATAAGTGTGGACGAAACCTCGACCTGTGCTTACTACTACAACTACTGTGCACGAAACCTCGGCCTGTGCTTACTACTACAACTACTGTGCACGAAACCTCGGCCTGTGCTTACTACTACAACTACTGGTGCTAGATTTTTGGCGTTATTTGAAGGATCGCCTTTATGAAACAGGAATAAGTGATAAAAATTACCTTGAGTTGCAACAATGTAAATTTAATATCTTTCAAAATAATAATATGACGTCATTGAAAGCTTTGTCATAAAAATCATAACGGAACACTTTTATAACTTGCAAACCAAATTGTTATTCAAAGCGATCGGAAATGTTGTTAATTCAATTCGAGGCAATCTGCGATTCCTGTGCCAATAATTAATGTGAAATTTCATACCTACTGCCTTGCGGTTTATTGTTAGCATACGTGGGCTTTTATACCAGTGTTGTTAAGAAAGTCTTTGTTAATTTTTAGGGTTCCATACCTCAAGAGGAAGAAACGGAGCCCTTATAGGATCACTTTGTTATCCGTCTGTCTGTCAAGACCCTTTATCTCGGGAACGCGTGGAGGCATCGAGTTGAAATTAAAACATAATAATATACTCAAGTATGAAAAATAATATACTCAAGTCCGTTGAAGCTGTGAAAATAAAACTTCTAAGATAACGTAAAAAAGATACGGCCGTTCATGCCGCAAAAAACGTATATTTCGACACTCTCAAGGGAATCAAAACTTACCTATAGGGTATTTTCTGTTCACCTAGAAATATGAAATTTGGCAGGTAATACCATCTTAATTATAGGAAAAAAATCCTAAAACTATACATTTGTAATTAAATCATAAAAAACGGTCATAAATTGTACGGGTGACCAAATCTTTTTGTAGACTTTTTTAAACTTTTACTAATTTGTACGGAACCCTCGGTGGGTGAGTCCAACTCACACTTGTACCGGACATATTATTATAGAAATTGATTGCCGTTGTGTTCTTGTCCGAGGTCCCGAGTTCAAATCTCATAACCCCGCTTGCTTGGAAAGGAATATCGAGAATACTAGTCTATGGGAAGGAACTTAAGGTGGTAACGGAGGATCTCGGTGCAAAATGCACATCATAATATTGTTTTCCTTACTTTTAAATAAAAAGTATGCAACAAATGTGTTTTATAGCGATTCGCGCAAACTGCTTGTTAATAGTTAGGTGATGACATGAAAATTATTAAATTTTATGCGTTACATTTTAGCTGCATTACATTACAACTGTAATCACGCTTTTAAGTTTGTTAATGTAATGCAAACAAAATTTAATACATTAAAGTACGTAATTTTTTATGAAGACTTTATTATTGATAAACTATTTCCCCATATTGCGCGGCATTTACTGTTCCCTAGGTATCAGCAATTAAAAAATTTGTTGCCATTTACGTACTTCTTTCGAAAATAATATTGATGGCCCCCGCCCTTATCGAAGAAAGTTACTTCTTCCAACATCCCTAAAGAAAAGAATCGCAAACAATGATCGTAAGAAAACAATCTTGAGACAAACAGAATGGAACATGGAAGGATTCACATTTACGCACTCGTCAAAGGAGGAAATCAAAATCATCAAACCAAAGAAAATATTCATACCTATAAAAAGGAGGCTGCAGGTCTGTGGTGTTCATCTACTTCAGTTTGTTATACAGGAAGTGCAAAAATGATTATTTTGTTAATATTGGCGAGCAGTATGACTGTCAGAACACGCATATTCCGACAGTCATACCAGTATGACAAAATAGTATGACACACAGGAAGAACCTATATATGCAATGTTTTCAAAAAGTTTAAATAATTTGTAACTTTTATCTTTAAAAAAACCGGACAAGTGCTGGTCAGACTCGCCCACCGAAGGTTCCTTTAAAGGCTGTATATTTTATGATTATACAAACTTATAGTTTTCAGATTTTTCCCTATACTTGTAGTATAAGACGGCATATTACTTGGCAAATTCCATAGTTCTATGTCAACGGAAAATAGTAGATACCCTATAAATGTATTTTGATTCCCTTGAGAGTGTCGAAATGTACGTTGTTTGCGGCATAAACTGCCGTATCTTTTTTTCACGTTAACGTAGAATTTTGATATTTTAACGGCTTCAAGGGACTGTACACTTGAGTAAATGGTTTTAATTTCAACTTGATACCTCTAGGCATCCCCGAGATAAAGGGTCTTGACAGACAGATGGACGGACATACGGACAACAAAGTGATCCTATATGGGCTCTGTTTTATTCTATTGAGGTACAGAGCCCTGAAATATGGTTTAATACCTTAATTATTAAAAACACAGTCGGTGACGTTGACTTTTTCATCGCATCCAAATTATCTCTAAACAAATATTAGATACTAAAGCTGCGTTCAAAATTTACAAATAGCCCAACATGTATGCCTCACCCTCTATGCATGCATAATGTTAGTTTGACAAATAACATTATCATAATGTAAATTATAATGTATTTGTTGTCCTAGATAATACGCCGTCGGAGCAGGAAGGGCGTACAAAAATAGCCGTTCAAATACTTTGAGAATGTTTATTTTGGTATTAATAAGTAATGAATGAATAAATATTATTTTAAGTGCATTATAAAATAAAATAGAAAAGATCAATTAGAAACAAATTTCAAAGACAAATATGATAAAAAAAATCGGGTAGTGAAGCTAGCAAGAAGTCGCAGATTCAAATCTGGACCTAGGAGATTACGCAAAATATGAGTATTTGTCTTGATATTTGTTCGTAACTGAACTTTTCTAGTTTGAAATACACTCAAAATAAAGTTTAGAGTGTCCAAAGCGCTGGATTTCGCTATTAAACCTCTATTCCGACAGTCGTGTTTTTTAATATTTTTATTATTTATTTTTATTTAATACTTTTGTGCATATATTTATTGCCTATTCCAATCAGGATGCTATAAGGATTTTAACGATACCACAAACATCGAAATTCGTTCAGGACTTGTAGTCGGTTGCTTGAAGTCAGTCGCGCACGTGGTCGCTAAGTTTGCTACTTCATTCTACATTCAAGTTCGGATTATAGAGCACTGAGTGACTGTTATTGGTTGGTCCGAACGTTCATTTCCCGAGCTCGTGCGGAACTAACCGAACACGGTGTGAGAGGCAAGCTAACGCGAGACAACATTCATGTTTTGAAAAAACTCGAGAATGGTTTTAGGTCTTCCTATGATTTCAGCAGAAACATCCAACAAATCGAAATGAAACAAAATATTTTTGAATAGTATAAAATATACTATGCTGTGAACCTAAAATTATTTGATTTGTTGTATCACTTCCAGGACATTACGGTACATAAACATCCATCAAAATATGTGTAAAATCCAGGACTTTTAAACGCTTGTAACTTTTATCTGTATTTGATATTGATAAAAGTTTTAGGTTCAAGTCGTGGATATTGTATGGGATATATTGGAAAAGATAAAATAATAAGCAAGTACATGAGGATATTATCAGCGAACTGCACTAGTATGGGAGTTTGGGCAAATGAAGTGCCCTTAAGAAGCTATGGTGGAATTAACCAACACACTCCTTTTTTGGGGTCAGCCGTGTAAAGAATAATTGAACCGAAACTTAAAGAGCTATTAAGAATATTAAAAGAATTAAGTCCTTTTTGCATTGACCTCTCATAAACAACTGGACTCACAATCTCGCTCAAAAAGTGTCCGCGATGCATCTTGTCACCGCTATGGCGTGACATAATCGAATGACAATTTCGTACAACTGACATTGCATCTTATGTTAACGATATAACGTCTTAATTTGGTTGAAGCATTTTTGCTACTATGCACGTCGCACGTTCGGACACTTTCTGACAAACTTTTCTTAGAGACTTTGTGTCTTGTTGTTTATGAGAGGTCAATGCGTTTTTGGTAAAGTTAATGTATCGTTGAAACGGAGCACATTAAATACATATTTCTACTCACGCCTCTCTCTTAGATGGGTAGGCAGAGACTACATTTCCATCTGCTACGATCCTGACAGACCTCTTTGGCATCTTCCAGATCCGTCAATCTGGTCACAATACTTTTGCATGTTAGGATAAAAATAACAGTATTTTGTCCAACAATGGCATAATGAGAGTCATTGGGACACGAGTGTTTGCTTACGAAACGACTCAAAGCTTATAATTATAAGGTGACCAGTATGCTAGAGCCTTGGTTCTGACCACTTACCGAGTATGCAGTATGAATTTGGCTATATTAACGAAAGTCATCTGATATCAGTGTCCCAATGCCCGATTATGTTCAGTTGGACACAATACTTTATCGACCATCAAAAATATCGTCTTCGATATTTATAACTTTTTTGTTAGGGAAACCACCAACACTGTCCACAGCCCCGCTGGTGTTGAGGCAACCATCAAACACATCCACTTCCGGCAGCTCCGTCGATGGCAATGCTGCGACAGTAGTCACCAGTAGTATATTTAACTAAGTTTAAAGGAAAACTATAACAGCTAAGTAGGCTTTACAAGTAAACGAGTAATAGTCGACCAAAATAACTTTGCAGTTTTGTTTTATACATTTTCATACATTTCATAAGTTTGTAATTCTTATTGAAATCATTAAGTCTATTAACTTATTTTAATGGTACGGAGCCCTCAAGCACGAGTCCTACCTTCACTTGACCGGTGTTTGATGATGTTGTAATCAGCTTATGGAAGTATATAAATGGATTTTAAACTTCTAAGACCCAAACTATTACACAAAAAAGCGCAAGTCACGATTATATGCTTATTTCAAATATCTAAGTACCATAAGCACTTTCAAAAGCACTATCAAATTTATTTTTTGTAAGGACTTAAAAATTAACAGGAGGTCAAAAGTCTTTGGTCATAAAAGAAATCATCTTTCTTAACAATTGCGAACCGTTTTTTGCACTCTCTTGGGCCATAATTAACTAAGTTTAATACTTCCACTATAATTTGATACCCCTGAATAATAGCTTGTAGTGACCTGAGAGGTCTATTTAAAATGGTGATCGTATTTTCAAAAGGCAATGATATATGAGCGTGTCCGAATTCGTTCGGAAAGGCGTCGAACAAAAGTGTAGGTCGTAACCCATACTTTTGAATATCTGAACTGAGAATAGCTGTTTTGTTGATATGCAATGAAATAAAGCACCGTTTTCTCATAAAATCTGTCAGAAGTCAATTTGTGGCCGAAGAACGGCGATAGGGCTCAACACTCATTAGGTTTGGGACATACTGTCACGTAGACGTCACGAAAAACCTGGCAACGTTAAGGGAAATGGCTGAATCTGTGTTTACAGGATAGAAGGCACCTCTCTGATGCCTAATATATTGATCTGGCTGCACGAAGTGAAGTGGTTGATAAAATAATTATGATAACTTTGTTATTTAGGTAGTATTGTTCCACGTTTGGATTGGGAATGAGGTGCGATCGTGAACTTTACGCGAATGTATGAAATGACAGTTACCAAAGGTAGGATGTGCAAAAATATGTAAAAAAAATTTCAGTGGTGCGAAATTATAACGTGAAGAAAATGTAACATTTTACCAAAATAATATTACGTGGAATTAAATTAAAATGATATTCTTTAAAAAAATGTCAGCTCACCATTTGTTTTGATGATCAATCACTCATGGGTTCATCAACTTCATCATCAATGCCAAATAGAGACAAATTTAAAATAAAATTTCATGATTTCATTTATAAAACAATTGAAAATTGATTCAGCATACAGTTCAGACAACTAAATCAGCGATCATTTAATTTTTTGAAGAAGCAATATTATTGATCAATAAACTTTTATAAACACCAATAAGTACATAAAACGCAAAAATTTTATAATTAATTTACTTGATGGTCTTAAGTACCTAAGTAATCAATTCAATTGTACTATTATGCAAACGGTACTTTTGAATCCCAATCTAATCGTGGAACAATAATACTTTTAAGCCTTTTCGTTATCTATACTAATAATAAAGTAGTAAAAAAGTCATGTCTGTATGTACATTAAATATTTTCGCGAAATTTTAAATGAAATCGGTTATTAGACTTATTTTATTAGTATAGTACTCGTACTAAGGCCAAAACCACAATTTCAGTTGGTATGTATGTATGTTCCGTTTAAACTCGAGAACCACTCAACGGATATGGATACTGTTTTTTTATTATCATCATAGTGACTTTGGTCAACAAATAGGCTATAAGGGGTGTTCATACAATAACGCCCAAGCCGAAAACGGGACAAAGATTGAATAAACGCGGGTGGAGTCGCGGGCAAAGGCTAGTTAGTAATAATGTGTCAGTGAGCCTTCTAAATGATGATGCAAAGTATGAAAAAAAACGTTTTTTTTTACATGTCAGAAGCTTATGTTTAATTCTTTGGAATATTGAATTTTATTATTGTCTTATTTTAGAATGTCACTTCAAAAGACCTGTATTAATCCATCCATACCTACTGTCCATTTTAATTTGGTTGGATTATAAATAATCTAATAAATAAATTTAAAAAGCGAGAGAGGAACAAACATATGGGGAAAAATGAGATGGCGCTATCTCTACACACCTTGGTGTGCGTTTTCTTACGAAAACCGGCCAAGTGCGAGTCGGACTCGCGCACGAAGGGTTCCGTACCATTATCTATAAAAACGGCAAAAAAATCATGTCTGTTGTATGGGAGTACAGAAATACATCATTTGTGAAAATTTCAACTGTCTAACTATCACGGTTCATGAGATACAGCCTGGTGACAGACGGACGGACAGCGGAGTCTTAGTAATAGGGTCCCGTTGGGTATGGAACGGTGACAATGATCAACGTCTTTAAGAATATGGATTTGTATATGCGATCACTTAATAAATAAATAATGAAATCAAAATGTATGTACATTTAAAAACGTCAGATAGAGACCTCTAGTGTATGTTCAAGCGAAATAGTGTAAAATAGTAAACAACATTGTAACGCAACATTAAATACAAAATACCTATAGTTTTTGTTTTGTTTGATATCGTTTACAAAATTAAGTCAAAACTAAACGATGAAACTGTTAAAATCTAACGGTGTTCTGATATTAATTACCACGTGTATTACCTAAAATAACTTAAACGATAATTATAAATAAAATATTTATTGGTTTATTTATTGAAGAAAGAAGAGTTTTTATTCTAAGATGTATAAATAATTTAATAACATTTTTGTATAGATAAGATACATCAAAGTACCATTTCATTCGAGCTATATTAAGTTAGTAAAACTAATTATTAGTTAGTTTAAATGTTTGTTTTTCTATAACTTCAGTAAGATACAAAATTTTCATTAGATTTTTTTTTAAACAACATTAGTTTAGAAAGATGTGTTCCTTATATTTTAAGCGCAGACGGAGCCGTGTGCTCGTCTAGTATGTCAGATAAGTTTTGATAGCTTCTCTCCGGTATTTAAGGTGGCTGCAGTTGCAGTAACTTTTTTACCAGGTTTATTTAAAGCTGCTAAGGTATTTAACCTGACAGTAAGCATTGAGTGACAAGTTCGCCGATGGCCCATTAGTTACTATCAAGACATAAAACATCTCTACATGTACTGAAGAACTACAGAAATACTGCCCACCTATGTTATGTAATTCAAATATCAACCCTAAGTCAATACAGCTACAATTGACTTTCAAATGGGCGTCGTCTTGATTCTTCAATTGCCAGGTTTTACAAACAGCATTACAATCAAGATCGTAAATTTTCTTCGTTCCTAGCAAGATCTGTTTTACTACGGCATGTACCATCATGGGAAGCTCTAGTTGTCTAGTTTACTTTCTTAACGAAAAGCAGTAAAGTTCAAAAATGGATAAACTCCAAATTCCACAATGGTAATTAAGGTGCCGACTGTCGCAAAGTTTTTAATACTTGAGTAAAAAATTAGTCTTAGATTAATAACCGTTTTTTTAATGTTTTAGTAAAAATGTACAGAAATTGCTATTGTAAATCCCACCCACTCATGGCATACTTTGCCACCAAATACTTATTGAAGACTGGCAACAATGTGCTTTAGATATAATAATACATTGCAATGTAAACTTTTTCGGATCTTAAGGGCCCATAATACCTCAATTCGCAGTCCTGCTCTAACGCTTCTGCTTTTTAACAGTCTATACTTCTCTAGTCAGATGCCGCGCACGCAAAAACATCAGTTATTTTGAAATCGCGGCTACACTGATGGTTTTTCATTTTTATGGAATACTCTGCAGCTGCTTTATACTAATATCAGTTATATTATGCAAAGTTTCAGATCTATATTCAAGTATTCATTGAATGCTGTCGGTTTATTGTACGGTTTGGAGGTAACTTTGTAATTTTTTTCCATCGAGAAATTTTAATGGAATCAAGTTTTCACAACAGCAAAGACATAGCATTAGTCCTCAACTTTACTATATATTAATTTCAGAGTGAATTTTGAATGAAAAAACAGGATCATGCGAAGCGAAGTGAGGTATTATACACCCTTAAATAATAAAAAAGTCTGTACATTATGATCTGGTTCCGTCAATGCAGTTGTGATACTGCATGTGTATTTTTTCTACATAACAAATTTGAGATTTTACATATATTTTATGGGGTCCTAAACTTTTTTTTTTGCTGAAGATCCATTTTACAAAATTACGCTTTTTGTTTTTGCTTTTATACACCGTAATCTTTTGCAATATGGAATGATATTAATTATGTTTTTCGGTCTAATTAAATGTAGGGATTGTTAATAAAATAGTAGAATTCGATTGACTACGGATCAAAGGTTATTTTGATAAAAAAAATTGCTTATAATATGCTCTGTTAAATATTTAAAAAAACGTGTTAAGTCGGCTACATCAATCGGAAAAATTGACTGAAGTCTTTTTTACACTCAATGTAATGAAATTAACAATTCTAGTACAATGTGTCAACAAATCTATATGTCAGACTAGCTTTTGCCCGCGGTTTCACCCGCATTGCATTAGTTTTTGTGTACTCCTATAAAATCTGTCAACATTTTTCGGACTGTTACCTACAGTAAACAAACATAGCTGGTGAAATGTGTGTGTTATGCGTCTCTGTGTTTCCCATTATCTCTTATATAGCTTTTCTGTGGGAACTGATTTATGGGATAAAACGTAGCCTATATCCTATTCCAGGCTTAGAACTACATTCATGTAAAATTTCAGCCAAATCGGTTCAGTAGCTACGGCGTGAAAGAGTAACAAACATCCATCCATCCACCCATACATCCATACATGCAAACTTTGATATTTACAATATTAGTGGGATTGGAAAGTGGGATGTAAAATTTTTTTTTCAGCATGGTTTTTGAAATTTAATGAAAGATTTCTTTGAAATTTACAATTTCATTTATTTTTTGTAAACTAGTTGTGGCAGATGTATCACTACAACCAAAACTAAGTAGGTAACATTTGTAAATATGATACAATAGCTGACAATACGAAGGATTTGAATAAGTTTACCATGTATTTGGTAGAAAAAAATCTTTTCTAACATGGTAAATTGGGCGACGGAGACTTTATACTACTTGCATGAAAATGTAAACCAAATAACAAGCAAAATCATTTTTAGCAGATGAACAACGGACAGTCAACGAGAACATACATTAAAGTTGAAGAAACAACTGGTACTGTTTCACAAAATTAATATATTTCCGACTAGTTTCGCCTTAACGGCATTCTTGAGGGTTTAATATAAATTTAATATCACATAAAAGCAGATACATTAATTTTGTGAAACAGTACAAGTGTTTTTTCAACCATGATTATGTTTCACCAAGTGCCGAATCGCAAGTATAAACTTCAAAAGTTTCCGTGTTTTAAAAAAAAAAACCTTATAATTTAGGTATAAAAGTAAAAAACTACCTTAGTAGAACACAAAGCTATTGCATACTCTTTATGATATCTGAAATATGTTTGTGGCGGGGAAGTCGCAAATAGCACCCTCTTAAACGTACAATCAGTAACAAAAGTCTCAGAAAATGCTTGTCAAATGTTATCTCGTTACTTTATCAATAAATTAAATCCCAATAAAATTAAATAGCGTATTTTACAGCGTAATTAATCTTGGAAAGTGGTATAATTTAATGGTTTTCCACATCATTAATTGATAGATGCTGCTTTAAAACCGCGGCAGCCATTTTGAATTTGCTATTTATTGTTGTGAATTGATCTTGACGCTGGAAAAATGCCTATAACTTTATAAATAATTTATACGTAGCTCCTTTAGCGTAGTTATATACTTTTACCTTACAAAATAATAATCATTAATAGTTTACGAAACTAGGCTTTTATTTCTTGACCAAACCCTGAAACCTCAATTTGCACCAAAATTCGACTCCACACATCGATAGATAAGACGTGTCAAATCAAATTAATTTACGGCCATAAACGGATATTGGTGTTGGTTTTACGAATTGTGTTCCACTACATTTAGCATATTTGGCGCATAATTTATACTTATTAAGATAAGTTTTGTGATTTAGTCGTCCATAAATTAGGATATTAGTAAGTTAGAAAAAACATTTGTGACAAAAAAGGCCAAGGTTAAATTATAAAGAAGTGTAATCGGGGATAAACCACAAACAAAAGTTCTAGCTGTAAAATAATTAAAAATACAGAAAATTGGCCTTCGAAATTCAACACGGAAATAGTATTTTGTGCAAGACTCTTCGTGAGATTATTATTAATCTTTCTAACCGACTTCAAACAAGGAGGAGATTCTCAAAACGACTGTATTTTTTCAAAATTCAAATATTTTTTGGGTATGTTACTTCATAACTCTGGCATATCTTAACGGGTAACTTATCCCATTTTAGTATGGTCGTGATCTGATGATGGTCTTCAGAGATAGCCAGTGGAACTCCTCAATGGATGACAGCATGTCACTCGATATTGCGGCAAACACTTTGTATCAGGATGCTTATTGCAGGGCGTTACTTGAAAATTGACATATCCACCTGACCTTCGATCTTGGCCTCATCACCATAGAACTTCTAAATGGACTACCGTAAATAATTCGAGATTTCGCAAATAACTTTGTATTATTATGTTCATTGTAGGATATTACTTGAAAATTGTCATTATGCTACCTGACCTTCCATCCTGGCCTCATCACCATATAACTCCTCAACAATTTCGAACAATTTGACCAAATTTGAGACTTGTATGTATAAGATAGAGCTGAAACAAATAACGTCAAAAAAATACGATTTTTTGAAGTTTATTGTACGGGGACCACCCTTGGGATTCAATTTTTTTATTTGTCGTGGTAGTGGCCATAGTTAGACGTATCCTGTGAAAATTTAACTGCCTACCTATTACGGCTGAAGCTTTAGACTCCTGTGACAGACGGACGGACAGACAGCGGAGGCTTAATTTGGCACCCTTCGGGTACGGAACCCTAATAAAGGGTTCTACTCTACTAAATCGTACGGCTTTGTCTCCAACCGTATTGTATTGTGGTGTGATACGGAACCCTGCGTGCGCGAGGCTGAATGTAAATAATTATGGCTGTGTTTTTGTATAAAGCTATCAACTTTCGAGTTCGGAACATTCTTGACAAACGTTGACAATCAAAAACGCGTGTAAACGGTGAAACAAATGTGTGCTCATCGACAAAGCTAACAAATTACACGAAAGGCTAATTTATTTTGACAGCCCCACTGCGGCCATTTTTGGTGATATGTGTGTCGGTGTAGGGTGACAAGAGCTTATAATAATACGAGTTATTTACTGGCAACATTGGTTTTTCTTTTGCGTTGGATTACGTCACAAAATTTGGAGGGGTCAAGTTTTGTTTGTCGATGGATAGATAAGTAGTATTTTGTATATTTCCTTCTTATGGCGTCCTCTTCCTTTAACGTCTTTCACGATTCAAGAAAACATGTTATTACAAACTATTCGTTTCGAATAAGAATGGGATCGCACCCGCAGATAACCTCATTCGCTAACCATATCTCGCTCTGTCTAGCGATGGCGCGGGAGAAAGCGACAACAAAATGGCGTCCCGACAGTCCTTTGTTCTTATTTGACGCGCATAGTACAAGCATCGCAACGGCTTATGAGCGGTGATCATGACTGCGCTAGTTATTTTTTCTCTATAGCACGTAGTAATTTTGTGCGCAGGTGTACACATACGGTAGTCCCCCACCACTTTCACCGAACGCTCATAAACCGTTGCGTCACTCCTGTATAGTGAAGACCGCATCAAGTTAGACACTTCTGACTTTGTACCTATCTTATATTCTTCTCTGTAGGGGCTAATGTCGTACTGCAAGCGTATAGCTTGATGTGGTCTCCACTGTACATGACGTACATGTATTGATTTAAGAACTGCCAGAAATAGCAGGAGATTAGGTATTGTTTAAAACAAAATAAATCTTTCTTCCGTGAATATAAGCCCAAAACAGTATTTTATGACAAAATAGAGGCGATACGGGTTTCGTTACAGCGGTACCTACGGTTCTGGTACGTGAAAAGAGGAGGGGAGGGAGGAATTTAATAATTTTGCATGACGTACCTAATATTATATTTCATACACCCCTTATTTTCCGCATGCGTCGCACGCGTCATAGAAAAGTTGGAAGAAAAACGCTCTACCTACCTATGCCTTATGCTAGAGGTGCGGTCATAAAAGAATAGCTTTCAGTATTTCGATGTTTTTTAAGCAACGAAGCTACTAGGTCCTATTCTGAAGGCTTTAATTTTAGTTTTAGTGCTGTCAGAACTAAATTTTCTCCGTTCCAAAATTGTTCTTTAGTGTTAACATCAGAAGCTTATTTCGCACTCGTGCTTTTTGTTTTTACTACTGACGCCGTCTAGGGGAAACCGGCCACATCATTTAGTAAGCATGTAAGCCTTTGTTATACACTAAAACTGTTTAAGATGAGTATTTTCAAACTTGTATATTTTATTATTAAATATATTGCATATTTTAAATTGTAAAATATGTTTTAAAAATCCAAAACGAATTTAGACGTCATAATTTATATAACATTTTTACTATCTTAGAAATTATTATTCAAAAGATTTAAGAAAGAGACGGAAAATTTAAAGTTTTACAGCACTAAAACTAAAATTAAAGACTAGAAATTTGGTTACAGTGAAAAGTTTACTATTGTACCCTTTGAAATTTAATTCAGTATTTTAATGAATGTACAGGTTTACTTTATAACGAACGCCTCTGTGACTCAGTGGTAGAACGCTTACCTGCTGACCCAAAGGTTGTGGGTTCGATCCGCGCGATGCACAATAACTTGTCGTCGGTCTGACCGATAAGCTATTGGTCCCTTTGCCCGAAATATTGTGATAGGGCTCTCTATGACGCAATAATCGTCGGTGAAAAGCGGATGTACCAAGTGTGGACTGGATTCGCATTTCACCTCTGACACGACTTCAGGGGTTCGTGTCGTGATAATATGTTTTTTATATTTTCGTTTTAATAATGAACTTAACTATGATGCATTTTACATTTGTGTTATATCCAATACAAGAATAAAGTAAAATATTCTTGACAAAATAATAAAATATGGCCTGTTTATACCAAAAACTTGGCCACCGTTCAAACCAACAAGCTTTTATCGACAAAATGACGGAACGCCAATCAAAATGTCGTAAACCGAAAACAATAAAAAAAAACTCTTTTTTATGTTTATTTTATTGAACCATCACCTCATCGCGCCTCTACGCATTTTTGTCGATAAGATTTTGATGAGAATGAATTTTGTTTTTTTTTTCTAATAAGTTAAAAGCATTGCACGCGTGGGTTGGACTATAAACAGCCTTTCAAAGGATGTTATCTTTACATTTGATAAGGAGTTTGGAGTGCGATTGAGACATATATTCATTGGTATTTTTTACAAAGATGTGTGAAAACAAATAATTTGAATTTTAAAATCCTTTTCCTTAAGGGGGAACGTTTTGAGCTCAGTGGAAAATGACTAACTTATGATTGTTTATCTCATTTTTATATAGAATGTGTGAAATAAAATAGTTTCACGTTATTTTGCGACTATTGTTCAATAATTATCAGGGTTTTTTAGCAGTCATTGCGTCATTTTATGGATTATAGTTAGCGTGAATGTCCATAAAAACTTAAAAACTTGTTTTAAGTTGGTGTGGACATTAATTTACAACGAAATGCATAAAATTACAAAAACTTGGCGGAAAAGCCTAATTGACAATAAACTATGGTCGCGAAATGCCATAAATCACATTTATTTAGTACTTTTTATTCATTAATAAGAAAAACAATCATAAGTCATGCATTTTGCACCGAGATCGAAACGTTCCGCCTTAAGGGGGTAACTTTTTACCTCGGTACAAAATGCACATCTTAATATTGTTTTCCTTACTTTTAAATAAAAAGTATGCAATGAATGTGTTTTAAAGCAACTTACGGAAATAATTTATTAATAATAAAGTCTTCACAAAAAAATTACGTACTTTAATGTATTATATTTTGAATCAACAAACTTAAAAGCGTGTTTACAGTTGTAATGTAATGCAGCTAAAATGTAACGCATAAAATTGAATTATTTTCATGTGATCACCTCAAGAGTTATCATATCACGAATCGTCTCGCCCAACGATTCGACGACTTCCAACCTCCAGAGTAGGCTGGGTTTCGAAAAGGCTACAGCACCGTGGACCACATTCACACGCTAAGGCAGGTTATACAGAAAACTCAAGAGTATAATCAGCCCTTATGTCTAGCGTTTGTGGACTACGAGAAAGCCTTCGACTCCATCGAAACTTGGTCTGTTCTGCAGTCCTTGCAGCGTTGCCAAGTTGACTGGCGTTACGTGGAGATGTTGAAGTGTCTGTATGACTCCGCTACGATGTCCGTCCAAGTACAGGGTGTACAAACAAGACCGATACATCTTCAGCGCGGCGTGAGACAGGGAGATGTTATTTCTCCAAAACTGTTTACTGATGTCTTTAAAACACTAGACTGGAATGGACGAGGCATAAACGTAAACGGAGAGTACATTTAACATCTTCGTTTTGCCGATGACATCGTCATAATGGCGGAATCGCTGCAGGAACTGGAGGAAATGATGCGCGGCCTTGGCGATTCTTCGAGACGAGTGGGCCTATGGATGAATTTGGATAAGACTAAGGTCATGTCCAACTGTCACGTCATCCAAGGGCCAATAACCGTCGACAATGTTAGCATCGAAGTTGTTCAAAAATATGTTTATGTGGGTCAAGTCATACAGTTAGATAAAAACAACTTCGACGCCGAGGCTCACAGAAGAATATGCTTGGGTTGGGCAGCATTCGGAAAGTTGCGTCACATATTTACGTCGTCAATACCGCAGTGCTTAAAGGCTAAGATGTACAACCAGTGCGTCCTTCCTGTGATGGCGTATGGCGCTGAGACGTGGTCTCTTACAAAGGGTCTGATCCACCGGTTTAAGGTCGCTCAGTGAGCTATGGAGCGGGCTATGCTTGGGGTATCTCTGATGGATAGAATCCAAAATGAGGAGATCCGTCGGAGATCGAAAGTAACCGACATAGCCTGCAGAATCAGTAAGTTGAAGTGGCAGTGGGCAGGCCATATTTGTCGCCGACATGATGGCCGTTGGGGCCGAAAGGCTTTAGAATGGAGACCACGTACAGCAAAGCGTAGTGTAGGCTGACCTCGTGCTCGCTGGACCGATGACCTGAAGGACGTTGCGGGGGGCGGCTGGATGAGGAGGACGGAGGACCGACATGAGTGGCGATATTTGGGAAAGGCCTATGTCCAACAGTGGACGAACACGGGCTGATGGATGGATGGATCGATCACCTAGCTATTAACAAACAGTTTGCGCGAATCGCTATAAAACGCATTTATTGCAAACTTTTTATTCAAAAGGAAGGAAAACAATACAGGCTGTAAAAGCATAGTCAAGAATCCCTTTAGGGTATGAAAGTATACACTATTCTGATGTCATTACGAGAAAAAAAAACATACCTTGAACTTTCACCAAAAATTCAATTATTTTTCTAAGGCTACGCAGCTCACCGGCCTCTCCACACACCTAATTGCACCCCGCAACCCGCACCCCTCATCTGAGTGGCCAGCGACCAGTGAGGGTGTCCACGCGATTAGTGTATTTTGAGTAAGGAAAATCGTCTTCTTGTGAGGTACTGGTACTTTATTTAGAGATCACAGTATTTAAAATAATATCTTTACCCATCATGCTAACAAACCCTTAAAGGATTCTTGCCTTTGCTTTTACACCCGGTATTATGATGTGCATTTTGTACGTAGGTAAAAAGTTACCCCCTTAAGTTTATCTGTTTATTTTTTTGTAACAATAACTTCAAATTTGTTTTGATGCAACGCTTTTTTATCGTTTTTAGAACTGCTTTTTCTGAAAATATACAGTGCATAAAACACCACCTTTATTCGGGAATCCACAAATAAAAAAGCACATTAAAGGTACCTTTAACGGCCGTAACGTTTGACCGACAAAATCATAAACTGTTTCTGACGCGGCATTCAGTTAAAAACCATTAAGAATTTGAATGCTTATGTTATTTGCTTGTACCTGGTAGCAAAACAAAACGCAAAAGTTTATTTAATTTTCGACTTGGTATATTCTTAGTGGCCAGTACCAACCATCGCTATATAATTGTAGTGCGTGAAACTTTACACGTAAATTCTTTTTTCTGAGTTTTTCCACCACGTTTTATTTATCTTGCTAATGTATTCCCGAACGTGTGCGACTACTTTACAATTACATTAATTCTTTACTCTTAAATACTTTTCAGGTCCGTGTACTTTGCCAGTTGATTTTCCTTTTCTAGTACTAATGACACATATTCTCGTGTAGCAAATACTAGATTTAGAGCTGCCACAACCTAAAACTTTTCATTGCAAAATAGGCTTTAACGCAGATGGATAAAAGTTAAATGAGCTTGTATTATTTTAGGTTTTTCAACTCTAAATTTAAGGTTTGCTGCACGAGAATAGGTCACAATGTACACTTAAGGCCTTACCCCTGGTGCACGATAATCTTACTGAGCGATTTTAAACTTCAGTATGTTGTCAGAAAGTGTACATTAGAATGCTCGCTTCGCGCGCTGCCGGCGCGCAAAATCAGTGAATTTTGAGGTTTTTCTAGATTTTAGGAAAAAGTATTTGATGTAGGAGTTTTTCCTCCTGACATCGGAACATAAACCATGTTTTCTTGTTATAGCAGTAATTTCAGACATAAAACTCAAGCCGCTTATACATAAAACGAAATAATAACTTAAAAAGGCATCATTTTCAAAAATAAAATCTATCAAGCGAAATGTGTCCAATTAGGCAACCGACTTGACAACGGATAGACAAAGGTCTGAAAAAACACGTGTCCAAGTTTTACATTGATCAGTTATGTAGTTGACTCTGTATATTAAAACAAAAACCGTTAAAAGAGCCAATACAGGCCCTTAAATAAAATAACTAATCTAAATGCAAAGTTAGGATGTGATGGTCCATACTAAAACCATTCTTGGTACGATTCATTATGAGGTGCGAAGTTATGGCACAATTTTATGCTCTTGCTGTATTGAATGATGTGACGGCTTCCTGTACTAAACATACCATAGAGTTAACTTAAAGTAGGTACTTAGAGGGACATATCGTCACTAACTTCTAACACCCGTATCTCAGTTTTAAGAGACTATGTAAATAAAATATGCATGCTTTGTTTTTGTATATTTCTGTATAATTCACAAAGTAAGTACACAATAAATTTGTAATAAATTTCTGGTATATGCATTTTGACTGCATAATCTAAGGTTTTGTTATTGGAAAACACGTTTGCATAAATTTTCCTCGATAGAAATAATTCTTGAAATGAGGTCTTCAAACACACTTTTTTTCCTCGTTTGACGTATTGGAATCAAGAACAGTAAGTACTCAAACATATTTTGTTATATGGGTTTTAACAATATCTAGATATCTGATTTTTGAAATTTTGGTAGCCATTTTAGTATGTTTTAACCAATGGAATTATTGCGATTTTTGCTTTCCCGCCAATTCTTCCCTACAATTTTGTTTTTGGCTATATCTCCAGATGTCAAATTTCCTACACCAATAAAAAATATATATTATAATATTTGTTTTTCTTGGACAGAGGGGGGACTTTCTCCAGGAGAAAAATTTGGTTATATATATATATATATATATGTGTCTATTCAAATTTCATAATGTTGTAGAAAAATATAAAGAACTATAAAAAAATATAAATACACATATATATATTAAAAAAAGAGCAGGTAGGCGTAAAATTTGGGTCTCAAATTACAACCCACAACTTTTTTATTTTTTTTTTTTTTTTTTGTTGCTTATTTTCCTAGCTTTCCAACGATACCCATATTACTATAAATATATTATGATAACTACTCATAAATAATATTAATACATATATTAAGTTGAGTCAAGATCTTAGCACGATGAAATTCTACTGGTTAAAAATTGAAACACATACTTTTTTTACTTTTGCGCTGAATCCGCCCCTCTCGCACTGCGCGTTTTCTGCTTCGAGTGAGAGTGACAAAAATAAAATTCACGTAGCCTCTTACTAATTCTCTATCTTGAACTTCAAAACTTAGAATAAAAATAAAAATGTTTACTTACGCAGTGTAAATCATTAGATCGTTAGTTGCTCAAGATTCCCATCACCACGTAAGTCAATATATTGAGCGTTTAGAATTTCATTCTGAATTTGGGGAGTTGAAAACGACCAAAACTGAGATACGCAGTGTGCGCCGGTCCTTTTGTTTGCGTTCGGAATTAAAAAAGGTTACAGTTTTGTTTCATCTATCTTTACCGGGTGTAGAAGCAAAGTCAAGAATCCTTTAAGGGTGTGTTAGTATGATCGGTAAAAATATTATTTTAAATACTGGGATCTCTAAATAAAGTACCAGTACCTCATAATAAGACGATTTTCTTTACTCAAAATACACTAATCGCGTGGACACCCTCACTGGTCGCTGGCCACTCGGATGAGGGGTGCGGGTTGCGGGGGGCAATTAGGTGTGTGGGGAGGCCGATGAGCTGCGTAGCCATAGCTTAGAAAAATGATGGAATTTTTGGTGAAGATTCAAGGTATTTTTTTTCTTGTAATGACATCAGAATCGTGTATACTTTCATACCCTAAAGGGATTCTTGACTTTGCATTTACACCCTGTATATGTACGATAATAAAAGAGTAAGTATTGACCATAGACAAAATGTTCATCCATGGTATTGACTGACTTAACATTGCCCAGCCCAAACGGTTTGGCTTACGATCATAAAATGTAGACAGTTAATTTTCTTTAAACAATAGATTACTTTTATGACGTAGGCTTTCACTGAGGTATGATTTAGGACGCTTTGGCGTAGATCTACACTACAGAAACTTCAGAGTTCAGACACATGACGCAAAAGATTTTATTAAAAGAGATCTTTTAAAAGTGGATGGTAAGGGGTAAAAAAAGAGAAGTATCTGTTTTTATTTAATACTTCATATTAAGATATATCGTTCAATATATTGTGATTAGTGGTAAAAACCGTTTTTTAGCAAAAGCCCTTTGAATAAATTAACGAAGTAGTAATTTTATGTCAAAACAAAAAATAAAAACAAATATTTTCAGAAAAAAGCCCGTGTACCATATTTATATTAAATCGACAACGTTACAAATTAATAATTAGTGCAAAACTAAGAACCATTTCGAGATATGGGTTTTCTGAGCATCATATTTTTTTTTCAGAATTAAATCATGATATTTTCAAAAAGCTAAAAATATGGTAAATACAAGATTTTAAAAACAATTCCCTTTGCTTTTAAGTTCAATTTGTTTTTGAAAAAAATCAACTTTCATACCATATGACAGCAGATATAAACATGCCAAGCATTTTTTAAAATAATCCATTGGCAATGAACATCGACTTTTGAAATCTTCAAATGCGACTTACGTCTTTTTAGAATGAGTGAATAAGAAAACACTAAATTATGCAGGAAAACATTAAGTAAAGCAAAATAAAAAAATACATGAGCTTCTTTTTTACGCAGACCTTCAATATAAATATTAATAACAAACGATTAACTAAAATGAAATGTTGTCGATTAGTTTCGCCATATTTGTATCTGAGTCTACCAAGTAACAATGTTTACGTCTATGTACATACTAAGATGTCCTTAAATTGTCATTCTTGGATTTGTCGTAAAATTGCTGTGATTTGAATCGCAAAACAGATGAAAAATCAGATTTAAATATTTTCCAGAAGCGTTTCATTTCTTCGACATAGAAAATCTGTAAGATTTAACAACTGATCGAATGTGGTTAATTAACTACATCAAATATGGTTGCTCCACGAGCTATGGAACGATGCTTGGGGTATTTCTGATGAGAGAGTCGGGCCACGCACAGGCTAGGGTTCCTTAGTTGCACAGTACATTTTATAATTATTAATTACATAATTAATAATAATTATTAAATATATTGGTCTACTAATATAGATCGCGCCAAACTTCTAGTCCCATACATTTAAAAGAACGGCCCATACATTGTCGTGTTTAGCGCGACCTGCCTCGTAAACCTGTTAAGCCTACTTAGCTGTGATAGTTTTTTTTTAATTCATTATATTTTATATTACTTCTGTGAATTTTTTCACATATCCATAAACAACCGTTTAGCCAGCAAGGAGGGGGAGGGGGGGAGCAAGTGGCTCTAACAAAAATTAGCACTTTAAGGTTTGAATAAGAATATTTCGCCAACGGATCCCTAAATCGAAAAATGGTTTTTACACAGCCATCATGTTTGAATGACCTATCCAACAATACCCCACACTATGGGATAGAATAGACGAAAAAAAAAACAAATCATGTGTATGAAAGATTACCTTTAAAAAATTTTTTTTTTCTACTTTTCTTTTTACCTTTTTGTCCGCGTGATTAACATGTCTACCCAGCAGTGGCGCGGGGTCAACATTTTAAAAAGGGAAGCCGGGCAAAAAAATCACTTTAGAAAAGCAACCAAGGAAAACATAAATTTTTGTACTTTGCAACTCCCTGTCAGCCAAGTGTATTTGGTCGTATTGAGATTTATGGAAATGTTTGACAAAGCGAGGAGCATAGAATAAAAAAATGTAGTATGAATGCCATTTCATAAACAAGCCGATGGGAATCGTGTTATATGAAATTACAGCTTTCTAGTACTAATAGGCTCTGAGCTAAGCCGCGGACAGACGGACGGATAGACGGACATGGCGAAACTATAAGGGTTCCTTGTCGGACTACGGAACCCTAACAAAAAAAAGGGTTCCATACGCAGACGACTCCAATTTTTTTTTGTCCGGCGCTACCGTTTTTGCGGTTTGTTTTTGTAGCCTTGCATGTATATTGTTGTTATTTACTCTAACGTTTTTAGGGTTCCGCGCTCGTATTGTAGGATGGTACATGTGCACCCTTTGTGCGCGAGTCCGACTCACACTTGGCCAAATTATTTATACACATTACGTCTAAATTATATAATGCTTCTCTTATACAGTGTGCGAGTTATTTAGAAGCACACATCACATTCGAGTTGGAACATATTGGAACTTCGATGTTTGACCCAAAGTGGAGGAAGTACCATCTTAATATGCAAAGCAGACCCAACGTACTAGAGTAAATAGCTGTATACTAGGATTGGTATGAATTGGCTGTGAATGCTGTAAGGACGTAATGAAGACAGAACAAGAAAAAAAAATACCAGCCGTAACGTGCATAGAAAAAAAATTGAATTACCTTTTTAGGGTTCCGTACCTGAAGGGTGCCAAACGGAACCCTATTACTAAGCATCCGCTGTCTGTCTGTCTGTCACAGGGGTCTACAGCTTCAACCGTAATAGGTATAAAGTTGAAATTTTCACTCAATACGTGTTACTATGGCCTCGCCCTCTTCCTTGTCTTGTTTTATAAGGTAATCGTAAAGTGACTTAAAGACGTCTTTAGGATGGGATTTGGGAGCACTTTATATCTCTCCATCGTATAAGCATCGTATAACAGTCCTTTTTAGTCTTACTAGACGTATATGGATCGTCGTTGTGTCCACTAGGCGTATAATGAAGAAGAAAGAAGAGCATTCCTTGATTGGAATTTTGTCAAATGTGTGAGATATTTGTTTTCGACATATGTTTTTTAGCCTATATTTAGGGTTGTGAAAACCGCTGCCACCACAGTTAACTCTAGACATGACATGAACCCCACAGACAAACCAAATTCCTACTTGGTTTTGTGGGATGTATTTAGATTTAAGTTATTCTTGAAATAAATAAATATATTCATTCATTCATTCATTCAACTATTATCCTCTTTATCCTTAAAAATCATATATTTTCCGTCAAAGACGGGATTGGTATATTTGATTTTTTTTTACAGATGGCCTTTTTTACATTGCTTACATTTCAAATATAAAGTATATCTTGTTTTTAAAGAATCATCCTTAAAAAATTCATCGTTTCCTCCGAAAATATTTTCAAAGTTTCTCCCCTTTTCCGATACGGCCAATCCAACGTGTCCCGACTACCTACTAACGTATGCAACACAGTAGCTGTCGAAAATCGGATTCGGACATAACCGATTTATTGCTTCCTGCATGTAGACCGGCGGGCGATGACGTCACAGTTACGTCATCAGCCGTGAGGATTCCAATCTTTGGCCTTCGGGCTCATTTATATCACAGAACTCTTTGTCGTTGTTGAATTGTACTGGTTACAACTTGGTACTTGGTTACTTGGTTCAATCGATGTTTTCTAATTAGAAATTTCCAATAATTTGAGCTATTGTCTATCATGTATGTACAAAACCTGTAATAAAATTGGGTGGTCGAATTAATTTCACCATGAATATTGACCTTTATAGATCCAAGGCCATAGGACCGCTAAGGTTCTATCTTTATGTATCTATAAGTGGTCGTGTGATGGAGAAAACTGCCTTTTCGTGAAAAAACAAATTAAGGAGACTTTATTCGCCTCTTTGTGTTTCATCCGTGATTCGCTTTAACTCCCATACTGGCGCAGTTCGCTTATAATATCCTTATTGATAGGTACTTGCTTATTATTTTTTATTTTTCAACATATCTCATACAATTTCCATTACTCGAACCTAAAACATTTATCAAAATCAAATACATACAAAAGTTACAAGCGTATAAAGTCCTGGATTTTACACATATTTTCATGAATGTTTATGTACCGTAATGTCCTAGAAGCGATACAACAAATCAAATAATTTTAGGTTCACAGCATATTATAATTTGTACTATTCAAAAATATTTTTGTTTTATGTCAATTTTTGGGATATTTCTCCTGAAATTATAGGAAGACCCAAAACCATTCTCGAGTTTTTTCAAGACATGAATTTTGTCTCGCGTTAGCTTTGTGTTCGGTTAGTTCCGTACGAGCTCGGGAAATGAACGTTCGGGCCAACCAATAACAGTCAGTCAGCGCTCTATAATCCGAAGTTGAATGTAGAATGAAATAGCAAGCATAGCGACCCTGTGCGCGACTGACTTCAAGCCGCCGACTACAGGCCACACCGTCTCATTGTGCTATTATTCTCACTAAAAGTCACCCGCTCTGCTCCCCTTTGCCCGGCTCCCCAAAACTTACATATCGCACCAATTTTTTAATTTTTTGTTGAATGATTTCGTTATTATTTTGATCTTGCTTTTTCGTGAATAACTGGAATCATTTAATATGATCGCGTATTGGGTTTGCTTTTACACCATAATTCAATTTTTTTAAGAAAAAAAACAGCTGTTTCGGGTAATAGCAGTTTACGCCATCATACGGCGACATATGTATAATGTAAGGTGAATTTCGTTTATGCAGCCAAAATCATATTAAGTGGTCAGGACCAAGGTTCAATGACCCTGTTTCGAAATACGAAAAATATGAAATGGCACCAGACACTCAAAAGGGCAAACAGTTTATGATTGGTGCGTACTGTGTATCACGTGACACTGGATCAGCCGTGATTGGCTGACTCATAGACACGGTGGATGCCAATGGAGTCAGTGGTTTTTCTGTGTTTTTTCGTTCGCTGGTTCTATGACTTTTCGTGATATCACGACATTTGGGCCAAGAACTTTATCGAAATGGAATCTATCGCTTGTTAATGAAATTCAGAGCAGGGCCGTCCAAATTTGGCTCAGTTTTTCCTAAAAAAAAACAGTTTTGTTCAAATTTTTTTTGATAAGTTTTTAATTTTTTTCAAATTATTTCAGTCTAATATCTTATAGCTTCTGCCCGCGGCTCCGCCCGCGTGTTATTTGGTTTAACGACATGCTTTTTTCCGGGATAAAAAGTAGTCTATGTGTTAAGTTAGGGTATAAGCTATATCCATTCTAAATTTCATCCAAATCCGTTTAGCTGTTTCAGCGTGAAAGAGTAACAAACATACGCACACACACACAAACTTTCGCATTTATAATATTAGTGTGATTTGAAACGGTACGGAACCCAGGGTGCGAGTCCCACTCGCACTTGCCACGGTTCTAATAAAAGGTTGAGAATCTTTGTTTTGAGACGCGAGATGACTAGGAACTTGTGGTTTTTATGTAAATTTAAGGGGGTGCATTATGATTTCCGTTCCTAAAGTAGTTCGGGGAAATTATTCGTTGAACATTGAACAATGATTTGCTTCACAATCGTCGGTCAGCGACACCAGTGTGGATCGACTCTAGGATTTCGTCAAAGTAAAGAAACCTCTTATATTGAAGTCTGTCAGTCTGTCTGTCTGTATATAGTATCTTATGAAGTCTTTAAAAAGTAATAATAATAATAATAATAATAAACACTTTATTGCACAAAAAACACGGATAAATAAAATTCACAATGTTGAAAGTACATGGCAAAGGCGGACTTATTTCTAAAAGAAATTTCTTCCAGTCAACCAAAACACAAATGGAGAAAATATGTACAAATTGGCGCTGAAAATTAATTCCAGTACAATATGTTTATAAATAAGATAAATCTACATACACTTATTAACCTAAAAGTATGCCTAACCTAACACCCTAAACACTAACATACCGTACTAAATTAGTACATATATGTTTATATATATATATTTGACTACGATAAACTACATAAATACTTACAATATATACATATTTAGTAGCTAAGACTGCTGAGAGGACAAAAAGTGCTTCTTCAAGTTGAATTTGAAAGAAGCAATTGAGGGAAGACTTTTAAGAGAGAGTGGAAGATCGTTCCAAAGTCGAACAGCGTCAACTGTGAAAGACCTAGAGTAACGTTCAGTGTAATGAGTTGGGAAAGATAACATAAGGTCATGACAGGACCGAAGATTCCTTTTGCTCATATCAGTGCGAAAATTGAACCTATCTTTGTATCGTAAAGTGTATCGTACCTACACAATCAATGAAGATGTAATTCTTGAAAAGATGATTTTAACACCCTATAAAAAAATTCAAATTGTAAAGTGAACAAGACTCAATTCAAAACAAAATTAATATTTCCGGGGTCATTGTTATTTTTTAATTGACAATACGCTTGGTGCTGTTTTTGTCTCCTTTTTTGTATAAATATTTTAATATATGAATGTTATTTCAATAATACTTTTGTCATGCTTCTTTTTAACTGATTTTATAAGTCTGAAGTCCGGCGATGAAGTCTTTCTTGAATTTGAAATATGATCTAAAATGTCTTAATCCATCGGACTTCGGTGGTGGCGCGAACTCTTTTTAGTATTTACAGGAAGTGACATCAACATATAAGGTTGAATGGTCGGATCCTTCTCAAATTTTAGAATGCGTTCAAGAAAAATAAATATGCCATAATTTTCATTCAGTTTAAAGAAAGCTTTTCCTCGAAACACGTTTAGAAACGTAAAAATTTGTTGAAAATAATAATAATAGGCTTATTGGGATAAGTATATGTCACCTGAAAGTGCCCTGTAAGTTTTCATGGTATATGAAATTGATTACGTAAAGGCCAATGATTTCTTTCGCGTTAAGTTAGAAGCGTGATTTTTTGGCAGCGCCCCATGAAGCCGCAAACTTAGTATTTAGTCTCCATTGACACGGTAATTACCGTAGATGCACTGTAATCAAGCCCAATCTACCGTCAACGGCAAACATGAATTACCCTGTCAAAAAGTTATCTACAAATATAAAATATATTATAAATATCAAATTTTGAATGCCATTTATAATTTATATTTACTTGTGTAACTTTTGTATTATCCCTTACTTGTTTACTACGTCGATAAAAAATAGCAAAAATAAACAAAATTATCTAAACTCAAAATATCATCGATCATTATAAAATTTATTTTTATTACTTTTAGAAGTAAAAGAACGAATTTATCAAACAAGTTACGAATAAATAACATAAAAAATTACGGAACCCGTATATTGTTTATTTAATTAAAACTTGAAATACTCTTTTGCTAAGGGATAGTAAGTAACAAACTTTACAGGTTAAGATAATGAACTGTAGGCAGAATGAAGGCGCAACTATTATTTTTTGACGTATTCAACGGGAAAGAAAATTGTTAAGCAGCAGCAAGCGACACTTTGTTTAATTGAAAAAGTAGAGAATTGGCCTTTTGACGTATGCTCATGGCTGGGTACATTCATAAAACACAGGTTTTCTAATTTACCTTTACATTTTACGCTTCAAAATAATTAAATGAACAAAAGCAATCAAGACTTATTTATTTTACAGATGTTCGAGCTAGGGTTGCCAGCTCCCCCGGATTTCCAGGAGCCTCCCAGATTCGGACCCTGAAAATAAAAATCTTTCGCCTTCGGGAAGTATTTAGTAATAATCGAAATTCTCTCAGAATTTCAATTTGGCGCGCGAATATGTAGTTTTGCAAAAATTTTGAAAAATTTTATGTAACCAAGCCGGACAGATTCACAAACAAAGTTGTTTTCTCTTAAATTGTACCTATACCAAAATGTTACATTTCAGCCAGATGGTGACTTTGTAAATGCCTTTATTAAACTATAAAGGTCTCAAACTTTAGTCTATAACGAAAAACTACAGAGAAACGGGTTATCAAATTTTGTACTAAAACGGTGGCGTGGCTATTGCGCCTTATTCCATTTCTATCTCCGGTGTTTTTAAATATATCTAAATTCCAGTTAGACAATATTGTATGAGGTAGTTGGTTGTATGTTGGTAGAGCTGATATCGATCTTACTCGCAAAAATACTCGAATAACTTCGGGAGAGAGTAAGAGAACAGCTCTCAGGCAAAACCAGGCGGCCCACCATTGCCTGGGACCGATGGATGGCGGGATATCCATCCCCAATTGCCGGGCCCTATATAAAACAGACTGGTGGTGGGCAGCGGCGTCTCTGGTGCAAGGGGTTCGGCACCGAGCTCACCAACCCGCCTGCCCAGCGTGTGTGAGTATGGGCATTTCTTCCAGGAGGACCGCCAAGAGTGGCGAAATCCTGGAAAGGCCTATGTCCAGCAGTGGACGAAACAGGCTGATGGATGAATGGATGGATGGAATATTGTAGAGAATTTTGGGGTAAAAAAATCTAATTTTGGGCCTAAGTTGAGGTAAACGTAATATCTAATATGTGTATTAGAATGTACTGCGTTTTTTTCGCGTACTTACACAGCATTGTCTCTCTCACATAGCGACTCATTGGCCAACGTGTATTTATTTAGGCCTTTGCTTGCGCGCGGTATTTTAAGAAGTCAAGTTTATTCCAGTGAAGGCTTTAGCTGGTATATTTTATTGCAGAAGTCGTTAAAAATAATCAAACTTCAAGTTAGTTCTCAAGACTCAGACGAGTTTTTTTTTTGCTTTCTACAGACGGTGCTTGAGAAAGTATTGCATTAGTAAAAACCGGACAAGTGCGAGTCGGACTCGCCCACCGAGGGTTCCATTAAAGACTATATTTTTTAAGGTTTAATTGCAAATGTATAGTTTTCAGACTTTCCCCTATACTTGTAGTAAAGACGATATTACTTGTCAAATTTCATAGTTCTAGGTCAACGGAAAATACCTATCCTATAAATTTTAGAGAGTGGCTTAAACGGCCGTATCCTTTTTTTTACGTTAACTTACGAGTTTGATTTTTTCACAGCTTCAAGGGACTGTAGACTTGAGTATATAGTTTTATCAACTTGATACCTCCATGCGTTCCCGAGATAAATGGTCTTGACAGACAGACAGACGGGCAGACGGACGGACAGAAAGACGGACGACAAAGTGATCCTATAAGGGCTCTGTTTTTTCCTTTTGAGGTACAGAACCCCAAAAAATGCTTTTTTCACGACTGCCGGAATAGATATTCAATTCTAATTTCAGTGCAGTCGGGGGACATGTATCCAATGTAATCTTATTTGCTTTGTGTAAATAATTCGACGAAAGTCATATTTTTAAACAAGAAACATTGTTGTATGGAAAAAAAAACAAGGAATGTGTTTTAAATTTACTTCAGAACGTTATACATGCTTATAAATAAATATTTCAGGAATGTCTACAGAACTTGGCACCCATTTAGATCTCAAGTCTTATCGGTTAAGTCAACGACCAAACCATGATTATCATAATATTGAACTTGGCTCCCATTTTCACATTCATTTTTTTGGTTTACGTCTTTCAAAACTATTGCAGGTGGGTCAAAACCATTTTTATGTTCAGGGATCCGTTTAAGAAATACTAAGTTCTAAAGTACAAATTTTTGTTTAGAGTCAAGTGTCCCCCTGCCAGCTAAACAGTTGTTTTTGGATATGTTAAAAAATTCATGGTAGTAGTAATATAACGAATTTAAAAGGAGAACTATCACAGCTAAGTAGGCTTTACAAGTTAACGAGTAAAAGTCGACCAACTTCATTCTGCAGTTATGTAATTTTATGTATAAATAAGTATGTAATTTTTATACGAATCATTAAAGTCTATTAAGGGGGGGTTATCCCGATTTCGTCTCTTTTCAAATTAATTTTAACCCAATAAAAAGCAAAGATGAAATTTTGTAAAAAATATATGTTATATTTCACTTTTTGATCTTAATATTTCGGTCATTCGATACACGATTACTTACATTTTCCTCGATCCATTTAAATCGTATAGATAGGTCTGAACTATGATCTAATTATCATTTCATTTGAGCTATGTTAAGTTTTGAACAGTAAAACTTATACTTAAATAAACGTCTTAAAAATGTTATATAAAACGGCCGCCATATGAAAAAATCCATCCCTCTAATTCCAAAATAATAAATAAAAACACCTCGAAGCCGCGAATTTTCTAAGCGGCGCGCTTCCGCTGAGCAGGATGACCATGTGTAAAACGAAAGCGTTGGAGCAGGACAGATTTCGCCGGATAACCTCTCCTTAACTTATTTGAATGGTATGGAACCCTCAGGTGCGAGTCCCACTCGCACTTGGACGGTTTTTGTGTGAGGGATTCATCTCCGGGCGAATTTTGTTAACAAATTGAAATTAGTTAAGTACTCGTAGTAAAAGTCTCGCAACTAGTTATGAGCGCTCGGCGGAAGTGGTGGAAACTAGCGCATGTGTTCACTCGCGCACAAAATTACTAAGTGCGATAGAGAAACAATGGTTAAGGTCAGCGCTCATAAACCGTTGCATTATTTTATTAAATTAGTTTTGAAATAATTGAATTAATTTTCGAAATGAATTGATATGATTAATAAGGTGACTTTCGTTTATATAGCTAAATTATACTGGAGACTCGATAAGCGGTCAAGGCCGAGATTCAATAGCCCTGTTCATGAAATTCGAAAAAATATTTTGTAATTTTACACCTTGCTCAAGAACAATGTGGACTCAATTATTAGATATTAGAAATAAACTATAAATTATAATATACATCTTAAAATTACAGAAATTAAATAATCCTAAGGAAAAAAGAAAAACAAACCAGCATACACAATAATCATAAAAAAAAGATTGCCTGAAGATCACTGCCCTGCGGGAGAGTGCCCAAAATACCTCTTATCGCGTTACCTCTCTGTATGGCAAGACCTATACGCTGGCCCAGATAAGAGCCAGCCCGCCGGTCGCCGCTGGTATCTATCAGCTTGACAGAGAGGTCCTTGATAAATTGTCGCGCCTCTGAACCCCATGTTCCCATTGTCTCAACCCCAAAAGGCGTAAACATGTAGCTTGAACCTATTGCCGCATATTTACGCCCCTTGGAGAGCTCAGCAGCGGCCGCCGCCGAACCAGCAGCCCTACTACTCATGGAAACATGAGAGGGCACCAGCGTGTCCACGCAGGTTGCGTCCCATACGAGCGGCCTCCCATGCTTCCACGGTATTAACGTCATACCGCCAGGCCTCTTGCCGTCATCGCGAACTACTCCGGGTGGTTCAAGAGTAGCCGGAGCACCGACGGAGACAAGGGCCCTTCGGATAACGTCATTGAGGGCTGCATGGCGAGACAGGCGGCTGGCACTGCGCTGACAAGAAAGTCCATGGAGTCCAGCCCGACAAACGTAAGGGCAGTGATGAGGTTCAGTGAATGAAGCCCCTATTCGCAGACCGACGGCCGTGGTGAAGAACCGATCGTCCAGTAGTGAAGTCAGAATTTTATTTTGCGTATTACACACAGAGATTAATTGAACCTCGAAATAGAACTCTTACTGAATGTCCATTATGAATTTGGCTATTTAAACGAGAGTTACATTATACAAGTTGACAGTGAGTCTCATAGTTTTTATTGAAATCTATGAATCAGAATAGAACACAAAAATGTAGAAAAAAGTACTATTTTTTCATATTTTGAATGAATGACCAACATACGCAACGCTACATGTGACTGACAATAAGCCGTACATATTCCCGGCGGTAAATAATGCACATGGCTATGCACACATAGGTTTTGTAGAGCGTCGTCTCTGTCACCGGAGTATTTTAGTGCTTCTTTTGACGGTCGATATATTTTTTTAGGGTTCCGTATTACCTAAAAGGTACAAAAGGAACCTTTATGGTGAGACTCCGTTGTCCGTCCGTCCTCCGTATGTCACAGCCTCATAAATTTAGCACCGTTAAAGATAAAGACTTGAAATTTTCTAAAAAAAATAGCATTTACTCACCTACATAACACGGTATAAAAAATAATGAAAAATTTGAAATTGTTCAAAATATTTCCAATACAAAAGTGAGAAAAATAAAAAAATAAACCTACATTGGTATCAAATTGTACATATTTCAGAGCTTATTGTAAAAATATATACTTATACCGATTTCGCTAAATATTTGAAAACCCCAAAAAAATAAATGTCCCCCCCTTATTTCCGAAACTGGTGGACAGAAAAATATGAACAAATGACTATTATGGTTCATAACTGGCCAATTACAGGAAAACTATAGCAATTAAAAAAAAGTTGATAACAAATGAGAAATATATAAACAAAATGTAAAATAAACGAAAAAAATATTTTATAAAAATGCAATATGGGTATCAAATTGTAGATATTTTCAGCAACATACAAATACCACATAAATTCCGAAAAGCTAATTAGCGCAAGCTCAACCGGGCAAAATCGAACCCGGGTCTTAAGATTGCGAGTTCGGGTCATACCAACTGAACCACTGCTGCTTCGTATTTTATATAACCGCATATAACTTCTTATTCCGAGACAGCGTCATCACTTTCAGAGATCATAACTCTTCTGAATCACCACAAAAACCATATCTCATGTTGCCCCATTCATCCCACTTGGGTATCGAACCTGATGGCAGGGGAGCCACGAATGACTGGACCACATCCCAAAGAAAATTTCTGTCCAACTTACGTGTTCCTATCATATGTAGGGGTTAAAAAAGGCGCTTCTTTCCTTAAATCAAGTGTTTTTTTTGTTTAAGAAAATTTAATTGTTTCACGTATATTTTCGATCCGTTATTTTTTTTTAAATAAATTCACACAAGCCATCACGTGTACAGGATAGGTTGCGACGACGAGCGAAGCGAGGAGAAGCGGTCAGGTTGACATGTAAGTACATATTAGGGAGCTGAGCGAAGCGGAGCGGAGCAAGGCGACCCCGTAGTCTTAACAGAATTCACGATATGCAGAAAAAAACATTTTCCGAGCACTTTCCGATGACTTACGGTTCAATAATTTATAAAATTAAAGGACCGCTTCTTTTTCCGGACGGTACATTGCAAATTGAACTTTATTAGTTCGTGCTAAGGAAGATATTCCAACAGCTAAACCGCTAGTGGTCCTTTAGTCACTTCCAAAAAAATATCAATTGAATAATTAATCAAAATTTTGATAATGTGATCAATGTCAAAAAATAAATAGGTGACACATTAAAACAATTGGTAAGACTGCCTTTAAAGGAGCGGAAAAAATCAATACATAGCAAGCTAACAGCAGTGTAGTATACTGTGACAGCAGGACAGAGCGCATATTTGTATTTCTAACTCTCTTTCTCCTGCTCAAATATGAATAGCGCTGACAGCTGTCACAGGGCTCAAGCTACATTTCACGGAATGTAAGAGTATACATAAGCAAGAGAGTAACAGATATTCTGTGAAAATTTCAACTTGATATTTACGTTCAAGCTGTTGACCCCTGCGACAGACAGATGGACAGACAGACAGTGGGGGCTTAGTAATAGGTTCCCTTTTAGCACCCTTCGGGTACGGAGCCCTTAAGAGTATAAGAAATCTTTTGCTTTTAACCCGTGTAATTATGGGCGATTTTTGTTTTCTCGCATCTTTTTACTGCCAATTTTGTTTTTGCCTATCTATATCTCCGAAAGTAGTTGTCAAAATCTAATGCGGTTTTCTTTTCCTAAAATTAGATTAAATTTTCTATATAATTAAAAAGGAAAAAAAATAATAAGTTATTTATTTATATATTTTCTGACAATAATTAATTTATAGCCGCACTCACAACTGACGCGAATTGTAGGTCAACATGTTTCGTCTCCCTCCTTGGCTCCCCTACCGCGACACTAGGCATACAGTTGCAACTTCTTAATTGTTTGTACGGCAGCTTAATGCGATGCTAATGACACTATGAATATTACTCCTTTTGTGTGACTGCGCCTTAATACGCCGGGTATGCTAAACAAAGCACCATTTCCATTTTAAAATGCATATTTTGTTTGCTGGTGACTGGTTTTTATAGTGAGGAATTTGTCTTCGCTTTATGAGTGCTTAAAATAGGTGATAATTGTACCAACAAAGATTATAAAACTTGACTACGTATGCAGGAGTTAGTCAAAATTATGCTAAGTCGATAATATAAAAATCCCATCCATGCGTGAAGGCCATAGCACGCAAAAAGCATGGCGGTAGAGGAGCAGGATGATAGCGAGGTGTTTGCGGGTGAATTACTATTATAACAGTACAAGATATATAGATATATCTCTAATATCTATAACCTCGTGAAACAGAGACGCCGCGCTATACAGAAAGCGCTGCGTGCCACCCCGCTTTATTCGCCCGCCATCACCACGCTATCATCCCGCCCCGCTATCTGTGTAGCGAAGCCTTTATGGGACCTAAGTCTTTTTTTACCAAGTGTGACGTTGTTGGCCATGTAGCTACCACAACTTTACCGTACAAAAACAGGGAACGTCAAAAACATTCACCTGCGAGTAATTTTTTTTAATCAACATTGTATGTATGTATGTAAATTCTTCTTTATTGCACAAAAAAGATACAATGCACAAAGGCGAACTTAATGCTAATTAGCGTTCTCTGCCAGTTAACCTTTGGTTATGTGGAGAGTTCTAGGGTAGTGCCAGATAATTATATTAATTTGATATTGTAAGAATTGGTACTATTTAACTTTCACCTTAGGGCCTCAGCCATGGTGGTGACTATAGCCTATGTCCAAGTGAAAAGTCTAGCCATTACAACAGAGAAAGAATTTTCAAAATCGGTTGAATAGTCCCAGAGATTGCCCGCACGATTATAATTTATGGCTATGTCCTTAGGGAACTCCAAGGAACAAACTGTAGCCTGTAGTATTCAGGGATAATGTAACTTTTTATAGAAGAAAGAATTTTCAGATTCGGATCAGTAGTTCTGGATATTACCTCCTACATCCAAACATACAAACACTTCCTTTTTGGACGAGCGAGCGAAGCGAACGAAGTTCTCCGAGTCTACTTGACCAATCCCGCGTTTGTATGCTCATATATGTATGAATGTTTGTTCGACGATAACCTGAGTATCGTTAATCTGAATTGTACGAAATTTGGCAGGCGAGTAAACAAGACAAAGTCATGTTTAAGTTCAAACATGAGATAAATCGGTCAAGCATGAATCGGACGAGCGCGAGTTCACAGATTATTATAATAGTAGTTATAATAAGTACATAGATGCTTGTCTAACTATGCCATTTGTATAAAAAAATACTTCTGAATACCATTCACAGTTGCGCGGTTGTTCATTGGCAAAAGATATTTGTACGTCGAGTAAGATTTAGATTCCAAAACCACTTAGAATTCACAGGAATGTGGATAAAGAAAGATATAACAAAATTACAAACCAGCTTATACTTACAACCTCATTCACACATTCAAAGTAAATCACAAAGCTGAAGTAGGTGTCTAAAAAGCACCCCAAATCAAATCTTTACACAATCAACAACAATCATATTTCAAGGGAATAGAGATAGTTTTACCATGGCTTGTCGTCAGGCCACGACAGTTCTTTAACACGACCAAAAATTAACAAAAGAAACAATAATCTTATTCAATGGGATTAGGGGTAGTTTTGGCGAGTTTCAGGGTCAAGTTTAGGCGGTGATTATGAAAGTATGATGCACGGAAGCGCTAGGCATGCAACATACGATCATCTTAATACGCTCGGTGGACCACAAAAGATTAGTATGGATAGGGCAAAATAATTAAAACCTTAATATACAAGGTGACTTTAATTTATGCAGCCAAACTCTTACTGAAGACTCAGTGACTCAGTGACAAGGTCCGATGACCCTTTTTGTAGTTCCTTACAAACGCAAGCCCAGCGCTGAGTCAATTACTATGGGACGTCAAGATTTTATTTTGCGAAATTAGGAAAAAGTGTTATCGATCCGTGTTACTGATCGCTTACCAAGCCTCCAGTATGATTTTGGCTGTATAAATTAAAGTAACCTTATATTTACAGTAAGTAATAAAAAAGTCTTGTCTGCACATAAAATATTTTTGCGTATTAGTTTTCTAGTGAGGCTTGAAATTAGAGTTTTTAGTAAGTATTTTTATCTTGTTTGTCTGTATGTATCTATGTTCTGTTTTAACTTAAGAACTACTCATACAAAAACCAACGGATTTGGATGCAATTTTCTTTACTATCATCATAATGACCCGGTCAACATAATATATGCCATAAGGCGTGTAGATAAAATAACTATCAAGTCGATGACTTACATATTTCCAACGATACTTCCACACGAGCAAAGCCGCGGGCAAAAACTAGTCTTGAATAAGGATGGTGGAAAAATTCAACGGTCTAGCTAGGATAATCACCTCGGTGGCGCGCTTGTCTTGATAACAATAGGTCGCAAGTTCAAATCCTGGTCGGAGGATTTTTTTAAATACTTACGAGTAACTTTAAATGTGTTTTTAATTGATCTTTTCTAGTTTGTGATGCACTCTTATAATAATATTCCAAAATAGAGTATTCCAAAGCAATGGATTTCGCTATAAAAACATAATCATAGGAATGGTTTAGTTGTTTCGTTTTTGTAACTTTATTCAAAATCGGGAATAAAATCACGTTGAACTTTTGTAGCGCTAATGAGCCAACGCATGAATACTTTTATTCCCGGGAGTTATCAGGTTCGGATTCGGTTTTAGAATAATATTACATCAAAAAAACTAATAGATATCCTAGGGAATACAAAATTACATTACTGGACGTAAATGGACTGACTGCTATGTTTAAAAGAAACCATATATGTATATACTATATTGATCATATTGCATAATTTTCCTTCCAAAGGAAAAACAACCGCGCAAATGAATATAAAATTTCACTTTTCCATAGAAAATTTACGCAAAGTTCATAAATAAAGGTTCATAGTTTATAGAAGAGTTTTTTTTTCAATAGCACTGGCTTGTTTTTTTGGGAACGTTGTTCAGAATGATCAGTTAAATATGTGTTTTCATTAAAAGATACCAGTATTTTTACACTCGGTATAATGTCTTATCCACACTAAGCGTACAAAACAATGTTTACATATCACAAAGGGCACAATAGACTTGTATTGTAATGAGTCGCGCCTACGCCCGGGCGCATGCGTCTATATCGCGTGGTGCAAGAGATAATTTGTAGCGGTTTCTGTCACGAAAAGAAAATCATATTATTATCTTGTTAATCAAAAAAGGTGAAGTAAAATATGCATAATCTTTATGGCATGTAACCAAAAGTAAATCACTGTCAAAAATTACACAAAAATATAGGCAATTTTAATACTAAAAATTTCGTGGTTTAGAAACGGCTACTCACGATTTTATACTTTTCGTACAGTTTTTCTTCGGAGGCAAACATGTGTCAAACGAGAACCTAGTCAGGCGAAATCTGACTATAAAATCATGGGTAGTCGTTTCCTATTAATAAGAAATATTTATGGGCCATAAAGATCTGCCAATTGTAACATCGTACTTATATTTACAAAAATATATCAATCGTACAATACATCACATCTACGAAATAACCAGTTTCAATGATTTCATATTTTTTCTATGATCGTCCATCTGCCGGTATATAAATACACAATTTGCCTAAGCTGAGCCACTACGATGGTGGGACCTAGGATGAAACTCACCCAGAAAGTAGGAGAGTGAAAGCAGGCGAGGCGTTAGGGGGTTATTCCGACATTGCCTCTTTTCAAACTAATTTTAGACCATGAAACAGGAGTATTTTATTTATGAAAAAAATATATTGTCGTTACTTTTTACGACACGTTATACGAGGCGCTGAGCGCAATAGTGGTGTAACCCACATTTATCATTTTGAGGGTATTTATACATATTTTATCATGAAAAATCTCAAAATTATAAATGTTTGTTGCACAACGTTTGAGCTCAGCATCTCGAGATGCTGGCAAAGCGTAATATAATAGTAGTGTAACTCAAATTTATTCTTTTGAGATTTTTTATTGTAAATTTATCAGAATAAATGACAAAAAGATACATGTGGGTGGGTTACATCACTTTTGCGCTCAGCGCCCCTTTTGCTTGATCGAAAAATCGTTGTTAGATTTTTCAAGTTTTTTTTCGTTTTGTATAAGGTGACTTTAATTTATGCAGCCAAATTGTTACTGAAGACTCGGTAAGTGCAAAGTTCGATTATTTTTGAGAGAAAAACAGAACTTTTGAAAGCGCACGATGTTTAGGTTTTCGTAACAGCCACATCTCAGAGCGTGTTATTTTAAACAATAATGGAACGTCAGAGTTCAGTTCTACCTAACGTAAAGTGAGGTGCTCATGTCAGGGACAGCCGACCTCTAAGACGACAAAGGTAGTAAAATACGAGATTTTAAAACAGTAGATATCCCATACTACAATAGATACATATAAATGATAGATGAAAAAAAACATGCTGTAAAGTAGACCTTTTTTCAAGACAATAGCGTAGCCCAAAACATGGTATAGAAAACTTTTCTGCATAGAAAGAAATTGCCAAGTGAGGGCTGTTTTTTCAGTCAAAACAGTAGTCCGTCCTAAGTAACAAAAAAAAACAACTATGTCTTTTCTAAACATTATAACTAAACCTTCTTATCTAAAACATAGAATTGCGTTTTTAACGCTATTGTGTAAATTTATTGAACGAGTCTACTGGAACAATCCGGCGTTTGTATGTATGAATGTGTGTTCGACGATAACTCGAGTATCGTTGATCGGAATGTCATGAAATTTGGCAGGCGAGTAAAAAAGGCAAAAAGAATTTTTAAATTTAGACGAATCGGGCGATGTTTACAGTTCGGGGTGAACTAACAGTACTAAATTTTATTCACTAAAAAACAGCATTATACAACCTTTTCTTGGTTCACCGTACTACTCGGACGCGCACTTTTTAAGATATTTTTATCTCTTTCGTTGTGCGATGGACATATTGGGCCTTAATCATACTGTCCAAGATCTACGTATACATAAGTCGGTAACGACGAATAACTGATACAACTACTCTCCCGTTGCGTCACGCTTTCGCCTTTCCCTTGGGCCATCCCCAACAAACGTCAAATAACAGTAAGTTACCGGCTTTCAAACACATAAAAGACCGTAATACCGATCATTTACCAAATCATTTGTATGGTAAATTCGTATTTTGGGTTTTAGAGTGGCCTTTTAAGAGCATCTCAATTCAATATCTCTGATTAACTTCCAAATTCAGATTGTTATGTGATGTAATTTTGGCGAAAAGAAGGTGGTTCTGTTTGTTGTAGGTGTTAAGGTGCATGCATACCCTAAATTGGCAATTCAGATTGTCTCGGTATAAATATCGACAGAAACGACATTGAAATTATATATCAGTGCGTATTACAAAGTGGCTGGTACGACGATCGCTGCGTCCTGGGTACCTAGCATGGTAGTAGACCATATCGAGCTTTGACAGCTCGATATACACTGTCTGTCCCTCTTTAGGTAGATCGACAGAGTGAGACAAAGCACTGTATCAAGCGCTATCGAGCTCGATATGATTTGCTATGCTAGACTAACTGGTTA